>CM060918.1:120580128-121205128 GCA_030737875.1 Allium sativum | reverse complement strand
TTTGTAAAAAGTTGACTTTTACATACGACCTCGAAACGAGGCCTACCGACTGTCGTCCATAGCGTTTTACCCCCATTCTGAACACAATGGGATATGTTTCGTAGGCTGATTCGATTGTTTCGATCAGTTTCCGTCAAAATCAACATATAACTCTATGTATTGAATTTGAACGCATATTTCAATTTACCGGGGTCACATACTAACTCGAAAAATTCCAGAAAAATATTTTCTAGCTTCGTATTGACAATACGGTCCTAACAAAACTAATTTCTTCAAATTCCGAGACCGTTGGAAAAATGGCCATTTTCCAGTCAATTAAAATCAACTGAAACTGGTCAAACGCGTTTTCCTTTGCCACACTCACATATTGATTCGAAAAATTATGAAAATTGGAATCTAGCAATAATTTGACATCACGGACACAACAAAAGTTGTTTCGTCGAAATCCGAGGTCGTTTGCAAAATTCCCATTTTTAAGGGCCTGAATTCCATAGCGACTATTCAGAATTTTCAACTGGACATATCTTTTGATTCCCGCTATGAAATTTCAATTTTTCGGATTCGTTGGAAAGATATTCTCAAATAGATCCTAACGTTTTTGGTTTCACTAAAATCTGGATTGTTTTGCACCCGGTACATTCAATTGAAGTTTAAAATCGAATTATCGAACTACCACGTCATTTTCAATTCTATTTATAATTATATATAATTATTTATATTCTAACGATGACGTATATAATATATACGTTCGATTCTATATTCAAAATAAATTTTTCGTCGATATTATTTCAAATAATCTATTTTAAATATTCAAAATTCGCTATAATTGCCTAAATAAAAAATTTTAACTGGCCCAGATTTTCGGGTTATTACAGATTGAGTGAAAGATGGCAGGCCTATAGTGATGCCTCTTCTTCGTATGGCACCAAGGGAGCAGCGATAGCAAGAAGTGCAAGTAGGCGATCTTTTGAAGAAGGGATTTATCTGAAGAAGTATTTCCGAGTGGGGAGCACGAGTTGTATTTTCTATTAAGGCCGATGGTTTCCTTCGCTTATGTGTGGAATACCATTGAACAAGATGACAAGGAATAATAAGTATACTCTTCCAAGATGATTTGTTTGATCAATTAAATGGAGCAGGAGTGTTTTCCTAGTTGGATCTCGCGATAAGATTTCATCAGCTCCGAGTAGCAGCTGAGAGTACACCTAAAACGGCATTTCAGACGCCGTTTGAATTCTATGAGTGTTTGATCATGCCATTCGGATTGACCAATGCACTCACATATTTTATGGATCTTATGAATAGGGTTTTCAAGCATCAATCAAATAATTTTGTTCTTGTGTTCATTGACGATATTTTGGTTTACTCAAGGACAGAGGAAGAACATAAGGAACATTTGAGGATAATGATGGAGGTGTTAAGGAAACACCAACTGAAAGAAATTTTTTCTAAGTGTCACTTCTGGAGGAGGGAAGTGATATTCTTGGGCCATGTTGTTTCAGAGAATGGTATTGTCGTGGATCCTGCAAAGGTGTTTATGGTGCAAGTTTGGTCTATGCCCAAGAATGCAACGGACATGAGAAGTTTCTTGGGGTTAGCTGGATATTATCATAAGTTTATCCAAGGCTTTTCCAAGATAGTTACGTCGTTAACTCAGTTGACCAAGAAGAATCAAGCTTTTGCTTGAGACGAAAGGTGTGAGAATGCATTTAAGGGCCTAAAGGAGAAGTCAACGTGCACAACAATGTTAGTTATTCCTAAGGGGAACAAAGAGATGACGGTATACACGGATGCCTATGGTACCGGACTAGGTGTTGTACTAATGTATAAAGGTAGGGTTATAGCTTATGCTAGTCGGCAACTGAAACCGCATGAGGAAATATATGCTACCCATGATTAGGAATTAGCAGCGATCGTGTTAGCATTAAAGATGTGGAGACACTAACTCTTAGTAGAAAGATTCGAGTTGTTTACCAATCATAAGTCATTAAAGTACCTTTTCTCTCAGAAGGATTTAAATCTTCGTCAGTAGAGATTGTTAGATTTCTTGGCTTCATATGATTTCAATATCGCATACACATCGGGAAGGTCAATGCAATAGCTGATGCATTGAGTAGGAGACATACCAATTGGGGGGCTATGTTTCTAGAATGGAAGCAACTGGAGTATATCACGGGATATGATTTCAGACCTAAGTGTAAATTGGATCCAGAGATGTTAGCAAGTTTGATGATCTGACCAACTTTGATTGAGCGGATCGGTTTTAGTCAGAGGGATGATCCTAATCTATTGGAAATCTTCTCCAAGATAGAGATGGGTATCGACGGTGAGGAAATGAATAAGTGTGGACATGATCGAGAAGGATTTGAAAGAATGGGAGACTGATTGTACCCAATGCTAGTGGATTGAGAGATGAAGTGCTTAAAGAGTGTCATCACTCGAAACTGACTATACATCCTGGTAGTAACAAAATATATTGAGACATGAAGCAGACCTACTACCAGGAAGTGATAAAGAGAGATGTTGGAAAATTTGTATCCAAGTGCATGAACTGCCAGTTAATTAAAGCCGAGTAAAAGAAGCCTAGTGGTTAGTTACAACCATTGGAAATTCCCGAATGGAAATGGGAACAAGTCCAATTAGATTTCATTGATTGTTTTACCAAGTCTAGATCGGGTCATGATAGTATTTGGGTGATTATGGATCAATTGACCAAAAGTGCAAGGTTTATCCCAGTCAAGTCGAATAGATTAGCAGCCAAGTTAGCGGAACTGTATGAAGTGGGTAGTGAGATTTTATGGAGTACCTAAAGGTATTGTGAGTGACCGAGATCCATTATTCACTAGTGGGTTTTGGAAGAGCTTACAAGAGGCTTTAGGGTCAGAATTACATCTCAGTGTCGCATACCATACTCAAACCAATGGTCAAACAAAGAGGGTGAATCGTGTATTGGAGGATCTCTTGAGAGCTTGTATATTGGATTTTGGGGGTTCATGGGATGACCATTTGCATCTGGTTGAGTTCTCGTATAATAATAGTTATCAGTCCAGTATTGGTATGGCTCCATTTGAAGCCTTGTACGTAAGATCGTGCAACTCACCATCATGTTGGTTGGAAAACGGTGTGAAATTTGTGCTTGGGCCAGATGTAATAAGAGAAACTTCAGATAAGATCAAGGTTATTCAACAGCGAATGAAGGCTGCCCAAGATAGGCAGAAGAGTTATGTTGATAAAAGACGAAGAGATTTGAGATTCTCCAATGGGGACTTGTTATTCATCAAGATTTCTCAGTTGAAGAGTGTGATTTAGTTTGGTAGGAGGGGTAAATTAGCACAAGGTTTGTTGGTCCATTTCCAGTTCCTAAACAATTTGGGAATTTAGCATATAGAGTTGGATTACCTGACAAGATGGTGGAGTGCACAACGTATTTCATGTTTCACGGTTAAGGAAGTTCGTGCACGATTCTGATATGACTGTTTCACCAAATCAGTTGGATGATATCGAGATAGAACCCGAGGCTGTTGGAGACCGGTACGTATTGTCGGATATATACGAAACAAGTTCGGAGGAAGACGGTGAAACTTGTTAAGGTCCAGTGGGGTGATAATGAGAATGACTGTACCTGGGAAATCGAGGAGAGCATAAGGAAGTCATATCCAGAGCTCTTTGCCTGGTAGGATTTTATTCGCGATATAGTTATTCCCTTGTTGGTAAACCGCATGCTAGGATAGGCTTGTTATGTTATTCTGTATATTTGATTGTTTGTAAATGGCTGGTAAACATGCGGGGCACCATTGTATGTTTTCTTGGTTAAGGAATATCGGGAGAGAAATTTCTTAAGGGAGGAGAGTATAACGACCCACATTCTACGTATCGGAGGATCGTAGAATATTTATTTTATTCTCATACAAAGTAATATGGTCGTGTAACTTTGGGAAACGACTATTGGGGTCATTTCCCACATTCATGATTATTCCCGAATTTTAATTGACCGTTTTACCATTAGAAAATCTTGTTTCTCCTGTAACTTTTGATTAGTATGGAGTTTTGATTTGAAACCACTCCAATTGGATTCAGATGATGGTTTCCCATTCCGTAGAGTGGTCACAACAACCAAACGGACATACCGTTTGGGAGATATGGTTGAAATAAGGTTTGGAGGATGGAAAACAACCTAATCGGGATTAATAGGGTGATTCGCAAGTATGCCCACAACCCATTTCAGGATTAGGGTTATGGGAGGGCTGAAAGGAGTTGGTGAATCATCTTCTTTCATTTTTTTAGCCGCCACAAACATTCCTTGAACCCTAGTAGTGGCCTTCATCGTCTAAATCTTTCTTTAATCATTAATTAATCAAATCTTCATCAAATCAAGTCAGATTAGCACCAAATTCGAGATAGTGCTTTTGCACTACAGAGGAATCCGAGCCAAATTAGTTAAAATTTCAGATCTATAATTTATTTGTGGCTAAGGTAAGTGATTAGCTTGTTTATTTACTAATTATAGTTAATTAGCGGTGATTAGCGATAATTAGTGAAATTATGACTCAGAAAAATATGGAAAAATTATAAAATAATATTTTATGTCACTGGTATTAATTTGGGTTAATTTGTATTAAGTTTGTTAATCCTATTGTTACAAATGGTTAAACATGGTTAAGGGGAAAATCATAGATTTTGGTTATAATTGATCTAAAATAACTAATGTGCTTGATGTTTTGATCTCTTCGATGTAACCTATATGTTTTTACTGTTGTTTGGAATGTTTTATGGTTGCATAGGAAATTTAAAATGGTTGAAAACACCGTCGTGGGGCGTAAACATCTTGTTGGAAAGAAGTGCAGGAAACCGAATTGGGTCATGAACCCCGAACCGACCCGCTCGAGCTCCACGAACCAACCCGCTCGTGCTCACCACTCATGAGTCACGAACTGGATTTTGCTACAAGCCGAGCCACTTGCACCATGAGAAGAGCACCACGAACTGGAGTACACGAGCCGTAAAGCACCCAAAACACTTGCATCCCTCAGCCACGAGCGGACTCGTCTGTATCGAACTGAAGATGGAGGAGTCATGAATCGAGTGAATGACTGAACTAGAGCACCACTCGAACTGCTCCTAACGAACCGAACCGTGAGCCATCTACTTTCCCGAACTGGGACTTGAAGAAGCTAAACTTGAACTAAACCGAGGACTTGAACCCCAATGCGACCGAAAACCCGAGATGCAAAGGAAGTCCAAATGAGAAGTTATTACTTAGGATCCAAATGGGAATCGACGAGTTAACTTCTAGAGTTGGGCTTTACTGTGGGAGGTGTGGAAAGGGGTTATCAATATCCATAACTTTGGTTCACCATTGAGAGAGGGGGTATGTAGACGAACTAGGACCAGGGCTATGTGGACTGGTTGACCCGATAGGGTTATTGACTATGGAATAGTGCAGTGTGGTCAGAGGTTGTATGGATGACTCTATGTCTAGACCCCAAAGGGTAAAGTGGTCGTAGCGATAGTTGTACGGAGTTAGACTCCGTCATGGCCCTAGTGGATCTGTTGATCAAAGCGGTGGATATTGTATACTTTATGACTGAGTGAGAGATGTGAGGATGATTACTATGTTTGATGTTTGTTATCACCATGACACTCACACTTCCATTTTACACTCTATGTTATTGTTACCCTAGAGTACTGTACATCTTGTTGTGATAATTATTTGGTTGCAGGTCCAAGTTAGGTATGATTATTTATTTTTGTTATTGTTTTATTTTGCTACTATCGCTCATACCAAACTTTTGTCTGACCCAGAGTTTTATGTCTCTTCTTATTACTCTGGGTGTTCCTAAAAGAGCAGACTAGAGATAGATTAGGTGGTTATGCACGAGTAGCTATCCGTAGATGAGTAGGAGGCTTCCACGTACTATATACATGTATTCTCCCCGTTTTGTTGTTGGTCACTGCTTTGGGCATTAGTCGTGTACCTTTTTTCCTTTTTAGAGATATTATTTTGAATTCGTAATGATGGTTTGGATCATAAGCTGTATTTTGGATTCCGCTACTCTGATGGATATGGTTTATTTTACAGCTTATGCACTATCTCGCCTGTTTTATATCAAGTTATGTTATTATCATATTATATTCCATGAGCTTTGAGATATACTACAGGTTCTTGATGATTCATAGTTTCAAATCCCTTTCTTTTTACGACCGTCCCGTGCTAGTTGGACATTGGAACGATGCATTTCAGGGAAATATCTGATGGTCAGTCATCACAGATTTGGTATACATGGGACATAATATGCTATTTATTTCACCAATTTTCTAAGGGAAGTCTTAAGTGACATAGTTGTTCTACCATAATATTAGTTAAGTGGTAACATGAGGCATCCCCAGAGGGGTCTTAAATGGCTATATGTGGGCCTACCCCAAGCCGGTACTAAGCGGCGAGATACTTCTTCTCATATTACTTGTGAGAATATATATTTAAGAATGTTGGCGTACTAGGATAGGGTCTTAAGTGGCTAGGGTCCGCCTTAGAGTCATAAGAGATCATTAGAATCCACCATCAGTAAATATGTTATAATGGGATTTAAGTGACCGAGAATGTCCACCTGGTTGGGTCTTCACCTTAAATGCATCAATAGAGGTCCTAAATGATTAATTCAGATATCCACCTCACTAACTAAAATACTTCTTTGTATTTGTGTACTTACGTGTTTCGTAGACATACATTGACATATAAAACCTGCCAAATCTAGCATATAGTCTTTAAGAAAATATTGTTTTCAATCACATAGGACTTTTTTTTCTAGCTCCTCTCCTTAACATATCTAACATGTCATTTGGTAGGGTAACGACTCAATGGACAAAACGATGATGGATCATGAAGAAGGTGATGAGGATATTGTGTTATTATTAGTTATTATTGCAATTTTCTTATGGAAACTCTGGATTATGAACAATGACGATGTACTGTTGTAAGCTGATATATTTGACAATTTGTATTTGAATCTGTGGTTTTTAATAAATGGTGCCTCTTATTTTGGTATTATACTTTTTCTTTCCACTGTATGAGATTCTGTAACGTTATATTATCTGTTATTCTATGCAAATACAATTCCTTATAAGAACTAACGATCCGTTTAGAGTGGCTCTAAGTTTCGATGGGCCTTTTCTCGATAGTAATTTAGGTCCATTTCGGGCGGGTTGTTACATTTGGTATCAGGGCATAGGTCACCCGACTATAGGTAAACTATACGTATGAGAGACATATTTGTATTTTGATAAAGGTTTTCAAACCATATAATATATATATGCACACTTCAATAAGCATATGCAACTATACTAGGCAACTTTATCGTTTCTTCCATTTTCATCTTAAAAATTATCTCAGGGGTATCCGCAGAAGGATTCTTCTTTTTCTTTTTTAGATCGTAGAAGGGCTAATAATCCTTCCAAAAAGGGAAACCAGGAAAGACCTAGGTATTTGCCAGAATGGTTCCAATAGTATCTCCATGCTATGGAGCAAGTTTATGCTGCTAATCCCGCCCCAACGGTACTTGTACCTCCTACTGCTAAGGTAGCCTTTGATTTTCCTTAATCCTGTAAGAGTTCGCAAGCCTTGGTGGAAAACATTCTTAAGAACATGAGGTTTTGTTAGTGCTAAAGCTTGGATAATGGACTACGAATGGATTTTTGAGGCCACGGGATGGTTAGACAAAGTTAAGAGAAGAGTTGTAGCCTGGCATTTAAAAGGAGAAGCTCTTGAATGGTGGAAACTAGTATCTAAAGAGAATATGTACTAAGTATTTATGTGGGCTTAATTCAAGACTCACTTTGAAACAAATTTTCTACCAAAGGCAGAGATGATGATCCAATTAGAGAAGTTTATCCATCTCAAGTAAGGAAATTTGAGTCTACAACAGTATGTAGCTAAATCCCCCGAGTTATGCAAGTTTGGTAAGGGTTGTTTGGATACCCCACTGAGCAAAGCTTTAAGGTTTGTTAAAGGGTTGAACTCCCATTGAAAGACACTTTATTGGCCCAAGTGACATTTTGAGCAACCATTGAAATATTAGTAAAGACGACCATTTTGTGCACAGCTGAAGGATTTAAGGAGAATAAGAAATTGGAGAAGGGAGAAGGAAATTTTGGTTCTAATAATAAGAAGAAGAAAGAGTGGTGGAGGAATAAGAAGAAAAAGGGGTAAGTTTAAGAAATAAGTTAAGACTTGCATGAGGTGCAATCATAGAGGCCATGAGGCCAAAGATTGCAAGGCTGTCTTGGCAAAGAAGGAGCTCAAAGGAAAGTGCTGCAATTACCATAAGGAAGGACACTTGTCTAGATATTGCCCAAAGTCTAGGGTTATCCAGAGCAGTTAGAATTATGCAATGGAGGCAGCACCGATATAGAGTCGACCTCCAAGAGATTAAGGTCAACCCACACTCAAAGGTATAACTACTATTTTAGGAATCTCAGTATACACCTTGTTTGACTTGGGAGCGACTCATTCTTTTATTTATAAGAGACTAGGTTATTTTTTGAACCTTTCCCTATATATCACCAGTAATCCGATATAGGTGGCGGTTCTCATGCAAGAAGGAAAGGGTTGTCGCTTATGCCAGTAGACAACTCAAGGACCTCGAGAAGAGATATCCAGTTCATGACCTAGAGTTAGTCGCAGTAGTGTTTTCCTTAAAGATGAGGAGACATTATCTTTTATGGGAGAAGTTTGAACTTTTTACTGGCTATAAATCTCTAAATATTTATTTTCTCAACGTGATCTGAATTTAAGATAGCAATGATGGATGGAGTACATTGCCTCTTTTGATTTTATGATTCAGTATACCCTAGGAAAAGGGAACGTTGTGGCAGATGTGTTGAGTAGAAGGAATGCATCTTTGAATGCGATTTTGGAATGTAAACAGTTGGAGTTTCTCTTTATCTTCAACTTGCAATCCCTGTCAGTAGCTTCTAGTAGTTTTCTTGGAGTTTTTCTTGTTAGACCCACTCTAAGAGAAAGGGTTCAGAGTATGCAAGACTTTGACGAATGGATAAAAAACTTAAAGAAGAAAGTGGGAAGAAGGATGCCTTTCCCCATTAAGTCGGATATTCATTGGGAGTCGGATATTCATTGGGCGACGACGGAAGTTAGCTTAGGGTTGGACGACTTTGCATCCCTAAGGATGAGAAGTTAAGAAAGGAAAATTTAGAGGAGTGTCGTATGTCGAGGATGACCATACACCCCAGTGGAGATCAAATGTATAAAGATACGAAGAAGAATCTCCATTGGGAAGGGATGAAAAGGGAGATAGCTGAGTTTGTAGCCAAGTGTTTAACATGCCAAAAAGTAAAAGCAAAGCAAAGAAGTCCCGGAAGAATAGTGTTACCTTCAGAAGTTCCCATGTGGAGTGGGAACATATTTACATGAATTTTGTGAATGGGCTTCCAAGAAGTTAGAAGGCAAATGAGGCCATTTAGGTTTTAGTAGACCATTTGACCAAGAGTGCTCACTTTATACCGATAAAAAAGAATAGGGCTGCAAATTCATTGGCCTACTTGTATGTCAGAGAGATATTCAGATTGCATGGTATCCCATATAGTATAGTGAGCGATTGAGACCCCATATTCATGAGTGAATTTTGGAAAAGTTTACAAGCAGCATTGGAACGACCCTCAATTTAAGTACAACTTATCACCTGCAAACTAATGACCACACGAAAAGAGTAAATTGGATCTAGAAGAGTTCTTAATATCTTGCATAATTGACTTTGGAGAAGTTTGGAAGCAACACCTACCGCTTGTGGAGTTTACCTATAACAATAGTTTTCAAGCGATGATTGTTATGGCCCCTTGAAGTGCTTTATGGTAGGCCATGCAAATCGCCAACTTATTGGTGAGAAACTACCGACAAGGTTCTACTCGGACCAGACTTTTCTGTGATTCCATGGAGAATATTTCTTTGATTAGGCAGAGGATGAAGGCATCCTAAGACCACCAAAAATCTTATGCAGATAAGAGAAGGAGGGAACTTGAGTTCGATATAGGAGACTTGGTAATCGTAAAGGTTTCCCTTCTCAAGAAGACTATTCGGTTTAGGATGAGAGTAAGTTGGCTCCTAGATTTATTGGGCCTTTTCACATCATCGAGAGGATAGGATCTTTAGCCTATCTAGTGGATCTCCAAGAATGCCTATCAGAAATCCGTAACGTTGTTCATGTATCACATCCAAGGAAATGCCTTCATTATCCTGCTATAATGCCTTCATGATTCATGTATCACATCTGAGGAAATGCCTTCATGATTCCCATTTTTCATGTATAACGTTTTCCATGTTCCACTTTAAAGATTGCAGAGCATGAAATGAAGAGACTCTACAATAAAACCATTTGCCTTCTCTGTGATGACCTCCATGTACCTCCCGCACAAACTGACGAAATGTGGATTGTGTGATGTGCTAGGCCAATATGGGATGATCATCGGGAGTAGAAAACACAAGCAGAAACCTGTCATATAACTCATTGTGCATGCATAAAATATAATATATAAAACATGTAACATCCCATATTTTTAGAAATTTAATAATTAATTTATTTAATTATAGTGGTTTGATAATTTAAATGGTTTGAATTTTAATATTTTGAATATTGGACTAATGTAATATTTAATGAGATAATATAATTTAATTCCGAAATAGTCGGAATTAGTTGAATTGACAATATGGTGTAAACTGGATAATTCAAAAGATTTAATTCAGTTTAGAATTGAATTATTATTACAAATATTTTTTTTTAAAATGACAGTTGAACTTATAAATTATAATATAATTATAATTCGAGCTCATAATGTCGCAGCAGTTCGTAGTATTACGATTTGAATTTCAACTGGGTATACAGGATTCGTTATAGGTCGGATTTCGTCGAAACAAGGAACATTGGAATCTGTTGAACGATATCTTTCTAAAAGAAGTGAAAAATCGACATTTTGGTTTATAGATTGTTAGTTATGTCCAAATCAAATTTTGAAATAGTCGCTATGGAATCTTTATAAGCCATAACGATATATTTAATTATAATTAATTATTGGCTTCGAATTTGGACAAGATATTTGAAACATAGTTATAATTTAATTTTTAGAATTTTTTTGTAATTTTTATTTTGGGAAATATGCATTTTTTATTTTGAAGTATTTTACACCCTATGTCAGCATTTTGGGGTTTTTCATGAAATGATCTAACTTGTCTATATTATTATATTTTTAGGATCGTGGCAAATTGCTCATCTCAACCGTATTTTTATGTTTGTCCATAATAACTTGTAGGCGAACGAAATTTGGTACTTCATAGTACATGACTTTCTAAAAGCAAACATAAACAGAGTCGCCACGTCTTCATTTATTTAAATACCTTATGCTGGTTTTCTTAACATCTAAGATATCTTACCAACAAATACTTTACCACCCTAGGATAACCTATCCTTGTCTAAGTCATTAGACACAGACTAAAAAGAGACAGAAAAGAAAACTGGAATGCAAAACCAAAGCTTAACAATGTATAAGCCTAGCTAAGGGGTAAACACAGCTATACTGTGCAACTGAAAGCACAACACATGCCATCAATTCATTGCAGACCTATTCTTTGCGTAGAACTTGACATAAAGACACTGCAAACCTATGATTTTTAACATACCCCTATAAATGGAACAGCTACAATTCCTTAACTCTTAAGTTTAGTCAAGCTTCAGGAGGAAGTTTGCCTCAACTATATAAACCCAATTACATGGAAGTATTCAGTTTTTCCAAGAAATAAAACTAACGGGAGAATCATGAACGAGTAAAAATATGAAACTATAAATAATAAAAGAGATCAAAGACGCAACAGAAGAAAATAATGAAACCAAAACATTCACTCTTTTCTTTTATATATTCTTCCCTTCACGGTAAACCTCCGCTCTTCTCATTTCTATTGCATCTTCTCACTCCTGTCTGTACACGTAAAATGTGGTATCTCCTCATATATATGTGCAGTAGTTGGGTAGAAAAAGGGCGAATGGGTGTGGGAAAGTGGGGAAGTGGATATGCAAGTATTGGTAGTAAGGTAATGGAGCACTGTACACACAAGGTTTGAAGGGAAGCGAAATGGTGATTTGCAGAGAAGCTGCGGAGATGTTTTGAAGTCACAGTTTAAATGGGGATAGTGTTTGTAAGGGAGAAAAATGAAAAATAAAATGGTGCTGTGTATAGCGTGTATATAAAAGTATACGGGGAGGAGGGCGTGAAAACAGAGAATAAAGGCATGTGAGCTTGGCAAATGGTAGGTTTGGAGAATCAGTTTGGTGGGGAAGATACAGTAGACGTGGGTTTTGGTTTAATGTTGGAGGAAGATGAAACTAAAAAAAGGGGATGCAAGAAGTGATAAAATGCAAATTGTTCAACTGAAGCGGCAACTCTTTCAGAACGAGGGGGTGAAGAAATTGGATGCGGGTGTAAGCATTGTACCAAGTGCAGGCGCACAGGGTTAGGCCGGAAATTTGTTAAGCCCAGATTTAAAAAGGAAAAAGAATAAGAAGAATAAAGCCCAAAAGTTGGACATGATTTTTCAAGAAAGGGGCGGGAAAGGAAGCCACTATATTTGGAGATAGTGAAATGAATGTGCCAGTCAGCTTGATATTGGTGGATGGGGTTTTCGAAATGAAGAATGGTGGTGGAAATGGTTTATAAACTAGTAAAATGACGAATGACTTTGGAAGCTTTAAAGTGGGCGCAATGGCTATTGTTGAAGGCTGCGGGTTTATTTCGAACAGAAAGAAGAAGAGGGGCATGTTAACTGCTAACTAGAATTTTGCGGTAATTAAGGATAATATTTAATATTAATATAATTATTAACGACACTTGTTTAATTATAACTTGTAAAATTTATATAAATTCCATACATTATCAGAATCAGAAGAAACGAGATGTATTGGGATCGTATGGACAAAGGCTACATGATGAATCTAGTCTGGAGAAATTTGGAGTTCATTTGGATTTATGGAGAAATAAAAATGTTAGATTCGACTCATCGACCGTTACCGTTATTCAATGATTAACGAGCAACGTGAGTAAACTCACTAACTCTGTCCAGTTTTATAATTTTATAAACGTTATTTAATATTGATAAAAATGATCGAATGCTGTGTGTGATGGTTTTTTGGATGATTTACAATTAAATTGGTTGTTAGTTATATATATGAAGTCGTTAATTAAATACTAAATCTATTCAGTTAAATATTTCATGTTTATATGAAATTAGTGTTATAATTGTGATTAACATCTGTGGATGCAGGGAAACAGGATGGAGGAATCCAACTGGTTCCTCAGCAATTTCATCGTTGATTTTCATATATTGCAGTATATGATGTGAAAATAATCTGTGATGGATTATTGTGTATTTCGGGATGTTGAATAACATTAACCCTGAGATAACTGGTATTTAAATACCATATAATAGTTTCGAATATATTGGAAAAGAAATTGGGGTTTTAAAAAGGATAATATATTTATATTAGAAATGAAATTTCGATTGGGCAAGAATATAACAAGTTGTTTTAATTATATTAAAACAAGTGATTTGATTTATTAACAATGTTTATAAATGGGATGAAATAATGGTTATTAAATAAATTTGAAATATAAATCTAGGGATAAACTAAAAGGGAATTGGGATTTGTTTTTAAAGGAAAGCGATGGAAGTATTTCATAATTCGGAATAAAATGGGATTGAAATAAATCCGTAAGGATCTATAATTATAATTCAACTATTTCGAATAATATAAAGATAATTTATTCTTATAAATTATATATGAAATGAAACTCAGGATTTTGACAAAATAATTAATATTTGGATTTGTTATCGAGTAGAAAATCAAGATTTAAATTTATAACTTAAAGTCGGTAGCCACCACCAACCATCGTGTGCGAAGCACGGGTCTCATTCTAATTATAATTTATAAAATGAGCTTGTGAAATGAAATATGTAGTATGACTTTATAAAATAACTCGATAAATAGGAGTTGAACCTGTAATGGTATTTATAAACAGAATTCAAGACTTGATTAATACAATGGTCCAATTTTCTGTAAAGCGGTATTATTCAGTTTATAAAGTGAACAACGGTTTTAAAGATAAACATTTTGAAAATTAGAATAAAGTCAAATGGGAAATGGAAATGTTGGGAGTAATAAATTCAAAAGTGAATTTACAAATTGTGTTAACCTGAAATGATAAGTCTATTTCGAAGTTCGGAATGTTAATCGAATATAGATTATTCGATAGAGAAGTATACATTGAAATTCGATTATATCGATTAAAGGAAAGTAATATTTACTTTCCAGTTTTTATCAAGATCTATTTGTTATTTATTAATTTAATTATTTATTTAAAGCAATTAATCTAAGTTATATTTTGAAGTTAAACATTTTGGAAACGTGGATTATTACGCTTTCGTTATAATCAATAAATTTCCGACAAGGAAGTGGATTCGTAAACTAAATCCGAGAGTCAAGTTGAAAATGATTTGATGAGAAATTAAGAAATGGTAATAAGGGAATTAGAAACTGACTAGAGACTAGTTAAGTTGAATGGCTTTCTGAGTGTTGATCTTATGTTGGTTTCAGCCTTTAGGGTTAATACATAGGAAGTTGTTCTCTTACTAGTTTACAGTTAGAGATTGATGAATGTGGAAGAATAGTGATGCGTGAATGAGAAATGGAAATGTTTTCCAAATGTAATTAGCATATACTTTCTAAATATAGAAAATAAGAAATTGTGGATATGGAAATGTTTTTCCGCGAATCGTGAGAGACTAAACGGGTTTAAGAAATATGGAAAATGGGAGATAAAAAATGGATAAATTAATGATAAATTAATTTAAATGGGCTGAATGTAGATTAATGATTGATTGGTAAGATTTCCATTTCGGAATACGACCGTTATTTGTACACATGTTTTTCTTTGATAGTTAAATCACCAACTATTAAAGTTTTTGACCATTTCCGTTGTCGATACGGAGAGACCGAGATCAGATTAATTATATGAAAATCCACTCCGTATGGGCATTTTCGTTTTGAATCAAATATATCGAAGATAATTGAAGACGTAGTATAGATAAGGGTTATTCTGGCGATCCCAGGTAGAAATTTCCTAAGATGGATTTACAGAATAATTCCTTCGGTTTGTCCAGTCCCAGGACAACGTGCATGGATGAATGTGTGACAGAGTATATCTAATAGATTGTGTAAGTTGATCGCTTCAAACATATTTACGTTGGTGGTGGAGAAATTCGTTTCTCTTAGCTTTATACCAGTGATATTTTTGGGGAAATCAATTTTTGATTTAGCTGGTATGATGATGTGGCATTCAAAGTAAATATAGATGTGATATGTATAATAGTACATTATGACCTCAAGCCTCATCAACTAGGAAATGACAGAAATCGGGCAGGCAGCATGGCTAAGTGGGTCGCACCCAAATAGGGTATATTGTCACCATCTAGAGAATATTCATATTTGTTACTTCTTTCACTTCTGTATCTCCCAGGAACGGTTATTTTGGTATACCAACCATAAGGTGATAATATATTCGGAACATTCAAGCGAAATGAATGACCGGTCATGTGTGGCAAAGTTACAAGATGTTCTTGTTGAACTCCAATGTATCACTTTTAGAGTACACTGATCGGAAGGTGGTTCCATACCTTGTCATAGTTGGAAATCCATTACCCAATAAGAGCCCATGAATTTTGATTTTATATTATATATATGTAGAGCGTGAGATGAAAGCGTTCTGTTATATTTCTATTTACTTGATTTAGACATTATTATAATATCAGAAAATATTGATCTTATGAAATATTTTGGGTTATCGTAAGGTAAAAACCATCTATGTTCATGTGTTGATCGGTCTTATGATTACCATTTCTTTTAAAAGGATATTAAAACTTAAGCCAAGTGATTGCAGTTTACTCACACCAGTCACATGATTGACCCAAAATTTATTTTGTTTAGTTTTCCCTAAACTCTTAGGTGCTCAAATTTGTATGGGCAGTCAAGTATTTGGGATTTTTCAGATATACTTGGACAAGCTTGGAGTAGGATGCTTCAAAGTTAGATGTATATATAGAGTTATTTCCGCTGCGATGTTATGTGATAATGGTATGTATATATAGTTACCAGTTTGTATTTCCAAAGTTATTATATAATATATTTTATTCGTTCCGTTGTGAGATTCGTGTTACTCTGATTCTGTGTTGTTATGTTCTTCTCGTTCTTCTATTCTAATTTTCTATCTTATCTATTCTCACCCTCTAACTTCTTTTTTTTATCTATCTCGGGTTTTCGATACTTGAGCTCTGGCAAGTGATACAGGTTATGTATTATTGTTGGAATTCGAGCATCGAATTCCCTGGGCCGTTACAGTGGTATCAGAGCTGAAGGTTAAGTAACTACCTTGGCTCCGTGGCATAACTCAGTAGAGATAGGATTAGTGATACCCTATATTGAGTTTGAATGTATATATACGAGAGAGCATACTTGTAGATTTATATAAAAATGTTTTATATTGTAGAGATTTATTGATTGAGTGGCTTATGAATTTTGGTCGATCGTGGGACACCAAAATATCGATAAGAGTTTCTAAACACTTGAATACGATGAACCGACATGGTATGCTTTTGAAATGAGGGTAAATAAAATAAATTTTGCCCGAAATATATTTTGATATAAAAAGAATGTTTTGTATTGGGATTATTTTTATAATATATCGGATATGTGGGTTGTTATTATAATCAAATAGAATTATAATTGAATTGGTTGTAAATAACCAATCAGAATTCGTAAAAGAGTGATGTATAAAATCAGATGAATTAATTCTGAATTCTAACCGGAGTCGGGAATAAAACTTTGGATAATTGGAAAATTGTTGAATTGGATCTTGGATTAAATATATGGAAATTTTAAAATCCTAGGTGATTTGAAATATTTTCCAAGTATTAAAAAAGGATATTTTGAAGTGATTTCAAAATGGAGTGTTTGAAAATGGTTTTGAAAAGTGATATAGTATTGAACTCACTTCGGTCGCTGAAAAATAATTTCGATAATGATCCGGACATCATCGGTGTTCATTTTCGAGTTCGTAAGTGCGAATTACTACCAAAGATTTGTTTCAAATTGTTTTAAGGAAGTAAGTTGTTTAAAAATTCAAATGTTTTGAATTGCTATTATTATATGTAAATATGTTTGATTTCAAATAAAACCCAAGAATTTGAAATTTAAATTTAAGTTATGAAGTTAAATAAATTAAACCGATAAAAGTGAATAAATAAATTGGAATTTAACTTAAACTAAGTTAAATAAAATTGTATTGAATTAGAGATAATTCAGAGTGGAATTAGATTATTGAGTAAGGATTTGGAATTAAGATTGAAAGTGGAGTTCGAAATGGAACTTTGCTTGAACACGAGCAAATGATTGGATTTGAATATAAAGTGATTGGAGATCGAAATTTGGAATGTAGGGACATATGCTGAATTGATAGCAGATGGAAAAGATAAAGTTGAATGCCTGACAAAAAGTTATGAATTTATATTTAATTTGAGTATGAGATTTATGAGCCTGTTTCGGTAAGCCATTTGGCTGGTTGATTTTCTTTTGGATTGGAGAACGCCTAGAGAGGCGAGTTGTAGTTGTACCGATTGAGCCATGCAGAGGAGATGCTGCAAAAAATTCTAGTAAAATTTAAGGTGTTAGTAAATTTTTATAATTTTTGGAAATTTCCGCTAATAAGAAGGGATTAATATTTTAATTAATTAGTTTAGTTGAAACTGAAGTTAAGAAGTGAAATAAATGATTTTTAGCTTAGTTAATAGAGTTAGTAACATTATTCTAGCTTAGAAATTTAGAGGATGAAATTCTTTTAAGGGGGAAAGAATGTAACGTCCCGGATTTTTAGCAATTTAATAATTAATTTATTTAATTATAGTTGTTTGATAATTTAAATGGTTTGAATTTTAATATTTTGAATATTGAACTAATGTAATATTTAATGAGATAATATAATTTAATTCTGAAATAGTTGAATTAGCTGAATTGACAATATGGTGTAAATTGGATAATTCATAAGATTTAATTCAGTTTAGAATTGAATTATTATAACGAATATATTATTTAAAAACGACAGTTGAACATATAAATTATAATATAATTATAATTCGCAGTAGTTCGTAATATTACGATTTGAACTTCAACTGGGTATACAGGATTCGTTTAAGTCGGATTTCGTCAAAACAAGGAAGTTGGAATCTGTTGAATGATAATTTTCTAATAGAAATGAAAAATCGAGATTTTTGTTTATAGATTGTTAGTTATGTCTAAATCAAATTTTGAAATAGTCGCCATGGAACGTTTATAAGACATAACGATATATTTAATTATAATTCAACATTGGCTTCGAATTTGGACAAGATATTTGAGACGTAGTTATAATTTAATTTTCAGAAATATTCTATAATTTTTATTTTGGGAAATAAGCACTTTTTATTTTGAATTATTTTACATCCTATCAACATATTGGGGTTTCACGAAACGAGCTAACTTATCTATATTATTATATTTTTGGGATTGTGGCATATTGCTCATCTCAACCGTATTTTTATGTTTGTCCATAGCAGCTCGTAGGTGAATGAAATTTGGTACTTCAAATTACATAACTTTTTAAAAGCAAATATAAACATAGCCGCCACACCTTCATTTATTTAAATACTTTATGTTGGTTTTCTTTACATCTAGGATATCTTACCAATAAATACTCTACCACCCTAGGATAACCTATCCATGTCTAAGTCATTAGACACAGAATAAAAATAAATGGAAAAGAAAACTGGAATGCAAAACCAAGGCTTAACAAGGTACAAGCCTAGCTAGGGGGTAAACTCAGCTATGTTGTGCAATTGAAAGCACAACACATGCCATCAATTCATTGCAGACCTATTCTCTCCGTAGAACTTGATATTAAATACACTGCAAACCTATGATTTTTAACCTACCTACAATATAAATGGAACAGCTACAATTCCTTAACTCTTAAGTTTAGTCAAGCTTCAGGAGGAAGTTTGCCTCAGCTATATAAACCCAAGTACACGGAAGTATTCAGTTTTTCCAAGAAATAAAACTAACGGGAGAATCATGAACGAGTAAAAATATGAAACTATAAATAATAAAGGAGAGCGAAGATGCAACAGAAGCAAATAATGAAACCAAAACATTCACTCTTTTCTTTCATATATTCTTCCCTTCACGGTAAATCCTCCGCTCATCTCATTTCTCTCGCATCTTCTCACTCCTGTCTGCACGCGTAAAATGTGGTATCTCCACATATATATGTGCGGTAGTTGGGTAGACAAAGCATGAATGGGTGTGGGAAAGTGGTGATGTGGATACGGAAGTATTGGCAGTGAGGTGGTGGAGCACTGTACACACAAGGTTTGAAGGGAAGCGAAATGGTGATTTGCGGAGAAACTGCGGAGATGTTTTGAAGTTACAATTTAAATGGGGAGTTGTGTCTATAGGGGGGAACATGAAAAATAAAATGGTGTTGTGTATAGCGTGTATATAAAGTATATGGAGAGGAGGGCATGAAAACAGAGAATGAAGGCATGTGAGCTTGGCAAATGATGGGTTCGTAGAATTGGTTTGGTGGGGAAGATACAGTAGACGCGGGTTCCTGTTTAATGTTGGAGGAAGATGAAACTAAAAAAAGGGGACGTAAGAAGTAGTAAAATGCAAATTGTTTAACTAAAGCGGCAACTGCTTTCAGAACGAGGGAGGTGAAGAAATTGGATGCGGGTGTAAGCACTGTACCAAGGGCAGGCGCGTAGGTAGAGCCGGAAATTTGTTAAGCCTAGATTTAAAAAGAAAAAAAAGAAGAATAATAAAGCCCAAAAGGTTGGACGTGATTTAGCTAGAAAGGGGCAGGAAAGGGAGTCACTATATTTGGAGACAGTGAAATGAAAGTGCCGGTCAGCTTGATATTGGTGGATGGGGTTTTCGAAATGAAGAATGGTGGTGGAAATGGTTTATAAACTAGTAAAGTGACGAATGACTTTGGAAGCTTTAAAGTGGGTGCAATGGTCATTGTTGAAGGCTGTGGATTTATTTCGAACAGAAAGAAGATGAGGGGCATGTTAACTGTTGACTAGGATTTTACGGTAATTAAGGATAATATTAAATTAATTATTAACGACACTTGTTTAGTTATAACTTGTAAAATTTATATAAATTCCATACATTATCAGAATCAGACGAAATGAGATCCATTGGGATCGTATGGACGAAGTCTACATGATGAATCTAGTGTGGAGAAATTTGGAGTTCGTTTGGATTTATGGCGAAATAAAAACGTTAGATTCAAATCATCAACCGTTAACTGTTATTCAACGATTAACAAACAAGGTGAGTAAGCTCACAAACTCTGTCCAGTATTATAATTTTATAAACGTTATTTAATATTGATAAAAATGATCGAATGCTGTATGTGATGGTTGTTTTGATGATTTACAATTAAATTGGTTGTTAGTTATATATATATATATATATATATATATATATATATATATATATATATATATGAAGATGTTAGTTAAATACTGATTCTATTCAGATAAATATTTCATGTTTATATGATATTAGTGTTATTATTGGGATTAACATCTATGGATGCACGGAAAGAGGTTAGAGGAATTCAACTGGTTCCTTAGCAATTTTATCGTTGATTTTCATATATTGCAGTATATGATGTGAAAATAATCTATGATTGATTATTGTGTATTTTGGGACGTTGAATAACATTAACCCTGAGATAACTGGTATTTAAATACCACATAATAGATTTGAATATATTGGAAAAGAAATTAGGGTTTTAAGAAAGGATAACATATTTAAATTAGTAATGAAATTTCGATTGGGCTAGAATATATAAAGTTGTTTTAATTATATTAAAACAAGTGATTTGATTTATTAACAATGTTTATAAATGGGATGAAATAATGGTTATTAAATAATTTTGACATATAAATCTAAGGGTAAACTAAAAGGGAATTGGGATTTGTTTTCAAAGGTAAACGATGGAAGTATTTCGATATTCGAAATAAAATGGGATTGAAATAATCCGTAAGGATCTATAATTATAACTAGACTATGTCGAATAATATAAAGATAATTTATTCTAATAAATTATATATGAAATGAAATTCAGGATTTGACGAGATAATTAATATTTGGATTTGTTATCGAGAAGGAAATCAAGATTTAAATTTATAACTTAAAGTCGGTAGCCACCACCAACCTTTGTGTGCGAAGCACGGGTCTCATTCTAATTATAATTTATAAAACGAGATTATGAAATTAAATATGAAGTATGAATTTATAAAATAACTCGATAAATTGGAGTCGAACCTATAATGGTATTTATAAATAAAATTCAAGATTTGATTGATATAATGGTCCAATTTTCTATAAACGGATAATATTCACTTTATAAAGTGAGTAACGGTTTTAAAGAAAAACATTCTGAAAATCAGAATAGTGTCAAATGGGAAATGGAAATGCTCGGAGTAATTAATTCAAAATTGAATTTAGAAACTGTGTTAACCAGAAACAATAAGTATATTCTGAAGTTCGGAATGTTAATCGAATATAGATCATTCGAAAGAGAAGTATAAATTGAAATTCGGTTATATCGAATTAAGGAAAGTACTATTTACTTTCCAGTTTTTATCAAGATCTATTTATTATTTAATTATTTATTTAAAGTAATTAATCTAAGTTATATTTTGAAGTTAAACATTTCGGAAACATGGATTGTTACACTATCATTATAATAAATAAATTTCCAGTAAGGAAGTGGATTCGTAAACTGAATCCGAGAATCAAGTTGAAAATGATTTGATAAGAAATTAAGAAATGGTAATAAGGGAATTAGAAACTGACTAGAGACTAGTTAAGTTGAATGGCTTTCTGAGTGTTGATCTGATGTTGGTTTCGGCCTTAGGGGTTAATACTTAGGAAGTTGTTCTCATACTAGTTTATGGTTAGAGATTGATGAATGTGGAAGAATAGTGATGTGTGAATGAGAAATGAAAATGTTTTCCAAATGTAATTAGCGTATATTTTCTAAATATAGAAAATAAGAAATTATGGATATGGAAATGTTTTTCCGTGAATCGTGAGATACTAAAACGGTTTTAAGAAATATGGAAAATGGTAGATTAAAAAAATTGATAAATTAATTTAAATGGGTCGAATGTTGATTAATGATTGATTGGTAAGATTTCCATTTGGGAATACGACCGTTGTCTGTGTTATGTAACGACGGTCGGAACAAAGCCCCTTTCCTTGCACGCATATGAGCTGGCACACAACTCCCATATAGCAAAAGGAATCCCTGATGTTACGTGCCTACCAGCTCATATTTGTACACAATTCCTTTAATATATTCCATGATGTGGGACTATTGTATCCAAACCATCATTCCTCCTTAAGAACATGCCAGGCTATCCTAACAGTCTCCCCCTTGACTCGCATACTACGAGTATCTTTTGAGAGCACTGCCTTGCTCGCATGGCCCAGTCCGAACCTTCGGCTCTGATACCACTATTATGTAACGACGGTCGGAACAAAGCCCCCTTCCTTGCACGCATATGAGCTGGCACACAACTCCCATATAACAAAAGGAATCCCTGGTGTTACGTGCCTACCAGCTCATATTTGTAGAAAATTTCTTCAATATATTCCATGATGTGGGACTGTTGTATCTAAACCATCATTCCTCTTTAAGAACATGCGAGGCAATCCTAACAGTCTGTACACATGTTTTTCTTTGATAGTTAAAATCACCGACTATCAAATTTTCTGACCATTTTTGTTGTCAATACGGAGAGACCGAGATCAGATTTATTATCTGAAAATCCACTCCATATAGGCATTATCATTTCGAATCAAATATATTAAAGATGGAGTTTAGATAAGAGTTATTCTGGCGATCCTAGGTGGAAATTTCCTAAGATGGATTTACAGAATCATTCCTTCGGTTTTTCCAGTACCAGGACAACGTGCATGGATGAATGTCTGACAGAGTATATCTAATATATCGCGTAAGTTGATCGCTTCAAACATACTAATGTTGGTGGCGGAGAAATTCGTTTCTCCTAGCTTTATACCCATGATATTTTTGGGGAAATCAATTTATGATTTGGCGGGTATGATGATGTGGCATTCAAAGTAAATATAGATATGATTTGTACAATGGTACGTTATGACCTCAAGCCTCATCAATTGGGAAATGACAGAATTCGGGAAGGCAGCATGGCTAAATGGGTCGCACCCAAGTAGGGTGTATTGTCACCATCTAGAGAATATTCATATTTGTTACTTCTTTCGCTTCTGTATCTCCCGGGAATGGTTATGTTGGTATACCAACCATAAGGTGATAATATATTTGGAACATTCAAGCGAAATGAATGGCTGGTCAAGTGTGGCCGAGTTACAAGATGTTATTGTTGAACTCCAGTATATCGCTTCTAGAGTACACTGATCGCAAGGTGGTTCCACAGCTTGTCATATTTGGAAATCCATTACCCAATAAGAGCCCACGGATTTTGATTGTATATTATATATTTGTAGAGCGTGAGATGAAAGCGTTCCGCTATATTTCTATTTACTTGATTTAGACATTATTAAAATATCAGAAAATATTGATCTCAAGAAATATTTTGGGTTATCGTAAGGTAAAAACCGTCTTAGTTTATGTGTAGATCGGTCTTATGATTACCATTTTCTTTAAAAGGATATTAAAAGTTAATACAAGTGATTGCAGTTTACTCACACCAGTCACATGAATGACCCAAAGTTTATTTTGTTTTGTTTTCCCTAAACTCTTGGGTGCTCAAATTTGTACGGGCAGTCAAGTAGTGGGGATTTTCCAGATATACTTGGAGAAGCTCGGAGAAGAAGGCTTCAAAGTTAGATGTATATATAGATTTATTTCCGCTGTGATGTTATGTGATAATGGTATGTACATACAGTTACCATTTTGTATCTCCAATGTTATTATATAATATACATTATTTGTTCCGCTATGAGATTCGTGTTACTCTAATTCTGTGTTGTTATGTTCTTCTCCTTCTTTTATTCTAATTTTCTATCTTATCTATTCTCACCCTCTAACTTCTTTCTATTAACTATCTGGTGTTTTCGATACTTGAGTTCCGACAAGTGATACAGGTTATGTATTATTGTTGGAATTCTGGTATCGAATTCCCTGGGCCGTTACACAACAGAAGATATAGTGAAGCATAACTGAGCAAAATCTTAAACTTTCATATCATCTTGAACTATACCCATACATCAAACTGGATTACTTCAGAGTTTGTACAGTAAGCCTCACTACAAGTTCTCTCAGAGTAGCATACATCATTAGTAACAACGAAAACCACCAGGTATAGTAGAAACTAATGTGTAAGCCTCTAGCTCGTCGTCGCTCAGAAGCATCATCCTCATCAAGATCTACTACCTACTACCTAGTCTGCCCATCCAAAACATGGATGAACAACACAAGGTAATAAGAGGGAACATAATACCTTGAGTCAGACAACAGTCCTAATGAGCGATAAAATAGCTAACAACATCATCAATAAAGTATATGAGAAATAGGCAGATCAATTGTTGACATGCTTTTTAATCAAAGCTGTCAAATGTGAAATCTCTGGTTAATAATTCACTCAAGTGTTGGGAACATCGTTAGAAGATAGGAAGCGATTTGGTTGAAGTCATATCGCAGACAAAGAATGGCCCCAAAACTCCTATCATATGACCTATTTTGGGCTCGAAAACATCAATTACAGTGCCTCGCACTATAAAACTTGTAGCCCTCTAAATTGGCTTCAATTAGAGCTTTCGTTTGGACAAAACGGACTTACGGTTTGGAGGTTACGCCCATTTCCGTGAACACGCATAGAACACGAAAGTCAAAAACTTAGATTTTTGAGCATGGGGTACATCCTCGGATCGGATCGGACAAGTCAGGTCGGATCGGAGTTTGCCTTCAAATTGGAGGATCAACACATGAATCTCTGGCAATCAAACAAACCCGGATCGGAGGAGGCAGATCCGATCCACCACGAATCTTCTTAACACCAAAGTGCTTCTCGTCTCGGTTCGAGGGCTCCGCACTGGATCGGATCGGAGGAGACCGAACCGAATAGCTTCGACCTGCTGCTGCACCTCATCTTTGACATATTCCTATGATATAACTACCTCCTACTAATCTGGATCAACTCACACATGGCATGCCATGATTCAGAGAGCTTTTTTCCAGTTTCTCCACTACATTTCAAGATTAATGGGATGCAAACCATGTGGCATACAAACTGGAACCTCTCTGCCCCTATAAATACACACTTGAAGGCAAATGGATGGGGGTTTTGGCCGCTCTAACTCCCAGCTTCATTGCAAACAACACAAGGACATTGTGCTTCTTCTACATCAATCTAACACGAGGATTTCGTGTATATTATCACTCTCTTTTCTCCTCTTCTTCAATAAAATGCAGGGATGTTGTATGTAAATGAATCCTACGGGTTGGAGGAAGGCATTGTACTTCAAACTTCTTAGGACTTAAGAAAATATAAAGTGGATGTAGGCTTGGTTTGAGTCGAGCCACTATAAAAACTTCATGTGCCTCCTATTATTTACTGCTTTTCTGCATTTATTCTCTGTGAACTATGATTTTGAGGATTTCATGCTGCATTTAGGTGTTAGCACCGAAATTTGGTCTAACAATTTGGTGCGCCAAGAAGGGGGCAGACGATACTATTTCAATTTCTAGCCCTAAAGGAAGCTGATTGCTTAGCTATTGTATAATTGAAAAAACGAAAGAAAGACGGAACCTTGTCTCACGATGAGGATTTTTGCACTGAAGGAGGCTTCCTCTTATGGAAATCCATCAGCATACCTGACCAGAGAAGAGATGGATGGCGTTCTCATTGAACTGAGAGCTCAAATGGCAAGGCAAGATGATCTCCTCTAAAAGCAACAAGAGATGATGGATCAATTCTTCGCTCGGATGAATGAAAGGTTGAGCAACAACATACAACTCATTGGAAACGACATGGAAATGGCTCAAGCAACAGCTAGCAATCAGGTAGGATCGACCCAAAACCAATCCACAGTGCATGAAGTTGGAGCATGGGGCAACCCACATCGGGTTGGATCTGATTCAATCCTCCTTCGACAATCTGGAGCGAGATGAGAGCAACGCATTTGAACATGCATATCCAACTAACGACGTTCTGGGTAGGAACGTAAGAATTACAATAAATTCTGGCCTAGCACGACCCACATCCACACCGGGTCGGATCGAGCCCACGCACACGCAACAGCATGGAGCTGCTCAGATCGACATCCAGGTTCCGGTTCGGACCGGATCATTATACCAGCAGCCTAGGGGCACCTCCGATCCGAACAGTTCAACACATCACGAACCCCCTCACTCTGTTGTATTCAATGCTGGGGGCACCAGCTCTGATCTTAGCAGCTTGGAACAGCTCTTTGAAGGTAATCGTCTCGCCTATATCATTCAAAGCCTCTCGAGAGGTCGCATTTATCAGAACGATGTAGATGACGTTAATCATAATCCATTCACATAGGAAATCAGGAATTCTCGTAATCCCCCAGATTTCAAACTTCTAGTTATGGAGCCTTACAATGGTAGAATAGATCCTACCATGCACCCGATGCGATACAAAAGGCATCTGGATGTTCAATCGGCATCGGAAAACATCATAGTTAAATGCTTCCCTCTCTTCCTGACTGATATAGCTGCCATGTGGATTCAGCAGCTAGAATCTGAATCGATCAACAGTTGGAACATGTTGGTCGCTCTCTTTATTGAGCAATTTCAGGTCCACATTGCTCGACCCAAGAATGTAATGTCGCTCACTACAATCAAGCAGAGACCTAAAGAAACTCTATGCTCATTTCTGGAAAGATTCAACATTGCAACAACATCGGTTGATTGACCTAAACCATCGATGGTACTGATGGCAGCAGTATCCGACATTCTGGATAATTCATAATTCAAAAAATCTTTGCACCGAGACCCACCAAGAAACCACGGCGAATTCTACCTTGAAGGAGATAGATTTCTACGGGAAGAGGATGGGACTTCCGAGAAGAATGTTCTCGAAGTCAACATGCTTAAAGACGGAGGGCCATCTGATTCTGGAAAAAGCAAGGGAAAAGCCGCTGCGAAGAGTGATCGTAACGCCCAGCCCCGGAGAGGGCCCATATACGAAAAGTACACTGAAATCAATTCGACATTGTTTGACATTTATATGGAAACAAACGGTGCCATCTCCTACCCAAAGCCTCCCAGGAGGGAGCCATCACAAAGAGAACGTGATTCCGGAAAACATTGCATATTCCATGATATGGATGGTTATGATACAAATGAATGCAGGCACCTGCAAGATCTGATAAGGAGTGGGTTAGACGTGGAGAGCTACCCGAGTATGTGAAACAACCAATGGTGTCTGCATCTGCGCTGCCACCACCTGCTCCTAAAGAGGGAATGAATCTGGATCAAGCTCTCATGGCCTCATCATTAACTGACGTGGATGAGATCAGCCTCGTTATCCATATTTCTTAGGATTTAAGATACGTTTCATTCTTTCTTTAGGTTTTCCGATCAGCTAAATCAGAGTACACACATACGGGGTTAGGATTTATCCCCAAAGCATGCTTTGCACTCGATGACAAACTAATCAGGATTAGCTTTGGTTTTGTATTTTGAATTGAACAAGGAAGTACTTTTTGAGCATGAATTATGATTGGAAAATTTAAGTATGGCTTATGCTTATCTCGGACCTCTAGGTATGGATTATGCCTAGGGACGGACTGCCTTGTCAGGCTTTGGCAAGTGCAGCTCTATCTTGATATGAGTATGGGTTGTACTCCGCTGGATTTTTAAGTATGGATTATACTCAAGAACGACTTATCATCTTCTCAGGATTTGACAAAGGAACTCAATGAAACTCGAGTATGGCTTATGCTCAGTTTGAACTTCTTAGTATGGCTTATGCTTGGAAGGTTTGGACCCTTGCCAGGTTTTGACAGGATGATTCGAATGTCCATCGAGTATGGTTTATGCTCAACTTGACGCCCAAGCATGATTCATGCTTGAAAAGGTTAACTGGTTTTGTTTGGTTTTGATGCATATGTTTGCCTTCTTTTCTTTACAGGTATTGATTGTACTTGCAGCTGGCGAGCCCGGCGTGGCCTTGGTTTCCTTGGATTATCCAGAGCACATCTTCCTTCAACCAGCAAGATATGTTCTAGGGGGCAAAATGTTGACATGCTTTTTAGTTAAAGCTATCACACGTGAAATCTCTGTTTAACAATTCACTCAAGTGTTAGGAACATCGTCAAAAGACATGAAGCAATTTGGATGAAGTCGTATCACAGACAAAGAATGGCCCGAAACTCCTTTCAGATGACCTATTTTGGACCGTAAAACATCAATTATAGTGCCCCACACTATAAAACTTTTAGCCCTCTGAATTAGCATCAGGAAGAGCTTTCGTTTGGACAAAACGGACTTACGGTTTGGAAGTTACTCCCGTTTCCGTGAACGCGCGCAGAACAGGAAAGTCACAAACTTGGATTTTTGAGCATAGTGTACAACCCCGAATCGAATCGGACAAGTTGTGTTGGATCAGACCTTGCATTCAAACAGGTGGCTCAACACATGAATCTTTGGCAATCAAACCAACCCAGATCGGATCAGAGGAGGCAGATTCGGTCCACCTTGAATCTTCTCAGCACCGAAGTGCTTCTCATTTCAGTTCGAGGGCTCCGTACTGGATCGGATCAAAGGAGGCCGAACCGCCTCGACATGTTGTTGCATCTTTGACCTATTCCTATGGCATAAATACCTCCTACTAATCCGGATCAACTCACACATGTCATGCCATGATTTGGAGAGGTTTTCTCCACTTCCTCCACTACATTTCGAGATAAAGGGGATGCATGCCATGTGGCATCTGAACCGGAATGTCTCCGGCGCTATAATACACCACTTGAAGGCAAATGGATGGGTTTTTTTGACCTCTCTAACTTTTGGCTTCCATTGCAAACAACAAAAGGACATTGTGCTTCTTCTACATCGATATAACACGAGGATTTCATGTATGAAATCACTCTCCTTTCTCCTCTTCTTCATTAAAATAAAAGGATATTGTATGTAAATGAATCCTACGGATTGTAGGAAGGAACCGCACTTGAAATTTCTTAGGACTTAAGAAAATATAAAGTGGACATAAGCTTGGTTTTAGCCGAACCACTATAAAGACTTCATATGTCTCCTATTATTTACTACTGTTCTACATTTATTCTCTGTAAGCTGTGATTGTGAGGATTTCACACTGCATTTGGGTGTTAGTACCAAAATTTGATCAAACATCGATCGTCTAATCTACCAACACAGCAATAGAGAAGAACCCCAAACTCGTCTCCTCCACAACCGACAATGATAGCCTTTCCCAGATGTTTAGAGAAGAAACAAACAGTACATCCAACCAATTTTCAAGCGTAGACCATCCTAATCGAGCTCAACACCACCCAACTACAAACCCCGAAGGCTAAAACCAACATCAGATAAACACCCAAGAGATATCTCCCTCAACGTCGAACAATCCACACATGACGATACAAGCAACAATAGCTTCTATGACTCTAGCTATCACCGCTTGTCTTGCCTTGAAACCCACGATAATCGTATGACCGGCCTGTCTTGTCATCCATTAAGGGATAATGGTAAACTTGACTCTAGTAAAACTCCATATGCCATCGCTACTCGTATCTAGGCCCCTCGTGACTGCCCAGGGTACTCGACTCATCTAGTCTTTGGGTGCCCCCATTATACCCCTGATTTGAGTCCGCTAGAACCTCCGACTAATGACGATCCCTTGTCCTTTAGTAACTCTAGCCATCATCATCAGAGACTATCCATAAGATCATACGCCTTCTTGAGCAAGCCATTATCCACGAGCTCAAACATCCCTGAGTCATCTTCGTAACTTTGTTGCATTTCGTCGATCAACGACCACTTCACTTTGCTTTGAATATTCCATCTGAATTTACCTCGAAGCTATGGCCATTGTCGAACAAAAATAAACATCATTTAGTTCACTATTAGATGGATCTCACCTGGATCCATAGCCGACTTGCATCACCAACTTTCCACACTCGGCCGATCCATCAAACTCGTGATCCATCCATTTCTTTCCCCCGACCTACCCCATCCGTAGGCACCACTAGAAGATACACTGATCCATCATACTCAGAACGATCCACCGATCCATTATACCCAAGCCGATCCAACAATCCATCAATGCCCAAGCAGACCCACCAATCTATGCTTTTTTCCATGTCTCGACCGATCCATCCATTCACACGGTCCCAAGCTTTGCCATGAACGATCCAATTTTGCCTCAACCCAGTGCTTTGCAACTGATCCATCTTCCTTCAATTTCTTGCATCACACTCCAAGCGATCCATCAATGCCAACCCATCCACATGCGATCCACCACCAGATCTACTTTTTGTCGAACGATCCACACTTTCCATGTATACATCGATCTGATCCATCCTTTATGAGCCAATCTCGACCATCAACACATGTCGATCTATAGAATCAATGCTTTAACGATGAACATCTATGCATCCATCTCATCCAGATCAACCAATTTCAACCAACAAACATTAGCACAATAATTAATCATCATACAATAATATGAAATTCACCAAATCACGATAAAACGATAAACGAGTTAATAAATGGATCTAAAACTGCATAAACATAAGAACTAACTGTTATAAGTTAGTAGGTTAAATCCTATGGTGTGATCGAAATTGAAAACACACTTACCTCAATTAGATATAGGTGAAAATGACTTGAAATGATGAAATTAAGATCAAATAAACCCATATACTCGATTGAATCCGTGTGAGAGATGCTTATATATCACTCATCAAATCCACAAAATAGCTTGAAATCAATGAATCTCTAATTTGGACAGCGAAGAATGACATCCAAATCAATCAATTTGATGTGATATAACCTTCTTCGATGTTGAACTTCAGTCTTCTTACGTAAATCTATGAATTGAAATAAAGTGGAGGTGTATTTGGTTGAGTTGGAGTATCACAGGCATCCAATCAAATGAGAGACTAAAGAAACTAAACTATTCTCTCTACCCCTACCCTCCTATTTATAGCCAACAACCCCAAGCCTTAATGGGCCTCACTTATCAGCCCACTAATGACTAATTAGCCTGTCCAGAAAACTAACAATAATAAAACAACAATTCCTTCCAAACTGCACCGCCAAATCTTTAATGTGACCACACTTCGGAATTGTAAACACCATTTTCGATCTAATAAAATTGATCTTAGCATGTGATTCGATCCCATTCAAAAGTTATGCCTTGACCAAAACTAACATTGGTAAAATGGTCACAAATAAAATTGGTAAAAATCATGGACATGTCTTACATCCCCATGAACAACATATCAAAAGTTGAGAATGATCCGACCCTTGGATAATTAAATAAAATATTTTACGTTCCTTCGATATATAAAATGCGGGTTGTTACATTCTCCCCCCTCCCCTTTAGGAATTTTGGATTGAAGTCCCAAGCAAACAAAAGCAACCAAAACAAGTGTGCATGCCTATCATTCACGAGTAGCCAATCTGTTGTCCACTCTAGCATCCATCAAGCCATGCATCCATAACCTTAACCTAGCATGCGGAATTCTAATAATAGTACAAGTTACAATGGTGTAAGAATAACACGACATCAATGGGTCATACCAACGAAGAGTTTTGGATGGATCATCTTCATACTCTCTTCCCTTTCCCACGTACAATCGTCATCATCCTCACTCCACTGTACCTTGACTAGCTTAACCGTATTTCTCCTAAGTTGTTACGTGTCATTCCCTACGATGCAAAGCTACTTACGAAGTATCGAAACTACGAATTCGACTTCTAAGTCTTCATAATGATCTATAGGTAGTACCACATTTGAATCGTTCACACACTTCAATAGGAAAGACACGTGAAAAACATTATGCACACTTGACATCTTCTCGGGTAAATCCAATCTATATGCGAGCTTTCCAATTCACTCGACTATCGGAAACAGTCCAACGAATCTCGGAGCTAACTTTCCTTTACTTCTGAACCGAACAAAAATCTACAATGGTGAAATCTTAATGAAAACCGTATCACCAAGGTCGAACTCCAAATCCTTTCGACGCTTATCAACATAACTTTTCTTATGATCTTGGGCAGCCCTCATTCGTTGCCAAACAATCTCAATACAATCCGATATTTCTATTATCATCTCTGGCACAAGTATCAACTTATCTCCAGTCTCTAACCAACATGCCGGAGAATTACACGGTCTTGCATACAATACCTTATATGGTGCCATGCCGATGCTCGACTGGTAGCCATTGTTATATGCAAACTCAAGAAAATGTAGATGGTATTCTTATGATACCCCAAAGTCCAGTTCTCAAGCTCTAAGGAGATCTTTCAATACATGATTAACTCGCTCGGTTTGAGCATCGTTCTAGGGATAATAAGTTGTACTCAAACTTAGCTTGGTTCCCAAAGTTTCTTGCAAACTCTTCTAAAATCCACTTGTGAACAATGGATCTCGATCACTCACTATGCTCTTTGGGATACCATGGAATCAAACTATCTATTTAATATATATCTCAGCCACCTTCGATGTTGTCCTAGTCGATCTGACAAGAATAAACCTTGCACTTTTCATCAAGCGATCCACAATGACCTAAATTCCTTCATTTCCTGCCCTAGTTCTAGGTAGTCCATCGATAAAATCCATCGATACTTGCTCATATTTCCACATAAGAACTTATATCGAATGAAGCAATCCGCTCGGCTTCTTCTGTTCAGCTTTCACCAACTGACTGTTCATGCATTTAGAAATAAAATTTTCAATATCCCTCTTCATACCTTCCCAATAATAAGCTCGCTTCATGTCCCGATACATATTATTACCACCAGGATGAATTGTCAGCTCTGAGTAATGCCATTCCCTCAGAACCTCATCTCTCAATCCATCAATAGCAGGATCAACTAGCCATTCTTTCTTCCGAAGTCAACCATCTCGATCAACCTCGAATTCCTTCTCTGGTTCTGCTCTCGCTTCCAGCTTCTGGATAATCTCGATAAGCTTTTCGTCTCACTTTTGGCATTCGCCATTCCTTTCGATACGAGTAGGTATTATCGATAAGCTTGGCAACATTTTAGGCTCTAACTCACACCTGGGCCTGAAATCAAATCCTTCCAAGTACTCGAGGTGCTTCCATTCCGAAAACATCGCTCCTAAACCTACATGTCTTCAACTCAACGCATCTTCCACTGTGTTACCTTTACTAGGAGTATAGGCAATACCAAAATCATAGGATGCCAAAAACTCTAACCATTGTCGCTGCTGAAGATTCAAATCCTTTTTGGAGAAAAGATACTTCAATGACTTGTGATCCGTAAACAACTCGAATCGAACCCAGAACAGGTAATATCTCCACATCTTCAGAGCAAACACGATCGCTGCCAACTCCAAATCATGAGTCGGATAATTCCACTAGTGTTGCTTTAGCTATCAACTAACATATGCCACAACTCTATCTTTCTGCATCAACACTACTCCAAATCCAGTACCATGTGCATTGGTGTATACTACCATTTCCTCGTTCTCGCTTGGAATAGTCAAAACAGGAGCACACGTCAGTCTCCCTTTCAGGATTCCAAAATCTTGTTCACACTTCACGTCGCATGTGAACACTTGATTCTTCTTCGTTAATCCTGTCAATGATGCAATTATCTGTTAGGGAACGCAGAATGCGGATCTTAAGGCATGACAAACATTAAAGGGGGTGAATAGTGTTTTCCTGGAATTTAAGAAAATCTAAAACAAATATGATCTACTATATGAATTAAACACCATAGAGATGATAATAGACACAAAATCAAACACAAACACAGAAAAATAAAAAAAATGCAGAAAAAGGAAAGAATGCACCAGATTTTATACTGGTTCAGATTACTCCTACGTCCAGTCCCACATAACGCTGGATTGCACAGAGTTTTATTAATATTACTATCCAAGTACAATCCCCTTGATTTCACGACTACAAGGTTAACACCGCTCCAGACACCCTTGATTTCATGGCAACAAGGTTAACACTGCTTCTTTTCCTTGATTTCAGGGCTACAAGGAACACACTCTCTCAAATGATTACAACAGCCCTATAGCTCTTCAATAGCACTTCAATTCAGAGGGTAATGAGTAGAGATGAAAGAAAAGAAGTTTTATATAATCAGAGTAGAAATCGGTAAAGTAGAAGTGTACACATCAATAAAATAAGAAAATATTAATGGAGGGATGAAGAGGGGTGAAGATGGAGAAGAAGAATTGTTAAAAGAATTCAAATTCAACCACTATTTATAAGTTTTAAATGGTTGCAATGCTTCTGGAACGTTACAAATAGTGAAAAGGCACTTCCTTTGAAAATTGAAAAAATGACAGTTGTATGTCAACATATATGCTTTAAAATTTTGAATATTTCAAGTGTTTAAATATATATATATACACTATTCTGGAAATTCTTAAATTAAAACTTAGTGATATAAATGAGTTTTCTAAGGTATAAAATCATATGTAAACATCAATATATATTATATGAACAAATTTATAAAATTATAAGGTTTAAAACTATATAAATATAAAACTATAAAAGTATATAAATATATAAATATATATAAAGTCATATAAACTTTAAAACTTATATTTGAAATCATAAGTAAGGAAGGAAACTACTTGAATTTAGAATTTGAATTTGGAAACCAAAATTTGAAAAACATAATTTGGATTTGAACATGGAGTGTTATTCAGAGTCTTACATATATAAACTAGACTCTATTACTATATTTGTCTTGTACTCTTGAAATCTTGATGACTTGATTACTCATGAGTCTTGAATCTCCTCTGAATTTTGAATCTCTTGAAACTCTAAAATTTTGCAGTCTTCAGTATTTAAGTCCTGTATACAAATCCTGAATATGTATGTTTGTGTGTATTATAGATAAAGATGTTAGTATAAATTTTATAATCAATGATAATTGAAATAAGGTTGTTGTCATCAAAACTCCATCCTCTAACAATCTCCCCCTTTTTGATGATGACAAACTTTGTTTATAAAATATTCATACCTATTGATCCTGATCCTTCTAATACTCCCTCTGTCATTATGAATTCTACATACTCTCCCTTAAACTAAGCCTTTATTTTATATTTCTCCTCCTTTGTCATTATCAAAAAGAAATTCTAAAATTACTCCCCCTAAATCCTATATCTATCTATCTATACATAACTTATGATTAATATAATAAAGTAAATTACTCCCCCTAAACTTATGACTATGAAAATAGATCAATACCATTTAGTTAATATTTACAAGTGTATCAATCTAAATACAAGTTTTTAAATCCAAGCAAACCAATCCAAGCAATATTTACAGGCAATGTTTAAAACAAATTCACATAAATTCAAACATAATTCAATCAAACAAACCAATCATACCAAACAATCAAACATTTCTTGGGACTTCTAACCATTCATCTTGTCTAGTGATTGGGTTCTTGTTGATGTTCTTCCAGTCTTCTTCATTAGTGAGTGATGCTTTTTTGTTTTCATTTCTGAAATTAGAAGATATTAACCAACGAATTACGTCAAAGTGTTTCTCTTGACATTCAACCATTTGCATCTGAATTAATTCTAAATGATGCTAATTATGTGGTACTATAGAAAGGATATTCTTGAAAGAATTCAAAGTTTCTTCATGATTTTCACTCAAATTTTGAATTGGATTTTCCATAATTTGATGGTTTTGGATAAGAATTGATTAAAGAGGAAGGAGGAATGATAAAATATTTTTTTTAGAAGAAACAGGCTTAAATAAGTTATGGAATTCGTTGGATTTGAATGGACATGAGTTAGTTATTTAAATTTTAAATTTTGAACAATTTTGAAAAACTGGCAGTTATATATCGACATAGTGACATATGTATGTCGACATACTATATTTTTTTTTTGAAAATTTCAATTTTAAATCATTTGTTATTATATTTTATTTTAATGTTTTCGCAGTAACTTAAAGATGATTTTGACATAATATAACTCCATTCATTACTACTTAAAAGAAAATACATCCAACTAGGACACTAAATATGAGATTCGAAAGCAAGTACAAGCAAATACTAAAGATAATTTAAACTTGATATGCTTAGATTGTAGAGGATAATGAGGAGGAAGATGAAATTCTAAGTTTCCATCTTATTTTACCAATGAACTTAGACATATGAGTAAGCGTCTTTTTGAGCTTCTTTTGATTCTTGGCTAACTTCACTTAATTTTGAACAAGTGTCTCTTTGGAAATAGTTCTAGTTTTGATTGGTCACTCAACACTTCCCAAAGAAGTTTCTTCTTCTTCTTCAATATCCATAGGCTCTAATTCTCGTTGCATTCAAGCTTGTTTGACTTCGAATGTCTTATAAGGTTTAAAGGTGAGTGGAATTTGCATAAGGTATATATTTATGGAGTCAAACACATTTCTTGGTACAAATTCTTCTCCCTTGAGGTCAACTCCAAAATGTTTGAAGATACGAGTAAGGTAAACTCCATAGTAAAGAGTGTTTTCTCTTATTGATGTTTCTATGTGTTTAAATTCTTTTAGGATCATATCAGCCCAATTGATGTCATAGCCACCAATAATAGCAAAGAGTGCTTTTTGGACTTTGGGAGTTGGACTGTAGAAGTTTTTGAAGTGGGGAGTGATGGTGGAGGAGGTTTACTATTCTTGTTTTTGGGTGGAAAAAGCGATTTTTGAATTCCATGTGAGCATCGCTTTCAAATATATGGTGATAAGTTTCAAAATATGTTTCTTCGATTTCGAATTCCAAAAAATCAGAGCCCGTACTTCTGCAATTTAGGATATTGCCCAAAATTTCATAGTCTTGGACAATTTGTGTGCCTTTTACTCTATTCCAAAATTAGATTTTCATCTCCTTCGTAAAAGCCACGATTAAGATTTGCATAGAACATTTTGACGAATTTTGGGTAACACATTTCATTTTTATCCCGAGCATCAATCAAGATCAATACTTCATTATGATTGAAAAGAGAAGGAAGATCAAAAGATGGAGAATCTCTAAAGATGGCGAAAGCACCTGTATTGACTTTTGCATTTGCTACATAGTCAACGTAGGTGTTGACTGCTTCTCTATCATTGTAGAGATATCCTTTGATGGTTTTGGATAATCTCATTGTTTGAGGTATGCTAGAAGAAGCCATTAGAGATTTGTTTTTGAAGAGAATAGGTATGAAGAGAGTTTGAATTTTGAATGAAAGGTAGAGAGAATAAGATTGAATAGATATAAATAGAATTTGAATGGGCACAACATTTCTAAATCAATGACATCTTTTTAGACCTTGGGAGTTGATGAAAAGTTTAAGGGAAGTTTGAAAGGTTATACCTTTGAAATTTAAATTTTTGATTTCATTTTACAGGCCTTTATGTCGACATGCCCTTCTTTGTATATCGACCTACATGCATAATTTCAAAGGACATATGGTTTTGTGACTTTTGGTTTTAAATTTTTGATTTATATTTCAGATTTAATGATTTCCTAAAATAATATTAATCCTAACATCCAAAATTTATTTTATTAATTTAATAATTGTTATTTTGAATTTCAAAATTTGAATTTCAAATTTGAATTTTAAATTTCAAGTTTGAATTTTAAAGTTTAAATTTCAAATTCAAAACAAAGCAAACAATTAAAGAAATCTAAGTATCCATTTAACCAAGAAAACTTAAAAATTAATTAAGGCATACCCAGTTTTTAGATCCATTTCTTCAATATTTTCTGAATTCCAAATTATTGGGAAACACATATTTGAATTTCTGGTTTCTGGCTCTTTATCACTTGATGGCGAATCTAAATCATCTGAAGTTGTTGTGTATGCCCTCTTTTTTTTCTTTGAGGAATTACTATTGTCCATATGTTGAAATTATTTATCTGGATATGGACACATTCTCTTTATATCATTTGGTTTATTGCAGTTATAACATTGATCATTATTTCTTCCCAAACATCCTTTATTATTTCTTTGAAAGTTATTTTTCCTTTTGTATTTCAGAAATTTTCTGAAATTTCTTGTCATTAAGGTTGTTTCTTCATCATCTTCACTGCTTGAGTCAGAATCATTTGTTGTTGCTTTGAATGTTATGGATTTCTTTTCAGTTGGCTTATTTTCCTTTCTTTTTGGTAATTGGATTTCAAAAGACATCAAATCCCGATTAATTCCTCAATTTTCGTTTCATTGACATTATTGGCTTCTTCAATCGCCAAAGTTTTCTGATCCCATTCTGGAATCAATGAACTCAATATTTTTCTAACTTGGTCTATTTTTGAATACGTTTTTCCCGGTGCTATTAATGAATGCACTATCTCTTGAAATCTGCAATACATATCGAAGACAGATTCATTCTCGTTCATCTTAAATAACTCAAACTAGTTAATTAGCATTGATATCTTTGTCCATTTAACTTTACTAGTTCCTTCATGAGTAACTTGCAAATTCTCCATATTTCATAAGCAGATTTACAAACTGACACTCTATTAAATTCATTCCTATCTAATGAACAAAATAACATAATCATGTCTTTAGAATTGCTTTGTGCAACAGCCTTTTGTTCATTGGTTCATTATGCAAAATTATTTATGGGTTCAACATACTCAGTTTGTGTAATATTCCATGTGTCTAATCCTACCGACTATAAATATATATTCATTATACATGCCTAATATCGATAATTAATTCCATTAAATAGTGGTGGTCTAACAATGGACTAACCCTTTACAAAAGAACTATTATTACCAGTGTTGGTTGCCATTTAATATTTTTAAAAATCAGATTATGAACTTTTTGAAAACCAGTACTCTGATACCTTTTGTTAGGGTAATGCAGATCTTAAGGAAAGACAAACAATAGAAGGGGGTGAATAGTGTTTTCAAGGAGTTTAAGAAAATCTAAAACTTATATGATCTATTATATGAATTACATACCACAGAGAAGATCAAAGACATAGAATCAAACACAAACACGGAAACGTAAAAATATAAAATGTAGAAAAAGAAAATAACACACCGGATTTTATACTGGTGTAGATTACCCCTACGTTAGTCTCACACAATGCGGGATTGCGTAGAGTTTTATTAATATTACTGTCCAAGTACAATCCCCTTAATTTCACGGCTGCAAGGTTAACACAGCTCCAAACACCCTTGATTTCGCGGCTACAAGGTTAACACTGCTCCTTTTCCTCGATTTCAGGGCTACAAGGAACACACCCTTTCCCAAACACTTCCCAAATGATTACAATAGCCATATAATTCTTCAATAGCTCTTTATTTGAGAGAGTAATGAGTAGTGGGGAAGAAAAGAAGAAGTTTTATATAATTATAGTAGAAATCGAAAAAGTAGAAGTGCAGAGATCAATAGAATACAAAATATTAATGGAGGGATGAAGAGGGGTGAAGATGGAGAAGAAGAATTGTTAAAAAATATGAATTCAATCTCTAATTATAAGATCTGAAAGATTGGAATGCTTTTGGAATGTTACAAATAGTGAAAAGACGCTTCCTTTGAAAATTGAAAAAAATGACAGTTGTATGTCGACATATATACTTTAAAATTTTGAATTTTGAATTTTGAATATTTTCAAGTGTTTAAATATATATACTATCTGGAAAATTCTTGAATTAAAACTTAGTGATATAAATGAGTTTTCTAAAGTATAAAATCATATGGGAACATAAATATATATTACGTGAACATATTTATAAAATCTTAAGGTTTAAAGTACATAAATAAAATTGTAAAAGTATATAACTATATAAATATATATAAAATTTTATAAACTTTAAACTTATATTTGAAATCATACGTAAGATAGAAAACTATTTGAATTTAGAATTTCAATTTTGAAAACCGAAATTTGAAATTTGAAAATCTAAATTTGAATTTGAACCTAGAGTGTTATTCAGAGTCTTACATATAAACTGGACTCTATTACTACATTTGTCTTGAACTCTTGAAATCTTAATGACTTGATTACTCATGAGTCTTGCACCTCCTTTAATTTTTGAATCTCTTGAAACTATAAAATTGTACAGTCTTCAGTATTTATGTAACAACCCGAATTTTAATAACATGTTGAAACTAGAAATCAGGGTATAATTAAATTTTAAAGTGAGAATCATGGGAAATGGGTTACGCCATTGCGGTTCGTCTCGGAATTCTGCTTGAGGTAGAGTCCGAGTTTGCGTAAAATGAATACCGTATGAAGAAGAAATGGACGAACGAAGTTAGGCAGAAAAACCAGACACGGGTCAGAATGCACTGGCGCACTTGGGAAGTGCGGCAGACCAAAATTGCACTGGCGCACTTGGGAAGTGCACCAGTACAATTTTAGCACTGGCGCACCTGCCAAGTGCGCTCAGACCAGAAAACCTGCTTGGTCAGGCCGTGGCTGGCCTAGTCAGGTTCTGGTCGATTTCTGAGGCTTGACTGAGTCACTAGGGCTTACATGTCAGTTTCAGAGTGGCTTCTCTTGAGATGGATGGTCTGGATTCACTCTAGCTTCATCGACGGCTCTAATCCGATTAAAATTCTATAAATACAACTCAAGTCTAACCCTAAACACACACAAATAATATAATACTAAAGCCGTCATGCTGCTAAAATACCTCTTGAACCATGGCCGCCGTCTCCAAATCAAAGTACAAACATTCAAACTCAAATCAATTCAAAGAACAAGGCTTCTACAATGATTCAAGACAACAAATCAACAACGCCGCGACATTTTTACAACAAATTCAGTTCTTAATTCTTTTGCCATGCTCTGTAAGTTCTAGTTGTTTTTAGATTTAAACATTTAAATTACAATATGGCCATGGAATAAAGTGGAATTGGATTTAAGTATGTTTATTGATTCAGATCTATTTCTGTTGCTTCTTGAATCTTGAGTTTTGGGACTTTTCTATGTTCGTTCTCATGTCAAGCTTATGATCTATTTAGCCTGTTGTAAATCAGTTTTTCTTGATTCATATTGATATTATTATCAAGATCTATCTTTTATGCCAGAGATGATGTTTTTATGCCAGTTTTCTCTCTATGCTGATTGTTATACAAACTCTACCTTCCCCTATTTATTTTCTTTCGATGAACCTAGGTAGGACCTAGGCCTAAACCGTGATTTGCATACGATTGAATACGGGGAAATATGGGAATGTTTTCTATATTGGATATATATGTTTGGTAAAATAGATGGCATAGCATGAAATTGGAAATTTGGGGTATTGTCAATATAATTGAAATTGCAAGTTTGGTCATTGGCCTAATTAAATTGGCATGAAGTGGGCATAATGAATTAGCATGTAAATCAAATCATAAGTTCGGGCCTATGTAAATTAAATCAAAAGATTAGGTTTATGATTGGGCATAAGTAGAATTGGGACTTTGAACGTAAAAGCAATTGTAAACTTGATAATTGGCATAAATATGAATTTGGGTAACTAGCGTGTATTGAAATAAAAAGGATTATAGTTTCGGATAACTACATCATGAATCTTGATTTGGGTTCATTCGGACATGAAACTTGATACATGTAATCTTGGCTAGAACTTGATATGGGTAAAATGGCATAAACCTGGCATACATGTAAATAGGCAAGAATTGGACGTATGTAAACTGACTAGAATTGGGTATATATATATAAATTGGCATGTAATTTTGGAAATTGTGCATATGTTTATTAATATGTAAAGTTGGGAATTTGAAACATGAAAATGACTGTGTATTGGATAATTGACTTGAACACGAACATGAACATTTCTATATGTTAAACACATGAACTGATATTGGGGTTTTGGGGGGAATACGACCATTAATGAACCTTTGACACGAGGTTAGACTCAGTTTGTGGCGTAAATCTGCCCGGAACCGCCCGGCAAATCCAGTAACCACAAAGTGTCAGTCTAATGTGAGAGGCCAAAGGTCGAATTGTAGGCGTAACAATTTATGACACGGCGTTAGACTCAGTTTGTGGTGTAAATCTGCCCGGAATCGCCCGGCAAATCCAGTGGCCACAAAGTGCACGGTCTAATGTGAGAGGTCATGATTCGTTCGTCATAATGAATGAATTAAGGAATATTAACCATAATAAAATGTGGGTATGGTTAGAGGATTAGGTGGGATGACATGGAAATTTGACATGTAAATGTGGACCTAACCGGTATGAGTTAAGAACATGTAAAACTTATAAATGTGGGCTTAACCAACATAACTGTTAATCAGACCAATGGTGGGTTAAGTAATATGACTAGACTAATGACACTTAACCAATTTAACATGACACGTGACAGGGTTAAGTCAACTTGAACATATAGATAATACTTAACCAATTTAGCATGATACGTGTGCGGGTTAAGCCATGAATAACTTGAAATACTTAACCAATGCAATCTAACAAATGGGAGGGTTAAGTTAAATGGGTTGGTTTAACTAGAATGGGTTGATAACACCCAACCAATATAACCTGATGTGTTGCAGGGTTGAGTAAATACACGTATAAAATGGCTAGTGGATGAGGTTGAGTTAACATACACTTAACCAATCTAACGTGAGGTGTGGTAAGGGGTAAGTTAACACAGGGGAGAACGCTTAACCGATATAACAAGACATGCGGTAGGGTTAAGTAACACAAGAGAGAACACTTAACCACGGTATCATGATGGGGGAAGGTTAAGTTAAATAGATAACACTTAACCAACCTGTGGGGTATACGAATATATCCTAGGAAAACCCTAGTAGCGGGACCTGTTTCAGCAGTAACCCACATTAGGTATCAACGGTACCCTGAGCTAGGCAGTGTGGGGCACGATTACTGGGCTGATTGTAAGAGGTCAAAACGGCGGCAGGGGACGCAGCTGTGTAGGTTCCGACGGATTACGGGCGTTCATGTATTCCGGTGTGGAAAATTTAGCCACTGGGCATTAGTTGATATAAAGTTGTGCATCAAAAAGGATGTCGGGGTTTCCATCCTAGGGATTGATACACCCTAGGGTGGGACCAGCACAGGTATCTGCGAGTAGGGGGGCGCAAAAACTAGGCCGAGTAGGAGCCGATCGATTAGGGTAGTAAGGATACATCTAACACATTTATGGCAATTGGGCTGGTTGAGGTGAAAATCCTCATATTAGATGTAGTCCTGAAGGCTACCACAACTACGGGGTTGGGATAACCTTAGTATATAACACATATGAAACATTGTAAGTAAGAGCCGATCAATTAAGATAGGTGCGGTGGGGACATGAAACTGTTAATATGAGGTGGGACCCTCATCGTAGGATATGTACCTATAAAACTATCATGTGGGTTATGGAGGATCACTTATCTTGTAATTAAAACTTAGTAAACTAATTGAAACGCTAGTTAGGTGGTGCAGAGAATATAGGAAATCAAGGAAAATAGGGAAATGGTGAAGCATAGAAATCTTGCGATGTTATACTTAATAGAAACCTTGCAATGTGATACTTGGTGGGAACCTTTTGATGATACTCTTGATAGGAAGCATGGGATGTTATACTTGATTCATCGTGCCTATAGCTTACCTTGTCATCGTGCTTATGTTTACTTTCAGTTTAGATATGCCATATTATCTTCACCTGTTTTTATGCTGAAAGTCACTAGGACTTACTCAGTCTTTATGACTGACCCGGTTTGTTTTGCCTCTTTTTCTTCCATCCCCCCCCCCCCCAAGGTTCGCAGGGTGGGAATATAGCTTAGTTCGGATCTTACCAACCTTCAAGACTCTTTCATGTACGGCTTGGATTTCTCTTGGCTATGGCTTGCTTTGCTTTATTGGGGAATACTACAATTTATTTTTATGCTTCTTTGTTTTTGAGCAAGACAGATATTTTAGCTATGTAATTGGGTATTGAAAGTTGATGGGCTTTTATTGTAACAACATATATTTAATAAATGATTTGAACTACTTCTACTTTACCTTCCACTGTTTTATATATGTTTGTCTTGTAATATTTCTGTTCCAGTACCCATAATACTCCATTGAAATTAAGGCATTCCCTTTGTGAGTGACCTTAACGGATGTGGGGTGTTACATTTGGTATCAGAGCAGAAGGTTACCAGACTGGGCATTATCTTTTGATTCTCTCCTTGAGTCTTTTCTTTCTTTTTCTCCATAGTTTTGTAGGTGTACGACACATGTAGGAGGGCAAAGAAGTGTCCAATTTCCATCTATAGCCGCAGTAGTTCCATCTGCATCTAATCTTATTTCAAGCATTGTGGAGTCGCCGTGCGATGGAGGAAACTTTCTAGAAACTTGTCAACAAACTATACAAGGATAGTAAGAACATGGATAAAGAACACAAGACTAGGGATGAAAAACTTGCTAATATGACTTAATCCACGAAGAAGGAAAAAGGTGAAAGGAAAGAGGTCAAAGTAAAAGAATAATAAAACACATGACAAGAAAGAGCATCATTGGTGTGGTAAAAAGGGGCATGTAGTTCAGTATCATAAGACAAGGATAAGGGCAAAGGACAAGATCGTCAAGAGGGCAATTGTATGCTCTCACTACTAGCGTACCTAAGAAAGGCGGAATGTTTCTGTTAAAGGTTTAGCTTTCTTTTCTATCATCCCGTTAGAACTTTGTTTTTGTACATCGCATCCTTTTAATTCTGCTTCGATTGTTGAGTCTCTGCACCTTAGTACTAGCGTAGTAGAGGATCCCGTTTTTGTCTCAAATGCTGTTAGGGAATCATCTCATTTATTCATGACTTGTTTGGATTTGAGAAAGTCTATGCTAAGTATTGAAGTAAAGCTTATGTCTTTGGGCTATGGGTTGATTCTAGGGATGGAATGGTTATCCAGAAATGGTACCATTCTCGAGTATGAAAAGAGGGTAGTTAGGCTCTTGACTCGCCTTGGTAATTCCCTCGAAGTCTAGTGTAACCCTTAGGGTTCTGCCATGCTTAGTTACCTAGAATCTCTTGATACATTTATCAATCCGCTCGAGTAGTGTTCGCCACTAAGGCGGATGGTTCATTTCGCTTATGCATGAGTTATAGAAAATCACCTTAGTAAGTACACTTGGCAACATGGTTGGCATTTGTTTATTTTCAAGAGATAATTCATTTATGTGGAATACCTTCTAGTAAGTGAACGAGATCTGAGATTCACTAGTGAATTTTGGAGAGCTTGCATGAAACCATGAGTACGCAGTTATGTTTGAGCCGAGTATACTAGAAGGAGAATAAGTGAAAGTGAAACGAGAGGCAACAGTGGAATGAGTTCTAACTCATATTTTGGAAACAAGAATTAGGAAGCTACGAAATTGTGATGTTAAATACGGTGAAAGCACAATGGAGTTAAGCCCAAGGAAATGCGACTCAGAAGATTGAAGACTAGATATGTGCATCATATCTCTTTTTAAGAGTATATTCTTGATCCCTCTTTTCTTGTAGGGCTTATTTGCATGCTATCTTTTAAGCATATCCTCTCAGTCCTATTCTCCATCCTATTTCTGTTGCAAACCCCATAGGGAGTATGACTCGTCTGTTAGTAATACATATTGGGGCTTGAGGGTGTCCGTTGGGTTGACTAAACTTTTTGGGTTTTATAGGATATGGGTTGGTCTTAGGAAGGGATTTCTTGTGACCTAAAGGGAGTTCATCATGCTTAGTTTCCTAGAAACATATATATTGGTTGAGAAATTCTTTGGGTACCGGTCTGATGTTGATTTCAGTCTTCGGGGTTGGTGCTTAGGGAGTTCTTCTCCTAATCAGTATATATGTGACATAGATTTCCAGTTTTGACATTTCCTAATGGGCACAAAGTTTTTACTTGCTTCTATCATTCAACTATACCTTTAGGTAGGAACAATTGGGTGTAAACATGTGTTTGAGACATGTTATGATTGATGGTTGCAAGTGGTTGCAAGTGGTTGCTAGTGGCTGCTCGTGAATGCGATCGGCTCCGTCACCTTTCATACTGCATATGCATGAGTGTTTATACTTGTTTATGGATGAAATTGAATGTGCTATCACGTGGATGTTGCATATGGATGGATGTTTGTGCACACATGTGACTAGGACTATTTGCATACATGTTGGACTCATGGCACTAAACATATTTTATATTAAAAAGATCAATCAGGCCTGATCATTTGCATTAGATAAGGAACATATACACACACTTTCTGCATATGTTCATACAGCACTAGAAATCTCTTAAGGACAATAGATGCCTATGATTGATGATTGAGTAGATGGATGATTGGATGGTAGGACACATTCTTCTTAACTTGAAGATTTCGGGGACGAAATCCTTTAAGGAGGGGAGAATGTAACAACCAGAATTTTAATAACATGTTGAAACTATAAATCAGGGTATAATTAAATTTTAAAGTGAGAATCATGGGAAATGGGTTACGCCATTGCGTTCCTCTCGGAATTCTGCTTGAGATAGAGTCCGAGTTTGCGTAAAACGGATACCGTATGAAGAAGATATGGACGAACGAAGTTAGGCAGAAAAACCAGAAACGGGTCAGAATGCACTGGCGCACTTGGGAAGTGCGCCAGAACAAAATTGCACTGGCGCACTTGTTAAATGCGCTTGTACAATTTTAGCACTGGCGCACCTGCCAAGTGCGCCCAGGCCAGAAAACCTGCTTGGTCAGGCCGTGGCTGGCCTGGTTTGGTTCTGGTCGATTTCTGAGGCTTGGCTGAGTCACTAGGGCTTACATGGCACTTTCTGATTGGCTTCTCTTGAGATGGATGGTCTGGATTCACTCTAGCTTCATCGACGTCTCTAATCAGATTAAAATTCTATAAATACAACTCAAGTCTAACCCTAAACACATACAAATAATATAATACTAAAGCCGTCACGCTGCTAAAATACCTCTTGAACCATGGCCGTCGTCTCCAAATCAAAGTACAAACATTCAAACTCAATTCAATTCAAAGAACAAGGCTACTACATTGATTCAAGACAATAAATCAACAACGCCGCGACATTTTTACAACAAATTCAGTTCTTAATTCATTTGCCATGCTCTGTAAGTTCTAGTTGTTTTTAGATTTAAACATTTAAATTACAATATGGTCATGGAATAAAGTGGAATTGGATCTAAGTATGTTTATTGATTCAGATCTATTTCTGTTGCTTCTTGAATCTTGAGTTTTGGGACTTTTCTATGTTCGTTCTCATGTCAAGCTTATGATCTATTCAGCCTGTTGTAAATCAGTTTTTCTTGATTCATATTGATATTATTATCAAGATCTATCTTTTATGCCAGAGATGATGTTTTTATGCCAATTTTCTCTCTATGCTGATTGTTATACAAATTCTACCTTCCCCTATTTATTTTCTTTCGATGAACCTAGATCAATTTCGGACCTAGGCCTAAACCGCGATTTGCGTACGATTGAATATGGGGAAATATGGGAATGTTGTCTATATTGGATATATATATATATATATATATATATATATATATATGTTTGGTAAAATTGATGGCATAACATGAAATTGGAAATTTGGGGTATTGTCAATATAATTGAAGTTGCAAGTTTGGCCATTGGCATAATTAAATTGGCATGAAGTGGGCATAATGATTTAGCATGTAAATCAAATCACGAGTTCGGGCCTATGTAAATTAAATCAAAAGATTAGGTTTACGATTGGGCATAAGTAGAATTGGGACTTTGAACGTAAAAGCAATTGTAAACTTGATAATTGGCATAAATATGAATTTGGGTAACTGGCGTGTATTGAAATAAAAAGTATTATAGTTTGGGATAACTACATCATGAATCTTGATTTGGGTTCATTTGGACATGAAACTTGATACATGTAATCTTGGATAGAACTTGATATGGGTAAAATGGCATAAACCTGGCATACATGTAAATAGGAAAAAATTGGACGTATGTAAACTGACTAGGATTGGGTATATATTTATAAATTGGCATGTAATTTTGGAACTTGTGCATATGTTTATTAATATGTAAAGTTGGGAATTTGAAACATGAAAATGACTGTGTATTGGATAATTGACTTTAACACGAACATGAACATTTCTATATGTTAAAACCATGAACTGATACTGGGGTTTTGGGGGAATACGACCATTAATGAACCTTTGACACGAGGTTAGACTCAGTTTGTGGTGTAAATCTTCCCGGAACGCCCAGTAAATCCAGTAGCCACAAAGTATCAGTCTAATGTGAGAGGCCAAAGGTCGAATTGTAGGCGTAACGATTTATGACACGAGGTTATTCTCAGTTTGTGGTGTAAATCTGCCCGGAACCGCCCGGCAAATCCAGTGGCCACAAAGTTCACGGTATAATGTGAGAGGTCATGATTCATTCGTCATAATGAATGAATTAAGGAATATTAACCATAATAAAATGTGGGTATGGTTAGAGGGTTAGGTGGGATGACATGGAAATTTGACATGTAAATGTGGACCTAACCGGTATGAGTTAAGAACATGTAAAACTTATAAATGTGGGCTTAACCAACATAACTATTAATCAGACCAATGGGTGGGTTAAGTAATATGACTAGACTAATGACACTTAACCAATTTAACATGACACGTGACAGGGTTAAGTCAACTTGAACATATAGATAATACTTAACCAATTTAGCATGATACGTGGGCGGGTTAAGCCATGAATTACTTGAAATACTTAACCAATGCAATCTAACAAATGGGAGGGTTAAGTTAAATGGGTTGGTTTAACTTGAATGGGTTGATAACACCCAACCAATATAACCTGATGTGTGGTAGGGTTAAGTAAATACACGAGGGTAACACTTAACCATTATAAAATGGCTAGTGGATGAGGTTGAGTTAACATACACTTAACCAATCTAACGTGAGGTGTGGTGAGGGTTAAGTTAACACAGGGGAGAACGCTTAACCGATATAACAAGACATGCGGTAGGGTTAAGTAACCCAAGAGAGAACACTTAGCCACGATACCATGATGGGGGGTGGGGTTAAGTTAAATAGATAACACTTAACCAACCTGTGGGGTATACGAATAGACCCTAGGAAAACCTTAGTAGCTGGACCCGTTTCAGCAGTAACCAACATTAGGTATCAACAATACCCTGAGCTAGGCAGGGTGGGGCACGATTACTGGGTTGATTGTAAGCGGTCAAAACGGCGACAAGGGATGCAGCGGTGCAGGTTCCGACTGATTACGGGTGTGCACGTATTCCGAAGTGAAAAATTTAGCCACTGGGCATCAGTAGATATAAAGCTGTGCATCAAAAAGGGTGTCGGGGTTGCCATCCTAGGGATTGATGCACCCTAGTGTGGGACCAGCCCACGTATCTACGAGTAGGGGGCTGCAAGAACTAGGTCGAGTAGGAGCCGATCGATTAGGGTAGTAAGGATACGTCTAACACATTTATGGCAATTGGCTGGTTGAGGTGAAAATCCTCATATTAGATGTAGTCCTAAAGGCTACCACAACTACGGGGTTGGGATAACCTTAGTATATAACACATATGAAACATTGTAAGTAAGAGCCGATCAATTAAGATAGGTGCGGTGGGGACATGAAACTGTCAATATGAGGTGGGACCCTCATCGTGGGATATGTACCTATAAAACTATCATGTGGGTTATGGGGGATCACTTATCTTGTAGTTAAAACTTAGTAAACTAATTGAAACGCTAGTTAGGTGGTGCAGAGAATATAGGAAATCAAGGAAAATAGGGAAATGGTGAAGCTTAGAAATCTTGCAATGTTGTACTTAATAGAAACCTTGCAATGTGATACTTGGTAGGAACCTTGTGATGATACTCTTGATAGGAAGCATGGGATGTTATACTTGATTCATCGTGCCTGTAGCTTACCTTGTCATCATGCTTATGTTTACTTTAAGTTTATTCATGCCATATTATCTTCACCTATTTTTACGCTGAAAGTCACTAGGACTTACTCAGTCTTCATGACTGACCCGGTTTGTTTCGCCTCTTTTTCTTCCTTCCCCCTCCCTCCCCCAGGTTCGTAGGGTAGGAATACAGCTTAGTTCGGATCTTACTAAGCTTCAAGGCTCTTTCATGTACGGCTTGGATTTCCCTTGGCTATGGCTTTCTTCGCTTTATTGGGGAATATTGCAATTCATTTTTATGCTTCTTTGTTTTTGAGCAAGACAGATATTTTAGCTATGTAATTAGGTATTGGAAGTTGATGGGCTTTTATTGTAAACAACATATATTTAATAAATGATTTGAAGTACTTCTACTTTACCTTCCGCTGTTTTATATATGTCTGTCTTGTAATATTTCTATTCCAGTACCCATAATACTCCATTGAAGTTAAGGCATTCCCTTTGTGAGTGACATTAACGGATGTGGGGTATTACAATTTAAGTCTTGTATACTTAGCAATGGGTGCTTGTTATTCTTGGTGAAATCCCATCGCCGGATCCATTTGGGAAAACACCTTGGCTTCATGAAGCTGATCAAACAAGTCATCTATTCTCAGCAAAGGGTATTTGTTCTTCTTGATCACCTTGTTCAACCCATGATAGTCCACACACAATCTCAAAGATCCATCAACCTTGGTTGCAAACACAACTGGTGCACCCCATTCGGACATGCTTCGCCGAATAAATCCTTTTCGCATAAGGTCACTAACTTGCAGCCCTAATTGTCATTGTTCTCTAGGTGCCATCCGCCTAAGGGGAATAATGATAGGTCTAACACCTTTGACCAAATCAATCCTGAACTCAAACTAGCAATGCGGCAGCAAACCTTTGACCTCTTCAAAGACATAATCAAACTCACTAGTGATCAACATAGATGACAATTCTTCCTATTGAATCACAAGCAAATATAAAAAGCTAACAAAGACACCATCTTTTGGCCTACATCGAATCACAACCATTCGCCCTTCCACATTCCCAACTGTCAACTCAAGCTTCTCGCAATCCACTTTAGTCGCATACCTCTTGAGCCAGTCCATACCCAAAATAATCTCAAACCCAAAGAAGTTTAAAACAACACTAGACCATGACAAAGAACACAAAAACTAGACGAACCCCCAACTGGATTAGTCACAACCAATGGTCTATCACAAATCTTAGGTTCCAAACCCAAGCGACACAAACGCTCATTGAAAATGAAAGAAGGCAATGCTCCAGTATCAAATAACACTCAAACTGAAACACCTCCGATAGAAAGCATACCTTAAGCGATAACATCTTCCCTTTCTCTTCCATTGTAGGAGCTCTTGAAGAAGATGGAACAGCCTCCAAAGCATATGCCTTCACTATTTTCTTACCCTTCGACGGTTCTGGACAATCCTTCTTGTTATTCTCAGGTTTTCCATAGTTATAGCACTTCCTCTCGGCTTTCAGTTTCTTACAATCCCTAGAAAAATGGACCTTCTGCTGGCAATTGTAGCAAATCACCTTGCTTTTTTGCTTCTTCTGGCCATCCTTCCCTTGCTGTTGTTGTTGCTTTCTTTTTCTGTTCCCCTTTTTATTGTTGCTTCCTTGCTGTGGTTTTTGTTCCTCTTTGGTTGCAACAACTTCTTCTTTGGGAAACAAACTCGAATGCCTAAAAGTTTTCTCGACGATCTTCTCGTGCAAGTCATCAAGATGATCAACCAACTGCCTCCCAAGATATGTATCCAAGTCCATAATGAACTTCTTATTCTTCTGATGAGGAATCTCAATTTACGAATGAGTACACATGGATAGAGCTTCAAATTCAGAAACGTACTCCAACACTGATCGACTATTCCACATTAGTTCAACAAATTTCTTAAACAGAATTGACTTCTGGGCGGTAAAAATGAACTTCATCTTGAACTTGACTCGGAATTGATCCCAAGTAATCTCATCCTCAGTAGTCTCTAAAGTGATAGAGTTCCACCAATCCATAGCTCTTCCCTATTGTCGTCTCGATGCAAGCTTCCTCTTAGTTGCATCGTCAGTACCCAAGTCTCAGAATATTTGAATACAAGTATCAAGCCACCCTTGAATCTCTTCAGTTAGCTCTATCCCCTTGAACGACATCCCACCAAGAGTAGTGAAGTCTTTACACAACTTAGCGAAATCAACCAACCTTGGCACTTGCATCTGAACGCCAACATCTACCCCTACAGCTTCTAGAGCGGGTACCGTCCTCATGATCGCTGCCACCATTACCTCGAACATAGTTGGTTAATCTGGTAAACCACCATCTCCCCCTCCAGGAACAAGCTCTTCCATAGCAGTATGTTTCAAAGATCGATGACTCATTCTAAATTTGAAAATAGAATGATAAGTCCACACATGAGAAAAACTGCAATGGAGTTCATGCGCTACTATACTATACACTATAATATAGTATTCATCCATTAGCAAAGTTTTAATATGTCTTTCATATGTCTTTACGCCCATGAATTTTGGATAAAACAGATTAACCGAAGCTATGATACCAAATGTGATGACTGCCCCGTACCTCCTGCACATACCGAGGAGAAGTGCATTGTGCCACGTGCTAGTCCAATACGGGATGATCATCGAGAGTAGAAAACACAAGCGGAAACCTCTCGTATAACTCATAGCGCACGGATAAAATATAATAGAACATATACAATAGGAGATAATAGTGAAGCATAACTAAGCAGAATCTTAAACTTTCATATCATCGTGAAAAAATACCCATACATCAAACTGGATTACTTCAGATTATGTAAAGCAAGCCTCACTACAAGTTCACTCAGAGTAGCATATATCATCAGTAACAACGAAAACAACTAGTATGTATAGTAGAAACTAATATGTAAGCCTCTAGCTCGTCGTCGCTCAGAAGCATCATCCTCATCAAGATCTACTATCTATTCGGGAATCTCCGGATCTATGTTTATTTTGAACTCCCTGAAGCTCTTGCATTGGGTTCTTTCATCAACTAATTGATATAAAGATCAGTTAGTCCACCATATTTTTTCCTTTTTACAGGAAGATGATAACATGGGCCTGCTCAGCCAATTCTTTTTATTTTGCAGATATTGCGATTTGATTGAAAACACGCCTTTTCTATATGGATACCACATGAGATTATCCTCCTCGGCAAGTCAAGGCAGCTGGTGGACAATTAGTTAGAGCGGCGAGCGCTGTAGTGAAACTGATCACAAAAGAGGGTAAATCAGAGACTGCCCAAAGAACAAAACAAGCTTAATTGGAAACGGAACGAGAAAATAAAGTACGTAGTCTGCCCATCCAAAACATGGATGAACAACCCAAGGTAATAAGAGGTACCATAAAATCTTGAGTCAGACAACAGTCTTAATGAGCGATGAAATAACTAACAACATCATCAATAAAGTATATGAGAAATAGACATGTCAATCATCTAACCTACCAACACATCAATAGAGAAGAACCCCAAACCCGTCTCCTCTACAACTGGTAGTGATACCCTTTCCCGGAGGTTTAGAGAAGAAACAAACAGTACATCCATAGCAACTAATTATCAAGCGTAGACCATCCTAATCGAGCAAAAAACCTCCCAAGCACAAACCCTGAATGTTGAAACCAAAATTAGATAAGCACCCAAGAGATATCACCCTCTACGTTGGACAATCCACACAAGATGATACAAGCAACAATGGCATCTGTGACTCTGGCTAACACCGCCTGCCTTGCCTTGAAACCATCGTTAATCGTATGACTGGCCCATCTTGCCATCCGTCAAGGGATAATGGTAACCTAGATTCTAGCAAAACTCCATATGCCATCGTGACTAGTATCTAAGCTAATCGTAACTGCCCAGGGTACTCGATTCATCTAGTCTTTGGGTGCCCCCATTATACCCTTGCTTTAAGTCCGCTAAAACCTCTGACTAACGAAGATCCCTTGGCCTTCACTAACTCTATCCGTCGTCATCGACAACTATCCATAAGCTCAAGTGCCTTCTCAAGTAAGCCATTATCAATGCCAAGGCCGACGCACGGATCCATGCTTTTTGCTATGTTTCGACCGGTCCATCGTTTCACACGGTCGCAAGCTTTACCGTGAACGATCTAAGTCTGCCTCGACCCAGTGCTTTGCCACTAATCCATCTTCGATCGATCCTCTCATTTCTTGTATCACACTCTAGGCGATCCACTAATGCCGACCCATCCACGTGTGGTCCACCACCAGATCTACTTTTTGCCAAACGATCCACACTTTCCATGTTTGCATCGATCTGATCCATCCTTCACGAGCCAATCTTGACTATCAACATACATCAATCCATAGAATCTATTCTTTAATGACAAACATCTATGCATCCATCTTATCTAAATCGAACGATTTCAACAAAATGATCAATAACATAACAACCAATCATCAACAAGCATTAGTACAACAACTAATCATCATACAATCATATGAAATTCACCAAATCATGATAAAACTATAAAAGAATAAATAAATGGATCTAAACTTGCATAAACATAAGAATTAACTGTTATAAGTTGCTAGATTAGACCTATGGTGTGATCCGAATTGAAAATACACTTACCTCAACTAGATCTAGGTGAAAACGATTTGAAATGATGAAATTAAGATCAAATAAACCCATATACTCGATTGAATCCATGTGAGAGAAGCTTATTACTCACCAAATCCACAAAATAGCTTGAAATCCATGAATCTCTAATACGGACTACGAAGAACGACCTCTGAATCAATCAATTAGATGTGATCTAACCTTCTTCAGTGTTGATCTTCAATCTCCTTATGTAAATTGATGAATTTTAATGAAGTGGAGGTGTATTTGGTTAAGTTGGAGAATCACATGCACCCAACCAAATGAGAGAACGAAGAAACTAAAATATTCTCTCTACCCTTACCCTCCAGTTTATGGCCAACAGCCCCAAGCCAAGATGGGCCTCACTAATCTGCCCACTAATGACTAATTAGCATGCCTAGAAAACTAGCAATACTAAAACAGAGATTCCTCCCGAACTACTCAGCCAAATCTTCAATGTGACCACTCTACGGAATTGTAAACACCATTTCTAATCCAATGAAATCGATCTTAGCACCTGATTCGATCCCAGTCAAAAGTTATACCCCGAACAAAACTACAGGAGAAAAATGGTCCTAAATTAAATTGATAAAAATCATGGACATGTCTTATATCCCCATGAACAACATACCAAATGTTGAGAATGATCTGACCCTTGGAGAATTAATTAAAAATATTTTACGATCCTTCGATACGTAAAATGCAGGTAGTAACATCGTCTCGTACAATGAGGGAATGATCCTGCAGAAAACACATGGGAGGACAAGTATAAGATGAGACAGACCCACCCGGAGCTTTTCTCCGGTAATTTTCTTCTAAAATTACGTTTTTGGATGCATTGTGGTTGTTAGATTGGATGTTAGGGAAATGGATGCAACACAATGGCACAACGCACTCATATAGAAATATATGCATAATAGGATGTTTTGCATATATACTGCATAACTTATCTCACATACAAGCTAGGATTGAGCTCACTTTAGTGAGTCTGCATTTCATAATCACTACGAGACATGGATGAATTAAAAACAACATAGGCGTACAAAATGGATGTTTAGAGTGAATTGTGTTTTTTGCCCCTTCACATTTTGAGACAAAATCTATTTTAAGGGGGAAAGAATGTAACACCCCATAAAAATATACCTAAACAAATTAATAATAGTAAGTAGTTGAAAATCAACAATAAAATAAATATATATATAAATGGGCTGAAAAATGGAATTTTGCAGCATTAGGAATTTGGCCATGAAAATATCATAGTTGTATTCGTGGCGAATTTCTGAGCAATTTTCATATATAACATGTCATAATCTGACCCCATTTGAAAGAATTACATTTAAAGGAAGTTATGCATTAAATATATATGTAGTAGTGTTTGAAAATCGAATTGTAATACAAATATATGGAATAAAATATAATTAATAAAAGGCTTATTAGAGTATTCCAATCAATTCGAAATTGTGTGTGTATATAAATATACAACAGGAAACAAGGATATGGTTTAAAAGGAAAGACATAAATGAAATAAATAACATTATATAAAATTGTCAAAAACAACAAAGGCGTACAAAATGGATGTTTAGAGTGAATTGTGTTTTTCGCCCCTTCAGACAATTTTCGAGACAAAATCTATTTTAAGGGGGAAAGAATGTAACACCCCGTAAAAATATACCTAAACAAATTAATAATAATAAGTAGTGAAAATCAACAATAAAATAAATATATATATAAATGGGCTGAAAAATGGAATCTTGCAACATTAGGAATTTGGCCACGAAAATATCGTAGTTGTAATCGTGGTGAAACTCTGATCAATTTTCATATATAATATGTCATAATCTGACCCCGTTTGAAAGAATTACATTTAAAGGAAGTTATGTGTTAAATATATTTGCAAAAGTGTTTGAAAATCGAATTGTAATACAAATATATGGAATAAAATATAATTAATAAATGGCTTATTAGATTATTCCAATCAATTCGAAATTGTGAGTGTATATAAATATACAATAGGAAAAAAGGATATGGTTTAAAAGGAAAGATATAAATGAAATAAATAACGTTATATAAAATTATCACTCTAGCCATAAACGCAGGCCACTGGCCTATTATACGATCGTCTTTCGACCGCCCTCCTAGGGGAGAGGTCGACCACCTGGTGCGGTCAGAGCCTAATGAGGCAAGTTTGAGAGGTGTTTTAGGTCGATTTTTATAAAATTGATAGCCTAGATTGAACCTATGTTAATCTAACGGATTCTAGTCTACACACCAATAAATACCACCTAACTCATCTCAAAAATCTCTGAACCCTCATTCTCTACGCCTTTATTCTTCTGCTAAAATTCTAGAAAATTAGGTTTTCTATCCCTAAATTTTAAATTCTAATCTAATCCTATTTAGTTGATATATATATATATAATGGAATTATCTATAATTTATATATGAGATTCAAATCTAGATGATTCTCATATATAGATCTGCAGTAGAACCAAAGAACGCCAAATTCGACATCTCAAATTAGTATCATCTCTTCTCCAAAATCACTATGAGTGGAAATAATATTTGTTTACGTGTAACAACCCGGAATTTAGGGCCAATTTAAAAGTTTCATTTTAGAGATTTTAGAGGTGTTTAAATAGTTGAAATGAATTATTTTAAATAAAAATGACTAGAAATTTATTTTGATTGAATTTAATGCGAATATATTTAATTTGATAATAAAAGGAATTAGATAAAGGACGGTAGTTTGAAAAGTCAAACCTGAACTTTGACTGACCACACAGGATGCAGAATAAACCGGATTTTGGTGAAACCAAAAATATTTAAATCTGTTAATGAATATCTTTCTAACAAATCTGAAAAATCGAAGTTTCATAGCGGGAATCAAAAGTTATGGCCAAATGAATTTTCAGAAAGGTCGCTATAGAGAATATATCGCCCTTGAAAAACGACATTTTGCATACGACTTCGGAATTCGACGAAACCACTTTTGTTGGATCCGAGATGTAGAATTATTGCTAGGTTTCAAACTTCATGATTTTTGAAGCTAGTATGTGAGCGTGGCAAAAGAAACTGCGTTTTGTCAATTTCGGACAAAATTAGTTGACTGGAAAATAGCCATTTTTCGATCAGTCTCAGAATTCGACGAAATAAATTTTATTAGGACCGTATCATCATAAGAAAGCCAAAAATATTTTTTTTCGGATTTTTCTGACTTTGTATGTGACCCCGGTAAAATTAGAAAGTACATTCGAATTTAATATTAAAGAATTAATTTGAAAATAAAGGAAACATACTGTAAACTTCAGAATTAGACCTCGGCACTAGCGTTATTGCTTCAGAAGACGTCAAAATCTATTGTTCGACAGTCGTTGGGCTCAGTTTGGAGGTCGGATGGAAAAAATCCTAATTTCTAGAATTAATTAAATCAAAAATAAAAAAATTACACGTAGGAATACAGTATAAATACGGGATGAACAATACACGTTCTTCCCCGATTGCTTCAGCCGCAAAGAACCCATTCCCTTCAACCTTTCATTCTCCGATTTCTCCCAATCCATGGCGAATTAACATATGCCCCTTTGGACTTTTTTGAATATCTTTGAACGCTCTTCGATCTCCGACAAGAATCACCTCCCCTCGTGCCCCGAATCTCGAGAACCGCGCCTCCAAAGGCACGGCCTTTGAACCGCCGCCGCCCTCACCTATCGCCGCCGCACCCTCCACCGTGCTAGGCGAACGTGCGCCTCTTCGAGGCCGACCACCTACAACAAACCACACCCCAAGCCGACCTTCCAACCTCACGAAAATCGGATTCAAAGATTGGAACCAATTCTGAAAACCACGGCCTTTACTTTAAAGGTATATTTTCAGAAATTGTGACGCTTATAAGTGTTACAAATTTAGATTTGATAATTAAAAATTGATAATTAATTCGTACGAACTCCGATTCTGAAAATTTCAGATCCGACGAAACCTTGAGGACGTATAGTGGTTGCTGAGATTGATTGCGGCCATTTCTGAATTTATTTGGATTTTTGATTTCGCTTAAATCGAGGTGAGAATTTATTTTTAATTAAGTTTAATTAATTTAATTATTATTCTTGCATTATGTGAAATTGAAAGTCAAATATAAATGGATCTACGATGGATGCTACCATAAGTTATGGATCTGAATTGTTTGTGATGTTATGATTTTAGATCCGTTATTTTAAATCATAGATCTGTCAATTAAAGTTATAGATCTGTTATTTTAAATCGTAGATCTGTTAGTTAGATTATAAACCTATAGCTAAAAGTTCAGATCTGTTAATTAAAATTATAGATCGGTAGGAGGAAAAAAATTAGATTTTTACCTTGTTTAAATTTGTTGAAGTATGCCTTGTGGATATGAATCATGTATAAAAATATATCATCTTGTGCTTGTTATGGAATACATTACCTCGTATAATGACTTGTGTAAATAGAATAACCATTCGGGTTAATCAAAGACATGAGTTGAAATTGACATCTTATATGTAATTGGAAATGACAATTTACATCGTGTGAAATTTACATTATTTTTAAAGTGAATAAAAGTAGAAATTTACATCGTGTGAAATTTACATTATTTTTAATGTGAATAAAAGTAGAAATTTATATCGTGTGAAATTTACATTATTTTTAATGTGAATGAAAGTAGAAATTTACATCGTGTGAAATTTACATTAAATTTAATGTGAATAAAAGTAGAAATTTACATCGCGTGAAATTTACATTATTTTTAATGTGAATAAAAGTAGAAATTTACATCATATGAAATTACATTTTTTTTATGTAATTAAGAAGTAGGAAATTTACATTGACTAAAAATTACATTTTTCATATGTAATTGAAGTTAAGAATTCGTATGTAAATAAAAGTTACATTTTTATAATGTAAATAAGAAGTAAGAAATGGGCATGTAAATTAAAACTACATTTTTATAATGTAAATAAAAAGTAGGATTTGCATTGAAATAAAAAGTAGGAATTTGCATCGTAAATGAAAAATTAATTTGTTTGTAACTTGGAAATGAGAAATTACATAGTAAATAAAAATATACATTTAATATGTAAATAAAGAATGAGAATTAGCATGTATAGAAAATTTACATTTTTATTTGTGGATAAAAAGGAGAATTGGCATCGCAAATAAATTACATTTTTCTTTGTAATTAAAATGTGAATTTACATTGTATGTTAAAAATTACATTTTTCTTTGTAATTAAAATGTGAATTTACACGGTATGTAAAAAATTACATTTTTCTTTGTAATTAAAATGTGAATTTACACGGTATGTTAAAAATTACATTTTTCTTTGTAATTAAAATGTGAATTTACATGGTATGTTAAAGATTACATTTTTCTTTGTAATTAAAATGTGAATTTACATGGTATGTTAAAAATTACAATTTTCTTTGTAATTAAAAAGTGAATTTACACCGTATGATAAAAATTACATTTTTCCTTGTAATTAAAATGTGAATTCACACCGTAGGATTAAAATTACATTTTTCTATGTAATTAGAATGAGGGTCTGCATTGAAATTACAAATTACATTTTTATAATGTAACGTATGATGAGAGTTTGCTTTGTAATTAAAAATCATATTTTTACAATGTAAATAAGAAGTAGAGTTTGCATTGTAAATAAATTTACATTTTTAGATGTAATTTAGAATATGATTCTCAATGCAGATATAAGTTACATTTTTATTATTATGTAATTAAGACGAGAAAATACATTGAGGTTAAATTTTACATTTTATATGTAATTTGAAAGTAGGATTTTGCAATGTATCAAAATTTACATTTTTACATGTAAATAGAAAATAGAAATTAAAATTTACACTTTTACATGTAAATGAAAAGGATGGAATTCACATCTTTAATGTAAGTAAAGAATGAATTTAGGATGCGGTAATATTATCTTCATTTTCAAATGAATTAAAATTTAATAAGGATCGGTAGTTGTTAGGGCGCTGTTTAAATCAAACAACGTTATTACGATTAAACGATGATATATATATATATAATTAAAATTAAACGAATAGAGCGCGGCAGTTCGCGTTTTGAAATCGTACCTTTAAATGACTATACAAGAAGATCCGACCGTCGGATTTTCTTGAAACTGAAACCGTTAGAACCGTCTTGGAAAAATCTTTCCAACGATATATATTTCGTTAAGATCCAACGGTTAGATTCTGAGAAATGTAAAAATAAAAATTGATTGAATGCAGAGCCATAGTCGCCCATTGACGTAAGGCGTCGTTATATATAAATTTAATTATTTTAAATAATTAAAATAAGAAGTAATCATTATAAAGAGATACGAAGGATTTAAAATATACATATACATATATATATATATATATATATATGAGGATTATTTGGTAAGTCCGAGTTCTCTCATTCCAAATAATCAAACGATGTTAATGGAAGTATGAGGATGGCGTATGAAGACCGTAAATCTTCCCTCGAATGGACAACGATTGAGGCCCTGATTTGACTTGCTCCCAATTCAAGGGTCATCGCCATTGCCCAAACGTACGTGTTGATTTCACGGGTTTGGTTTTCGCTTAGACCCAGAGCATAAGCTAATAAATGGATTGTGTGTTTGACATCATACTCCATTAAATATCATGTTATTTATCTTCTGTCGAATGTATAGATGTTTGGTGGCGGAGAATTTATTCTCTTGCTTAACACCCGTTCATATATTTCGGCAAAGGATTGGTAGTGCGATATGGAGTGATGATGTGGCATGCTAAGATGCATATGATCAAGGCTTTGTTGAAAAGCAGGCCTTGTAGGACGATCAAAGCATAGCCTGTTTAGGCATAGCTTTGTGTATAGCGTGACTTCGCGAGCCTCACACACCGGCGGAGTCTAAAACGGGAGAAGGGAACGCAGGGAGAGCAACACGTGTCTTTCTAGCTAGAAGTGGTGATTGGGCTTTAACACGGCCTGACATTTTACTTATGTGGATGATGGAATGAGGCGCCTTGGATGATAGGTCCTATAGGACTGGGAAACGTGTGTTCAGGAATAACTAATCCGCAACTCGTATGGTGGACCGGTGTAACACCCCACGTCCGTTAGTGTCACTCACAAAGGGAATGCACTAAGTTTTGTGGAGCATTTAGGGTAAAAGATGCAGATAAATTACAAGACAGACAAAAATTAAACAGCAGAAAATAAAACTTTGTTTTATTGATAAAATAGTTTGTACAATGATTTCTTTACAATATCAGAGTATCATCTGTCTTACAAAATAAAGAAGCATAAAACAACATTTATATTCCCCAAATTTTAGCAAGAGCCAGCCATAGCATCTGAAAAGAGAATCCAAGCAAAACTTCGACAAATCTTCAAGCTGGGAAAGAGTGACAGTCCAACTTAACCTGAGCTATACTATTCCCTCCTTTACTACCTTGGGGGGGGGGGGAACGGAAGAAAAGAAGACGAAAGAAAAACAGAGTCAGACATAAAGCCTGAGTAAGTTCAGTAACTTCTAGCATGTGAACATGGAAAACAGAACGACATGAATTAACAGAATACAAGATAACACCATGATGATAGGGTTGGCAAGATTAGACAAGATTAACACAAGATATGCTAAGCTAAGATTAACTGGATATGCTCCAATACTTTTGCCGCTTCGCTATTTCCTTATTATACTGGTTTTAAATATCTCTGCACCATCTAACTAGCGTCCCAACTAGTAACGATAACGTGATCCCAATCCCTGTAGTTTCCATTGCCTTCAGGCATACATTTTTTATTTATTACCTAGATCTAATCTAGGGTTTTCTACCAAGTGCCTTCTAGATTCAACTAGAGTTTACGCTATCTGCTGAACGCTTCTCGGATTCAGGATTTATGCCACCTAGTCCAACTAGGGATTACGCTACCTGTCGAACGATGCCCCCAAGTCTAGGACACACTACCTAGAATGGTATATGTTCCTATACTTCCCCACGCATGTATCGCGAATCGTTATCGCTTGTCTAGATGCACATGTCCTGTAATGTGCGGCCCGAGTCCTGTGGCAGGGCAAATCAAGAAACACAGAACTCGGTCGGGAGCTTTCAGAAATCTGCCGATGCAGATGCTAAGGTCTGTTTTTGTTCCAGTAGCTATGGTCCCACTTGACCCCTCCCTCAACTAATGAAAGGCACACCTTGAAAAATGAGAACTATACGCAGGCCCCCGGTGCCCCACTATCCTATGGCCATCCTCATCCATAACTAGATAGCAAGTATATGGTCTTTTGGAGTTCTCCGCCTTTCCACTTCACGTAACTCGATTGACTCAAGATGGATGGTAGACAACGAGTTGCTATCACAGGGCTACCGTTTTCTCGCCGAATCACGTCGGTCCATCCTTGTCTTTAGGTTGCCATGTATTGCAACCAAGGCATACCCCTGGTTCTTCTACGCAGACCTTAACCTCTGTGAGCCCAGGAGGATCATCTGCAGCCTCACAGAGGGATACCAAGAGTACCCTCACGTCCCCTCGAAGCCTCGGGCTTCGTAACCCAATTCGTTGGAGCCTTCTTTTTTACTTAGACGGGAATTTGTTCCTTCCCGTGTTATACTAAGAATTACTACTTAGTTTTACTAACTAAGATTTACCACTTAGTTTCCAGAATCGTTGTTTTCTTAACTAAGGTTTACTACTTAGTTCTCTTTCCCGTCAATTTGGATTGGTTAAGTGTCATTAGTCAATTCAAGCCAACTTAACCCTCTTCATTCATCCTGTTAAACTGGTTAAGTGTTATCAGTAATTCATGATGACTTAACCCTACCACAAACCAAGTTATATTGGTTAAGTATTTATTACTTAACCCTACCCATTCACCCTGTATTGGTTAAGTGTTCCTTTTTAACTTAACCTTGCCCGTCTGTTTTAACTAACATGTTATTAATGGTTATGTATTATCCATTTATGTTTTAGACTTAGCCCTGTTCCTTTATCACAATCTTACGGTTAAGTGTTCAAGTTTACTTAACCCTACGGTCTAGTCCAGCTAACATGCCAAATTGGCTAAGTGTATTTACTTAACCCCAACCTCTAGTCTAGTTAACATGTTAATTTGGCTAAGTGTATTAACTTTACTTAACCCCACCTTCTAGTCTAGTTAACATGTTAATTTGGCTAAGTGTTTTCTTGGTTACTTAACCCCTACAAATCCTGTATTGTTACCATGTTAAGTTGGTTAAGTATCCCTATGGACTTAGCCCTCCCATTCTAGCTTAACTGTGTTAAGTTGGTTTAGTGTTCTTATGGACTTAACCCTCCCATTCTAGCTTAACTGCTTTAAGTGTCAGTATGAACCTAACCCCACCCACAAGTCTGGTTATCATGTTGAATTGGTTAAGTGTCTTAGTAAACTTAACCCTACCATTCCTGTTCTAGCTTTAACTAAATAAATTAAAGCCGCTACCACTCACATTAGACAGATATTGTTGCGAATACTGGATGTGCCGGTTGGTTCCGGGCAGGTTTACATCGCAACTCAGTCTAACCTCGGGTTAGGCATATTCGTGTTTTCTAAGTTCAAAGGGTTTCAATTGATTTCCAAATCAGGTTTTGAAAATAACCATCCCATCCGTCGAATCAGTTAGGGATAGCCAGGGAGAGCAGGAAACTTGTATTTTCCAAACCCAAGCCTAGACACTATCCTCTCTGTCACCCTAGAACTTTCTGGTGTATTATTAAAAGAGATACCGTTAAGAAACCTTTAATTTGACTAAATTTACATTTCTCATTTAGGACAAATTCTATAAGTAAATCATTCCTAGTTTACTTATTTCCTAATTCCTCTTTTATGTAAATTGTCAACATTTATTCTTACGGCCCATTTTCCCCTCTATATCATATTTATGCCTTTAGGTATGTGAACTATACCAAATTAAATGCCACTAACCATGATTTTGCTAAACCTGACAAGTACTCCCAATTATGGCCTATTTCTGATTTATGCCAATATACTTATCATGCCAAATTAGCTAATCCAATTCTGATTTATATTCTAATTACGGTTCATGTCAAACTAGACTTATTATTCTAGTTCACAATTCAGGTAAATGCTAGATTTACAAGTCGATACTAGATTCAAATTACACATCCTATAATTCATGTCAAATTTATCCAATTTGCATTCTTATGAACATTCCATAATACGTGTTCCCAATTTATGCCAATTTCCAAGTTAAAAACTACGTTCTTAGTAAATTTCATATTTTCCCCAAATCGTATTCCCACCGTTCGTATAATCGTGATTCAATCTAGATTATAGATAAATCTAGATTCGTAGAAAATAGGGAATGAACCAAAGATGCTATAAAAAGGATAGACATAACAACTGGCATAAAATGGTTTTGAATAACGACGTAGGTTCAAGAACATGGGTAGACCTAACTTAATAGGTAAATTCCCAAGGTCTAAAACCAAGAATAGACAGAATGGAGACGTAGGTTCAAGAACATGGGTAAACCTAACTTAATAGGTAAATTCCCAAGGTCTAAAACCAAAGAAAACCAAGAATAGACAAAATAGAAAATCAGGTTTAGATCCAATTTCACAGTCACAAAACTTAAGCAACGCTTTCCTAGTCATGAATCACAGTTGTTCTTGTTATGTCATAGGCAATAGTTTATGTTTCCAAATCAAAGGCATAGGCTTGGTCAAGGAAATAATCCTCATAGTCACAGTCACAGTCATAGGCAATGTTCATAGTCATAGGCAATGCCCATAGTCATAGGCAATGTTCATAGTCATAGGCAATGTCCATAGTCATAGTCTTATTTGTCCTCGAGTCATGACAGTTCTTGATTAGGTCCAAAGAAATAGGCACTGATTCGAATAGAAAGAATTGGCATACTCTTTTATTCCTTTAATTTCATGTCACGAAAAGAGAAATGTTCAAATCTAAGAAGTAACTAACTTACAGAGATTTAGATTAGAAAAGAAAGATGGCGTTGCTATGATTCGTGCGATGTTAGCCTTTGATCCTTATCTTGAAGCTTTAATCTTGATTCGAATCTCTTCTTGAGCAGCATAACCTTGTCTTGGATTTTCGTATTATCTTCTTATTTTTATTTATTTATATATTTTCTCAGAGGCAACATAAGGATAGAAAAGAATTGTGAATAGAGAAGGAGTCTAGGGCTGTTTATATAGTGTTAGGCGGACGAACCTAGGCAGAAAACATGACCAAATACATCAGAACGAACCAGGTTCAGAAAGTTGGAAAAAGCAGGGGATCGACCCCCAGGTCGACTACCCAGTCGACCTGGGTCCTGGGCGGGAATTTTCCCGCCCAGCCCAATCTGGGTCTGTTTTTCGAATTTGAACTCGTTTTTGACCTGTTCGAATTTTAAATCGAGTTCTGAAACTTCTGAAGACCATAACTCCTTCATACGGACTCCGATTCTCGCAAACTCGGACTCTATCTTACGTAGAATTCCGAGACGAACGCAATGGCGCAGCCCGTTTCACTTGATTTTGATTTTAAAATTTAATTCTGCCTTGATGTGTGAATCTTAGTGTTACAGAATTACGGGGTGTTACATTCTCCCCCACTTAAAAGGATTTCGTCCCCGAAATCGTCAATTTAGGAAGAATGTGTCCTACCATCCAATCACCCATCTACTCAACCATTCAATCACAGGCATTCATTTTCCTTAAAAGATTTCTAATGCTTTCATGTTCATATGCATAGTGTGTGTATATGTCTTTATCTAGTGCAAAATCAGGCGGTCTACTGATTCAGTTGACCCCCTTAATGCGAATCATGTCAGTGCCATGCGTCCAATCATGTATGCAAGCATCCCTAGTTATGTAAATACCACATGTGTGCATAGCCATTCATCCATATGCAACATCCATATGATAACATCTCAAATTCAACTTACAACCAAATACTTATCTGTAAATGCAATATGAAAGCGTCCGAACTATCTAGTGCCTAATACGTATGCATATGCATTCACGAGCAACCATTAGCAACCACTTGCAACCATCAACCATAACATGTTTCAAATACATGTTTACATCCAAAGGAGTTTCTACCTAAGGATCGAAGATATGACCTAGAGGATATACTTTGGAAAGAGAGAAACAATTATGCGTAAAGCTCCTACAACAGAAATCAAGGATGCACCCTTAAGGAAAAGGGTATGATGCTAGTATCTAGCCTTCTTGAGATTTACTCCACTGTATCTTAACTAATTTAACTTCACGATTGTGAAGTTACTGATCTCCATTTCCAAAATAAACATATGTCAATCACGGTACCAAGTATATGTACTAAGATGATTAGAGGTCTCCCTCTTATCCGTCATGCCATAACTATAAGGGTCGAAAGGTCACTAAGTGCTTTTTAGAGTGCCTGTCACAACTATTCATCTCTCACGCAAACCATCCTAGTAGAACTCGACATTCCTTAAGTACAAGCCCCAAAGGCCTAAACCAATATCAGACAAGCACCCAAGGAATATCTCCTCTGAATTTAGACGATCTACGTGAGATGATATAAGCAAACTCGATTGCTATTCTCAAATCCCTACTAACCAAAAATAAACTGGTCGAACCACCAATTGGATTTGAGACTCTAGTGGTATCTTTCTACTATACAAGTACTATGGTGTAGAGACTCAACTATGGAAGTGGACATGAACAAATGAGAAGCGCTAAAGCCAAAGGAAATAGTACGAATAGCAAAACTAGACTCTTCCAACAGAACTTTACTACCATTCTCCTAGGTATGCTTGGTGGCGGAAGTAGGTACTTGCCATTCTGAAAATCTTGTTCCTCGTTCTTGCCCTTGTCCTTAATTATATGCCCTATTACACCCTAGTAAAAATACTTCCTCCTGTCTTAGGTTTTACAATTTCTTCCTCCTTCGTGAGCTAAATCTACATCCATGAATTCCTCATCCTAGGGTTATGCTCCTTAGCCAAACTCCTCATCCCCTTCCGTGTGTAGCCATGTTGAAAAATCTCTCGAAAGCTGCTTCCATCTTACAGAAAACCCTATAAGCTTGAAAGAAAACTGGTCGTAGGTGAAACAACTACGGCTATGGATGGAAGCCAGGCGCGACTTCGCCCATCGATGAGGTTACCTCCCAGAAAGCCAGGAGCCCCAGAGACTCAAGAAAGAAGGAGACAAGAATTCAAACAGAGGAAGAGAAGATAGTGCGTATGGCTTTGGGGAATATGCCTTTAAAACAAATCTTTTCTCTTGAAAATGCTTCTTTTAAAACAATTTTGAAAATAATTTTTCAAATCCTTTATATGATCTAGTAACCTTCAGCTCTGATACCACGTGTAACACCCCACGTCCGTTAGTGTCACTCACAAAGGGAATGCACTAAGTTCTGTGGAGCATTTAGGATAAAAGTTGCAGATAAATTACAAGACAGACAGAAATTAAACAGCGGAAAATAAAACTTTGCTTTGTTGATAAAATAGTTTGTACAATGATTTCTTTACAATATCAGAGTATCATCTGTCTTACAAAATAAAGAAGCATAAAACAACATTTATATTCCCCAAATTTTAGCAAGAGCCAGCTATAGTACCTGAAAAGAGAATCCATGCAAAACTTCGACAAATCTTCAAGCTGGGAAAGAGTGACAGTCCAACTTAACATGAGCTATACTATTCCCTCCTTTACTACCTGGGGGGGGGGGGGAACGGAAGAAAAGAAGGCGAAAGAAAAACAGAGTCAGACATAAAGCCTGAGTAAGTTTAGTAACTTCTAGCATGTGAACATGGAAAACAGAACGACATGAATTAACAGAATACAAGATAACACCATGATGATAGGGTTGGCAAGATTAGACAAGATTAACACAAGATATGCTAAGCTAAGATAAACTGGATATGCTCCAATACTTTCGCCGCTTCGCTATTTCCTTATTATACTGGTTTTCAATATCTCTGCACCATCTAACTAGTGTCCCAACTAGTAAAGATAACGTGATCCCAATCCCTGTAGTTTCCATTGCCTTCAGGCATACATTAATTATTTATTACCTAGATCTAATCTAGGGTTTTCTACCAAGTGCCTTCTAGATTCAACTAGAGTTTACGCTATCTGCTGAACGCTTCTCGGATTTAGGATTTATGCCACCTAGTCCAACTAGGGATTACGCTACCGGTCGAAAGATGCCTCCAAGTCTAGGACACACTACCTAGAATGGTATATGTTCCTATACTTCCCCACGCATGTATCGTGAATCGTTATCGCTTGTCTAGATGCACATGTCCTGTAATGTGCGGCCCGAGTCCTGTGGCAGGGCAAATCAAGAAACACAGAACTCGGTCGGGAGCTTTCAGATATCTGCCGATGCAGATGCTAAGGTCTTTTTTTGTTCCAGTGGCTATGGTCCCACTTGACCCCTCCATCAACTAATGAAAGGCACACCTTGAAAAATGAGAACTATACGCAGGCCCCCGGTGCCCCACTATCCTATGGCCATCCTCACTCATAACTAGATAGCAAGTATATGGTCTTTTGGAGTTCTCCGCCTTTCCGCTTCACGTAACTCGATTGACTCAAGATGGATGGTAGACGACGAGTTGCTATCACAGGGCTACCGTTTTCTCGTCGAATCACGCCGGTCCATCCTAGTCTTTAGGTTGCCATGTATTGCAACCAAGGCATACCCCTGGTTCTTCTACGCAGACCTTAACCTCTGTGAGCCCAGGAGGATCATCTACAGCCTCACAGAGGGATACCAAGAGTACCCTCACGTCCCCTCGAAGCCTCGGGCTTCGTAACCCAATTCGTTGGAGCCTTCTTTTTACTCAGACAGACATTCGCTCCTTCCCGTGTTATACTAAGAATTACTACTTAGTTTTACTAACTAAGATTTACCACTTAGTTTCCAGAATCGTTGTTTTCTTAACTAAGGTTTACTACTTAGTTCTCTTTCCCGTCAATTTGGATTGGTTAAGTGTCATTAGTCAATTCAAGCCAACTTAACCCTCTTCATTCATCCTGTTAAACTGGTTAAGTGTTATCAGTAATTCATGATGACTTAACCCTACCACAAACCAAGTTATATTGGTTAAGTATTTATTACTTAACCCTACCCATTCACCCTGTATTGGTTTTTAACTTAACCTTGCCCGTCTATTTTAACTAACATGTTATTAATGGTTAAGTATTATCCCTTTATGTTTTAGACTTAGCCCTGTTCCTTTATCACAATCTGACGGTTAAGTGTTCAAGTTTACTTAACCCTACGGTCTGGTCCAGCTAACATGCCAAATTGGCTAAGTGTATCTACTTAACCCCAACCTCTAGTCTAGTTAACATGTTAATTTGGCTAAGTGTATTAACTTTACTTAACCCCACCTTCTAGTCTAGTTAACATGTTAATTTGGCTAAGTGTTTTCTTGGTTATTTAACCCCTACAAATCCTGTATTGTTACCATGTTAAGTTGGTTAAGTGTCCCTATGGACTTAGCCCTCCCATTCTAGCTTAACTGTGTTAAGTTGGTTAAGTGTTCCTATGGACTTAACCCTCCCATTCTAGCTTAACTGCTTTAAGTGTCAGTATGAACCTAACCCCACCCACCGGTCTGGTTATCATGTTGAATTGGTTAAGTGTCTTAGTAAACTTAACCCTACCATTCTTGTTCTAGCTTTAACTAAATAAATTAAAGCCGCTACCACTCACATTAGACAGATATTGTTGCGAATACTGGATGTGCCGGTTGGTTCCGGGCAGGTTTACATCGCAACTCAGTCTAACCTCGGGTTAGGCATATTAGTGTTTTCTAAGTTCAAAGGGTTTCAATTGATTTCCAAATTAGGTTTTGAAAATAACCATCCCGTCCGTCGGATCAGTTAGTGATAGCCAGGGAGAGCAGGAAACTTGTATTTTCCAAACCCAAGCCTAGACACTATCCTCTCTGTCACCCTAGAACTTTCTGGTGTATTATTAAAAGAGATGCCATTAAGAAACCTTTAATTTGTCTAAATTTACATTTCTCATTTAGGACAAATTCTATAAGTAAATCATTCCTAGTTTACTTATTTCCTAATTCCTCTTTTATGTAAATTGTCAACATTTATTCTTACGGCCCATTTTCCCCTCTATATCATATTTATGCCTTTTGGTATGTGAACTATTCCAAATTAAATGCCACTAACCATGATTTTGCTAAACCTGACAAGTACTCCCAATTATGGCCTATTTCAAATTTATGCCAATAAACTTATCATGCCAAATTAGCTATTCCAATTCTAATTTATATTCTAATTACGGTTCATGTCAAACTAGACTTATTATTCTAGTTCACAATTCAGGTAAATGCTAGATTTACAAGTCGATACTAGATTCAAATTACACATCCTATAATTCATGTCAAATTTATCCAATTTGCATTCTTATGAACATGCCATAATACGTGTTCCCAATTTATGCCAATTTCCAAGTTAAAAACTACGTTCTTAGTAAATTTCTTATTTTCCCCAAATCGTATTCCCACCGTTCGTATAATCGTGATTCAATCTAGATTATAGATAAATCTAGATTCATTGAAAATAGGGAATGAACCAAAGATGCTATGAAAAGGATAGACATAACAATTGGCATAAAATGGTTTTGAATAATGACGTAGGTTCAAGAACATGGGTAGACCTAACTTAATAGGTAAATTCCCAAGGTCTAAAACCAAGAATAAACAGAATGGAGACGTAGGTTCAAGAACATGGGCAGACCTAACTTAATAGGTAAATTCCCAAGGTCTAAAACCAAAGAAAACCAAGAATAGACAAAATAGAAAATTAGGTTTAGATCCAATTTCACAGTCACAAAACTTAAGCAACACTTTCCTAGTCATGAATCACAGTTGTTCTTGTTATGTCATAGGCAATAGTTTATGTTTCCAAATCAAAGGCATAGGCTTGGTCAAGGAAATAATACTCATAGTCACAGTCACAGTCATAGGCAATGTTCATAGTCATAGGCAATGCCCATAGTCATAGGCAATGTTCATAGTCATAGGCAATGTCCATAGTCATAGTCTTATTTGTCCTCGAGTCATGACAGTTCTTGATTAGGTCCAAAGAAATAGGCACTGATTCGAATAGAAAGAATTGGCATACTCTTTTATTCCTTTAATTTCATGTCACGAAAAGAGAAATGTTCAAATCTAAGAAGTAACTGAGTTACAGAGATTTAGATTAGAAAAGAAAGATGGTATTGCTATGATTCGTGCGACGTTAGCCTTTGATCCTTATCTTGAAGCTTTAATCTTGATTCGAATCTCTTCTTGAGCAGCATAACCTTGTCTTGGATTTTCGTATTGTCTTCTTATTTTTATTTATTTATATATTTTCTCAGAGGCAGCATAAGGATAGAAAAGAATTGTGAATAGAGAAGGAGTCTAGGGCTGTTTATATAGTGTTAGGCGGACGAACCTAGGCAGAAAACGTGACCAAATACATCAGAACGAACCAGGTTCAGAAAGCTGGAAAAAGCAGGGGGTCGACCCCCAGGTCGACTACCCAGTCGACCTGAGTGACCCAGGTCGACTGCCCAGTTGACCTGGGTACCCCGAGGTCGACTACCCAGTCGACCTGGGTCCTGGGCGGGAATTTTCCCGCCCAGCCCAATCTGGGTCTGTTTTTCGAATTTAAACTCGTTTTTGACCTGTTCGAATTTTAAATCGAGTTCTGAAACTTCTGAAGACCATAACTCCTTCATACGGACTCCAATTCTCGCAAACTCGGACTCTATCTTATGCAGAATTCCAAGGCGAACGCAATGGCGTAGCCCGTTTCCCTTGATTTTGATTTTAAAATTTAATTCTGCTTTGATTTGTGAATCTTAGTGTTACAGAATTACGGGGTGTTATAACCGGCCCTGCAGCTATCCAAGGATTCACTGCGGGGGATCCTGAGGCACTAGCTAGAGTGTCTCAAATCGGTAAGGAGCTCCTCCCTAGCCTTGACTCATGATGGAAATCCAAACTTCCAATACGAACCTACGGATTTGATTGTATTACTAGTATGGAAGCATAGCATTATGGTATCTATGCGTCCTAGGATTGATACATTTATTTTGAAATGTTTTCCATACATACTAATAATAATATTAAACTCGTATATGCCGTATTTAGCATGTTTAATCACCATAAGGTAAAACCCTATCCTCTGGTTTGTGTTGCATTGTGTGATGGGACCTGGGTCTTATGGTGATTCCATTTTTCTCAAAAGCATAACGTTGTTGTACGATTCACTTATTATTTATTCTGACACTTTTATGCACGGCAATCCATTAGAGTAAACCCGTTCCGCATTAGCGGCGTGGTCTTTGGATTTGCCTTATTAATAGTGATTAATTAGTTAAGAATTCTCACACCAGTCCCACGACTGACCCGTTGTTTGTTTCCACCTTTTTCAAACTCGGGTGCCCTTCTTTCTACACAGGCAACCAAGTAAACAGGTTCATTCTTTGCTTGGAGTCTTTTCTTTGGAGCTGCTTATTATCTTTCTTGGATTTTCTTTCGTGGAGAGGTGATGACTTGGAGCTTGAAGACATCTATCATTTGTTGCTATTGCATCTTCCTCTTTTTAATTCCAGACATTAAACTTGTTTCATTTCACGTTGTTTAGGTTGGAGTTGGAACTTATTTCTTTTTCTGCAAACTTGATGTAATAATTTAGAATTCTGTGACTGTGGACTTTCTATGGTTGATGACATTATATTTCCGCTGCTATGATGTTGTTACTCTATGAATTTCCTATGCTATGTTGTATCTGTTATATGTATTATTGTATTTATGTTGTATTCCAAATGATTATTCCTTACTTTCATCCCGTGGAAGTTTGGGGTCATCACAGTTGGTATCAGAGCTTTGGTTAAACTTAGCTTTGGAATATAACATATTTATGATAATTCGTTTACATAGAATCACAATATTCTATGGCGAACATTTCATGTGAATACATAATAGTCAGTCATTCTATCATTATCTTTTTATCCGTCCTTTTATCCTTATCAATTCATCAAATTACCATTATAGTTGTTCTGACTCTTTCCTTAATCGTACAGAACTAACTAGAAATGAGTACTGCTACCGCTAGAGCCGCTAAAGCTAGAGCAAGGAGGCAAAATATTGCTGAAACTGAGGAAGCCACAGTTCAACAGCCACCACCTTAGCCCTTTGATTTGGATAAGGTGGCAAAGAAGTACAAAAACCTGGGAGGAGTGCCATTCAAGGGTATTGAAACTGTGACACAAGCTCAAGCTTGGCTGAGGAACTGCAAAATGATTTTTTGAGGATTAGAGCTGGAGGATCATAGGAAAAGATTAGTGGCTTCATGGCTGCTACAAGAGGAAGCTCAAAACTGGTGGGACACAGTCACAGTTGGAGGGATTGCAGATAATATGACTTGGACAAGGTTTAAGGAGCTTTTCAATGACAAATACATTCCAAGGCAGGAGGTTGAAAGAATACATGACGAGTTCGCCAATCTGAAGCAAGGCGACAAGACCATCTCAGAATATGTACGAAGATTTGAAGACCTCTCCCGCTATGCCCCTGAATTGATTCAGGATGACTTGCAGAAGAACAAGAGGTTCATAAATGGGCTTGCGAGGAAGTATATTGATAAAGCCACTGCCCACATCGACCTTTCTTTCAATAGGCTGGTGGAGTTTGCTTGTCGATATGAGGAGAATGATAAGAAAAATTCCCAACAAGACAGGGAAAGGAGCTTGGCCAACAATAAGAGGAAACAATCCGAGAAGAAGACTGAAGGAAGCAGTTCTGGAGCTGTTAAAACCTACGATAAGTCAAAGGTGCAATTCTACAACTGCCAGAAGTTTGGACACTACAGCAAGGACTGCAGAAATTCAAAGAAGGCCCGAAGTGACGACACCAAGGAATGCTATAATTGCCACAAGAAGAGTCATATCAAGCCAAATTGTCAGCTGTTGAAAGGAGCGCAGGTTGCACATGTTTATGAGGGGGCAAGTGCACCATCTTCTTCCGCTCCTACTTCTTCCGAAGGAGCAGGTAAGCTTGATGTTTTAGATGGTACCATTTCTGTTAAAAACATCCCTGTTACTGCCTTGTTTGATATGGATGCATCAAGAAGCTTTATTTCTAGCAATACGGTCCAGAAATTGAAACTGAAACAAAGAAGTCTTAAAGAACCAATAAATGTTCATAACCCTGTAGGAGGTTCTACCACTCTAGATTTATTTTGTAAAGTGCCTGTATCTTACTCCTATTTCCAATTTCCATTTAACTTGATCATTATGAATTTTCTGAGTTTGATATCATCCTCGGTCTTGATTGGCTAACCAAATATGATGCTGAAGTGCTATGTTCAGAAAGAGTGGTTAAGTTGAAAACAGGTTTCGGGAACACTGTTATTGTACCTTGCCATGGGCCAAAATCTGATAGAAAGGCATTTTGTTCTTCCCTGGAGATCGATCTCCTATTTCTTTAGAAAATATTCCCGTGGTCAAAAATTACGCGGATGTATTTGAGGAAGTAGACAGCCTACCCCCGCGAAGGGAAACGAATTTCAGGATTGATCTCGTTCCAAATGCAAGACCTGTAGTTCATGCTATCGGAAGGATGACTCCTAAAGAAAAGGTAGAATTGCAAACCCAAACTAAGTAGCTCTTGTGGAAAGGACTCATCCGACCTAGCTTTTCTAATTGGGGTGTAGCTGTGGTGTTTGTCCCCAAATCCGACGGTACTCTAAGACTCTGTGTTGATTACCGCGATCTTAACAAGCAAACCTTGAAGAACAAATACCCCTTGCCCCGCATAGATGATTTAATGGACCAATTAAATGGAGCCAAGGTGTTTTCGAAGATGGACCTAGCCACAGGTTTCCATCAACTCTGCATAGCTGAAGAATGTATACCTTTGACCGCCTTCAAAGGTCCCGACATATTCTACGAATGGTTAGTGATGTCGTTCGGTCTATGCAATGCTCCAGCCTACTTTGTTGACTTGATGAAGAAGGTCTTCCGTGAGGTCCTAAATAAATTCGTCCTAGTCTTCATTGATGATATTCTAATCTATTCTAAAACTAAGGAGGAGCATGAAGGGCATTCAAGGGAAGTGTTGGAGATTCTACGAAGAAATGTTCTAAAAGCAAAATTTTCCAAATGCACATTTTGGCAAGCGGAAGTAAAATTCTTGAGCCATGTTGTGTCAAAAGGAATTGCTGTTGACCCAAGTAAAATTGCCGCCATTTGAGATTGGAAGCAGTCCATTACACCCACGGAAGTAAGAAGCTTCCTTGGATTGGCCGGATATTACAGGAAATTTGTTAAAGATTTCGCCAAGCTGTCTAGCCCATTAACAAAGCTCACCAAGAAGCATACCAAGTTCAATTGGACATCGGATTGTGAGGAGGCATTCCAAAAGCTAAAAGTGAGTTTGACCACTGCTTCCATACTTACCATCATCGATGGCAACCAAAATTTAAAAGTCTATACCGATGCTTCTCAAAGTGGTGGTCTTGGAGCAAAACTGATGAAAAGGGGCAAGATTGTTGCCTATGCAAGTCGTCAATTAAAGCCGCATGAGAAAAATTATCGTGTCCGTGACTTAGAGCAGTTGGCCGTAGTCTTTGCTTTAAAAATTTGGAGACATTATCTTTTGGGCGAAAAATTTGAATTATTCACAAACCATCAATCTTTGAAATATCTCTTCAATCAAAAGGATCTAAATTTAAGGCAACAACGATGGCTAGAATTTCTGGCGGCATACGATCTTGACATCTTGTATACACCGGGGAAAGCCAATGTTGTGGCAGAAGCGCTTAGTAGAAAGGACATCATTGTCGCAAGCCTCATCGTTACCCCTTCCTTGATTGATAAAATTTCTGCTCTTCAAAAGGATGATGAATTCATTCAGAGAATGATCAAGAGAATTAAAGTCGGTGAAAACACGAACTTCCAAATAGATGGCAAGGGAATTCTTAGATTTCAAGGGCGGATTTGTGTTCCATATATCAAAGACCTAATAAGGGAAGTTTTGGATGAAGGTCACAAATCAAAGCTTTGCATCCATCCCGGTGCGAGCAAGATGTATCAAGACTTAAAGCGCACATTTTGGTGGAGATCTATGAAGAGGGATATATCCATTTATGTGAGTAGATGTCCCACATGCCAACAAGTAAAAAGTGATCAACAAAAGCTTGCGGGGTTGTTGCAACCATTGGAAGTTCCAGATTGGAAGTGGGACCAAATCTCCATGGATTTTATAGATGGTCTTCCTCGTACTAGGAAAGGAAATGACAGCATATGGGTGATCGTGGATCGCTTCACAAAATCCGCTCATTTCATATCTGTCAAGTCCACTAGAACTGCTCAAAGTCTGGCGCAAATCTATTTCAAAGAAATCGTCAGGCTACACGGGTAATAAAACTAAATCTTTCCTTTTCATCATAATCTGAATGGAAATTTTCTTTTTTAAATTAAATAATAATCTTTTATTTTAAACAGAGTTCCTAGTAGCATTATTAGCGACCGTGATCGTATCTTTGCTAGCAAATTTTAGGAAGCATTCCAAAATGAGTTGGGAACGAAGTTAAATCTCAGTACCGCATATCACCCTCAGACTGACGGCCAAACTGAGCGGGTGAATCGCGTTCTTGAAGATCTATTGCGGGCTTGCATACTCGATTTTGGAGGGTCTTGGGAGGATCACTTGCATTTAGTTGAATTCTCATATAACAATAGCTAACAAGCAAGTTTGAAAATGTCTCCATTTGAAGCCTTATATGGTAGGCCATGTAGATCACCAGCATGTTGGGTTGAAAAAGGAAATCGGCTTGTATTGGGTCCAGACAAGATCCGAGAAGCTTCAGACAAAGTTGATTTTATTAAGAAGCGATTATTGGCTGCCCAAAGTAGACAAAAGAGCTATGCAGATGTAAGAAGAAGAGAGTTGGCTTTTGAAGTGGGTGACTATGTCTATCTGAAAGTTGCTCCAATGCGAGGTGTAATCCATTTTGGAAAGACAGGAAAATTAGCACCTAGGTTCATCGGCCCCTTCCCTATTCTTGAAAAGATTGGCACCCTAGCCTACATAATTCAGATGCCCGACTGGTTGCCTGGAGTGCACGATGTATTCCATGTGTCTCAACTTCGAAGGCATGTCCATGATCCAGATCTGATTGTGGAAGAAGCAGCACAGGAAGATTTGGAGATTACCCCTAAGCCTTTTAGTGTGAAGGGAACCACTGAAAATTATTGGCAAGGAGACTAGGAAGCTGAGAAATAAAAGTATCAACCTAGTCAAGGTGCAATGGAGCGGTGATCCTAGAGACTGCACTTGGGAAACCGAGGAGAGTATCAAACAAGCCTATCCCAAATGCAGAGTGGATATCTCCGATTAGTTTTTATTTTGAGGTACGCTTCAAATATTTTCCATTCTTTATGTTGGCCCCTACCCTTCTATTCTTCCCTTCTCCTTTTCGAGGATGAAAAGTTCTTAAGCGGGGGAGATTGTAACAACCCGGAATTTGGGGCCAATTTAAAATTTTCATTTTAGAGATTTTAGAGGTTTTTAAATAGTTGAAATGAATTATTTTAAATAAAAGTGACTAGAAATTTATTTTGATTGAATTTAATGCGAATATATTTAATTTGATTATAAAAGGAATTAGATAAAGGACGGTAGTTTGAAAAGTCAAACCTGAACTTTGACTGACCACACAGGATGCAGAATAAACCGGATTTTGGTGAAACCAAAAATATTTAAATCTGTTATTGAATATCTTTCTAACGAATCTGAAAAATCGAAGTTTCATAGCGGGAATCAAAAGTTATGGCCAAATGAATTTTCAGAAAGGTCGTTATAGAGAATATATCGCCCTTGAAAATTGACATTTTGCATACGACCTTGGAATTCGACGAAACTACTTTTCTTGGATCCGGGATTTAAAATTATTTCTACGTTTCAAATTTCATGATTTTTGAAGCTAGTATGTGAGCGTGGCAAAAGAAACTGCGTTTTGTCAATTTCGGACAAAATTAATTGATTGGAAAATAGCCATTTTTCGAAAAGTCTCAGAATTCGACGAAATAAATTTTTTTAGGACCGTATCGTCATAAGAAAGCCAAAAATAATTTTTTCGGATTTTTCTGATTTCGTATGTGACCCCGGTAAAATTAGAATGTATGTTCGAATTTAATATTAAAGAATTAATTTGAAAATAAAAGAAACATACTGTAAACTTCAGAATTAGACCTCGGCACTAGTGCTATTGCGTTCAGAAGACGTCAAAACCTATTGTTCGACAGTCGTTGGGCTCCGTTTGGAGGTCGGACGGAAAAAACCCTAATTTCTAGAATTAATTAAATTAAAAATAAAAAATTACACGTAGGAATACAGTATAAATACGGGATGAACAGTACACGTTCTTCCCCGATTGCTTCAGCCGCAAAGAACCCATTCCCTTCAACCTTTCATTCTCCGATTTATCCCAATCCATGGCGAATTAACATATGCCCCTTTGGACTTTTTTGAAGATCTTTGAACGCTCTTCGATCTCCGACAAGAATCACCTCCCCTCGTGCCCGGAATCTCGAGAACCGCGCCTCCAAAGGCACGGCCTTTGAACCACCGCCCCCACCTATCGCCGCCGCACCCTCCACCGTGCTAGGCGCACGTGCGCGTCTCCGAGGCCGACCACCTCCAACAAACCACACCCCAAACCGACCTTCCTACCTCACGAAAATCGGATTCAAAGATTGGAACCAATTCTGAAAACCACGGCCTTTACTTTAAAGGTATATTTTCAGAAATTGTGACGCTTATAAGTGTTACAAATTTAGATTTGATAATTAAAAATTGATAATTAATTCGTACGAACTCCGATTCTGAAAATTTCAGATCCGACGAAACCGTGAGGACGTATAGTGGTTGCTGAGGTTGATTGCGGCCATTTCTGAATTTATTTGGATTTTTGATTTCGCTTAAATTGAGGTGAGAATTTATTTTTAATTAAGTTTAATTAATTTAATTATTATTTTTGCGTTATGTGAAATTGAAAGTCAAATATAAATGAATCTGCGATGGATGTTACCATAAGTTATGGATCTGAATTGTTTGTGATGTTATGATTTTAGATCCGTTATTATAAATCATAGATCTGTCAATTAAAGTTATAGATCTGTTATTTTAAATCGTAGATATGTTAGTTAGATTATAAACCTGTAGCTAAAAGTTCAGATCTGTTAATTAAAAATATAGATCGGTAGGAGGAAAAAAAATTATATTTTTACCTTGTTTAAATTTGTTGAAGTATGTCTTGTGGATATGAATCATGTATAAAAATATATCATCTTGTGCTTGTTATGGAATACATTACCTCGTATAATGACTTGTGTAAATAGAATAACCATTCGGGTTAATCAAAGACATGAGTTGAAATTGACATCTTATATGTAATTGGAAATGACAATTTACATCTTGTGAAATTTACATTATTTTTAATGTGAATAAAAGTAGAAATTTACATCGTGTGAAATTTACATTATTTTTAATGTGAATAAAAGTAGAAACTTACATCATGTGAAATTTACATTATTTTTAATGTGAATAAAAGTAGAAATTTACATCGTGTGAAATTTACATTATTTTTAATGTGAATAAAAGTAGAAATTTACATCGTATGAAATTACATTTTTTTTTAATCGTATGAAATTACATTTTTTTATGTAATTAAGAAGTAGGAAATTTACATTGACTAAAAATTACATTTTTCATATGTAATTGAAGTTAAGAATTCGTATGTAAATAAAAGTAACATTTTTATAATGTAAATAAGAAGTAAGAAACGGGCATGTAAATTAAAACTACATTTTTATAATGTAAATAAAAAGTAGGATTTGCATTGAAATAAAAAGTAGGAATTTGCATCGTAAATGAAAATTTACTTTATTTTGTAACTTGGAAATGAGAAATTTCATAGTAAATAAAAATGTACATTTTATATGTAAATAAAGAATGAGAATTAGCATGTATAGAAAATTTACATTTTTATTTGTGGATAAAAAGGAGAATTGGCATCGCAAATAAATTACATTTTTCTTTGTAATTAAAATGTGAATTTACACTGTATGTTAAAAATTACATTTTTCTTTGTAATTAAAATGTGAATTTACACGGTACGTTAAAAATTACATTTTTCTTTGTAATTAAAATGTGAATTTACACGGTATGTTAAAAATTACATTTTTCTTTGTAACTTAAATGTGAATTTACACGGTATGTTAAAAATTACATTTTTCTTTGTAATTAAAAAGTGAATTTGCACCGTATGATAAAAATTACATTTTTCCTTGTAATTAAAATGTGAATTCACACCGTAGGATTAAAATTACATTTTTCTATGTAATTAGAATGAGGGTCTGCATTGAAATTACAAATTACATTTTTATAATGTAACGTATGATGAGAGTTTGCTTTGTAATTAAAAATCATATTTTTACAATGTAAATAAGAAGTAGAGCTTGCATTGTAAATAAATTTACATTTTGAGATGTAATTTAGAATATGATTCTCAATGCAGATATAAGTTACATTTTTATTATTATGTAATTAAGATGAGAAAATACATTGAGGTTAAATTTTACATTTTATATGTAATTTGAAAGTAGGATTTTGCAATGTATCAAAAATTACATTTTTACATGTAAATAGAAAATAGAAATTAAAATTTACATTTTTTACATGTAAATGAAAAGGATGGAATTCACATCTTTAATGTAAGTAAAGAATGAATTTAGGATGCGGTAATATTATCTTCATTTTCAGATGAATTAAAATTTAATAAGGATCGGTAGTTGTTAGGGCGTTGTTTAAATCAAACAACGTTATTACGATTAAACGATGATATATATATAAATATAATTAAAATTAAACGAATGGAGCGCGGTAGTTCGCGTTTTGAAATCGTACCTTTAAATGACTATACAAGAAGATCCGACCGTCGGATTTTCTTGAAACTGAAACCGTTAGAACCGTCTTGGAAAAATCTTTCCAGCGATATATATTTCGTTAAGATCCAACGGTTAGATTCTGAGAAATGTAAAAATCAAAATTGATTGAATGCAGCGCCATAGTCGCCCATTGACGTAAGGCGTCGTTATATATAAATTTAATTATTTTAAATAATTAAAATAAGAAGTAATCATTATAAAGAGATACGAAGGATTTTAAATATATATATAAGAGGATTATTTGGAAATTCCGAGTTCTCTCATTCCAAATAATCAAACGACGTTAATGGAAGTATGAAGATGGCGTATGAAGACCGTAAATCTTCCCTCGAATGGACAACGATCGAGGCCCTGATTTGACTTGCTCCCAATTCAAGGGTCATGGTCATTGCCCAAACGTACATGTTGATTTCACGGGTTTGGTTTTCGCTCAGACCCAGAGCATAAGCTAATAAATGGATTGTGTGTTTGACATTGTACTCCATTAAATATCATGTTATTAATCTTCTGTCGAATGTATGGATGTTTGGTGGCGGAGAATTTGTTCTCTTGCTTAACACCCGTTCATATATTTCGGCAAAGGATTGGTAGTGCGATATGGAGTGATGATGTGGCATGCTAAGATGCATATGATCAAGGCTTTGTTGAAAAGCAGGACTTGTGGGACGATCAAAGCATAGCCTGTTTAGGCATAGCTTTGTGTATAGCGTGACTTCGCGAGCCTCACACACCGGCGGGGTCTAAAAAAGGAGAAGGGAACGCAGGGAGAGCAGCACGTTTCTTTCTAGCTAGAAGTGGTGATTGGGCTTTAACACGGCCTGGCATTTTACTTATGTGGATGATGGAATGAGGCGCCTCGGATGATAGGTCCTATAGGACTGGGAAACGTGTGTTCAAGAATAACTAATCCGCGACTCGTATGGTGGAAAGGCCCTACAGCTATCCAAGGGTTCACTGCGGGGGATCCTGAGGCACTAGCTAGAGTGTCTCGAATCGGTAAGGAGCTCCTCCCTAGCCTTGACTCATGATGGAAATCCAAACTTCCAATACAAACCTACGGATTTGATTGTATTATTAGTATGGAAGCATAGTATTATGGTATCTATGTGTCCTAGGAATGGTACGTTTATTTTGAAATGTTTTCCATACATACTAATAATAATATTAAACTCGTATATGCCGTATTTAGCATGTTTAATTGCCATAAGGTAAAACCCTATCCTCTGGTTTGTGTTGCATTGTGTGATGGGACCTGGGTCTTATGGTGATTCCATTTTTCTCAAAAGCATAACGTTGTTGTACGATTTACTTATTATTTATTCTGACACTTTTACGCACGGGAATCCATTAGAGTAAACCCGTTCCGTGTTAGCGGCGTGGTCTTTGGATTTGCCTTATTAATAGCGATTAATTAGTTAAGAATTCTCACACCAGTCCCACGACTGACCCGTTGTTTGTTTCCACCTTTTTCAAACTCGGGTGCCCTTCTTTCTACGCGGGCATCCAAGTAAGTAGGTTCATTCTTTGCTTGGAGTCTTTTCTTTGGAGCTGCTTATTATCTTTCTTGGATTTGCTTTCGTGGAGAGGTGATGACTTAGAGCTTGAAGACATCTATCATTTGTTACTATTGCATCTTCCTCTTTTTAATTCCAGACATTAAACTTGTTTCATTTCACGTTGTTTAAGTTGGAGTTGGAACTTATTTCTTTTTCTGCAAACTTGATGTAATAATTTAGAATTCTGTGACTGTGGACTTTCTGTGGTTGATGACATTATATTTCCGCTGCTATGATGTTGTTACTCTATGAATTTCCTATGCTATGTTGTATCTGTGATATGTATTATTGTATTTATGTTGTATTCCAAATGATTATTCCTTACTTTCATCCCGTGGAAGTTTGGGGTCATCACATTACGCATATTCTACATTTTGTAGATTTTATATCGATTAGTATACCTAGAGAGATTCGGATTCACGATAACGTAAAATTGTGAACCCCCCCCCCCAAATCTCCTATTTTTGTATGTTTCGCAAGAATTGTCAATAAATGTTTGGGTTTGTGAATTTGTTTGGGTTATGGATGAAGAACATTTTTGGTGATTTACTTTTGCTTAATTTGATTTATACCTTTTTTATTTAAAAGTGTTGTATTGTAAAAAGGTTCATATTTGATATTAGTTTTATGGTTTGGATTTCCATTCTAAATTGATAAACTGAACGTATTTGTTTGCGAACAAATTATGCAGTTGTAAACAACTGTAAAATCCGTTCGTCTTTCCTAAACAACAAGGATTGTTGTAGAGGGTGTCGAACTCTGGGACCAAATTATTTTATTAATAAATCCAATCAAGTTATCCCTAACTTTTGAGTGATGGAAAACAAAGAAAATAGCAGAAATTAAATAAAAGAGAGTTTTAACACTAAGTGAAAGCAATTAGGGGATAATGACATAGATCAGATTCATAATCATCAATAGCCAAAAGGTTAACCAGATCTAATACATGTTTCTGTCACAAACATGAATCAACAATAATAAGTTTTTAGAAACAAATATGTAAATAACGACAAGCATAGCCTATGCAGGAGCTCAGCTCTACAACCATAGACTATCAGGACAGATTTACTAATTAATTTCTAAAACCCTAAAATTAGATCTAAATCTGATAATTGTTAGACCGAACACGAATATACCCTGTGAAGGAGCATAGCTCTTAAACGACACAGGATATTAAGGTTCAGATCTAACCCTTGGTTCAGATCTAGATCTATATACATGAATTCCTCATCCTTTGGCTATGTGATTCATATTGAATCATACTATCAGCGTCATTACCCCCTAATCAAAGGGGATTAGCTAGACATAGCTAAAGAAGAAGAAAAACAGAAATTAAATAACAAGAACATAAATAAAACTAAGACTAAATAGAAAAGAGGAAGAAGAATGATTTTATTCCAAGAAGAGAATTACAGAATAAAACCCAATGTGTTTTTACATGAAGGAGATACAATCTATTTATAGTTGCATTGACAAAGACTATTAGGCAAATTCTACAATGTGGGACTAAAGAAATAGCCCAAATAACACTTAAGCCAGTGTGAACGCAGCTTTAGAGTGAGTGGTTTGGCGAATAGGCTAGTGTGAACGCAACATGAGTAAGAGGCCTTCCTAATGAGCTAATGTGAATGCAGTTTGAGTCTTTATTGAGCCAAATCTTCTTAACTGAAATATAATTGCAACCGTTCTTCAAGCTTCAGACTCTTCAAGCTTTAGCAATTTTAAATTTCACTCTTTTTAAGCAAATTCTTCATGCTTTATCCATCAAATGCTCTAAACCATGCTTCTTGTCAACAATCTGAAAATACAGCTATAAATACAAAGTATCAATTATTTTAAAGGGAAAATAAGATAAATAAGCGGATAAAATATACGCATTTACGTGTATATCAAATACCCCCACACTTATCTTTTTATTCGTCCTCGAATAAACTAAACTAAGATATGTCACACTTTCGTAGGTAACACGATTGCATTTAGCGTATGCAACAAGCCTTTAAACCCCTGGGTGTCCCCAGTAGGACGAGTGTTGTCTCGTGAGGGTTTTCAGCGGATACTACCCACAAAATCCAAAGCGTCTTATGTACGCAGATTAATCAAACAATATATTTAAAGTCTTTCACATTCCAAGGATTTCACCTAACTTCAATAATAACGGTTTAGTCCCAATTTGTCCATCCCATAATTAGTGCAAAAATGAACAAAATTTTTCAAGCTGAATCGTAATTCCTTGATAACACTGTAATTGTCTTGAAGGTTAAGAGCGTGGTGTCAACCAAAGTTCTACACATCGACAATGTACACCCAATCATTTATTTGACCTTTTTTTTTTTTTTTTTTTTGAAATAATTTTGCACCTATGTAACTGTAATGTATTGGATGTGAGTTATGCATAGATGAAGGAAAATTTTGTAAGTTCTAAAAATGTTATAGATAAGAGGGCAAGTGTATTAGTTGAACTTCAAGCTAGAAAAGATAAAGTAATACTAAGGCACATATGGACATTTTGATTCCTTTCATCTCCTCTACTACAATCCTCGCTTCCAAGTACGGTATGATGGATGTGGATGGAATGGAAATGAATGCTTTATAGTCAAGAGTGATGAATGACTATCTTATTCTGAGAGACTCTCTCTTTATTTCTTTTTTCTTTTCTTTTTTTTCTTTTTTCCTTTTTTCTATTCTTTTTTTTCTTTCTTCTCTTTTTTTTTCTTTTTTTTCTTTTGCATGATGAATGGAGATGGAATGATGACATACATGATTTCATTTGATTCCTCCTCTACTACCAACACTTCATGAAAGGAAAGTTTTGTGCCCTAGTTACTCTACTTCTATAACCTTAATTCAACACACAAGTCTGGATTGATGTTATACAAAGAGCTGAAAGGAATGATAAGCAAAGTTTCGTAAGATAGATAACTCATATAAAATAAGATGTGGTATATGGTTATCCTACCTTAAAACAAGTACGGAGTGGGTGGTGTAATATTGGTATAAAAAGTGACGTTTTTGACCTTTAAACAAAGGTTCTTGAGTATACCAATATAAGATAAACTTGCCGAAACATGGATGTGAATCGACTAAAACTTGGGTTTGAATAATGTGGGGTATCGAAGAAGAACGCTACACTGAGTCATTTCTCCTTAATTGGGCCAAGTGGATTTTAGAACTTACAATTTTTGAAAATTTGAGTGAAAAGAAAATATTATGCATGAAAACGAACTCAGAAAATCCAACAAATGTAGGTGCAATATCATTTTTATTTCTTGATTTTTTTTTTTTTTTTTTTTTTTTTTGATTATTTTTACTTGCACATTCTAACATGTATAACAAAGGTTGACACGCTTACTCCAGAACACGACTAACGTCTGCACAGTCTCAAGCTAGCATCTTAAAAAGACACATTACGATTCAATGAATAAATAATGTTCATTCCCAACACCCAACAATTCAACTTATCAAACAAGAACCAGGGTGTTATTTATGAATTTAAGTTAATCCTTGTTCAATGAATGACCTACTTCATAAAATTTGATTGCTGATGTAATGTAAATTCCCCCCACACTTGAGTGTGACTGTGTCCTCACAGTCTTAATCAGACATATCTTAGTGAAAGGGAAAAACAAATAAGAGAATATTTACATATGTACAAAAGAGGGTTAGTGCGTCTTACCGAATGTAATGTGGCTCATGGAGGACCATGAGCTCTTCCTCTTGGTTGGGTATTGGTTCCAAGTAAGGTTTAAGGCGTTGACCATTGACCTTAAAGGATGATCCATCAGTTGGATTCTCAATTTCTACCGCACCATACGGAAAAACGGTCCGTACAGTGTAAGGTCCTGCCCATCTAGATTGTAGCTTACCCGGAAATAAATGCAGTTTTGAGTCATACAACAGAACTTTTTGACCTGGCATGAAAGTTTTACGTAAAATTGATTTATCATGAAAAACTTTTGTTCTGTCCTTGTAAATTCGTTCATTTTCATAGGCATCATTTCGAATTTCATCAAGTTCATTAAGTTGAAGCTTCCTATGTTCACCTGCTTTCTCTAAATCAAGATTTAAAGTTTTTATTGCCCATAACGCCCTATGTTCTAGTTCAACTGGCAAGTGACATGGCTTACCAAAAATCAACCGATAAGGGGACATACCCAAGTTAGTTTTGAAAGCGGTGCGGTAAGCCCAAAGAGCGTCGGTTAACTTTTGAGACCAATCTTTACGATTTCGATTCACAGTTTTCTCAAGAATTTGTTTAATCTGCCTATTCGATACGTCAACCTGCCCACAAGTTTGAGGATGGTAAGGAGTAGATAACTTGTGGGTTATCGAATACTTTCTCATGAGAGCTTCAAAAGAACGATTACAGAAGTGTGTACCATTATCACTGATTATTGTGCGAGGTGTGCCAAACCTAGAAAAGATGTTTTCTTTCAAGAAGCGCACAACAACCTTGTTATCGTTTGTTTTGCATGGTACAGCTTCTACCCATTTAGAAACATAGTCAACAGCTAAGAGAATGTAAATGTTCCCAAAAGAATTAGGGAAGGGTCCCATGAAGTCTATACCCCACACATCAAAAATTTCGACCTCTAGAATGGGGTTTAGGGGCATCATATTCCGTTTAGAAATTTTCCCTAAGAATTGACATCGATCACAAGTTTTGCAGAATTCGTACGCGTCTTTGAAAAGGGTGGGCCAGTAGAAACCCGATTGGAGAACCTTTTCGGCTGTCTTTTTGGGACCGAAGTGACCACCACAGGCTTGGTCATGACAGAAAGAGAGGACACTGTGAGTTTCAGTGTCAGGAACACATCTTCGAATGATTTGATCGGGACAATACTTGAAAAGGTAGGGGTCGTCCCAATAAAAATGTTTCACTTGGGAAAAGAATTTGTGTTTTTCCTGCTTAGACCAAAAAGAAGGGGTCTGCTTAGTGACTAAGTAGTTGACAATGTCAGCAAACCAAGGATCAGTGGATAGAGAAAACAGCTGTTCATCAGGGAAATTCTCGTTGATTGGAAGAGAAGAAGACGGGGCATTTGGAAGACGAGACAAGTGGTCCGTAATAACGTTGTCAGATCCTTTTTTATCCTTAATGGTAAGGTCAAATTCTTGAAGTAGAAGGATCCAACGAATGAGACGAGCCTTAGCATCCTTTTTAGAGAAAAGGTACCTAAGTGCGGAATGATCAGTATAAACAGTGATGTGTGAGCCAACAAGATAAGGCCTGAATTTTTCTAAAGCGAAAACTACTGCCAAGAGTTCCTTTTCAGTGGTCGTATAGTTAATTTGAGCATCGTTCAAAGTCTTACTCGCATAGTAAATGACGTGAAGAATCTTATCGATACGTTGTCCTAAGACAGCGCCAACAGCGAAATTCGAGGCATCGCACATGATTTCAAAAGGCATCGTCCAGTTGGGAGAGCAAATGATAGGAGCAGAGACAAGTTCATTTTTAAGATGCTCAAAAGATGAAATGCACTCGGAATTGAAGTCGAAAGGAACATCCTTACCAAGAAGGTTAGTCAGAGGTCGAGTGATTTTGCTGAAATCCTTTATGAAGCGACGATAGAAGCCAGCATGACCTAAAAAGGATCGGATGTCCTTAACAGATTTGGGAATGGGAAGATTAGAGATAACTTCAATTTTGGCTTTGTCAACTTCAATTCCTTTGTTAGAGATGACATGTCCCAAAACAATGCCATGTTTAACCATGAAGTGACACTTTTCCCAATTAAGCGTTAAGTGTTTCTCTTTACAGTGATTAAGAACAAGATCGAGATGACGTAAACACTCAGAGTAAGAATCACCAAATATGGAAAAATCATCCATGAACACTTCCAAAAATCGCTCGATCATATCAGAAAAAATGCTAATCATGCACCTCTGAAAGGTTGCAGGTGCATTACAGAGACCAAAAGGCATACGTCGGTACGCAAATGTACCAAACGGACAAGTGAAAGTGGTTTTCTCTTGGTCCTCAGGAGCGATAGGGATTTGATTATAGCCCGAGTACCCATCAAGGAAACAGTAGTACTCATGACCCGCTAGTCGTTCTAACATTTGATCGATAAATGGCAGAGGGAAATGATCCTTACGTGTTGCAGCGTTAAGTTTCCTATAGTCAATGCAAACACGCCAACCAGTCTGGGTGCGGGTTGGGATAAGCTCGTTAGCTTCATTTTGGATCACGGTAATCCCTGATTTCTTAGGTACGACATGAATCGGACTAACCCATTGACTATCAGAAATCGGGTAGATGATTCCATTGTCAAGGCATTTAAGGATTTCAGCACGAACTGCTTCTTTCATGATAGGGTTTAGTCGACGTTGGGGATCACGAGTGGGTTTGGCATCATCTATAAGGTGGATTCGATGTTGGACTATCGAAGGACTAATCCCCTTAATATCAGCCATGGACCAGCCAATTGCCTCCTTATTTTTCTTAAGGATGGGAAGGAGCAATTGTTCCTGCTCTAAAGTAAGGTCAGAAGCGATAATGACTGGAAAAGTTTCACTTTCTCCTAAGTAAGCATACTTAAGATGACTGGGCAACACTTTGAGTTCAGATTTTTGGGATGACTCAACCGAAGAAATTGGTTGAGGAATAGGCTCAGTTATGAGTGGCTCGACAGGAATTGAGTCCGAGACATTTTCAGATATATCTTGAAACAAATTTTCGTAATTAGACTCAATGTCAGTGTTCAAATGGTCGAGTTCAGGTTCATTATCGTGGACAGCATGGATTTCAGAAAATTGGTCCACATAAGAGGCAGGAGAGTTTTCGGTTCTAAAGATGTTTAGCTCGACGGTCATGTTACCGAAAGAAAGTTTCATAGACCCATTTCTACAGTTGATAAGAGCATTAGAGGTGGCTAAGAAGGGTCGTCCTAGAATCAAAGGGATTTGGTTTGCAGGATTGCTTACCTGTTGAGTTTCTAGGACAATGAAGTCAACTGGAAAGATGAATTCTCCTATTTTGATCAAAACATCCTCGATTTCGCCCACAGGTTTCTTAATTGAACGGTCGGCAAGCTGAAGAGTAACCTTGGTGGGTTTCAGTTCTCCTAGCCCTAATTGGCGATAGACGGAATATGGAAGCAAATTAACACTAGCACCTAAGTCTAGCAAGCATCTATCGATTTTCTTGTCCCCAATAGTGCATGATATTGTGGGGCAGCCAGGATCTTTGTATTTCACTGGCATAGATTGGGACAAGACTTCGCTTAGAGTCGCCGCTAGAAACACTTTCTTAGGTACATGTGTATGACGTTTCTGGGTGCACATATCTTTTAGAAATTTAGCGTACTGTGGAACTTGTTGTATAATATCTAAAAGAGGAATGTTCACTTTAACTTGCTTAAATAATTCAAGGATCTTTTCTACCTGGTCCGTCTTTTTTCTAGGTCGGAGTCTATGAGGAAATGGAGCAGACAACTCAGTAGGTTGAGCTACTTGAGTTTGAGGATGGGCCTGATTAGAATTGGGCTCGATGTTTTGATCCGAGATGGTCGAATTTTCTGTTGGGTTTTGAATATCGTCTGGTAAATCATTTGGGTCGACCACATGGTTGTCAATCTTCTTGCCAGATCTAAGAGTCGTGACAGCATTCAATTGACTAACGTTCGAGTCTTGAATCTGTCCTCTAGGGTTTTGGATGGGTTGACTTGGAAATGTACCCTTTTCCCTTTCACTTAATCTAGTGTTAAGTTGAGACATTTGTTTTTGAAGTTCACTCATTTGTTGAGTCGTGGTTTGCATGTGTGAAGTCAGTAAGTTTTGAAGATTGGTATTTGATTTGATATTTTGAGTTGTTGCTTTACCCAATTCTTCGAGAGTTTTCTCCAGTGATGTCAATCGTTTATCATCTTGGGGAACAAAAGATTGTTGCGCTTGATTTTGAGGGGTTGGCGCAGGATTTTGGAATTGACTTTGTTGAAAGGGAGGATTCGAGGTATTATTCGAAAATGGTTGAAAAGGAGGTCGAACCAAATTCGTAGTTGCATTGTTTTGGGCCCAAGAGAAGTTAGGATGGTTTCTCCAACCTGGATTGTAAGTTGGGGAGAATGGATCGTTCCTAACTTTATTAAATGCGTTGAGTTGTTCTAACGAATGTGGGCATTGGTCAGCAATGTGGTTAGGATCGTTACATTTGTAACATGAGGGCTGAGACGCTTGAGCTTGGTTTGCTTGAGTTGATGAAAGGACATTATCAAATTTGGTTAACATTGCGTCTATTTTCGCTTCTAAATCCGTTGAGGATCCTACCGAATGAGCGTTTGATCGGGAATAAATTGATTTCTCATTAGATCTTTCCCATTGAGCTGATTTTTCGGCCAAATCTTCGAGAAATTTCCAAGCGGCATCGTGATGTTGGGCTAGAAAATTTCCTTGGCACATTGATTCGAGCATAGTTCGAGAGTTATTTTCTAGTCCATCGTATAAAATTTGACAAAGAGTCCATTTTTCGAAATTATGATGTGGACATTTGACTAGAAGCTCTTTGAATCTTTCAAAATATTTTGCAAAGGATTCACCCCCAAATTGACGAAAATTGACGATTTCATTTCGAATTTTAGACGTTTTTTCCAGAGGGTAAAATTTCTTTAGAAAAATGTTTACAAATTCACCCCAAGTTCCAATCGTATTTGAAGGCAAGCTATACAACCATTTCTCAGCATAATCGGTAAGTGCAAATGGAATTAACCTAAGTTTGATTCCATCGTCACTTAATTGTTGAAATTTCATGGTTGCACAAACTTGTTCAAATTTGGTCAAGAAAATATAAGGATCATCACGTTCAAGATTGCCAAATTTTGGAAGAGTATTTATGTGATTCGAATGAATTTCAAAATGGTTACCCGTTGGGGCGGGCAATATGATGCAGGAAGGAATAGAAACTCGCTCGGGAAAGTACCTATCCATAAGAGTTCGAGGGGGAGTTTCTTCGGCCATGGTGAAAGGGGTGTTTGTTCGGACTAAACGATTAGTAGAAGGATCACGGATCCAACTACGCATGCACTAGAGAAACGAATAAGGGAAGACGAGAAAAACAATTTTGAGCGATTTTTTTTTTTTTTTTTTAATTTTTTTTTTTTTTTTTTTTTTTAAATGAACCTAATGCAATTTACAATTTCTAGAATTATATAATGACGGTTTTGATTTATTTCAACAAAAGACTTCTCAGCCAGTTAACGGACAGGAGTTATCGGTGCACCAGGAATCACCCTAGCAATGCAGCCGAAGGTTTAAGTACCTTCAGAGGAACAACCGATATAATATTTACGAATCACCGTAATATTTATAAACAGTTATTACTCTGCCGTAGTCTAGACACCGAGAAATAATCCGTTAGAATTAAACCAAATTGTCAAAATATAATGAAGTCCTTAGAAAATAAAAACAAAGCTAAGATGAATGCAAATATTTTTTTTTTTTTTTTTTGGTCAATCACAGAATGAACAGTCTCAGAACAGTCACAGAACAGGCAATTGCAAAAATAAATAAAAGAAATTTTACAAGCAAGCCGATGCCCTGCAGAAGATTTTTACAAGCAATGTCTATATATATTTTTTATTTGCAGTAGCGGTCCCTGTAGAGTTAGAAAATACTCACCTTGATCGGCAGTCCGTCCAGTGTAGTTGAGTCGCGCTAGCGCGTTCACACCCCACTTGGTGTGCAACCGCTCGAACACTGAATCGTCCGTAGATTAATTGTTGTTTCGCCTTCAATTAATTGTTCGACTGCGCTGCGGCACGGGTTCGGGCTAGGAGCCCGAAAAAAATTTTTTTAAGGCCTTTTTTTTAATTTCCACTGTACCTGTTTTTTCGAAAAATTTCTCAATTTTTTTTTGGAAGAGAAAAGAAAACAAATGACACGAAAACAAAAACAGACTCGAAGAATAAAAACTAAACTAAGCTAGAAATAAAGAACAAAACAAAATAAAACCGAAACTAAAACAAAGGAGTGAAAAACAATATCAAACTAACCCTAATTACACAAAAGAAAGATTATATTTTTTTTTTTTTTTTTTTTTGAATGATAACCAAAAGATGATTTTTTTTTTTTTGTTTTAAGGGAAAAGGAAAAGAAATAAGAAGCAAAGCAAACAAGGCCTAGTATTTACTCAGCCCAACCGCCACATTCCTCCCAAGCTCGGCCCGCAAAAAGGAAAATTGTTGGACCACCAATTGTCTAACCACAGAAGTAAATTCAGCAATGCACCCTAAAACAAAAATGCCACACAAATCTCGGAATAAATCACAATACTCACGCCCTCTCTCAGGAAACAAATCAAAACTCCCTAAAAACTAAAGCAATTCACGATTCCTTCTATTTTCTTTCCGAAATAACTCGGGTTTCAGGTTTTGACTTTTGGTTTCGGGTATGAAACCGTTGTTTGCCCCTTTTTTCGAACTGGATTTCAGAGTTTGTGTGCCAGTCGGTTTGATGTTTTTCGGTTGCTTTGAGGGTTGATGCAGAGGTCGGAGCAAATTTGGTGATTGGTGAAGGAAGTTGGACGGGGGTGAAGTTCTGGAAAGCGCGGAGGGTGATTTGTTGAAGTAGAGGCGGCTTTGGGTTGAGGAGAGGGATTTGCGTGGTGTATTTGTTGAAGGATTGCTGCGGTTGGTTTTGTGGGTGGTAGGAAGGTTCGAACAGTGATGCAAGAAGGTCTGGGTTACGGTTTGAATGAGTGGAGGACTGTTTTGAGTGGGTACATGCTTGTTTGGCAAAGTACGGGTGTTTGTGATGGGAAGTGTGGTGGCTTGTCAGAATTATTTTGATTGGAGATGTTGCCGAGCGTGTTGTGGAGAGGCTTGGTGATAACAGCAGCAGTTGAAAACAGATTTGTATTTGACTGTTGGCGTAAATGCGGCGTAAAGGAAACTGAAAATGCAGTCAAAAATTTTGTCAATGAAACTTTAGATGAAACTGTGTATGTTTTTTTTTTTTTTTTTTTTTTTTTTTTTTAGAACACAACACAGTAAAGCAAGAGACGCAGAAACACCAAATGCAGAGCAAGAGCAACAGAGATACAGTGATTTTTTTTTAGAAAATCAGCAAATAAAAGGAAAATAAAAATAAAAGAAAAACTAAAATATAACACGAAGGATCTAAAAATAAAAAATACTTTTGGTCCCCGGCAACGGCGCCAAAATTTGTTTGCGAACAAATTATGCAGTTGTAAACAACTGTAAAATCCGTTCGTCTTTCCTAAACAACAAGGATTGTTGTAGAGGGTGTCGAACTCTGGGACCAAATTATTTTATTAATAAATCCAATCAAGTTATCCCTAACTTTTGAGTGATGGAAAACAAAGAAAATAGCAGAAATTAAATAAAAGAGAGTTTTAACACTAAGTGAAAGCAATTAGGGGATAATGACATAGATCAGATTCATAATCATCAATAGCCAAAAGGTTAACCAGATCTAATACATGTTTCTGTCACAAACATGAATCAACAATAATAAGTTTTTAGAAACAAATATGTAAATAACGACAAGCATAGCCTATGCAGGAGCTCAGCTCTACAACCATAGACTATCAGGACAGATTTACTAATTAATTTCTAAAACCCTAAAATTAGATCTAAATCTGATAATTGTTAGACCGAACACGAATATACCCTGTGAAGGAGCATAGCTCTTAAACGACACAGGATATTAAGGTTCAGATCTAACCCTTGGTTCAGATCTAGATCTATATACATGAATTCCTCATCCTTTGGCTATGTGATTCATATTGAATCATACTATCAGCGTCATTACCCCCTAATCAAAGGGGATTAGCTAGACATAGCTAAAGAAGAAGAAAAACAGAAATTAAATAACAAGAACATAAATAAAACTAAGACTAAATAGAAAAGAGGAAGAAGAATGATTTTATTCCAAGAAGAGAATTACAGAATAAAACCCAATGTGTTTTTACATGAAGGAGATACAATCTATTTATAGTTGCATTGACAAAGACTATTAGGCAAATTCTACAATGTGGGACTAAAGAAATAGCCCAAATAACACTTAAGCCAGTGTGAACGCAGCTTTAGAGTGAGTGGTTTGGCGAATAGGCTAGTGTGAACGCAACATGAGTAAGAGGCCTTCCTAATGAGCTAATGTGAATGCAGTTTGAGTCTTTATTGAGCCAAATCTTCTTAACTGAAATATAATTGCAACCGTTCTTCAAGCTTCAGACTCTTCAAGCTTTAGCAATTTTAAATTTCACTCTTTTTAAGCAAATTCTTCATGCTTTATCCATCAAATGCTCTAAACCATGCTTCTTGTCAACAATCTGAAAATACAGCTATAAATACAAAGTATCAATTATTTTAAAGGGAAAATAAGATAAATAAGCGGATAAAATATACGCATTTACGTGTATATCAGTATTCAGATTTAAAACAAATCAAATTTCAATGTTTTTATGTACAACATAGAAAAAAGTAAATTGGACTAGATAGAAGTATATTCATATATGTTTATATTTATACATATATGTATGCATATATGTATATATGTTGTATGAAATTTACACCTTGTTCTTAATTCATTACCTGAATTTTTCTAACAAACCTTGGATGCAAGTTTTGATACTTATGTTGTTATTTTTTTCAATTACTGCTATCATTAATTATGCCATGTATTTAGCTGTTTGATGTGGAAATTAACTTGTATGCCTTTAATATGGACCGAATTGATAATTTACACCGTTAAAACATTTCTTCATTCGAATGGAAATAAGCGTTTAGTGTACATATTAAACATTCTACTTATATAGCATAATTAACATAATCCAATATAACAATAATGTAATAAATACATTAAAATAAGGTTAGGAATTCGAAATATACCCATATAAATTATTTTTTGTGTGTATGTAAAAAAAATGGCTTATTTATATGTTAAATAATGACACACAAACACGAGGTTAGTCATCATTTGTTGTAGATGTCTACCCAGAACCAATAGGCAAATCTAGCAACCACAAGTGGGTTCGGCTAATGTGAGAGGTCTGGGTACCATGGGCCATTTAGTTTAGTACACTATGACATGAGGTTAAACCCAATTGTAGTAGAAGTCTTCTTGGAACTGCTCGGTATATCCAACATCTACACGTAGACGGTTTAATGTAAGAGGTCTACTGTGTGTGTATATACATATATACCCATTACATGTGTAAATAGGTAGGCTTAATACGCCTTGAGAAGCCCTTAAATGACTGACTTTCTTTTTATCTAGTTTGGATCTTAAGTGGTTTGGACTAGGACCATTCCATAAGTTCATTCCTTGTATGTGGACCAAAGTCATGGGACCCTTCATTTTTAGATTTGAAGTTGGCCTATGGGTACTCCTTCTCTAAAATTGGTTTAGTTATGGCAATAACGAAGTGGGATAGTTTACAGGAATGTCCACTTCCTTTAGGATCTTTATGAGGGCTAACCTAGGGATATATTTGGTGTATGTGTGGCGTAGCATGCTATTTATTTCACCAATTGTCTAAGGGAAGTCCTAAGCGTCGTAGGTGTTCTACTGTAACATTAGTTAAGTAGTAACATGAGGCGTCCACCGGGGGGGGGGGGGGTTCTTAAATGGCTATATGCGGGCCTACCTTATGACGGTACTAAGCGGTGAGATACTACTTCTCATATTACTTGTGAGAATATATATTTAAAAATGTTGACGTACTAGGATGGGGTTTCAAGTGGCTGGGGTTCGCCTTAGGGTCATAAGAGATCATGAGAATCCACCCTCAATACATATGTTAGAATGGGCTTTAAGTGACTAAGAATGTCCACCTCGTTAGGTCTTTACCCTAAATGCATCAATAAAGGTCTTAAGTGATTGATTCAGATATCCACCTCATTGATTAAAATACTTCTTTGTATGTGTGTACTTATGTGTTTCGTAGACATACCTTGACATATTTAACCTTCCAAATCTAGGATATAGTCTTTAAGCAAATATTGTTTTCATTCGCACAGGACTTTATGTTCTGACCCCTCTCCTTAACACACCTAATAAGTCAATAGGCGGGGACTTAATGGACAAAACGATGATGGAGCCTGATGAAGGTGATGAGACTATTATGTTATTATTAGTTATTATTGCTATTTTGCTTATGGAAACTTTGGATTATGAACAATGATGATGTGCCATTGTGAGCTGATGTATTTGAAAATTTGTATCTGAATCTATGGTTTTTACTAAATGGTGCATCTTATTTTAATATTATACTTTTTTGTTCTGCCATGTGAAATTCCATTACGTTATATTATCTATCATTCTATGCAAATGCAATTCCTTATAGGTACCAACGATCCGTTTAGAGTGGCTTTAAATTTTGATGGGCCTTTTCTGGGTTGAAATTTAGGCCCACTTCAAGCGGGTTGTTATAATATTTGTACTCTGATGGTTTATGTTTCCATAAGATAGAAGTTTTTTTACTGTGATCTTATGGTATTTGAAAATGTAATTCTGTATTTGGTTTGGTAATAAAAGTTTGAAAATTTTTCGTTGCATCTTATATTATGTCTTGTACATTTTAGCCTCTATGTTATTACTTTATACGTATTGCGCTTCACAAAACTTAATGCATCCTCATATGGGAAACATTAAGGGATGTGGGGTGTGACATTTGGTATCAGAGCCTAAGGTTACAAGATCAGATAAAAAGTTTTAGAAAATGTATTTTTAAAGCAAAAGATTTTCATGTAAAACCAATTTTTGAAAAATATATCCCCTCAAGTTAATTACAATAATCCATCGATCTCTTTATGAATCCATGTTTCTTCTCTTTTTAGCTTGTCTGGGGCTCCTAATTTCCCCGAGGGCATTCCCATTTCGACATGGTTCTGTAGATACGTAGAGGCTACCATACCTACTGAAGTGCAAGGAAATGTTCCACTCTCAACTGCAGCCACAGTAGTTCCACCCAATCCTATAGTCAACTTTTATAAGCTTTGAAAGGATTTCTATGCGATGGGAGCCAAGTCGTTCCGTGGTACATAGAGTTATGTGGAAGCTCGCAGTTGGCTTAGGGAAACGGAGAACACGTTTGGATGGTTGGAGCTAGATGATAAGAGGAAGATTCTGTTGGCCGCCTGGCAATTGAAGGACGAAGCATCTTATTGGTGGGAGGTGACTCAGGCAGTGGAGATGGTAGCCACAAGGGATGAGTTTAAGAATAGATTCGATATGATGTTCTTATCGCAAGCTGAGGAAGCAATGCAAATGAAGAAGTTCTTAAATCTGAAACATGGAGTATGGAAATGAGGGAATATGTCAATAGCTTTAATAAATTAGCAAGATTTGGCTTGGATTTAGTAAACACTCCTCACAAGAAGGCTTTAAGATTCGCGAGTGGGTTAAATCAACATTTCTAAGGATTAGCAATGACGCATATCCCTATGGAGCTACATTTGAGAGAATAGTATATATGGCATTGGTGCATGAGGATGGGAAAAAGGACAAGCAAGAAGCTAAGACTGAAGTTGCCAATCCCAATTCTAGGAAGAAGAAGTGGTGGCCTAAGAAGGGTCCAGCAAAGAAAGGAGAAAACTTGAGAAAGCACAAATCAAGACAGAGTTTAAATGTCAAGGTTGTGGAAAGGTATGACACTTTGTAAGAGATTGTAAGAAGAACCACCCTACCCACGATTTGGAGTTGGTGGTGATAGTGTTCACACTCAAGTCTTGGCCACACTACTTACTAGGTGAGAGATTCGAGCTTTACAAGGATCATAGGTCGATCAAGTGTTTGTTCTCGTAGAAAAATCTCAATTTACATTAGTAACATTGGATGGAATTCCTTGCATCCTATGATTTCAAGATAGTTTATACCCAAGGCAAGGGGAATGTGGTTGTAGAAGAATTGAGTTACAAGAGGACAACCTTAAGTCCTCAATTCGTAGAGAGGCAGAGCTTAGGGTTTATCTCATCCTTTGATTTTAGGCCATCTACGGATTTTACGCCTGGTTTGTTAGCACCATTGAAGGTGTGACCTACTCTTATGGAGCGCATTCAATCCATGCAACGAGAGGATCAACAGTTAGTGGATATTTTGGGTCGACTTATAGAGGAGAAACCACTGGTCACCTAGCTAGATATTCTGCGAAAGAGAGAGGGTGGCTATACCGAGATGGAAAATGGTGTGTTCCTAGAGTTGGTTATTTACTTAGATCAGTTCTTGAGAGACTCATCGCTATCAGATGACTAACTGTCTGGTGGTGACAAAATGTACAGAGATATGAAGAAAGTTTTTCATTGGACTGGTATAAAGAAGGATGTGGCAGAGTTTGTGGCCCAATGCTTGACTTACCAGCAAGTAAAGCCTGAACAAAGGAAACTTGGTTGATTGCTTCAGTCTTTAGATATTCCACAATGTAAGTGGGAGAGCGTCTCTATGGTTTTTATTGATGGTTTGCCAAGTTCAAGGAAGGTCAACACCAGTATATGGGTTATAGTTGACAAATTAACTAAGAGCTCTCATTTTATTTGAGTCAAGCGCAGAGGATGGCGGCTTGGTTAGCATCGATATACCTTGGACAGATCGTTCAACTTCATGGGGTACCTTCCAGTATTGTTTGTGACCGTAACCCCATCTTTACGAGTGAGTTTTAAAGGAGCTTGCAGGAGGCACTAATTACATAGTAACGACTTAACATAGCCTACCCACCCTTAGACGGATGACAGACTAAGAGGTTCAATAGGTTCCTCGAGGATTTATTGAGATTGTGTATCCTAGACTTTGGAGGAACTTGGGAGGAGCATCTCTCATTGGTTGAGTTTTCCTACAATAATAATTATCAACTGAGTTTTGTTATGGCTTCCCTCAAGATACTTTATGGACGACCGTACTGATCACCTAGACGTTGGTGGGAGTCTACGGACAGACTTCTACTTGGGCCTGAGATGGTTAGAGAAACTTCTGAGAAGATAGACCTTATTCGCAGACGGATGAAAGCATCTCAAGGTAGGTAGAAATCAAATGCTAATCAGCGGAGGACTGACTTAGATTTCGAGGTAGGAGATATCATCATTGTCAAGGTGTCACCTTTGAGGAACGTTGTTCGCTTTGGCTCGGTAGTGAAGTTGGCGCCAAGATTTATAGATCCATTCCCCATAGTTGAGAGGATAGTTCAGATGGCCTACAGAGTTAGACTACTAGAGAGACTGGAGGGAGCTCACGATGTGTTCCATATTTACCACTTAAGGAATTGTCTACATGATTCAGCAGAGGTAGTAAAGCTGAGTACACTTCAGGATGTAGCGATAGAAAAGGAGGCATTACTTAGAAAAGTTCCTACATGTATACTTGGATTGGAAGTTAAGAAGCTAGGCAACAAGGAGATAAAGCTAGTGAAGGTGCAACGAGGAGAAGATCATTACGATGTGACATAGGACTCCGAAGACAAGATTCGTGGTTGTTACCCTTTTTCTCTTTGAGAGTACATTCTTAGTTCCTTAGGTAGAAGCCTATGGTTGGAAACATGTGTTTGGGACATCTTATGTTTGATGGCTGCAAGTGGATGCAATTGTTTTCTAGTGGATGTAGTGGATGCATATACACACACATTAGGCACAGAATAGGCTCAAGTACATACATATTTCATATGGATGTGTGTGCATTTTAAATTTTCAATGGATGACAATGGTTGAATCATTACTTGGATGTTACATTTTGGTGAATGGTCGTTTCATGCATATAGAACTTATATGTACTTTTAGGATTATTTTGCATACATATTGGATACATGGCACAGACATATATTGCATTAAGAAGGTCAACTGATTCAGTAGATCACCTGATTTTCGTACTAGTGTAGGGGCATATACACAACACCTTTGCATATGTTCATATAAAGCATTAGAAAATTTTAAGGCCAACGGTGCCAATGATTGATGGATGAGTAGATAGGTGTAGGTTTTGATTGATAACATTAATAACATTCTTCTTAACTTGAAGATTTCGGGAACAGAATCCCTTAAGGGGGAGAGAATGTAACACCCCAAATTTTAATTAACAAAATTTTTATAAGGGAGATTAACAAAACAAATGTTAATTAATAAAATATTTAGAATTGGATAAAATGGACTTTATTGTTGCGTTCATTACAAAATTTTGAGTTAGATAAACTTTTGTTTACTTAAGTCAGACCATGCATGAGAAAATTACAAATAAAAGAAGTTAGAACTAAATTAAAATTATAAATTCAAACAGAAACAATGGTAAAGAGTCAACCTGACCCTACATTGGTCGACACTAGTGTCGATCCAAGTAGTAGGTGGGTCGACCCACCTTCGAATCGACTGGAGCCCGAACCTGAACGATTTTTTGTGTTTTATTCCTTGATGACTTAACATGATGTGTCTTTAACTGTTTGGTTTTAAAACCTAATATCCTATGGTTTAAATTATCCTAACATATATATATATATATATATTGGCTAGCAACCTCACCATTTTCTTACACAAAAAATTTCTTTATCTTCTTCCTTCTCTAAGTTATGTTCTAAAACAAAATAAGAAAAGGGTTCGGGTGCTTTTAAGATATAGATTGAAAGGATAATTGTAACACCCCACCTCCGCCAGGGTGGCTCTTGCAAGCACTCTGACTTTGGAGGGGCGTTTGAATCAGGTAAACATGCATAATGATATATCAAGGCAGAACAAGAACATATGTATATATGTAAACAGAGTAAATAAGATAAATAAAACAGCGGAAGATTTCAAAACTATTTCAAAACAAGTCTGGTACAACATAATGTCAACTTTCCAAATACACAAGTCTAGATAAAAACAACATCACTGAAAAACTGAAATACATAAGTACTATCCCCAAAATAAGTGGTAACCATAACTAGCTTCATGTCAAAACCGTACATGAGCTAAAATCCCACAAGCAAGCGGTCAGAAATCCAAGCTAAGCTCCAATATTCCCACCCTGAGAACCTGGGGGGGGGGGGGGGAACTGAAGAAAAGAGGCGAAAGAAAAACAGGTCAGTCAAAAAGACTGAGTAAGCCCTACTACAATCAATGTAAACTGATAAAGTTAACTGGCATGAGAAGCAGGGATGAACATAAGGATGACAACATACTAGCATGATGATTAACTAACAAGGTAGATAAAGGTGTCGTCGCATAATCAGGTTTAAGGTTTTTGCACCACAGGTGTACTAGCAAGCTAACATGATTTGAATAAACAAGTATTGATCCCTTGGCCCAAGCTTTGGCCCAATAAAATGAAGTGACCCTAATACGAGGTCCAATAACATGAAATGACCCTAATACGCGGTCCAACCAAGCGGTCTAGTCGATCGGCTCCCTATAAGCCTAACTCGTCACGTGTTGGTGTCAATACGGCCCAAACATAATTGTAGTTAGACTGTGCAGGGTCTCCCGTCGGGTGTATCAAGTCCTAGGGTGTCAACCCCTGGACACCATAAACATAAGTGCACAGTCTCGATCTACTGGTACCCGTGCATGTTTTCCCCGGCTTCGGACTATGTGCACGACCATAGTCCGCCCGGAACTACACCGGCGTACCACTCTACCGTCGTTTTTGGTCACTTACCTCAAGTCCAGTAATTGTGCCCCCCACCCTAGCCTAGTCCCTAGGGTCTTAATGATACGAACTTGGGATTACTGCTGGAGTGGACCCCCATTGCTAGGATTTTCTAGTGGGTTAAGTACGGTTTAACCCTTTTACTAATCATGGATTAACTTGGTTAAGTGTAACGATGTGTTCACGACTTAACCCTGATTAATCTACCAAGCCCAAATTGGTTAAGTATTAAGTGGACCATGACTTAACCCTAATCATGAGGCATTAATTAATTTAATGTGCCTTAACCTCTCACGTTAGACCTTGTTGTGGTTACTAGTTAAGTCGGGCGGGTCCGGGTAGCTTTACACCACAACTTGGTCTAACCTCGGGTTCAAGGTACAACATGACCAACTTCTCACATTGGGTCCTATTGTTTGTAGCAACTAGTTAAGTCGGTCGGTTCCGGGTAGTTTTACGCTACAATCTCAACCCAACCTCGAGTTGGTCACACTTATATTTTCTAAGTGTCATGTCCATCATGTTTCCAAAACACATTACAAGTTTTCAAGAATTTGGGTAGACCTAACTTAATAGGTAAATTCCCAATGGGTAGACCTAACTTAATAGGTAAATTCCCAATCTTATGTTTTCATGTCTTTTAAGTTTACCCAACCCCAAACGCAATCCCATCGCTTACATATCGCAATAGCGCATAAAGGATAGAAAGAGGGAACTTGGCATAATCATGACATAAAGGTGTTGAAGCCAAAAGTTTAACATGGTGGCATATGAAACGTACATATGTTCATATACTTGCATATTACATTTTTAGGCCTCAAAAGCATGCATAAAACCAAACTTAGCATACAAGTGATACATGGTGACAAATGACATGTAGAAGTTGCCATAAGTTCGCATTTAGCCTCACATGCAAGTTATCATAAGGGATATGATAACTTACATGTTGCCAAAATGCAACCTTTGGCATAAAGCTTGAAGCTTTAAGCTCATAAGCCCAAGATAAGCTTGCATAACATGGTAACATGAACAAAATGATCAACCCAAACATGCATAACATAACTTGCATATCATATGACAAACTTGCATATCAAACTTGCATAATATAACATGATAAACTTGCATATCATAACATGGCAAACTTGCGTAACATAACATGATAAACTTGCATATCATAACATGGCATACTTGCATAACATAACATGATAAACTTGCATATCATAACATGGCAAACTTGCATAGCATAACATATCAAACTTGCATAACATGACATAGTAAACTTGCATATCATGGCAAACTTGCATATCATAATGATCAACCAAGCTTGCATCATTCATTTAACTTTAGAGTTTAAATATGAAAGTAGAAAAGGGCTTACAATGCCAAAGCCCTTATGAAATCAAATAAACCCAAAATGCAAGCTCCAATCGAAAAACCCTTGGGCAAAAATGATCAAAACCCTTGCTTTATGATGTAAATATGGAAACTTGACTTGAATGCAAGCTAATGACACTCATACAAGCTTGAAAACACTTGTATGCACGGAAAATCTCTCATAGAAATAACTTAGGAATTTTATGAAGAGAGTGGAGGCCATGAGAGGAATGATTTTGCCATAGTTTAGTTACTTGAATGAATAATGATGATTTAGGGTTAGGTTGGGGGCTTATTTATAGAGATTAGGATTAGTTTCAACCTTAGGATTAAACCCTAATTCCAGTCTCAGCCCTTAAAACCGAATCTGGCCCCAAAACCTAACCAAAACCCCAAAATGGTGCACCAGGCAAAACAGCCCGGCTGGACCAAGTCGACAGCCAAGTCGACAGGGCTGTCGACTTGGGTCCAGCCAAGTCGACTGCCAAGTCGACAGGCCTGTCGACTTGGTTGGCTTGGTGGGAAATTTCCCGCCTAGCCTTCCACGCCCGAAATCCGAAATTTGAACTTGAAATTCAAATCTGTTTTGAACTTGAAATTTTCTGAAAACTTCATTGGGCCTTAATCGGGTCATACGGACTCCGATTTTCGAAAACTCAGACTCTATTTCGCGTATTTTTCCGAGACGAACGCAATGGCATAGCCCGTTTCCCTTGATTCAGATTTATAAATTAAATTCTGCCTCGATTTATGTTATAATAGGTTATTGAAAATACGGGTTGTTACATTCTCCCCTCCTTAAAGGATTTCGTCCCCGAAATCTCTAAGTTAGGAAGAACATATCCTACCATCCAACATCCATCTACCCAAAACATCATCCACGAGCAATCATTGTCCTTACAAGATTCTAAATGTTGTATGAACATATGCAAAGGTGTGTGTATATGTACTTATCTAATGCAAATATCATCAATGCAAACTATGTTAGTGAAATGAATCCATATGTATGCAATTCCTAACATAATGTATAACATCTATATGTGTGCACATAACATACATCCATATGCAACATCCATGTGATAACACAAAAATTTTCATCCATGAATAAGCATAAACACTCATGCATATGCAATTTGAGGAGTGTGTGAGCCGATCTAGTGCCTAACGTGTATAATGCATCCACGAGTAACCACTTGCAAACACTTGCAACCACTTGCAAACATCAAGAATAACATGTTTCAAACACATGTTTCATCCAAAGGGTTTCTACCTAAGGTTCTCACGACAAGATTAACACGATATAGATAGCAAAAGAAAGATATGCTACAAAGAGATCGGGAAGATAAGCAGGATATACTCCTTTCGGATTACAAGAAATCCCTTCCTAACCCAACCCCAATACTATAAAAGCCCAAAAGGTTTAGTCAACCTAACGGACCCTTTCAAACCTTGACATGTATTACTAACCGATGAGTCATACCCCCTTATGGAGTTTACAACAGAAATGGGATCGAGAATGGGACCGAGAGGATATATGAAAAAAAGATAACATGCGAGTAAGTTCCACAGGAAAACAAGGATCAAGGATATGCTCTTAAAAAGAGATATGATGCGCGTATCTAGCCTTCAGTCTTCTAAGTCACGTTTCCTTGAGCTTAACTCCACTGTGCTTTGACCGTCTTTTACTTCATGATTTCTTAGCTTCTTAACTCTTATTTCCAAATATGAGTTGGAACCCATTTCATTGTCGCCTCTCGTCTTCCTCTTTCACTTACTCTTCTTCTATCATACTTGGCTTAAACATAACTATGACCTCATGGTTTCATGCAAGCTCTCCAAAATTCACTAGTGAATCCTGGATCTCGTTTACTTACTATAAAGTATTCCACGCAGCAGAACTTTTCTTGAAAATACCAATCCACGTTTACCAATTGCTCTTACTAACGTGATTTTCTATAACTCATGCTTGAACGGAATGAACCATCCGCCTGCGAATGATAGGCCGTACTTAGATTCAGCCGTTTGCCCATGACTTCCCGTAGACTATCTCAAAACTGGCTAGTGAAGATTGAGTCACGGTTACTAACTATACTTGAGGGAACCCCGTGCAACCTCCTTATTTCTTGAAAGTAATCCGTTGCTAGCTATAATGCAGTCCTTTCGCTCTTTACCGGAGTGAAATGAGCACTCTTCGTGACTCTACCTACTATGACCCACATGCTCGTATTCCCTTTCTTGATCTAGGCAGTCCATCCACGAAATCCTTCGTGACGCTTTTCCCTCTTCCATTGCGGGGACCTCCAATGGATATAATAGCCCATCGGGCTTCTATGACTCGGCCTTTAACCTGTTGGCACAACATGCACCTTGGGACAAACTCGGCCACCTCCTCGGGTGATGTGCATCTTTTAGAACCTTCTTTCTCTCACGCGTCTTAGCCATCCCTTGTCATCTATAGCGAGGTGACTTACCATCTCGCCTCGAATCAACTTGTCCATGATCTCGACTAACTGCGGGTCTTCTTTCTGCGAAGTCCCTACTTGATCTAGAAGGGTAGGTCTAAGCTCAAGGGACGCTAACTAACTAATTAAACTGAGAAAGCTTCTTACTTCTATTGTCCTCGTCGGAGCTTTCCGGTCTTGAACCACGACCACTTTAGCAGGATCCACCACTAAGCCTTGCTTAGAAACTATGTGCCCAAGGAATCTAACTCCTTTTTCTCCAAAATGACATTTGGAGGACTTGGCTTTCAACTGATGCGCTCTAAGCGTATCCATCACCTCCTTGAGATGTCTAGCATGTTCTTCCTCGTTCTTTAAGAAAGTCAGGATATCATCTACAAAGACTACCACAAACTTGTTTAGGAACTCCCTAGGCACCCTACTCATCAAGTCCATGAAGTAGGCGGGCGCATTAGTTAAACCGAATGGCATGACCAGCCATTCTAAGAATCCATCTGGAGTTCTGAACGTAGTTTTGTCTATACTATCCTCAGCTACTCTGAGCTGAAGGGATCCAGTAGCAAGATCAAGAGAAAACAGATGTTCCTAGAAGCTGATCAAACAAATCATCGATCCTTGGCAATGGTTGTCTATTCTTCTTGTTCTACTCACGATAATTAACATACGGGCGAAGCGAACTGTCCACATTACTAGCGAATACTACTAGAGCACCCTCCTCGGAAATGCTTCATTGTATGAAGTTCTTCTCAAGCAACTCCTTGACTTAACTCTCATCTTGCGGGACCATGTGCCTAACCGGCCACGTAACTGGCTTGGCATTATCAACCAGATAAATGCGGAAATCTATCTCTCGCTTAGGGGTAACCCCCTTCACTTCACCCAAGATATCAGGATATTCTCGGACCACCCTCACCGATTGCAAACTATCGATAGACGAATTGAGGGATTCAAGATAACACAACATGACGGGACCCATAGGGCTACTAGAAATTTTTAGGGTATTACCGAGGCGAGTCATGAGCCTCACAACCCTATGCTCAAAAATCAAGGATGGCTCCAAAACTGGACAACCCATCCATGCCCAAAATCGACCCATACCCCATGAAACCGAGAATATAAGCATCACACGAGAACTCTACACTAAAGATAGAGATTTTCAAATCCATGTAGATAATAGACAAATGGGCGGAAACCCCAATTGGATTTGAGACACACACGGGATCATTAACTAGACTAGTACTTAGGTGCAAACTTTCAACTAGATCAGATGAAATAAACTATGCGATGTGCCAGAATCAAACAAAGTACGAACAGGAACATCAGAAATGTAAACAGGACTTTTAACAGAAACACTACCTCGATCATGAGCTGGAAGAACGATGTTGAGGGGATGAATTCGCCCTCCAGATGGTCTTGCACACTGAGTCTGACCTTGCCCTTGCTTCTTCGGGCAATCTTTGCTGAAATGTCCAAACTCACCACAATGAAAGCATTCACCACTCTTCCTTTTTCTCTTCTTACAATCCTTAATAAGATGCCCAACTGAACCGCAATAATGGCACTTCCTCTTGTCGTTATTGCCCTTGCTATTGTTCCCCTTGTTGCCTTGACTCTTGTTCTTGTTCTGATTGCCTTGACTGCTCTGACCACTTGGATTACCCTGATTTCCTTTCCACTGGGAATCAGCCTTCTTGGCTTGAGTATCATTCATCTTGATCTCTTTCTTGTCACTCCTATTCTCTTCATTGAGTAGGGCCATATTCACCAAGCTCTCGAAAGTTGCCCCCAAGGGTATATGAGTCATGGCTAAACCATGTAATGGCTCGTTTAATCCTAGAGCAAAGTATAGGGCCTTCTTCTGAGCTGTGTTAACCAAGTCTAAACCGACCCGAGCCAGTTGATTAAACTTATCTATGTATTCCCTAATAGTCATGTCCCCTTGCTTCAGTGATAGGAACCTTAGTCCAAACTTTCCCCTAAAGTCATCCCAAGTCTCAATTGGCCTAGTAGCGGTGGTGACCACCCACCAACGTGCAGCTTCTTCCTTTAGCAACCACACTGCCAATAAAACCTTCCTACAGTCATTTATATCAAAGAAGGCAAAAAGATCTTCGGTTTCTTTCAACCAATTCCTGGCCTTTACAAAAGTCTCAGTTCCAATGAAATTCTTGCAACCCATTGCTTTGAAATCTTTACAAGTCTTTGCGAAGTCAGCTTGAGGATGCTGAGGGGGAGGAGGAAGAGGAACCTCAGCGACAGGAGGAGGAACATTAGCGACAGGAGGGGGAGGAACATTAACTACTGGAGGAGGAGGAGGAACATCTGCGGGGCCGGCTTCGGTCGCCCTAGCCTCCAAAAGTCTCCTATACCAAACAGGTACGTGTACTCCCTCCGGAATAGCAAAGTTATCGGCCATACTGAAAACGAAGAAAAAGACAGATTCAGAATGGGGAAAAATGAAGGAATTTTGCTAATGGCTTTTTGGGGAATAGCCTTTAAAATAAACTAGACTTTTCTTTGGAAAATACTTTATACTTGGTTTTGAAAATAGTTTTCCAAAAGTTTTCTAAAAACCTTTTTGTTCCTTCTCGTAAACCATATGCTCTGATACCAAATGTAACACCCCACCTCCGCCAGGGTGGCTCTTGCAAGCACTCTGACTTTGGAGGGGCGTTTGAATCAGGTAAACATGCATAATGATATATCAAGGCAGAACAAGAACATATGTATATATGTAAACAGAGTAAATAAGATAAATAAAACAGCGGAAGATTTCAAAACTATTTCAAAACAAGTCTAGTACAACATAATGTCAACTTTCCAAATACACAAGTCTAGATAAAAACAACATCACTAAAAAACTGAAATACATAAGTACTATCCCCAAAATAAGTGGTAACCATAGCTAGCTTCATGTCAAGACCGTACATGAGCTAAAATCCCACAAGCAAGCGATCAGAAATCCAAGCTAAGCTCCAATATTCCCACCCTGAGAACCTGGGGGGGGGGGGAACAGAAGAAAAGAGGCGAAAGAAAAACAGGTCAGTCAAAAAGACTGAGTAAGCCCTACTACAATCAATGTAAACTGATAAAGTTAACTGGCATGAGAAGCAGGGATGAACATAAGGATAACAACATACTAGCATGATGATTAACTAACAAGGTAGATAAAGGTGTCATCGCATAATCAGGTTTAAGGTTTTTGCACCACAGGTGTACTAGCAAGCTAACATGATTTGAATAAACAAGTATTGATCCCTTGGCCCAAGCTTTGGCCTAATAAAATGAAGTGACCCTAATACAAGGTCCAATAACATGAAATGACCCTAATACGCAGTCCAACCAAGCGGTCTAGTCGATCGGCTCCCTATAAGCCTAACTCGTCACGTGTTGGTGTCAATACGGCCCAAACATAATTGTAGTCAGACTGTGCAGGGTCTCCCGTCGGGTGTATCAAGCCCTAGGGTGTCAACCCCTGGACACCATAAACATAAGTGCACAGTCTCGATCTACTGGTACCCGTGTATGTTTTCCCCGGCTTCGGACTATGTGCACGACCATAGTCCGCCCGGAACTACACCGGCGTACCACTCTGCCGTCGTTTTTGGTCACTTACCTCAAGTCCAGTAATTGTGCCCCCCACCCTAGCCTAGTCCCTAGGGTCTTAATGATACGAACTTGGGATTACTGCTGGAGTGGACCCCCATTGCTAGGATTTTCTAGTGGGTTAAGTATGGTTTAACCCTTTTACTAATCATGGATTAACTTGGTTAAGTGTAACGATGAGTTCACGACTTAACCCTGATTAATCTACCAAGCCCAAATTGGTTAAGTATTAAGTGGACCATGACTTAACCCTAATCATGAGGCATTAATTAATTTATTGTGCCTTAACCTCTCACATTAGACCTTGTTGTGGTTACTAGTTAAGCCGGGCGGGTCCGGGTAGCTTTACACCACAACTTGGTCTAACCTCGGGTTCAAGGTACAACATGACCAACTTCTCACATTGGGTCCTATTGTTTGTAGCAACTAGTTAAGCCGGTCGGTTCCGGGTAGTTTTACACTACAATCTCAACCCAACCTCGAGTTGGTCACACTTATATTTTCTAAGTGTCATGTCCATCATGTTTCCAAAACACATTACAAGTTTTCAAGAAGTTGGGTAGACCTAACTTAATAGGTAAATTCCCAATGGGTAGACCTAACTTAATAGGTAAATTCCCAATCTTATGTTTTCATGTCTTTTAAGTTTACCCAACCCCAAATGCAATCCCATCGCTTACATATCGCAATAGCGCATAAAGGATAGAAAGAGGGAACTTGGCATAATCATGACATAAAGGTGTTGAAGCCACAAGTTTAACATGGTGGCATATGAAATGTACATATGTTCATATACTTGCATATTACATTTTTAGGCCTCAAAAGCATGCATAAAACCAAACTTAGCATATAAGTGATACATGGTGATAAATGACATGTAGAAGTTGCCATAAGTTCGCATTTAGCCTCACATGCAAGTTATCATAAGGGATATGATAACTTACATGTTGCCAAAATGCAACCTTTAGCATAAAGCTTGAAGCTCATAAGCCCAAGATAAGCTTGCATAACATGGTAACATGAACAAAATGATCAACCCAAACTTGCATAACATAACTTGCATATCATATGACAAACTTGCATATCAAACTTGCATAACATAACATGATAAACTTGCATATCATAACATGGCAAACTTGCGTAACATAACATGATAAACTTGCATATCATAACATGGCATACTTGCATAACATAACATGATAAACTTGCATATCATAACATGGCAAACTTGCATAGCATAACATATCAAACTTGCATAACATGACATAGTAAACTTGCATATCATGGAAAACTTGCATATCATAATGATCAACCAAACTTGCATCATTCATTTAACTTTAGAGTTTAAATATGAAAGTAGAAAAGGGCTTACAATGCCAAAGCCCTTATGAAATCAAATAAACCCAAAATGCAAGCTCCAATCGAAAAACCCTTGAGCAAAAATGATCAAAACCCTTGCTTTATGATGTAAATATGGAAACTTGACTTGAATGCAAGCTAATGACACTCATACAAGCTTGAAAACACTTGTATGCATGGAAAATCTCTCATAGAAATAACTTAGGAATTTTATGAAGAGAGTGGAGGCCATGAGAGGAATGATTTTGCCATAGTTTAGTTACTTAAATGAATAATGATGATTTAGGGTTAGGTTAGGGGCTTATTTATAGAGATTAGGATTAGTTTCAACCTTAGGATTAAACCCTAATTCCAATCTCAGCCCTTAAAACCGAATCTGGCCCCAAAACCTAACCAAAACCCCCAAAATGGTGCACCAGGCAAAACTGCCCGGCTGGACCAAGTCGACAGCCAAGTCGACAGGGCTGTCGACTTGGGTCCAACCAAGTCGACTACCAAGTCGATAGGCCTGTCGACTTGGTTGGCTTGGCGGGAAATTTCCCGCCTAGCCTTCCAGGCCCGAAATCCAAAATTTGAACTTGAAATTCAAATCTGTTTTGAACTTGAAATTTTCTGAAAACTTCATTGGGCCTTAATCGGGTCATACGGACTCCGATTTTCGAAAACTCGGACTCTATTTCGCGTATTTTTCCGAGACGAACGCAATGGCATAGCCCGTTTCCCTTGATTCAGATTTATAAATTAAATTCTGCCTCGATTTATGTTATAACAGGTTATTGAAAATACGGGTTGTTACAATAATTCTTCTATAATTATTTCGATCCCTTTTCTGGATCTATTGCATATCACTGTGAGTTCTACGTTATTTTTAGACTTGTAATTTAAATAAAAACAGGGATCAGTGATAGTCAATTATATTGAATATGAAAGACATTACTTATATGTTCGTCTTCAAAATGTTATTATTCATGTTAATTACTATGAGTTGCCTATTCCCTTTTCGGTTATTATCTAATTATATGTGCATCTTTCTTCCTTATACCTTTTTGTCATAGTTTGATATATTGTCTTATTATTATACCTATCTGTACTATTAGTTCATTTCTGAGTTTGGATCTGTTCTCCTATTTCTTTTATTTCGCGTTGAACCCAGGCCAACGAGAGCCTAGGCCTTCACCATTTGGGTTGCGTAAATATTATGTTAATAAAAAATGGGATTTCAGCACATTAGAAATTGTGAACCTGTAAACATATGTTAAAAAGTGAATAGGAATAAGTTGGACTTAATTAGGTATTAAGTGGACATGTTATGGGGATTAGGGAAAATGTACTTAACTATCCATCAACTAAAATATGTAACTTGTAAACATATGTTTGGACAGTAAATGAGATGGTAATAAAGTAAAGAAAGATTGTAGAATACTTTCGTTAATTACAATATATGGACTAACATGTTATAATCTTATTAATGAACTTAAAAAGGTTAAGTTTAAGACTAGATTAATAAGTTAAGAAAATGAATTGTAGATTACTTTCGTTAATTAAAATCCGAGGGTAGAAAGATTATAGATTACTTTCATTAATTACAACCTAGGAAATAACATGTTAGTATGATTATTAATGAACTTAAATAGGTTAAGTTAAACACAGGATTAATAAGCAAGGGAAAGGGGTTGTAGATTACTTTCGTCAATAACAATCTAGTATATTACATGTTAAAGGCTTATTAATGAAATTAAAAAGGTTAAATTTAAATGATGGATTAATAAGCTTGTGGAAAAACTAGTTAGCTTGGGGACCAAGTCTCGAGGAGGCTTGTATCATATGCATTTTTTGTATGATCAGTATCAGTATTACTTAGTTATTAACGGGGCCTCGCACTAGGTAGGGGTCAAGGCACGCTTATACTAAACTGGGTAGTAAGAGGTCCAAATGTATGGTGGGTAAGAACGTGTTCCTGCAGAGTCATGAGTGTGCACGTATCCGAAAGTGGAAGATAAGATGTTGTAATGCCGGTGATTAAGGTTGTGTCTTTCTTAGTCGATGGGTTCAGAGTAATAACCATAAATGCCATTACTGGCACAGATTATTCACATCCCGTTTAAGACCCAATCTCTAGGTAGAAATTAGGGAAGGCCTAATCTTTACGATATGATAGGTAGTGCAGATGGGATATGAGTGAGAAGTTTATCTTATCTTGTTTTCCATGTCTCCTGCTTTATGGTGTTTTCAAATTTAGTATTATTGATCTATCTTGATGCTTCTTTATCTCATTGTTAATGCCAAAAATCACTAGAACTCGCCGGGCTTTATGTTTGACCTATTTTATTTTTCCTTCTCTCTCTTCCTTCCCCCTTGGGTTCTCAGGGTGGTGGATTACAATGATGACTGCGATTCTTTGATTCATCTTGGAATTGGAATATTTCTTATGCCATGTAATGTTTCTATTTCCATTTTATGATTATTGATATGGCTTATGATGGATATGATTTTAATGGATTAGTACTTGTACTCTGATGGCTTATGTTTCCATGAGACAGATGTTTTATGAATATAACTTTATGGTATTTAAAAATGTAATGTTGTACTTGGTTTGATAATAAAAGTTTGAAAATTTTATGTTGCATCTTATTTTCTATTTTGTACATTTTTGCCTTTGTGTTATTACTTTACACCTATTGCGCTTCACAAAACTTAATGCATCATTGTAACAACCTGCTCTAAATCCCGCTTCGAGCAGGCAGTTTGCCCATTCGAAACGTTCTCAAAGACGGATTGTTATGGGCACTTACACATCAGAGCAAAACACAAAAGAAATTTAATTGCTATTACAACAATTTTATATCAGAAAAAAAGAACATCAAAGTGCACATAATTGATACATAGCAAAAAACATCAGAGTAATAAATTACAACACAGCGGAAACATAAATATACACAAAACATAAGGCTACCAAATAATCCAGAGTATAGCTCCAACCATAATCCAAGATCATATTTTGAAGAATATCTGCAAAACCAAAACTACTAGCTGTCCGTATGGAAAATATAGGCACCAGAGTTTAGGTGGGAAACAATAAACTCCAAGTCAGTCATGGAACTGGTGTGAGAACTAAAACAGTTATAAAACTTTATTTTTAAAGTTGAGTAAATCACGGGACCACGGCGTATAGCACAAAATTAGTTTCCTCCACATGAATATCAATCGTAAAAACTCGTAATGCTTTTTAAAAAATGAGGCTATTATAAGACTCAAGTCCCATCACACAATGCAACCGCAAACCAGAGGATAGAGTTTTACCTTATAATAGCCAAACATGCTTTATATGCAAAATTTCTCTAATATTATTACTAGTTCATAGTATAAAAATCAATTTCGAAAATAGATGTATAAATTTTAGACGACATATACCCCCATCCTAATATGTCGCCATATAGGTTTTCAACTGAAAACGCAAGGTTCGCATTGGAAGTCGGATTTCCATCAATGACCAAGGAAAAGGATCTTCCTTATCCGTTTCAGAACCATTTCTAGCAAGATTTCCAGGACCGCACGCATGTAACCCTTAGAGGGGCAGAGCCAGCCCACCAATTCCGGGTGAGTTAGTCAATTACCTGAATATAATATTCCTCGATAAAACCTTCATACTGGTCTGTTGTTTGACCATAATCTGGGGAACCTCGATTCCAACATCCACATAAGTAATTTTCCTAGGCTCCATACCATGACATAATTTTTAGTTAAAAGGGAACGTATGTCCTTTCTCCATGGTCCATCATACTGTTTTCAGCCATTCACGGGCTGTAAGGCTTGCCAAAGTCACATTTCAACTCATAGCAATGTTATATCAGCTATGCTCTGATCATCATCCAAAAAGCTCTACTTTTCAACAAAAGCTTTGATCAATCATCATCTTAGCATGCCACATTGTCGATTCGCACAAATGATCAGTTTCTATTAACAATATAACCTTTGAGTTATTATGCCTCAAATAAGGGTGTTAAGATAAGGGAATAAATTCTCTGCTGCCTCAGATGTATCATTAATAGCAACTAATCGGTTATATTATGAAATACAATAGTAGACACACAATCCATTTACAAGTTCGTTCTGGGTCTGAATGAAACAAAAGGCATCTTATTCCTCGTCCCCTAAGGGAGAGAGGCCCTTGCATATCTGGACGATCTCCTAAAACGTCTGGACGACCACCACTTGTAATCTCGTCTTGGGTGTACGACCCAATCGAGAAACCAACAATAATACAAATGATGTGAAGATATCTAGTCTTCAACTACAATCTTCAGTATCTTCATACTTGTCCTATTAGTTTTTCAGAATGGGTTGAAACCCGGTCTTTTCGAATAACTAACGTATCATTAAAATCAAGTGATATATGAACATATCATAAGTCTCAATCCATTTCGAGTATCAAATCATTCTTTACATTGGAAATCATTTCAAAAGATTATAAAATCTCATTTCACAAACTTAATTCAAATTAAGGCTTATAAACCTTATCACGATTATCGGGCCTTACAAAAAGTAATCTTCATACTGTGTTCCCATTCCTATGGAGAAAAACTGGTGGTACTCCATATCTAACATCCCTCATGTTTGGTAAGTTTAATTACCATTTTACATCTCAAATCTTTGTTAAAAGATTTACGAAAACTTTTATATAGTTTCAATTTCTCAAAAATCATTATTCGATGATTACTTAATCTTGGAAATGAATCATATCTATAACTGGGTTAAAGAATCGATGCTATTAAAAAACATCATTCACGACAAACCCAAATCCAATTTGATATCAAAACAAGGATTGGAATAGAAATCGTATCGACTTATTTTCAATATCAAATTCTAAAGTCGAAAAATGCAGTGTAGGGAACAACGATATTAATATCTTCTGAATTCCTCAAAACGGTATACGGAATCCAATATTGAAATATCTAAAGATCATTTCCATTCAAATCCAATCCAATTCATACATAGGAAAACTTTGGTTATATTTAGCCCTTCCATTCCAGTATGTTATTTTAAACATTGGATCCTTTATCTATAGAAAACTTCGTCTGTTCTTGGTCAAATATATGATGTCCTTTTGGTTCTTCTCACCCTCGTCTAACGGAATAGTTTCTAGCTAGATCTTATATCTTGTACTAGATTGTACTCTTAAGAATCATCACATATTCCTTTTTGTTCTATACTTTAGTTGTTAAACAACATATTCAGATAAAATATCTTTTATCTTTCTGAAATTTAAAATATTTAATCCAAAACATTTTCAAACCGTTTATTATGATTTATCATAATTTATTCCTATTTTTAATAAGTGAAAATAAGCCACACATCCATAAAATGTTTGGTAATGTAAACGGAATCCCCATGTAACTTTACATTCAAAGCAGGTTCCTGTTTTCGGGACTTACATGTTTTTAAAAAAAATGGCGCTGCACCAATTTTTTCCAAAAAGTCGCGAATATTCACAGAAGCATGCTAAAAAAAAATTTAAAAAAATGTCAAAGTATGCAATTATAACCACTAATTGCATACATGTATGCAGTTATACATGTATGCAATAATAACCACTAGAAATTTGGATGAATAACTACATGCATGTGCGCAGTTATTGCATATTACTATTGATATGTATGCATCTAAAGATGAACAATTTTTCATGGCTTGCGAATTGTTGATAAAATGCATGCAGCTATACTGTATAACTACTAAAATGTAAACATAAATGTTAAAATAGATGAAGGCTTATGAGTATGTGCTAACATTTATGTGTTTATTGCTTAAAAATGCTGAAATGTAAGCAACAATTCTTAAAAATGGTGTATGGTTGAAAAACAAGCGAGGATTGAATTACTGCATCAAACGATGCATTTATTGCAGTATTACTACATACATATCTGCCGTAATACTGTAGTTTGATGCATAACTACAATTGTTGCTGAAATATATGCAACTAATTCAAATAACTGCATCCTGTGATGCAATATACTGAAGTTTCATTGTTTTTTGGTTTTTGGATGCGTTTTTTGGTGGTTTTAATGCTTGAAGTTGATGACAATTAGTTGTTGCATTTAATTATGAATTTTCGTGATTTTTTAATGTTTTGATTAATTTACAGAAAATAGGGATGTAATTTATAATAAATTAAGACAGGGATGTGAGCTTAATTTACGAACCTATTAGGGATTTGTGACAAACTTACCCTTTTAATAATTTAAAAATAGGCCATTTCAATCAAGTCCCATTTCGGGTCATAAACTGCACTGGTGCTGCTTTTATTCAAATTTGATTGAACATCTTTTAAAATCTAACTCTTGGATTTTCATTTGAAAGATCTTTTCATTTTGAACCTAATGTTTCTCGTTTCAAGAAAATCCGATAATTGGATCTCATGGTACGTCAATTTAAAGTTAACGGTTGAAGTTCGCGAACTTTCACCGCACGACGAGTTCTATTTAGACCAAATTTGATTTATAATTAAAATTGAAGAAAAACATTCCGAAAGTAATTAATTTATTATATAAGATGTATATAATTATTATTGGAAACCATATTTCAATTATTTTCCTTTAAAATCAAGTATTCCAATATTAAATCATTTTAATATTATTTAAATCATTGAAATAGCATTATTTTCAAAACTTATTATTTTAAGTCCAAAGTTTCCTGACATTCATTATAAAAATAAATAAGTTAATTTTGAAAAGAAACATCTTTTAAAACTCTACCTAGATAACCTAACTAAACTTTACTTTCGCCTGTTACTATTCATTTCGAAAATGAGAGTTGAACAAGCCATAACTTTATGAAAATTAATTCAAATCAAATCATTTCATTTACGAATATTCATTGTAATTTTATAAATCTCGTGTTTATCCAAAATCGGATATCAAATTCAAACTTTTATTTTTCGCTAAATATTTAATTATTATCAAATTTATTCCTAATTGGAATGAGACTCAAACAATTACCATGTAATTCCATTTATATGGATTTCACATATCATATACATCCAATAATAGTTGTAAACAACTTTTAGCACTCAATAATCACGTATTGGCATCATTGACCTAAGTGTCAAGGACATTAACATTTATCCCCAAATCAAACCGTTGTTAAATAAGATATTAAATCTTATTAACCCAATTATTGTTGTACTTAACAAACCCCTTCATATCAACAAACATCAAACCCCATTGATAATTCCCAATTAATATCAATCAATCAACGATAACATATCCATTTCATAATACATTTTCACCAAATGTTCTTGACTTAAACATTTGATCGTTAGCGAATCTTTTTAACTCGTAAATAAGTGTTTAATTCCATAATAACTATCATTAACATTATTTCAACTTAATAATTATCCAATTTGAACATCCAAACCATACACCAATTCATCACCAAATCAACCATACAATATTCAATTATTAACCAATATAAACTATGATTTAACTAAACTGATTAAACAATTAAAGTAAGAGTTCTCACCCCAACCATTCCAACTTCTTGGCACTACAAAAATAGGAGTTTCAAGCTTGCAACCAAATTAAGATTGCTCCATTTCAACCCAAATCAACTAGCAACTTAAGATGTATACTTGTATATACTTATATGTTCTTTTATTAAAAGAATATTCTTAATTGGAAGAGAGAGATGCTCGTTAATGGCAATAGGTGAAAACTTCACCTGCTTTCGCCATGCGTGAGCATCCTTTCTACCTTCTTTAAATTGCTTCTTCTCACCACTTTATTTCTGCAAATTTCAACAATTTCTTCATTGATAAAACATTTGATTTCCATTTGATTTTCACCTTTATTTCATCTTATAACCCTAATTTTCACGAAGTGTCAGATCTATTAATCTACCATTAGATTTATATTCTGGTTCGATCTTCATATATTCAATCTGTCGGATCTAATTAGTTCGAGCTTGGATTATCAAGACATCATTAATTTGGGATTCAGCATGGCCGACGCAACTGATTCAACTTCAGTTCCAAGTTATCCAACCGATCTTCCATTTTCAAGCTAGTTTAATATCAGTTGATTTGGGTAAGATTATTTTTGTATAGATCTTGGTATAATGGATTCCAAGTAGTTTTAGTCTTTCGTTCATACTGGTTATTAATTGTCCTGTTATATAACTTGGTTGGTTTATTTTGGTTTTCTCGAGTTGGATTTATAAATCTTTGGGGGAAGGTTACCGTTTCTTATGAGTTTTTCTCCAATCATCTTTCTACTTGATGATGACTTCCGTTGATTCATAAAGTTATTTTTAGGATCAAGGAAGTTTTTAGTATTTTAATCAGTATTTCAGCAAGATAATAAACCTCATGTTACCCGTTTATGAGATTGGAATAACTGTTTGGATACTGGATTGTTTTGAGGGTGTTTGGTTGAATGTTCATGAGTAGCAGTTATTGATTTACATCTGTTTATTCTTGCCCTCTATTTCACGTTCTCTAGTACATCATGTATCATGATGAAAATGATCAAAGTATGGTCGATTGGTTAGATTGTTTGTATTTAACATGTTGATGACTCATAGTAGGCAGATCAGGGCAAATGTTTTTGGTTTGTAGATGGCACTTGGATTCCTTTCATTGTATATAAGAAATCTAATTTTGGTACTAAGACTGATTTACAATTGTTTGTGAATCATCAACCAGACTTAGTGATCGGAATTGGATTTTCTTTTGGGATTTTAGTTTTTACTGAATGTAGGTGCTATCTACACTTATATGTTGTTTTGATGTCAAATTATTGTGGCTAAAAGTGCTACTTTGGATTATGGTGTAACAACCCGGAAAATCCAAGCCAATTTAAATTTTTTATTTTGGCAATTTTGATGAATTTTGAATATTTAAAATGATTTATTTTAAATAATAATGACGAGAAATTTATTTTGAATAGAATTAAAACGTATATATTTATTTGAATCGACGTTAGAATATAAATAATTTATTTCAATTATAAAAGGAATTGAAAATGGCGCGGTAGTTTGAAATTTTGATTTCAAATTTCAAATGAATGTACAAGATTCAAAATAAACCGGATTTTAGCGAACCAAAATTATTAGAATCTATTTGAGAATATCATTCCAACGAATCCGAAAAATTGAAATTTCATAGCGGGAATAAAAAGATATGCCCAGTTGAAAATTCCGAATAATCGCTATGGAATTCTGGCCCTTAAAAATGGAAATTTTGCAAACGACCTCTGTTTTCGACGAAACCACTTTTTTTGGATCCGGGATGTTGAGTTATTGCTAGATTCCAAAATTGGTAATTTTTGAATTCAATATGTGAGCGTGGTGAAGTAAAACGTGCAGTTTCAGTCAATTTCGATTGACCAGAAAATGGCCATTTTTCAAAAGTTCTCGGAATTTGACGAAATTAGTTTTGTTACAACCGTATCGTCAATATGAAGCTAGAAAATATTTTTCAGGAATTTTTAGAGTCCGTATGTGGCCCCGGTAAATTAAAATGTCCATTTGAATTCAATTTATATTGATTTATATTTTAATTTAAATGAAAACTAATCGTAATAGTCGAATTGGCTTACGAAACATATCTTATTGTGTTCGGAATGGTGGTAATTATTTAGGGACGAAAGTCGTTGGGTCTCGTTTGGAGTTTGAATAAAAAGTCAACCTTTTTGGGGAATTAAATTAAATAATTAATTAATTATATAACCTTCTACTTATTTCTCTCTCTCCTCTCTTCAGATCCATTGCTCAACAAAAAAAAAAAATGAAAAGAAAAAGAAACCGCGATTGCTCTTGTCGCTCCCCCTACGGCGCCTCCCACCGCGTCGCCATGCCCCAGCCACCAACACCGCCTTCCACACCTGCTTCCCCCTCCGATTTACTTCCCCCTTCCGCCATTCAAGCCCACAACCCCCTTTTGCCATTCACGAATCCTAGCCCCAAATCAGGGACCGCCACCAGTGTGGGACCCCCTCCGCTAGCCGTGACTCGCCACCGCCACCCATGCGAACCTCTCCTCCAACAACCACAGTAAGTTTTTTTTATATTGAATTTATTTTCATTATTTTTTCTATAAAAAGAAAAAAAATCAGTTTTTTTTATGAAAAGCAATAGAAAAATCAGTTTTTTTTATGAAAGCATGATAAAAAAATTGGATTTTTATTTGTATGAAAGCATGAAAAAAATCACTTTTTTTTTATGAAAGCATGATAAAAATATGATTTTTATATATGTAGAGAATATAAAATTATGATTTTTATATATGTAGTGAATTAAAAATATGATTTTTAATGTGTACATAGCAATATAAAAAATATGATCTTTAATGTATACATAGCACTGTAAAAATATGATTTTTATCGTATGTTTGAAATATTTTTATGAGCATAAAAATGTGATTTTTATAATATCAACATCAGTATAAAAATGTGTTTTTTATAGTACCAACATCAGTATAAAAATGTGATTTTTATAATATCAACATCAATATAAAAATGTGATTTTTATAGTATCAACATCCATATAAAAATGTGATTTTTATATTATCAACATCAGTATAAAAATGTGATTTTTATAGTAACAACATCAGTATAAAAATGTGATTTTTAAATATATAAACATCATATTAAAAAGGTGATTTTTACTACGAACAACATAGAAAAGATTGCATTCGAATTTCAAGCAAATCCAAATGGCTCATAAATTCAGAATAGACTGAAGGAGTGGAACCCCAAAGGTGAGAACTCCTCACTGTAATTTCTTATACAGTTATTTATTTCATAACTGCATATATGAATTGTTCCCCGTCGTCCACAGACCATGGACGACTTATTTGTTTGATTGTGTTGTTCAAATTGATTGTGTTTGTGTATATGAAGTAAATAAAATATTCATATGTTGAATAAATTGTTTGAACGATAAAATTCACATTTTATTGTATATATGAAGCAAATGAAACATTCATATGTTGAATAAATTGTTTAAACGATAAAATTCACATTTTATCGTATATATGAAGTAAATAAACATTCATATGTTGAATAAATTGTTTGAACGATAAATTTTACATTTTATCGTATATATGAAGTAAATGAAACATTCATATGTTGAATAAATTGTTTGAACAATAAAAATAACATTTTTATTGTACATATGAAGTATATGAAATATTCATGTTTGAAATAAATTCTGTGAACGATAAAAATTACATTTTTATCATGTATGTGGAGTAATAAAAATAGTCATACGTTGAAATGGATTCTAGTTTGTTAAAAATAACATTTTTAACACCTATATGAGTATATAAAATAGTCATACCTTGAAATAAATACTAGTTCGCTAAAATTATCATTTTTAGCATATATATGGAATATATAAAATTGTCACGCGATGGAAATATTATTAGTTCGCTAATAATATTATGTTTGGCTTATATATGCGTTGTGTGAAATTATATATGCGTTGAATGAACATATAAAAGCGTCATATGAAATTGTATATATGGGTTGCGTTGTATGAAAATATACATATACGATATATTGAACAGGTCATAGCAAGGAGGCTAGAGAAGAGGAATAAAATTGTATGCCCAACAAATAGGTACATATTTACTGTTTTGTTTCGGGTATGATGATTTTATGAGCCGATTGGCTAGCCGCTGGGCTGTTTCTTTTTCTTTTTGGATTAGAGAGGCCTGTATGGCGATTTCGGGATTTTCCCGGTGCTCTCGTGTAGGGGAGGTTATGGCGAAATTTTTCAAAAATTTAGGGTGTTAGCCAAATTTTTGAAAAATCAGAAAGTTCTTAGAAACCGAAAAGTTGAAGAACTTGAGCCAGAATAGAAATTGAAATCGTTTTCAAACGATTTATAAAATACGTTTTAAATGGAAATCAACAAAATATGTATTATATAAATTATATATATAATGGCCTGAAAAGAACGCGCTGCAGCAATTCGCGAATTTCGACCATCGACTTCGAACGGACATTACGGAAGATCCGACCATCAGATTCTCCTAAAACCAGAACCATTGGGTTCGTATCGAAAAGATCTTTCTAACGAATACAAAAAATTAGAAATCTAACGGTTGGATTTCGAATTATGTCCAAATCAAATTTGGAAAAGGTCGTTGTAAGTGTGACGGCCCGCCCCGCATCAGCCTACATTTCCTCCGGAAGTGCGCTGTACACATGTCCCGACTAGCACGGAACGGTCGCCAAAGAAAGGAAAGAAGGGAATGAACTAATCAAGGAACCTGTAGAATGTCTCACAGCGCATGGAATAAAATATAATAATAACATACTTGACATAAAACTGGTGAGACAGTGCATAAGCTGATAACTAAAATCAACATCAATCATCAGAGCAGCGGAAATTCAACTACAGCTTATTACAATTTTCCAAATTTACTGTCTCTAAACAAAAGAAAGCTAAAGTAGAAGATACACCACCAATGCCCAAGCAGTGATCTTCAACAACACAGGGAGAATATTATGTATATAGTACGTGGAAGCCTCCTGCTCGTCTCCGGATCATCTACCCGTGCATCACCAGCTAACCTGTCTCTAGTCTGCTCGTGTGAGCACCCAGAGTAATAAGAGGAGACATAAAACTCTGGGTCAGGCATAAAGCCTTGTATGAGCGATAATCATCTAAACAAAACAATAACAGGTATACTAAACCATACCTGAACCTGGACCTGCAGCCAAAGAGTTAGTACCACATACCGTACAATACTCTAAGGTGCCATAATAAATGGTGTAAGAATACGGGGGTGGGGTGTGCATGTCACAATGATAGCAAACAAATCATCCATAGCAACCATCCTCACATCTCTCACTCAGTGCGTGAAGCGTACGATATCTACCACTTTGGAACACTAGACAAACTGAGGTAACGACGAATCCCGACTTGTAGAAACCCTGCTATGACCAAGCTAAACATATGGAGTCATGACCCAACATTTCAATGACCCACTTCATTGGTTGTAGCCCTTGGTCCTACCGATGCCATAATGGCCCTGAACCCGCCTTCGTACCTCCTACCATAGTGGTCCAAAGCTATAGACGTCGATAACTCCTTGGCACGCGTCCCGCAGCAAAGCCCAACCATGAAGCGAACACGTTGATTCCCATCTGAATCTTGAGCTCTAACTTCTCATTTGGACTTCCTTTGCATCTCGGGTTTGGTCGAATTGGAGTGGGTCTTCAGAAGAGTCATCGCGTAGTAGTAATAGCCCACGTACGGTTCGGTTCGGTGCTCCTCGTCTAGCTTGGTTCGGTTCGGTGTAACCTTCCTGATCGGTTCGGATCGGTGGTCCTCGTCTAGCTTGGTTCGGGTCGGATACTCCACTTCGGTTCGGGTCGGTGTCCTCCTCCGGGTCGGGTCGGGTTACTGTCTTCCTTCCAGTTTTCTTCGATCAGCTTCCTCGTTTTCCACCTACTCCGATCCGATCCGCTCCCGTTTTCCATCCACTCGGATCCGATCCGCTCCCTTCGCCTTGCTCCAGTCGTAGCCTTCCATTCTTGAGTCGATCCGATCTGGTCTCCATTATTCTTCCGATCCGATCCCCTTGTCCACTCCAACTCTAAGTAAACGGCCTTCCTTCTTGCCAAGTCTCGTACGTGTCAAACTCCAATTCGGATCAGGTTTTCTTGCCCAGTTCGCATATCCAATCTGAGCCTCATCCGATCCGATCCGAAGCCCTGCACAACTTTCTGCAACTTTTCCAGCAACTTGTTTACGCCGTTCGACGACGTTTTTGACAAATCTAACTATTCTAACCAATCAAAAATCATGTCAAGTAGCCATAACAACATGTAAGAGCAACCACAAACGTCAAACAACAATTCAAATGAATCAAAATGGATCAAAAGTGGCCAAAACCCCACATTTTCCCATAACCTCTCTTAATCATGTTTAGGCACATACTTAGTAAAACTTAATCAAATCGTCTAAATTTTCTAACAGAGGCATAAAATATTATTTAAGAATTTCTAAACATTTTTCCAGAATTTATTAGTGTATAAATTCGCCAATCTTCACTAATTACCCTTAATTAACTGTAATTAGTGTCAAAACGATGCTATCACTCACCTTTGCCAACACTAAAACCCCAAAACTGAAATATTCTCTGATTTGGCGCTGTTCCCAATCTTACACAGCAGCTCTACCTTGGTTCTCGTGCTAATACTCCTTGATTTGATGTTTGCTAAGCCTAATCTTCAATTAGAAAGTGATTAAGAGGTGTTTTGAAGAGATTTAGAGGGTGGAGGTCATGGCTAGGTTAAGAGGAATGAATAGTGACGGCTGAAAAATGAGAAAAAGGTATTCTCCAAACCCTAACAGCCCTTTCAAACTCCTAATCCCGTAATTTCCCTTTGGGCCTAGCTGTTAATCACCCGGTTAAGCCCAATTAAGCTGTTTTTCACCATCTAAAACTTGTTTCAGCCATATCTCCCAAACGGTGAGTCCGTTTGGCTAATGTGACCACTCTACGGAAAGAGAAACCATCGTCCGGAGCTAATGGAAGTGGTTTCAGGTCAAAATTCCTTTCCAGTCAGAAGTTATGGCCAAAACAGTACCAACTAAGGGTAAAATGGTCATTTAAAAATCGGGAAAAATCATGAACATGGGAAATGACCCCAATAGTCGTCCCCCAAAGTTACATGACCATACGACTTCGTATGTGAAAGAAATAAATATCCCACGATCCTATGATGCGTAGAATACGGGTCGTTACATTCTCCCTCCCTTAAGAAATTTCGTCCCCGAAATTCCTTAACCCAAAACATACAAAGGATCCCGCATGCCTAACAACCACATACAACAATCAAACATGCAAAACAAGCAAACAAGCCTATCCTAGCATGCGGAAAACTAAATCGAAGTCAAAATCTTACCAGGCAAAGAGTTCTGGGTGTGTCTTCCTAATCTCCTCCTCTTTCTCCCAAGTACAATCATTTTCGTCCTCGCTCCACTGTACCTTGACTAGCTTCACCGCCTTCCTTCGAAGTTGCTTCATGTCGTGCGCGACAATACGGGTCGGCTTGCGGTTCCCAACCGCCTCGGGTTCTACTTCGAAGTCCTCCAACTGATCAGGTGAAATAGTCATATCTGAGTCGTGAACGAACTTCCTTAGTTGGGAAACATGAAATACGTCGTGAACTCCCGCCATCTTCTCCGGTAAGTCAATTATGTATGCCAAATTCCCGACTAGTTCAAGAACAGGGAATGGGCCAACAAATCTTGGTGCCAACTTGCCTCTCCTGCCAAGTCGTATTACGCTCTTCAACGGAGAAATCTTGACAAACACCAAGTCACCAACGGAGAATTTTAGGTCTCTTCTCCTCTTATCAGCATAACTCTTCTGCCTATCTTGGGCAGCCTTCATTCGTTGTTGAATGATCTTGATCTTATCTGAAGTTTCCCTCACCACATCTGGTCCAAGCATAAACTTCTCGCCAGTCTCTATCCAACATGATGGTGAATTACACGGTATTCCGTACAAAGCTTCAAACGGAGCCATACCGATACTGGATTGGTAGCTATTATTATATGCAAACTCTACTAGATGCAAATGGTCATCCCATGACCCACCAAAATCCAATATACATGCTCTCAAGAGATCTTCCAAAATACGATTCACCCTCTCCGTCTGACCGTCGGTCTGAGGATGATATGCGGTACTGAGATGTAACTCTGACCCTAGAGCCTCTTGTAAGCTCTTCCAAAACCCACTAGTGAACAACGGGTCTCGGTCGCTCACAATGCCTTTAGGTTCTCCATGAAATCTCACTACCCCCTTCATATATAATTCTGCTAACTTAGCTGCCGTTCTGGTCGATTTGACTGGTATAAACCTTGCGCTTTTAGTCAATCGATCCACAATCACCCAAATGCTATCATGTCCCGATCTAGTCCTTGGTAAACCATCGATGAAATCCATCGAGACTTGCTCCCATTTCCATTCGGGAATTTCTAATGGCTGTAACAACCCACTAGGCTTCTTTTGCTCGGCTTTAACTAGCTGGCAATTCATGCACTTGGATATAAACTTCCCAACGTCTCTTTTCATCCCTTCCCAGTAGTAGGTCTGATTCATATCTCGATACATCTTATTACCACCGGGGTGTATAGTCAGTTATGAGTGATGACACTCTCTAAGCACTTCATCTCTCAATCCATTGACATTGGGTACAGCAAGCTTTCCATTCTTTCTAAGCCATCCATCTCGATCAAGCCCATACTTGTTCACCTCCTCATCGACACACATCTCTAACTTGGAGATGATTTCCAATAGGTTAGGATCGTCCCTCTGACTAGATCCGATCCGCTCAATTAAAGTGGGTCTGATCGTCAAACTTGCTAACAATTCTTGATCCAATTCGCACTTTGGTCTGAAATCAAACCCCGCGATATACTCCAGTTGCTTCCATTCAACGAACATAGCCCCTAAGCTGGCATGTCTTCTACTCAATACATCAGCCACCGCATTGCCCTTTCCCGGTGTGTATGCGATGTCAAAATCATAGAAAGCTAAGAACTCTAACCACCTTTGTTGTCGGAGATTTAGATCCTTCTGGGAGAAGAGATACTTCAACGACTTATGATCCGTAAACAGCTCAAATCTTTCTCCCAAGAGATAGTGTCTCCACATCTTTAACGCGAACACGATCGCTACCAATTCTAAATCATGGGTAGGGTATCTTCTCTCGTGCGGTTTCAATTGCCGACTTGCGTAAGCTACAACCCTACCGCCTTGCATCAATACAGCACCCAGTCCGGTACCACAGGTATCCGTGTATACCGTCATCTCTTCATCCCCCTTAGGAATGACTAACACTGGTGCGCTCGTCAACTTGTCCTTTAGACTTTTGAATGCATTCTCGCACCTTTCATCCCAGACAAAAGCTTGATTCTTCTTGGTCAACTGAGTCAATGGTGCTGCTATCTTGGAGAACCCTTAGATAAACTTACGATAATATCCAGCTAATCCCAAGAAACTTCTTACATCTGTTGCGTTCTTGGGCGTAGGCCAATCTTGTACCGTAGCCACCTTCGCCGGGTCCACGGCAATACCATTCTCTGATACAACATGCCCCAAGAACCTCACTTCTCTCTTCCAGAAGTGACACTTAGAAAACTTAGCTTTCAATTGGTGTTTTCTCAACACCTCCATCGCTACTCTTAAATGTTCCTTGTGTTCTTCCTCTGTCCTCGAATAGACCAAAATATCATCAACGAACACAAGGACAGACTTATTCAACTGATCTCTGAATACCCTATTCATAAGATCCACAAAATATGCCGGGGCATTAGTCAGCCCAAATGGCATAACCAACCATTCATAAAATCCAGACGGCGTTCGAAATGCCGTTTTAGCTATACTCTCAGCTTCCACTCTAAGCTGATGAAAACCTGTCGCGAGATCCAACTGAGAGAACACTCTCGCGCCACTCAACTGGTCGAACAAATCATCTATCCGCGGGAGAGGGTACTTATTCTTCCTCGTCACTTTATTCAACTTGCGGTAGTCTACACACAAACGAAGGGAACCATCCGCCTTGGTAGCAAACACAACTGGTGCTCCCCATTCAGAAACACTCCTTCTGATAAATCCCTTCTTCAAAAGATCGCTGACTTGCACCTCGAGCTCTCGCTGCTCTTTTGGTGCCATACAACGAAGTGGCATCACTATAGGTCTGGCATCTTTTACCAAATCAATACAGAATTCAATCTCTCGGTGTGGTAGAAGTCTGGTCACTTCTTCGAAAACATCCGGATACTGGCCAACCACGGGCAAACCTGACAAATCACTATGCGGAATGTCAAGGGAGTTTAGAAAACTAGTCAATACCCCCTTACTGGGTAGACCACCAAACACTATCCTCCGCCCATCATCCGCTCTAGCTGTCACCAAAAAGCCCTCACAGTCTACCACCACCCCGTATCTTTGGAGGCAATCTACTCCCAAAATAATGCCAAACCCAGTAAAGCCCAAAACAAAGCAATCACAAACAAACATGCATCTATGACTCGATAGGACCACATTACGACAAATCATGCTAAGGCTAGTCGAACCACCAATCGGGTTCGTCACTAATAAAGGTCTATCGACAATCTCAGGCTCCAATCCCAACCTATCTACCAGGTCACTAGATATGAAAGAACTGGAAGCTCCAGTATCAAACAAAATTCTAACGGGAACATCGTAAACAGAAAGCATACCTTGAATGACGACATTCTTTCCCTTCTCCGCCGCAGTTGGGGCATTCGACGAAGAAGGAATAGCATTAAGGGCATATGCTTTCACCATTTTCTTTTCTTTGGGGGGTTGCGGACACTTGTCCTTGTGATGTCCCATCTGGCCACAGTTGAAGCACTTCCTATCCGCTGGCTTGGCCCGACAATTACTAGCATAATGGCCCTTCTTACCACAGCTGAAGCACTCAACATCTTGCTTATTCTTTTTCTTCTGGCCATCCTTAGTCTGATTCTGCTTTCTCTTATTCTGGGAACCACCCTTGCCTCCACCACTTGCTTGTGGCTTTGGCTCATCTGCGGATGCAACCTCAGTCTTCGGCTTATCGTAGAGACTTTCTAATCTTAATGTTTTCCCCACAATCGATTCAAACGTCTCATCGATGTGGTTAATAAGTTTTTCCCCCAAGTACTGATCCAAACCAGTTATGAATTTCTCATTCTTTTTCTCGGCAGTATCAATAAGAGATAACCCATATTTTGACAAAGTGTCAAATTCAGCAATATACTCCGAGACAGCTCTGCCATTCTTCTTGAGCTCCAAGAACTTCTTAAACAGCACTGACTTCTGAGCAGCTGGAATGAACTTCTCGCTAAAGCGAGCCTTAAACTGCTCCCAAGTAATCTGATCTTCGGGAGTAGCTGCCTTTATAGCATTCCACCAATTCATTGCCCGCCCTTGCAACTGACGGGACGCTAGCTTTCTCTTCATCGCATCCTCGATACCCAAATCCTCGAAGATACGTTCGCAACTATCCAACCAATCCTGAACATCCGTGGCTGACTCCGTTCCGTGGAACGGCTTCCCACCAAGGCTGGTATAATCCTTATTCAGCTTGGCGAAGTCGACTCTTGGCGCCTGCACTATTGGACCACCACCATTTCCACCATTGGGAGCTGCCCTCTGTACCTCTATAAGCATCTCTCTCATGAGGTCAGTAAACATCGTCCTCATGTCAGCAGCATTCCCATTATTGGCTCCCCTACCAGCACCTCTAGTATATCGGCTCATCGTCAATCTGAAAAAGGAAACGATTAACGACTCCATAGCGGTGCTAGTGCAGTACGACTTCAACCTTATACTAGTAATAGTATATATATAGCTTTTGAAAACCAAAGTAATCACAAATACGCTCTCTCGTATACGTATATTATCTCTCCCTGATAACTTCCCTAGGTTAACTACGCAACCTAGAGCTCTGATACCAAGTGTGACGGCCCGCCCCGCACCAGCCTACATTTCCTCCGGAAGTGCGCTGTACACATGTCCCGACTAGCACGGAACAGTCGCCAAAGAAAGGAAAGAAGGGAATGAACTAATCAAGGAACCTGTAGAATGTCTCACAGCGCATGGAATAAAATATAGTAATAACATACTTGACATAAAACAGGTGAGACAGTGCATAAGCTGATAACTAAAATCAACATTAATCATCAGAGCAGCGGAAATTCAACTACAGCTTATTACAATTTTCCAAATTTACTGTCTCTAAACAAAAGAAAGCTAAAGTAGAAGATACACCACCAATGCCCAAGTAGTGATCTTCAACAACACAGGGAGAATATTATGTATATAGTACGTGGAAGCCTCCTGCTCGTCTCCGGATCATCTACCCATGCATCACCAGCTAACCTGTCTCTAGTCTGCTCGTGTGAGCACCCAGAGTAATAAGAGGAGACATAAAACTCTGGGTCAGGCATAAAGCATGGTATGAGCAATAATCATCTAAACAGAACAATAACAGGTATACTAAACCATACCTGAACCTGGACCTGCAGCCAAAGAGTTAGTACCACATACCGTACAATACTCTAAGGTGCCATAATAAATGGTGTAAGAATACGGGGGTGGGGTGTGCATGTCACAATGATAGCAAACAAATCATCCATAGCAACCATCCTCACATCTCTCACTCAGTGCGTGAAGCGTACGATATCTACCACTTTGGAACACTAGACAAACTGAGGTAACGACGAATCCCGACTTGTAGAAACCCTGCTATGACCAAGCTAAACATATGGAGTCATGACCAAACATTTCAATGACCCACTTCATTGGTTGTAGCCCTTGGTCCTACCGATGCCATAATGGCCCTGAACCCGCCTTCTTACCTCCTACCATAGTGGTCCAAAGCTATAGACGTCGATAACTCCTTGGCACGCGTCCCGCAGCAAAGCCCAACCATGAAGCGAACTCGTTGATTCCCGTCTGAATCTTGAGCTCTAACTTCTCATTTAGACTTCCTTTGCATCTCGGGTTTGGTCGAATTGGAGTGGGTCTTCAGAAGAGTCATCGCGTAGTAGTAAAGCCCACGTACGGTTCGGTTCGGTGCTCCTCGTCTAGCTTGGTTCGGTTCGGTGTAACCTTCCTGATCGGTTCGGATCGGTGGTCCTCGTCTAGCTTGGTTCGGGTTGGATACTCCACTTCGGTTCGGGTCGGTGTCCTCCTCCGGGTCGGGTCGGGTTACTGTCTTCCTTCCAGTTTTCTTCGATCAGCTTCCTCGTTTTCCACCTACTCCGATCCGATCCGCTCCCGTTTTCCATCCACTCTGATCTGATCCACTCCCTTCGCCTTGCTCCAGTCGTAGCCTTCCATTCTTGAGTCGATCCGATCTAGTCTCCATTATTCTTCTGATCCGATCCCCTTGTCCACTCCAACTCTAAGTAAACGGCCTTCCTTCTTGCTAAGTCTCGTACGTGTCAAACTCCAGTTCGGGTCGGGTTTTCTTGCCCAGTTCGCATATCCGATCCGAGCCTCATCCGATCCGATCCGAAGCCCTGCACAACTTTCTGCAACTTTTCCAGCAACTTGTTTACGCCGTTCGACGACGTTTTTGACAAATCTAACTATTCTAACCAATCACAAATCATGTCAAGTAGCCATAACAACATGTAAGAGCAACCACAAACGTCAAACAACAATTCAAATGAATCAAAATGGATCAAAAGTGGCCAAAACCCCACATTTTCCCATAACCTCTCTTAATCATGTTTAGGCACATACTTAGTAAAACTTAATCAAATCGTCTAAATTTTCTAACAGAGGCATAAAATATTATTTAAGAATTTCTAAACATTTTTCCAGAATTTATTAGTGTATAAATTCGCCAATCTTCACTAATTACCCTTAATTAACTGTAATTAGTGTCAAAACGATGCTATCACTCACCTTTGCCACAACTAAAACCCCAAAACTGAAATATTCTCTGATTTGGCGCTGTTCCCAATCTTACACAGCATCTCTACCTCGGTTCTCATGCTAATACTCCTTGATTTGATGTTTGTTAAGCCTAATCTTCGATTAGAAAGTGATTAAGAGGTGTTTTGAAGAGATTTAGAGGGTGGAGGCCATGGCTAGGTTAAGAGGAATGAATAGTGACGGCTGAAAAATGAGAAAAAGGTATTCTCCAAACCCTAACAGCCCTTTTAAACTCCTAATCCCGAAATTTCCCTTTGGGCCTAGCTGTTAATCACCCGGTTAAGCCCAATTAAGCTGTTTTTCACCATCTGAAACTTGTTTCAGCCATATCTCCCAAACGGTGAGTCCGTTTGGCTAATGTGACCACTTTACGGAAAGAGAAACCATCGTCCGGAGCTAATGGAGGTGGTTTCAGGTCAAAATTCCTTTCCAGTCAGAAGTTATGGCCAAAACAGTACCAACTAAGGGTAAAATGGTCATTTAAAAATCGGGAAAAATCAAGAACATGGGAAATGACCCCAATAGTCGTCCCCCAAAATTACATGACCATACGACTTCGTATGTGAAAGAAATAAATATCCCACGATCCTATGATGCGTAGAATACGGGTCGTTACAGTAAGTGCAGTTTGATGACCGTTTACGGAAATCAACTATACGGGCCTCGATAAAAATATTAATAATTTGTGTAAAATCAAAAGAAACGATTTGAAAAGAATTGGGATGAAAAATTCCATATTTGAAAAGATAAAAATAGATTTTTATCGAAATGAACTAGTTATTAACTCGAATTATAATCCGATTATTTTTAAATAAATAAATTGGATTGAGAAATGGTTTTAAATAACCAGAATTTTCCAACTAATAAATTGGAATGGTTTGGAATGGAAATAATCTTCAGAATATTTCGATATTGGATTCCGTGATTATACGGATATTGTGATGGGAAATTGAAAGATATCGATATCGTTATTCCCGATATGATATCTGTTGGTTTCAGGATTTGATGTTAAATATAAGTCGATATTATCTCTATTCAAAACCTTATATTTAATGTCAAATTGGATTGATTGATTGTTTGGATTGTGCTCGAACAGTTTATGAGAAAGATATGCTATTACATTTAGCATTGGGTTGGGTAGAAATACTGGTAGGCTAACATCTTGTGGAACACTTCACGATTTGACTATGAGATGTGCAGCGATGTTGTTATGTTTATTTCAAATTTAATGAATGAATGTGAAATGATATTTTTCTTAACTGAAAAGAATGTATTCCCGATTTTGGACATGGAATGTTTTATAAAAATGTTTTATAAAACAGAAAGGATTTCGAGGGCTAAAACTCGACGATTTCGAAATGATTTGGAAATGTATTATGGTTTTACATTGTAGTTCACCACATATTCGATTAGTTGCTATTAATGATGTATCTGTTTGGTGGCGGAGAATTTATTCTCTTGCTTAACACCCTTCTTTGAGACGTACGAGCTCAAAGGTTATGTGATTAATAGTGACTAATCATATGTGTGAATTGCTGATGTGAAGTACTATATTTTGAAAGTACTTGTGATTATTATGTTGTTAAATGCTTTTCCCTACTTCGGGATATGAAATGATTTGGTATGTGGTTAGAGATTCGAGTAACCCGGACGACTAAAAGTATGAGTGAGATGGGCGGTGTATGCTTCCATGCGTGGGAGGTGCATCGTCGGTGTAGCCTGCTCCATAGTGGGAGGTGCACGTATATATATCGAGTTGCTTAGGTGTGTGCCCTTTGCCTTGTCTAGGGGGAGCTCGATATTTGGTTGCATACTTGTTTGTATGCATTGTTGTGTTTTGGAATTCACATTTCCAAACGATTTGATTTGATGTCCCGAAGTGAAATCTACGTTGTTATAGAAAGTTAGATATGTATTTCAAATGATTTGAAATGGAAATTGGGAAATAAAGTCCAAATGAATAATTTCTTTAAATTGAATTGGATTTGGCAAATCTAAGTGTGGTGATTAATCTGAACGGGTAGATTGGGATATTGCATGTTGATTGATGCATAGTAGATCCATATATCTATATTGATTGTTCTTTATACACTGGCATTCATGGGGGTAAACCCATTCCGCATTAGCGGCGCGGTCCTATGATTTGCCTTATCATAAGTTATAACTGTTTAGAGTTTCTCACACCAGTCCCATGAATGACATGTAGTTTGCTTTTCCCTTGCAAACTCGGGTGCCCCTATTTTCCACATGGGCAGTCGAGTAATTTATGTTGCAGATATATGAGCAGGATTCTGGATTGAAGCTTAAAGCTGTCCAGAGCATTGATAGTCTTCCGCTGTGTTACTTTATTTATTTTCCGCTGTGCATTGTATTACATTTGATGTAAATTAATCTTCTGCTGTATTATATTTCAGTATACTCTGGTATATTCTGTACTTTGATGTAACATTATTATGATGTTTGTAGAAGTCATCTGTTATTTGTTTTGATGTGTTGTATGCCTAGAGTTAGCGTATACGGGATTCGAACGGTCTTGGTCCGTTAGCGATCGATTAGGCCCGGCCGAAGTCCGTATCGTTACATATGGAATGGAGATTGGTTGCTTTATTGTTGAGACTTCAGGTGGTTATATAAGCTGCTTATCTGAAGTTGGGTTAGATTGATAGGCACTATGAAAATTTTGTAGATAGATATGAGTAAAACTGGAAACTGGTCATATTTGTTGGTTTGATGCAACTGGGGAGATTGGTTGAAGTTCTTCAAGCGTTAACAATTTGGTTGGTTTTCACATGGTTTTCAGAAAATTGGTGCCTCAATTTTGAGAGAAGTGATGTTCAGTTTACTGCAACAGTTTGTTATAAGTAAATGAAGCAACTGCAGGCAGTGATCTAGTATTTTCTAGCATCTCTCTTTATTGTTGCCATGCAGGGGCAGAGGTCAATTCGGCCTGTTGTGGTTCGAAGGAATGGTGACAGTTCACATACGCCAGTAATTTGGCCAAAATGATTATCAACACGGATTCTTTTATGCAAGTATTCTTTCTAACTTCAGTATCACCAAGGAAAAACATGAGACTGGATTCTACTTGTTATTGAGGGAGAACAAGCTCAGGAGGAGTAATTGGTTCGGGGAGGTGCAGTCTGCTGCAGGTTATTGTGGGATATTGGCTAAATCATGGGCCGAACTTATGTCTTCGTTTTTTCTTTAGTTACTTGTATTTCTTGTTTTATGCTTTTGATGTATCATGTACTGTTTTTTTAGTATAATAAAGTGAACCAATTTTCAAAAAAAAAAGCTCTTATTTTTCCAAAACCAAGAGAAATATGGAATTTTAAAGAGGGTTTAGGGCTTGGGATCAAGGGGGAGGACATGGCCAGAACTGGAGGGGGTGACACAGGGGTTAGAGGAGGTGTAGGGTCAGGGCGTGTGTTGGTGGGGTCCGGGGGAGGAGATTCAAATGGTGTTTGGCTGAATTTAAGGTGAAAGTAAGTTTTTTTAGTAATTTAAGGAGGAGAGAAGGTGTTTGGAGATAAAGGGGGACAAGTCTCGGAGGTTGGAAGAGTTGACAGGGTGCACAAGGAGGTAGAGGCGGTGGAGGGCTGTGAAGGGGGCGTCTTGGCTTAGGGTGGAGAATAAAGAAGAGTAATGGAGTTTAGGAAGCTTAAAGCAGAAGATAAAGGAAAAGAGAAATGAAAAATAAAATAAAAAAATGGCACATGCTAAGTACAAGGGAAAGAGGGCTATTAGGAGGGTGGTGACATATGTAATAGGGTACATCATGTTGTCTAATGTACATAGCTTGTGGAACTTAGTGAAAAGAGAGTTAATTATCCTTAATGAATTATACAATATTAACTCGTTTCTAGTCGTATGACCACATACTAGCTCCAAAAATTATGAAATTTGAAATATCTCTACGTTTCACAATTACGGTTCTAATAAGCTTGGTCTCGTCAAATTGGGAGACCATTTGAAAAAGGGCCTTATTTCTAGCTTTTACTTAATTTCAACTAGTTTTTCAACATACGTTTATATTGCGTACGCTCACATACTGTAACACCCCGAATTTTCTATTAACACTAAAGTTGCTAAAATAATAATAAGTGTGTAGAAGAGGGGATGTATCTAATATGAATATAAAAATATTAATAAGTGTGTAAGAGAGGGGATGTATCTAATATGAATATAAAAATATTAATAAGTGTGTGAGAGAGGGGATGTATCTAATATGTATATAAAAACAATAATAAGTAAAGGGGGATGTATCTAATATGTACATTGTAGAAAATATATATATATTTATGACATGAATAGAATTATTAATATGCTGAGTGTTTGCTGAGCCACTTCTGACTCATTGCTGAGTCAACAAGATAAACCCCATCTTGTCTGAACGGCTGCGGTTATTTCTAGGTTAAATCTAATGGCCTAAATGAATTCTAAAATCTATAAATAAGTGGGTAGACCCTAGACCTAAATCACTTGTAAAATTAGAGAAGCTACCGTCATGCTGCTGCCATGGAGTTCAGCATAGCCGTCACAAACTAAGAAGAGGAAGCCTAATCATCTACAACTAAATCTACACAAATCAAATCAAAAGATCTCTCTTTCTCTAATTCTTTTCTTTTGTTGGTGAGTATGATGATTCTCACAAGACTATTACAAACTAATTTGACTCAGTTATGAATGGATCACAAGAAAGTGACGTGATTTGTAATTGTAAATTCTATATATTGTGGATCTCTTATTATGTTATTATGTTGTCGTATGATGTAAATTATATATGCTATGTCATGCTATGTTGTAAATTCTCTTATGCTATGTCGTGCTATGTTGAGAATCATGTCAAGCTATGTTATACTATCATACTATGCCATGTTATAAATCATGCTATATTATGTTGTAAAATCATGATGTTGTTGGAACATGCTTAAAGTTATGTTTTTTTAATTTAAATGGATCTTGTTTATGGGAATTTGCCTATTAGGTTAGGTGTACCCATAAACTTGAAACTATAATTAAATAAAACTTGAATATGGGAATTTGCCTATTAAGTTAGGTGTACCCATATAAAACCATGTTGTTAAAAAAATTAGATGATGTTGATTCACACATGTTCATATGTAAGTTTATGAAAATTGATTGAGATTATATTAGGTGAATTTTGAACAAGTTGACACCTTTAGGTCCATGACATGTATAATCTATGCAAGTTGGACATATGCAAGTTTCACCCCTTATTATGATTCATTTGGTCACATATACATGTTGTTATTATGATAATCTCTTTTATGCTATGAGTTAGGCTATTCGAGTCTAACATATATTTTGCGAATAAACGTTCAAACGTGGGGTAGGGGTAATATTAGGAATTAATAAATTGGGTGCAATTTTGTAAGATTTTGCATACCATGAATGGATGTCCATAATTGAGTCAATTATGGACATTGTTAAAAATTGGAAGTAATTAATAATTCAAGTAGGGAATTATTAAAATTGGGGGAAAGTGGATTATTATTAATAATCAATGCTTAGGACACGAGGTTGGACCCGTTTGTGATGTAAACCTGCCCGGACCCGCCCGGCAAATCCAGTAGTCACAAATGTCGGCCCAATGTGAGAGGTCCTAGGCCCAAACTAAAGCATAACAGTTGTAAAGACACGAGGTTAGACTCTTTTATGGTGTAAGACTGCCCGGACCCGCCCGGCAAATCCAGCTGCCATAAATGCCAGTCTAATGTGAGAGGTCTTTATGAGGTTATGGCCTTAATGAACTAAGAAATACTTAACCAGATAATCATGTAAGGTGGGACATGGGGGTTAAGTAGGTGCCTTGGGTGGCATGAGGAATCTGGTGGTTGCCTTTAGAGGCATTTGAAATACGATTAGACTTAACCAAACACACATGTAAATGAACATGACTAAGTGGGTTAAGTGGGATGGACTAATGGGGACAAGCTTAGGTGGAATGCTTGTGGTAAATAGTGGGGGCCCATTTCAACCAGTATCCCAAAACGTATCTTTGTGGGCTCGACCCAAGTCGAGGACGGGACACGCATACTGGATTTGACTATAAGAGGCCAAAACAGGGAGCGGTGGCAACGCAAGTCCAACGGGTTTCATATGCGTGTGTGGACCCGGGCTGGTAGGTAAGACGTTGTTGCATCGTGTAGGTATAAGCCGTGCATGTCCGTTGTATCAGGTTGCCACTTTAGGGGAGTGATACACCCCACTGTGGGGCCAGCACGGGTATCTACGAGTTAGGGAGCCGATCGAATAATGGGAAGTAGGGTACACCTAGTGGAGATAAGGGCAGGCGGCACCTATGTAGTCAGCTAGGGGTACGTAAAGCCATTGGGAAAGTTTCTAAGTGAAGCTAAGTGGGATGAATCTTTAGGGTGACTGGTGTGGTGCAGTATAGTGTTTATCCTTTAGTATTTAGGAGCGCCTATAACGTTGCCTTTAGCGATTGTCTATGTCCTTAATCTGCTCTTCATAGACATTTTCTTGTTTTCCAGCTTATGCCTTAGTCCAGTTATTTTGGTAATAGTATTGTAGAATTATCATATTCACCAGACTTTATGTCTGACCCCCTCTTTTCCATCCTTTTTCTCCCTTCAGGTCCGCAGGTTGGGCCAAGTTCTAGTGGAGTCTAGTTGGATCGCTTATCTACTGGAAAGCTTGGACTGCTGAAGTAAAGTCCAGCTTGTTATCTTTCTTTTTAATGGCTATTCATGTAATGGGATTATGTACTTGTTTTATCAAGATAGATATTGTACTTGACATTGAATATGGTGTTATGATGTAATCAAACATGTTTTGACTTCTGCTACAATGAAATAAAGTTTTTGAATTTCCAAGTACTATTTTATATCTGTCTTGTTGTAATTTTACTGTTCTATATTCACTTAAAACCTCCATGGAAGTTAATGCATTCCCTTTGTGAGTGACATTAATGGACGTGGGGTGTTACACATATGAACTCAAAAAATTATGAAATTTTAAATCTTATCATATTTTGACGTTGTGGATCCGATTAAATTGGTTTCATCGGTTTCAGAGACTGTTTCAAAAATAGTATATTTTCAGGTTATCAGTATAACATTAAAATATTGATTTTCAAAATTTTCACTTTTAAATTAATTTTAAAATTTTACTGACCTTGTTTTAATCCCAATAACATATAAAACCAAATTTAAATTCAATTCCAATTATTATCAAGCCCAAATTCAGTATTTACCATACTAAAATCCACTAAAATCAGTTAAAATCCAATTTTAAAATTGACCAAAAATATGGGTTGTCACATTCTCCACCACTTAAAAAATTGTCCCCAAAAAGTAACGAAGTAAGGGAAAGAATACTAAAGCCGTATGGATACAATACTGAAACGTTTAAAACAAAAATTATCGTATCATATCATGTATAGCAACATGTCACAACCAAAATATCAACTATAATCAGAGACATAACATATACACCAGCGAGATGACACTTAAGGTATAGGCTATGTATATGCACCTAACCATACCAACCTGAGTACGTCTACGTACTTAAGGTGCTTTATACAGTGTCAAAATGACGCTATATCCCAAAATATACACCTAGTGCCTAGACAACACCAAAATAAGATATACTATATATATAATGTATTTACAAATTAGCAACAACCAACTCCCTAAACATCTCCTGAGTCGTTATCTGAAGGCCTAGAAAGTGATAGCTCCTCAGGTTCCTCATCATCAACTCCACCTAACACCCAGTCTACCTCATCAGGTGCTAACTTTTCTTCTATCCATAAATCGTCAGGCTCATCATTGTTGCTCTCGTGATATGATCAATATATCACTACATCATCGGGGTCATCCTCCTCATCTGCATCATACCCTGATCCTTCAATCTTTAGCTCAATCTGTGGCTCAATCGCCTCATCCAACTTTGGATCGAAATCCCAAACTGGTGGCTCCTCTAGTGCTGCATGCTGAGCTAAATCATCAATCACGATATCCATCTCTTGACCCAGCTACTGCTCATCCCATACAAGTCAATTTAGCTCTAGCTGCTATAGTGTAGGTAAATCCCTCTTTGGCTCGTAGTGCACTATCTCTGGGATGACCTAGGGGACGTAATCTTGGATAATCTCAACCATTGGAGGTGGCTGAACATCTACTAGTAGGGATGTTATAGGAACTGGATTCCCCATCTCAACATGGTCCTCTGCATCTAACTTAAGCCCATCGTTATCGGCTAACATCCAATCATCATGTGCTCTGGAATCCTCAGACTCGTCTAAGCCTAAGTCCATGGAAGCATCGTATGAATCAGAATCAGAATCTATAACCTCAAGTGGTCTGTAAAATGGGGTAGCATCTGAAATATACTTGCTAGCGCTACTACGACTAGAAAGGCTCTTAACACTATCTACGTATTGTGAGGCCGAAGAACTATCATCCGAGTTATCAGATGAATTGCTAAACGAAGAAGACTGTAGAAACTGTGCTACATACTGCCTAGCTGGTAGCTGCTTACCCCTCTACAATTTAAAATAAAGAATTTCAAATCATAACATAAGTTTAAACATACCCTTTTAAATAAAATAACAAATTGTTTCATGTGTATCCACTGTCTAAAATTTCCTTTCTTTATAAGTTTAACCTAATGTGTTTCATAGTTTATCGATTGTCCAAAATCACTAAAAATATGTTTACTTATCCTAATAAAATATCTTAATTTCATAATCAACTCTAAAGTAGTAAAATTAGCAAATACCATATCCAACAATCAATTAATTAGTTGATTAACTGTCAAAATTTTATATGTTGTCAAAACATATATCGTTTATTTACTCAAAGTATGTTTTCAACGTCAAATTATATATATATATATATATATATGTATATATATGGTAAGCAAAAATACATCTCTTACATATAATACTCTCAACTCATTCTAGGGCACTACTAACCACATCTATAATGAGTTACTCATTCTAGGATACTACTGAACCTATCTCTAATGAGTCACTCATTCTAGGATACTACTGATCCTATCTCTAATGAGTATTCTTTCATAGGATGCTACTAATCCTATCTCGGATGAGTAATTTTATCTTGTTCTAATGTGTCGTACCCTCAAAGCTTTGTAAACCAAAGCTCTGATAATACTTTTGTAACGACTCGTTGTTGATATTGCTTCCAGCTAGTAGTTAGCCCACTCGAAACGTTCTCAAAGGCAGATAGTTATGGGTACTTACACATAATAACAAAACATAAAAGAACATCTTATTTCTATTACAACAATTTTACATCAGAGTGCAAGAATATTAGAGTATACATAATTGATACACAACAAAAAACATCAGAGTAATAAATTACAACATAGCAGAAACAAGAATACACATGGTGGAAGACTACCAAATAATCTATAGTATAGCTCCAGTCATAATTCAAGATCATATTTTTAAGAATATTTATAAAAATAAACTACTAGCTGCCCATGTGGAAAATATGGGCACCTAGAGTTTAGGTGGTAAACACTAAACTTCAGGTCAGTTATGGGACTGGTGTGAGAACTAAAATAGTTACAAAACATTATTTTTAAAGTTAGGTAAATCACGGGACCATGCCCTATAACACGGAACGGGTTTCCTCCACATGAATACCATTCATAAAAAATCGTAATGCTTTTTGAAAAATGAGGCTATTGCAAGACTCAAGTCCCATCACACAATGCAAGCGCTAACCAGTTGACATAGTTTTACCTCATAATAGCCAAACATGCTTTACACACAAAATTTCTCTTATATAATTACTAATGCATAGTGTAAAAATCAATTTCGAAGATAAATGCATCAATCTTAGAAGGCATAATACCCCATCCTATTATGTCTCCATACAGTTTTACAACTGAAAACGTAAGGTTCGTATTGGAAGTTTGATTTCCATCAATGACCAAGGCAAAGGATCTTCCTTATCCGGTTCAGAACCATCTCTAGCAAGATGTCCAAGACCAAACACATATGACCCTTGGAGCGATAAAGTTGGCCCACAAACTATCGGTAAGCTAGTCGATAACCTGAACATAACATTCCCCAGTCTTATCAGACCTTCATACAGGTCGCTTGTTTTACCATCATCCGAGGCGCTTCAATTCCAACATTCACGTAAGTAAATTTGCCTGGGATTCATACCATGGAATAATTTTTGGATAGAAGGGAATGTATGTCCTTTATTTGTGGTCCATCATCCTATTTTTGGCCATTCATGGACGGTGAGGCTTGCCAAAGTCATGGCTCAACATAAAGCTATGTTATATCAGCCATGGTTTGATCATTATCCATTAAGCTCTGCTTTTTAACAAAAGCTTTGATCAATCAACATCTTAGCATTTTATAACACCCCGAATTTTCAGTTAACATTAAATTAACAAATTTAAAGTGTGCTTAATTCAAAATGAAGAATTAAGGGAAACGGGTTACGCCATTGCGTTCATCTCGGAATTCTGCTTGAGATAAAGTCCGAGTTTGTGTAAATCGGACTCAATATGAAGGAGTTATGACCTTTCGAAGTTTCAGAATTCAATTTAAAATTCAAATAGTTCAAATTTAGTTCAAAAATTCGAAAAACAGACCTAAACTGGGCTGGGCGGGAAAATTCCCGCCCAGGAACAAGGTCGACCTGGGGATCGACCTGCCGAGTCGACCTGGTCAGGTCCTGGCTGGCCTGGTCGGGTTCTGGTCGAATTCCTGAGCTCTGGTGTGTCACTATGGCTGATTTGTCACTTTTTGATTGGCTCTTCTTGGTGTGTATGGTCTGGATTCACTTTGTGATCATTGACGGCTCAAATCAATCTGAAATTCTATAAATACAACCCAACACTCAACCTAAATTCACACAAATAAAATAGAACTAGAGCCGTCATGCTGTCGGGAAGAAACTAAGAGTAACCATCAGTTCGAGAAAGCTTAGAGACGAGCAAAACTAAAGTAAAAACAAGATTCAAACAATGTTTATCTACCCAAAGGAAAGCATTACAAATTCAGAACTCAGAATCCAGAATTCAAGTTCGTTGTTTGTTGTAAGTATAGTGATTTTTCCGATGAGAATAAAAATTAAGACTTGATTCGATGTAAAGTGGAAATGGAATTTTACTATTGTGTAACGACGATGCTAATTCATATATGTGTATTGCAATGATTGTATTGTGAATGGTATTGGGATGTTTGTGGTATAATTGACTTGATGTTGATCCTATTGTACATTTAGAATGAAAGCAACATCACATACAAGTGTATGGTTAATGCTAGAATTTACACCTATATGTTTATATGTTTAATATAGGTTGTATACATTTTTCTAAGTCCAAGTTAAGACTTATATACACATGTTCTATGCTAAGACCATTATGCCTACATGATTAAATCCCATGTATATGTTCTTATGTTCTTTGCAAGTTTGTAATTGGGTCCATGCCAAGTACCATTTAGTTTCACACGATTATTGCAAGTTTCATGTTATAATAGGATACATGATTTGATCTAATTCACGCTTGGGTTAATGTCAAAAATAAACATTTCTATGGACACGTAATAACTTTTTCACATGCTATTTTGTGTTTGAAGTTATGCCTAGATAAAAATATGTTTAGGCTTATGCTTTATGCAAGTCTAAATTATGCCATTTTATGTGACACCTATTTAATTAGATTATTATTTGAATGCAAGTTCACACGATAAGTTGAAACCCATGATTTATGTTAATTAGATCGCAAAGTTGCAAGTTCATATGTTACACACCCTTTATGTTATTTAGAATATTTCATGTTCTTGCCTTTCCCTTCTATGTTTATAAGTTGGGCTGAAATATCCAGCCCAACATTTATTTTAATCTTATGAACGTACAAACGGGGAAATATTGTTGGGATTAAACACGAAAAATATATGTGTTGGCATATTTGGCACATGCCAATGATTGGTGACATTTAAATGGTATGAATCTCCATGCCTAAAAAGATAACGAACTTGGAAATTAGGCCATAACATTTACATATAACAAGTAAAAGAGACAAATATGTAAATTTAGAAAATACGAATATGCTTAACCCGAGGTTGGATTGAGTTGTGATGTAAACCTGCCCGGACCCGCCCAGCTGTCTAGTAATCACAACAATACCTATCCAATGTGGGAGCTTAAGGCATTAAGCCCAATAAGGACCCGAGGTTAGACTGAATTGCGGTGTAAACCTGCCCGGAACCGACCGAATGTCGAGTAACCACAAGAATACCTATCTAATGTGAGTGGTCGGTGCTTTAATGAATAAATTAAAGCTAGAATGAGGATGGTAGGGTTAAGTTAACTAAAACACTTAACCAATTCAACATGTTAACTAAACCGATGGGTGGGGTTAGGTTAATACAAACACTTAACCACTTAACATGTTCAACTAGAAAACCATAGTAACGGGGACCCGTTTCAGCAGTAACCCAATTAGGTATCATGATACCCTGAAACTAGGCAGGGTGGGGCATGATTACTGGGTTAATTGTAAGTGGTCAAAAGCGACGACGGTTGGTGCAGCAGTGTGGGTTCTAACGGAGTGCTGGCGTGCACACACTTCGGAGAAGACAAACAGGGCACTGGGCACCAGTACTATGCACTATGCATTTTAGAATTGTGTCGGGCCGCCACCATGGGACTTGATACACCCCATGGTGGGACAAGCATAGGTATCTACAATCATTGGGGGCCGTATGACACATATAATTTTACGAGTAGGAGACGATCTTTAGAAAGGGGATCACTTCACCCCGATCATGGGGCGCCAATCGGAAAAAAATACAAGTAGGTGCAGAGATATAGTGTGGGGTGCGATAATATATTCAGTTCAAAACAGCTTTATCTTAGTTTATGATACTTTCCTGTTTCCAGTTTATACCTATCATGCCCTTTTTCTTATTCTCATACTGAAGAGTCACTAGACTTATCAGGCTTTATGTCTGACTCTATTTTTCTTTCGTCTTCTTTTCTTCCGTTCCCCCAGGTCCACATGGAGGAAACAACCCAACTTAGTCAGACTCTTTGCAAGCTTTAAGATAGTAGATGTATGGTTTGGACTCGGCTTCCTTGGCTATGGCTTTTGGACACATTCTATGGGGATTTATGCAGCTTTAATTATGTTTTATGCTTCTTTATTTAATAATCAAGACAGAAATGATGATGTAATGTTTTGGAAATTATTGTGAGACAATTATGGAAATGTTTTGTCTAAACACGTATTTATGAAATGAAAGTCTGTTGGTTTTCTGCTGCTTATACATATATGTGTTTATATTTGTCTTGTGTTTTATCTGTGACTTTTACTTATAAACCTCCACCGAAGTTAAGGCATTCCATTTGTGAGTGACCTTAACGGAGGTGGGGTGTTTCACTTGGTATCAGAGCATAGGTTTACCAGATTAGATAAAGGTTTTTGAAACTATTTTCAAAAATAGGTTTAAAGAAGCATTTTTTTCAAGAAAGAGCGTTGTTTTTAAAAAGGCATAATTCCCCAAAGCCATACGCATTATCTCTCTATCCTTTTGTGTTGAATCTTTCCTTTTTGTTTCAGCATGTCTGGAGATCTTAACCTTCCAGAAGGAGTACCGATACCTGGCTGGTTCCGAAGGTACCTAAAGGCTAGGGCTAATGGTGCAGGCCCAGCAGACATTCCTCCTTCCACAGTGGCAGCGGTTCCTCCTCCTTCTCGTGGAAATGCTTTTGCTAAGACGTGTAGAGACTTTAAGGCTATGGGTGGAAAGGACTTTTATGGAACTGAATCCTTTGTGGTAGCAAGGAACTGCCTGAAGGAGACAGAAGATTTGTTCATCATCTTCGAAGTTGACGATAGGCAAAAGATACAGCTAGCAGTGTGGTTGCCTAAAGACGAAGCTTCTTATTGGTGGGAAGTTACCCATGCTGAGAGTCCAGTGGAAACTTGGGAAGATTTCAGGACGAGGTTTGAGATGAAATTCCTCTCCAAGCTGAAAGAAGCCTGCAAATAGAGAAGTTCCTTACTCTCAAATAAGGAAGTATGACGATCAAGGAGTACGTCAATCAGTTTAATCAGCTGGCCAGATTTGGGCTGGATTTAGTAAACACCCAACACAAGAAGACCCTTCGCTTCGTCAAATGTCTGAATGAGCCTCTACACAGCCTTGCTATGACCCATATACCCATGGGAGCGACTTATGAAAGCTTGGTGGACATGGAGCTGCTACACGAGGAAGATAAAGACAAGAAAGAGGCGCCTCAAGAAAAGAAAGAGGGTTTACAGGTTAAGAAAACAGACTTCAAGAAGGGCAGGAAGAACAACAAATCCCGTGAAAAGAGAAAGTGTAATTTCTGTGGCATTGTTGGACATATAGCAAAAGACTGCAGAAAGAAGAAGGCGAAGATGAATGGTGGTTGTTTCCATTGCGGTGAGACTGGACACATGTCTAAGGACTGCCCAAAGAAGCGGGGGCAGGGACAGAAGACTGGATCCACTTCAGGGGGACAGGTTCACGCGCTGGTGGCACCTCCGCAGGAACGAGGTAGAAATATTTCTGTAGAAAGCTTAGTTTATCTCTATGATCATCCAGTTCGCACTCTCTTTGATTATGGCGCATCACACTCCTTTATTTCATCTGCTTTAGTAGAATCTCTGCACCTAGACACTAGTATGGTAGAAGATCACTTGGTTGTTTCAAATCCAATTGGGGGCTCAGCTTATTTGTCGATGGTTTGTTTGGATTTGAAAATCACTATTCTAAGTGTTGAGTTTAGATGTAGTGCCTTTGTTTTGGGTTTCTCGGGATATGGATTGATCTTAGGCATGGACTGGTTATCCAGTAATGGTGCCATTCTTGATTGTGAGAAGAGAGTGGTTAGACTCTTGAATCAGCTCGGTAACACTCTAGAAATTTCTCGTAATCCCTTGAATGTTGTTATGCTTAGTTATCTAGAGTCGCTTGATTCTTCTGTTGAGAATTCGCAGTCGGTTAGAGTGGTCCGTGAATATCCGGATGTCTTTGAAGAGGTGAAGGGCTTACCTCCGAGGCGGGAAATAGACTTCCGCATATATCTTGTTAATAATGCAAAGCCCGTAGCTTTACCTGTTAGACACATGGCTCCAAAGGAGAGAAAGGAGCTCAGTAAGCAAGTTAAGGAGCTTCTAGAGAAGGGGTTTATAAGGCGGAGTATCTCGGAATGGGGTGCTCTAGTGGTGTTCGCCACCAAAGAAGATGGCTCACTACATCTTTGTGTGGACTATAGGGAGCTAAACAAGCTGACTAAGAAGAATAGACACCCGCTTCCCAGAATAGATGATCTGTTTGATCATCTTATATGAGCGTCGGTTTTCTCCCAACTTGATCTGGCTGCTGGGTTCCATCAGCTAAGGGTAGCTGAACATAACATTGATAAGACGGCGTTTGGAACCCCAAACGGTTTCTTCGAGTGACTTGTCATGCCTTTCGGCCTCACAAACGCACCCGCTTATTTCGTAGACCTAATGAGCAGGGTGTTCAGATAATTCCTCAACAAGTTTGTGGTTGTCTTCGTAGACGATATTTTGATCTTCTCAAAGAATGAGGAAGAACATGCTCAGCATCTGAAAGAGATCATGGAAACTCTTCGAGTTCATCAGCTGAAAGCCAAATTCTCCAAGTGCCACTTTTGGAGAGAAGAAGTAAGGTTTCTTGGACATGTAGTGTCCAAAGAGGGGTTAGTTGTGGACCCCACGAAAGTGGCGGTGGTGCAAGATTGGAAGGCACCAAGAAATGCAACTGAAGTCCGAAGCTTTCTTGGGCTAGCAGGTTTTTACCGAAAGTTCATTAGAGATTTCGCGAAAATCTCAGCTCCACTCATAAGGCTAACAAAGAAGAATCCAGCGTTCGCTTGGGATTTGGATTGTGATATTGCTTTCCAATGCTTGAAAAGGGCTCTTACAACAGCCCCAGTTCTTACATTGCTAGATGGAAGCAAGATGTTTACAGTATACATGGATGCATGTGGAACGGGACTAGGCACTGTTCTGATGCAAGAAGGGAAGGTAGTGGCTTATGGTGGAAGACAATTGAAAGTTCATGAAAAGAACTACCCAACCCACGATCTTGAGTTAGCCGCCATCGTCTTTGCGCTTAAGTCTTGGCGCTATTATCTCCTAGGTTAGAAGTTCGAATTATATACTGACTATAAATCGTTGTAGTGGCTTATGGTGGAAGATAATTGAAAGTTCATGAAAAGAACTACCCAACCCACGATCTTGAGTTGGCCGCCATCGTCTTTGCGCTTAAATCTTGGCGCCATTATCTCCTAGGTGAGAAGTTCGAATTATATATTGACTATAAATCGTTGAAGTATCTTTTCTCGCAGAAAGATCTTAACTAAAGATAGCAAAGGTGGATGGAGTTTCTTGCCTCGTATGATTTTGAGATTTCCTATACTCTTGGCAAGGGCAACGTAGTAGCAGACGCCTTGAGCAGAAATAAGCTGACCTTAAGCCCTCTCTTTGTAGAAAGGCAAAGCTTGGAGTATATAGCCAGTTTTGACATTAGGTCCTCCACTGACTTTGTACCCGGCCTGCTAGCAACATTAGAAGTGTGACCAACTCTATTAGACTCAATAGGGGCCGCACAATGCGAAGACCCTCATCTTGTTGATGTGATTGATAAGCTAATTAGTGGTGAAACTTCCAGTCACCTCAATAGGTAGTCCATCGATGATAAGGGTTGGCTGAGGCGAGATGGAAGACTATGCGTCCCAGAAGCAAGGGATTTGGTAAAGATGGTTCTCGGGGAAGCACACCATTCCAAGATGACAATACACCCAGGTGGAGACAAGATGTACAAAGTCGTAAAGAGAGTTTTCTTTTGGAATGGCATGAAGAAGGATGTGGCAGATTTCGTTTCTAAGTGCATGATATGCCAACAGGTCAAGGTGGAACAAAAGAAGCCTGGAGGACTGCCTCATCCTCTAGAAGTCCCGCAGTGGAAGTGGGATAGCATTTCAATGGACTTCATTGATGGGTTGCCGAGGTCAAGAAGGGGCAATACTAGCATTTGGGTAATAGTGGACAGGCTCATAAAAAGTGCCCACTTTATACCTGTCAAGAGTAGAACGACTGCCTCATCTCTAGCATCTTTTTATCTCAAGGAAATAGTTCGACTCCATGGAATACCCTCAAGCATAGTGACTGACCAAGATCCTATCTTTACGAGCGAGTTTTGGCGGAGTCTGCAAGAAGCTGTAGGCACACAGTTATGCTTGAGCATGACCTATCACCCCCAAACTGATGGTCAGACGGAAAGGGTGAATAGGGTATTAGAAGATCTTTTGAGATTGTGCGTTCTTGACTTTGGAGGGACATGGGAGGATCATCTTCCTTTAGTGGAATTCGCCTACAACAACAGCTACCAAGCCACCATCGGCGTGGCGCCCTTCGAAGCTTTGTATGGAAGACCGTGTCGATCACCAACTTGTTGGTGGGAGTCTATAGACAAACTTATACTTGGGCTAGACATGATTAGAGAGACTTCAAAAAAAGTGGACTTGATACGAAGGAGAATGAAGACTACTCAAGATGGACAGAAATCCTATGCAGACAAAAGAAGGACCGACCTTGAGTTTGTGGTTGGGGATAGGGTTTTCCTTAAGGTATCTCTTTTAAGGAACGTCGTTCGTTTTGGATCCGCAGGAAAGCTAGCACCAAGATTTGTAGGACCGTTCCCTATCATCGAGAAGATTGGGAAGATGGCTTATAGAGTAGAGCTTCCCGAAAGGTTAGCTGGAATTCACAATGTCTTTCACATTTCTCATCTCCGGAAATGTTTACATGAGTCTACGGAAGTAGTGGAGCCAAGCATTCTAGAAGAAGTTGAAATCGAACGAGAAACAACTGTGAGGAGAGTTCCAAATCGAATCGTAGGAACTGAAATCAAAAAGCTACACAACCGTGAAGTCAAGCTTGTTAAAGTTCAATGGAGCGATGCCAAGGAAGACGCAACTTGGGAAACTGAGGACAGAATACGTGCTGCCTACCCTTTTCTTTTTGAGGGTACATCTTTGATCTCTCTTTTTCCATAAGTTTTTGCTTGTATCTACCTTTTAGTGTATTTTCTCGGTCCTTTTTCTCCTAACTCCTTAGGTAGAAACTAATGGATGTAAACATGTATTTGAAACATGTTATGATTGATGGCTGCAAGTGGTTGTTAGTGGTTGCTCGTGGATGCATATACACACACCCTAGGCATTAGATCGGCTCAGTCACTTCCATATTGCATATGCATATATGTATTCATATTTGTATGTGGTTGAAACTTGATATGTTGTCATATGGATGTCGCATTTGTATGAATGGTTGCGCACTCATGTAGAATTATGAGTAAGAAAAAATTTGCATACATAATGGATTCATGACACTTACATGATTTGCATTAAGGAGGTCAACTGAATCAGTAGACTGCCTGATTTTTCTTTAGATAAGGACATGTACACGCACTATGCATATGATCATGAAGCATTAAAAGTCATTTAAGGACAATGGACGTCTGTGTTTGTTGGTTGAGTAGATGGACGATTGGATGTTAGGATATACGTTCTTCCAGACTTGAAGATTTCGGGGACGAAATCCTTTAAGGAGGGGAGAATGTAACACCCCGAATTTTCAATTAACATTTAATTAACAAATTTAAAGTGTACTTAATTCAAAATGAAGAATTAAGGGAAACGGGTTACGCATTGCGTTCGTCTCGGAATTCTGCTTGAGATAGAGTCCGAGTTTGCGTAAATCGGACTCCGTATGAAGGAGTTATGACCTTCCGAAGTTTCAGGATTCAATTTAAAATTCAAACAGTTCAAATTCAGTTCAAAAATTCGAAAAACAGACCCAAACTGGGCTGGGCAGGAAAATTCCTGCCCAGGAACCAGGTCGACCAGGGGGTCGACCTGGGTACCCCGGTCGACCTAGAGGTTGACCTGTCGAGTCGATCTGGTCAGGTCCTGGCTGGCCTGGTCGGGTTCTGGTCGAATTCCTAAGCTCTGGTGTGTCACTTGTGCTGATTTGTCACATTCTGATTGGCTCCTCTTGGTGTGTATGGTCTAGATTCACTCTATTATCATCTGACGGCTTAAATCAATCTGAAATTCTATAAATACAACCCAACACTCAACCTAAATTCACACAAATAAAATAGAACTAGAGCCGTCATGCTGCTGGGAAGAAACTAAGAGTAGCCATCAGTTGGAGAAAGCTTAGAGACGAGCAAAACTAAAGTAAAAACAAGATTCAAACAACGTTTATCTACCAAAAGGAAAGCATTGCAAATTCAGAACTCAGAATCCAGAATTCAAGTTCGTCGTTTGTTGTAGGTGTAGTGATTTTTCCGATGAGAATAAAAATTAAGACTTGATTCGATGTAAAGTGGAAATGGAATTTTACTATTGTGTAACGACGATGCTAATTCATATCTGTGTATTGCAATGATTGTATAGTGAATGGTATTGGGATTTTTGTGGTATAATTGAATTGATGTTGATCCTATTGTACATTTAGAATGAAAGAAACATCACATACAAGTGTACGGTTAATGCTAGAATTTACACCTATATGTTTATATGTTTAATATAGGTTGTATACATTTTTCTAAGTCCAAGTTAAGACTTATATACACATGTTCTATGTTAAGACCATTATGCCTACATGATTAAATCCCATGTATATGTTCTTATGTTCTTTGCAAGTTTGTAATTGGGTCCATGCCAAATACCATTTAGTTTCACATGATTATTGCAAGTTTCATGTTATAATAGGATACATGATTTGATCTAATTCACGCTTGGGTTAATGTCAAAAATAAACATTTCTATGGACATGTAATAACTTTGTCACATGCTAGTTTGTGTTTGAAGTTATGCCTAGATAAAAATATGTTTAGGCTTATGTTTTATGCAAGTCTAAATTATGCCATTTCATGTGACACCTATTTAATTAGATTATTATTTGAATGCAAGTTCACATGACAAGTTGAAACCCATGATTTATGTTAATTAGATCGCAAAGTTGCAAGTTCATATGTTACACACCCTTTATGTTATTTAGAATATTTCATGTTCTTGGCTTTCCCTTCTATGTTTATAAGTTGGGCTGAAATATCCAGCCCAACATTTATTATAATCTTGCGAACGTACAAACGGGAAAATATCGTTGGGATTAAACATGAAAAATATATGTGTTGACATGTTTGGCACATGCCAATGATTGGTGAATGATATGAATTGCCATGCCTAAAAAGATAACGAACTTGGAAATTGGGCCATAATATTTACATATAACAAGCAAAAGAGACAAATATGTAAATTTAGAAAATACGAATATGCTAAACTCGAGGTTGGATTGAGTTGTGATGTAAACCTGCCCGGACCTGCCTTGCTGTCCAGTAATCACAAAAATACCTATCCAATGTGGGAGGTTAAGGCATTAAGCCCAATAAGGACCCGAGGTTAGACTGAGCTGCGATGTAAACCTGCCCGGAACCGACCGGTTGTCCAGTAACCGCAACAATACCTGTCTAATGTGAGTGGTCAGTGCTTTAATGAATAAATTGAAGCTAGAATGAGGATGGTAGGGTTAAGTTAACTAAAACACTTAGCCAATTCAACATGTTAACTATACTTATGGGTGGGGTTAGGTTAATACAAACACTTAACCACTTAACATGTTCGACTAGAAAACCCTAGTAACGGGGACCCGTTTCAGAAGTAATCCAATTAGGTATCATGGTACCCTGAAACTAGGCAAGGTGGGGCATGATTACTGGGCTGATTGTAAGCGGTCAAAAGCGACGGCGGTTGGTGCAACAGTGTGGGTTTTAACGGAGTGCGGGCGTGCACACACTTCAGAGCAGACAAACAGGGCACTGGGCACCAGTAGTATACACTATGCATTCTAGAATTGTGTCGGGCCGTCCCCATGGGACTTAACACACCCCATGGTGGGACCAGCATAAGTATCTACAATTATTGGGGCCATATGACACATATGATTTTGCGAGTAGGAGCCGATCTTTATAAAGGGGATCACTTCACCTCGATCATGGGGCGCCAATCAGAAAAAAATACAAGTAGGTGCAGAGATATAGTGTGGGGTGCGATAGTATATTCGGTTCAAAACAGCTTTATCTTAGTTTATGATACTTTCCTGTTTCCAGTTTATACCTATCTGCCCTTTTTCTTATTCTCATGCTGAAGAGTCACTAGACTTACCAGGCTTTATGTCTGACTCTATTTTTCTTTCGTCTTCTTTTCTTCCATTCCCCCCCTCCAGGTCCACAGGGAGGAAACAACCCGGCAGTCAGACTCTTTGCAAGCTTCAAGATAGTAGATGTATGGTTTGGACTCGCTTTCCTTGGCTATGGCTTTTGGACACGTTCTATGGAGATTTATGCAGCTTTAATTATGGTTTATGCTTCTTTATTTAATAATCAAGACAGAAATGATGATGTAATGTTTTGGAAGTTATTGTGAGACAATTATGGAAATGTTTTGTATGAACACGTATTTATGAAATGAAAGTCTGTTTGTTTTCCGCTGCTTATACATATATGTGTTTATATCTGTCTTGTGTTTTATCTGTGACTTTTACTTATAAACCTCCACCGAAGTTAAGGCATTCCCTTTGTGAGTGACCTAAACGGAGGTTGGGTGTTTCACATTCCACATTGTCAATTCACACATATGATCAGTTTCTATTAGTAATATAACTTTTGAGTTCATACGCCTCAAAGATGGGTGTTAAACTAAGAGAATAAATTCTCTGCTACCTCAGATGTCTCATTAATAGCAAATAATCGGTTATGTTATGAAATACAATATCAGACACGCAATCCATTTACAAGCTCATTCTGGATCTGAACGAAACCTAAGGCACCTTGTTCCTTGTCCCCTAAGGGAGGGAGGCCCTTGCATATCCAGTCAATCTCGTATGAAGTATGGACGACCCCCACTTATAAGCTCACCATGGGTGTATGGCCCAATCGAGACATCAACATAATCCAAACGACGTGAAGATCTCCGGTCTTCTACCACCGCCTTCGGTATCTTCAATACACTTTCATATAGTTATTCATAATGGGTTGAAACCCGATCTTTTCTAATAACTAGCATATCATTAAAATCAAGTGATATATAAACATATCGTAAGTCTCATTCCATTTCAGAATATCAAATCATTTTTACATTGGAAACCATTTCAAAAGATTATAAAATCTCTTTTCACAAAGTTAATTCAAATTAAAGTTTATAAACCTTATCGCCATTATCGATGTAATGGCCCGTATTTCCGTACCTTTTGAGTTGACTAATAACACCACACCTCCAACCCAAATTGCACAGAAACATGAATCATTAAGAAGTTAGATGATTAGAAATAGAAAGAAAGAAAAGTTAGAATAGAAGGAAACGAAGAACAAAAATCTCACAATGGAACGAATAAATTTATTAACTAACATAACTTTTGAAATACTGTATACACACACCATCATCAGAGCACAATAGCTAGAACAGTTATAAACACTTGTTTTCATATATAAACATAGTACATAGCAGAAAATATGACAGTCTATAGCTAAATGGTGAAGCCTTCTGCTTCAAGATCCTTCAAGTGAATCTGTAAAATCCTGACTACTTGACTGCCCGTATAAATTTGGGCACCCAAGAGTTTAGGGTTAAAAAAAAAAAAAAAACTCTGGGTCAATCATGGGACTAGTGTGAGTAAACTCCAACCATTTGATTTAATTTTAAAATATCCTTTCGAAAGAAAAGATAATCGTAAGACCGATCCAGACATAAACACGGATGGTTTTTACCTTAGGATAACCCAAAATATTCTTGATATCAAAATCTTGTGATATTGTAATAGTGTCTAAATCAAATAAATATCAATCTAGTGGAACGCTTGCATCTCACGCTACATATATAAAGTTAAATCAAAAACCATAGGGCACTTATTGGAGAATGGATTTCCAACTATGATATTGTATGGGACCACCTTCCGATCAGTGTACTCTAGAGGAAGTACACCGGGGTTCAACAAGAACATCTTGCAACCCGACCAAACATGGCTGACCACTCATTTAACTTGAGTGTACCGAGCATATTATCACCAACGATGTGATCAGAAACCGTTACCAAAAGAATACAGTATCAAATAGAATAAGAAGAAAATTGAATTTCTTTGGATCAGGTGATAACACCCCTAATGGGAATGACCCGCATAGCCATGCTGCCTTCCCGGTTTATGTCATTTCCCAGTTGATGAGGCTTGAGGTCATGATTAACTTTTTAGAACATCTTGCCGCCATTTACTTTGAATGCCACATCGTCAGACATTTGTCCATGTACGTTGTCCTCAGACTGGACAAACCGAAGGCACCATTCTATCAATCCATCTTGGGCAATTTCTACCTACAATTAACAGAACAGTCCTTGCACTTTACTCCATCTACAACTATCTTCAACATAAGTTGATTCGTAACACTTATACCAATACGGAGTGGTTTTCAAATATTAAACCTGATCCCGGTCTCTCCATATTGACAATGGAGGTATAAAATAGACTAAAACTTTGATAGTTGGTGATTTGACTATCAAAAGGAACATCCATTCAATCAACGATCCTGTTTCCAATTGTAAACTCTACCGATCAACCATTAAACAACACTGGCCCTTTTTAAATTAATTCTTATTATATTAACAATTCCCATTTTCTTATCTTTCCACATATGTTTCCCAAAACTCGTTTGGTCTCTCATATTCATTGAACCCATTCCCAAATATAATAAACTATTTATTTTCCCTATTCCATAAAATATCTCTTATTAACAGCATAAAACATTTGCATCTACCCACATTTCTTATTTTTAATATTTAGAAAATACATGATATTACCATTGGAAAACATTTTCAATTTCACTTTTTATAAGGAAAATGTTTCTAAATTCTTTTTATTGGATTAAATTGAGGTTATATAAAATATCGTTATTATAACTCAATTCACTAATCTTTCATTAACAAATTTTTTCTACCGAACCCTGACCAATGCTCAGTCAATCACGAAGTCAATCAAGTTGGGGTATAGTTACCTCTTAGACCTTAACTGAACATCATTCTCAACTTCGAAATAGTCAAAGCTCACACCTTCAAATAAACCGTCTCTTAGACAACTCTCGAATTTCAGTTTAACAATCATTTCTTTTACGGAAAACATTAATTATAATAACAACCTTATAATCCATGTTTCCAACGTATTTTATATTAAAATATAACTTTAATTCATTAATTTGGATAGATAAATAAATAATAACAATTAAATCTTAATTAAAATGAAATGTAAGAATTTCTTTCCTTAATTCAATATATTCGAGTTCCAAAATAATTATCTTTCGAATAATCTATATTCGTTAATATTCCAAATTCCAAAATAAATCTACCCTTTCAGGTTAACTCAAATTTTCCTTAGAACTATACCCTTTTGCATTTCAAAAATGAATATCATTCCTTAATAGGACATCTGGACTTGTTTTATCAATCAACCTGATTTTTATTTGTAAATATCATTACAGGTTCAATTCCGTTTAATGTGTCACTTTATAAAGTTACATCATATTTCTCTTCATCCATTTATGAAATCTCTATTCTTTATATTCTGATTTATAAGATTTCTCTTATAAAATTTCATTTTTTAATTAATTTTCGATTTATTAATCTCTAGAAATTTCCAATTTCCAAAGCTCTTTAATAACAGATAAGTTTATTAAGAAAAGTATTATTTTCTTATATAAGGAAATTCTATAAAGTTCTTTCTTCATTTATCACCAATCCATTTATACCTTTGGATCCATAGCTAACCCACTTAACGAAATAAAATTCACAATTTTATTTTATTCAAATTTCCATTTGAAATCATATTTCCAAAACTCAAATTTTCTTTATAAAATCAAATCAATTGGCGATATCTCAAAACCAAGTACTTCTCTTTATATTTATTTACAGTTGTTCATACAGAAATCTCGTTTATTTCCATTATTTAAAACCTCGTTAATAATTTCCTTTATAACTGCTAATTCCAAATCCAATTACAATTATCGGTTTCAAATCCGAGTTACGCTTTTTTATGTAAATTCAACTTTGAATTTTATCTCAATTTATCCTAAGAAAAATACTTCACTGGATTTATAAACATCGTGTATAAATCATTCTTGTATTTAAACCAGATTATATTTCAAGTATATTTGATATTTAAATTTTATTTTGGAAATAAGTTCCCTTTTTAAAATTCCAAATTCCTTTTCTACATTTGAAAATATTTTTACATTATTTAGATCCCAAAATTCTAAGGCCAGTGTAATTCAAACATAATCATTCACCGATTATATATCACATCATATATCAGAATAAAAGAAAACAGTAATATAAATGTTGAGGAATCTAGTTGGATCCGTCTAACATATTTCCCTACATCCACAAATGTTAATCAACAACAAAATATTAATTTCACATCAATATGAAATATCATAGTAGAGGTGATTAATAATCGGTTTATGGTTTACATATAACTATATCAATCATTTCAACCAATTTAACCAACCATTCATCCAAACAACAATCACAGTGTTAATTTACTATAAATATAGTTGGATCCCTCTAACATATTTCCCTACATCCACAAATGTTAATCGACAACAAAATATTAATTTCACATCAATATGAAATATCATAGTAGAGGTGATTATAATCGGTTTATGGTTTACATATAACTATATCAATCATTTCAACCAATTTAACCAACCATTCATCCAAACAACCATCACAGTGTTAATTTACTATAAATAAATTTAAAACTCATTTATATAAAAATATAAACGAGCCAAAGTTAGTGAGTTTACTCACCTTGTTTCGCAATTGATGAATCTTCTTTTGGCTTCATTTAAAATCAAACAACATTTGATTTCATCATGAAACTCCAGTAGTTTTATTCTCAGTCACGTTAGTTCCATATTGTAGAACTCGTCGTCATGGTTCAAACGAATCTGGTCGCGTTCAATTCTGTACATGTATTCAAAAGTTAAAGCGTTTCAAGTTTATTCGTGAATTAGTAAAATCTAATTTTCCATTAAAATTAATTACTTTCTAATTACCAAATTATCTTCCCTAACCATGATTAGAGAATGCTGCTAATTACTTCCCGTTGTTACTCTAACCAATAACATCTACAACCTCCTCCTTTTTAACATGAATAATTACGTTTCAATTCACCCTCTCTTCATCATGTTCGAAGAAGAGTTGGAACTTGACATTTCATTCAAGCCAAATAGCCGACTTTCTCCTGCCATTACTCCTCAAGTTCAACTGAATTCAAGTAAAAATTCCTAATGTTATTTTCATTCAAAAACCTACCTTTTTATCACGCATCCACCCCTTAATCCATTGTTTGACTCGTAATCCTCCCACGCTAATCCTCTTCCTTCCTATCTCGCTACAATTCCCTCCACATCGAAATCATCTCGCATCACCCCCAAGCTTGGGTCGAACCAAAGATTTACCATGCACCACTACAGCAACTTCCTCCGCCTCGTTCACTCCCTCTCCTCCATGAAAACGCAGGCTGACCACACCGCTCCACTCCCCGTCCTCTTCCTGAAACCTCAACACCATGCCTTAGCTTTTCCACTGTCACCACGATGACATGACCATCGCAACCTATCAAAACAAGGCAATCAGACCTCCTCAACGAACATGAACTTCACCCTATTTCAGAACACCAATTCCACCATCGCTTGAACCCAAAAAAAATTGTTCATTCACTACTGCTGTCGCATCTCGCCGTAGCCGACGAGCTCATCGCTGTGACACCCCCAAAGCGCTGATTTGCTGTGAGAAGCTGGGTTGCTCAGAAATGAGAGTCGAACATAAAGCCCGTATCCATGAAGAACTCGAATCACTAGTTTATGAATTTCTGAAGATTGGGCGAGAGCAGTCTTTCAAAATGGAAGAAGGAGAAAGAGTATTTTTGATGTGTAGTCTCGAACAGATAATGAAGGGGGTTGTTTATCATTTAGAAGGAACAAAAGTATACGGAAACAGTAGCAGTTTGGTTTTAGAAGAATGGAATAAAATGGCATCGTTTTATTTCTTTTATTTCAAATGAGAAGAGGGCGTATACTGCTTGTAAATGAAATAAGTACGAAATAAACAAAGGAAGTCAACATACACTCTGCGAATGTCAGATAAAGGACATGAGATTTTTCTTCCTTTCATTGTTTTAGAATGTCGGCAGCCGTCATTTTTTACTGTAAAAAATCAAATGCAGGTTCTGTTCAGATTTATAAAGACGTGTACAGCCGGGGTCTGCTGGCCAAAATATTTGAAACGATTCGGATAAGATTTTTCCTGCGATTTGCCAGAGATATCACACTGTTTGTCAAAGATTGCTGCGATGCACATAATAAGATAAGATATGCAAGGATTTTGATGGAAAATGACCTCATTTTATAAAATATCTAACAGTTTCGGTTGCCAAATAAAATGCCGCACCCGATGCCTTTAGGCTTTAAATATTATTTTAAAAACATTGGAGCAATGCTTGAATTTTAATTCAAACATTTGAAGAAGATATAACCTATAATTGATGATTTTAAATCGTTTTCAATTAAATCATTTTTAAGCTTTTATAATTTGTATGGCCAAATGGTAACTCCTAACGTTATGAAATTTGAAATCTGATAATAATATAATACTACGGATCCAATAAAACTGATTTATTTGGAATCCGTGACTATTTCGGAATTGGCTATTATCCAGGTCTAAATAAATCAAATATAAATATAATTAAATTAAAAACAATTCAATTTGATAATAATAAACTATTATTATTGTATAAATCAGATTAGAACATCATATAGCTCCAAAATAAACATATCTGGATTTTAAACTCAATATTTGAAATTAAAACGACGTTCGGATATCTAAATTCGATTTACTTATATAATAAATCATTATAATTTATAAACGATTACATAGCGACTATTTGAAAATTTTATTTGGACATAACTCACAATCAAAAATACGAAATCTTGATTTTTCACTTCCAATTAGAAAAATATAATCAAATAGATCCTAATGTTTCTTGTTTCAAAGAAATCCGACTTATATTGGATTTTGTATATTCAATTGAAGTTCAAAACGTAAAATTTCGAACTACCACGACATTATGAGCCCAATTTAAATTTAATTATAAATTATACGTTCAAACTTCGTTTATAATAAATAAATTCCTTGTAAAAATCAGTATATTACCAATACAACATTTAAACCCAATTTAAATGTTTTAAAATTAACGGCGAAAAATCCAAATCATTACATTCCTTCCCCCTGAAAAGAATTTCGTCCTCGAAATTGCTAAGGTAGGAAAAGCGCTACAAACCCTATTAACTAAGATAAAAATCATTTCTATTAATTCATAAATTTAGTTTCAACTGAACGAATTTATTTTAGTTAAAATATTAATTCAATCCTGCTAACGAAAATTTTGAAAATTTTCTAACATCCTAAATTTTCGAAAAATTTCGGCAGAGTCTCCCATGTACGGAGGGACTTTTGCGACATCGTAGGAACAAAAAATATATATACATCGACCCATACGGTTGGAAAACAAAATTCAAAATCCAAATTTTGTATTTTCGTGTAGGCGTACCTTATATAAGTGCTATTAAGCAAACTCTCTTAATTCGTATGCAATTTTCGCAGCCAAACCCAAGCCAATGGCTCCAAGTACCTGTACTTGCTCAATTTGAATGAGTGAGCCTCATGAAGTTTAAATAATCATCCATTTATTTATTTTAATCATATATATATAATTTCATTCAGTTTTGAATGATTTTCAACAAACAGCTTATATTTAATTCACCATCCATACATATACACATCCATATTCTCGCATTCAATCCACATACAAACATTCATATCCATTCAAGTTGATTTTTAATTAATTTATTCACTTTCAATAGGCTGCACAATTTAATTTATAATCCAATTCTATTTAACTTAACTTAAGTCAAATTTCCATTCTATTTGATTTATTTACCATTCCAATTTATTTAACATACCCAAGGTAAATAGAAATCCAGAATTCAAATTCCCGACTTATTTCAAATCATTTTGGAATTATATAATTATACACATATATTTATAATCATCAGCAAATTCAAAACATTTGAATTTGTAAAATAACTTGTTCTTTTCAAACAAATTTCCATTAACAAACTATTATGGTAGCAATTTGTAACGACCCGTATTCTACGCATCATGGGATCGTAGAATATTTATTTCTTTCACATACGAAGTCGTATGGTCATGTAACTTTGGGAGACGACTATTGGGGTCATTTCCCATATTGTTGATTTTTGTCGATTTTTAAATGACCGTTTTGCCCCTAGTTGGTACTGTTTTGGCCATAACTTTTGACTGGAAAGGAGTTTTGACCTGAAACCACTTCCATTGGATTCGAATGATGGTTTCTCTTTCCGTAGAGTGGTCATAATAGCCAAACGGACTTACCGTTTGGGAGATATGGCTGAATTAAGGTTTAAAGGGTTATTTTCAGCTAATTGGGCTTAACCAGGTAATTAGCAACTAGGCCCAATGGGGGATTTCGGGATTTAGAGTATTTAAGGGCTGCTAGGGTTAGGATTTCGGTTTTAGACTCATTTTTCCAGCCGCCACTTACCTCTTTCAAGCTCTAGCAATGGCCTCCAACACCCAAATCACCTTCTAATCACTTTCTAATCAAGTTTTGGCCTAATCTACATCAAATCAAAGAAGATCTTCACCAAATTAGCAAGAGAGCTGCTGGAACACGTAGGGATTGGATCCAAATCAGAGATTATTTCAGATCTAAAGTTTGTTTGGGGCTAAGGTGAGTGATTTGCATAGTTCCTCACTAATTATGGTAATTAGCGAAGATTAGCGAAATTATGGCTCAGAAAAATCTAGAAAAATTCCCAAAATTCTAAAACATCATTTTATGCCTTTGATATGAATTTGGGTTAATTTCGACTAATTTTACAAATCCCGGAATTTGGGGGATTAAGGGGTAATTAGTGATAATTAGCGAATTTGTGCATGTTAAAAATCTGAAAAAATATTCATAAATTCTGAAATATTGTTTTAGACCTCTGATATGAATTTGGGTTAATTTGGTTAAGTTTTGCTAATCTTATCATTAGTTTCACCTAACCATGCTTAAGGGGAAATATGGGGCTTTGGATATGTTTGATCCATTTTAACCTATCATGTTGATGTTTTGATGTTTGTGGTTGATTATACATGTTGCTATGACTGTATGGTATGCTTTGTGATTGTTTAGAAGTGTTAGATTGGTCGAAAACGCCGTCGAATGGCGTAGAAACAGTCGCAGGAAAACATGCAGGAAATGACCCAGAATCCGGATCGGATCGGTGGAGGGGGGCGCGACCCGACCCGTTCCAGCATGGGCGCCACGATCCGTCTGAAGGAGCAAGTCACGACTTAGTTAGGTGGCACGATCCGGTAGTTGAAGTGCGACCCGAACCAATGGGTATTCACGATCCTAACCAGCGAGTCGATGGATACCAGGGCGCGACGACCCGAACCGATCGCCAGAAGGAATCACGAACCACGATCCGAACCGTATGCAGATGACCACGATCCGAGCTGAAGGAGCTTGTCACGAATCGATCTGGAGGGGAGCGCACGATCCGAAACAGAGGGTGACCACGAGCTAGTGACTGCGAACCGAACCAGAGTGGTGCGACCCGAACCGTTGGAGGGCGGAGCACGATCCGAACGTGAAGGAAGACCATGACCTGAAGCAAAGTGAAGTGAAGAAAGGAAGACCGATCCGGATGGAGATGACGACCAAAACCCGAGATGCAAAGGTAGTCCAAATGGAAGTTAGAGCTCAGGATCCAGATGGGAACCAAAGAGTTCACTTCATGATTGGGCTTTGCTGCGGGACGTGTGCAAAGGGGTTGTCGGTATTCATAACTTTGGTTCACCACTGAGAGATGGGTAGTGGGCTTGTAGTGATAGTTACACGGGATTGGATTCCGTCATGGCCCAAAGTATTAGGTGACCAAAGTAGTGGATATCGTATGCTTTACGCACTGAGTGAGGGATGTGAGGATGATTGCTATGCTTGATTGTTTGACATCACTATGACATGCACACCCCCACCCCCGTTATCTTTACACCATTTGAAAGGGCACCTTAGAGTGTTGTACAGTATGTAGTGCTAACTCTTTGGTTGCAGGTCCAGGTTCAGGTATGATTGGATTATACCTGTTATTATGCTGTTTAGATGCTTATCGCTCATACCAGGCTTTATGTCTGACCCAGAGTTTTATGTCTCTTCTTATTACTCTGGGTGCTCACACGAGCAGACTAGAGACAGGTTATGGTTAGCTGGTGATGCGCGAGTAGCTGATTCGGAGGCGAGCAGGAGGCTTCCACGTATGATATATAGATATTCTCCCTGTGTCGTTGGTGGTCGCTACTTGGGCATTAGTAGTGTACCTCCTTTATCTTGCTTTTGCTTTGAGACAGTTTGAAAAGTTGTAATAATGTTTAACTTTGGATCATAAGTTGTACTTATATTTTCCGCTGCTATGTTAGTTGTTTCAGCTTATGCACTGTCTCACCTGTTTTATGTCAAGTATGTTATTATTATATTTTATTCTATACGCTGTGAGACATTCTACAGGTTCTTTGTTGATTCTTCGTCTTCTTACTTTTCTTCTGACGACCGTTCCGTGCCAATTGGACATGTGTACAGCGCACCTTTGGAGTAAATGTCGGTTGGTGCGGGGCGGCCCGTCACACTTGGTATCAGAGCTCTACGTTGCGTAGTTAACCTAGGGAAAGACACTAGGGAGAGTTAGTACGTATATGAGAGCGCGTATTTGTGATTACTTTGGTTTTCAAAAGCTATGTATATATATACTATTAGTAGTATAGGGATGAAGTCGTACTGCACTAGCACCACTATGGGGTCGTTAATCGTTTCCCTTTTACATATTAACGATGAGCCGATATCCTAGAGGTGCTGGTAGAGGGACCAACCATGGGAATGCTCCTGACATGAGGACAATGTTCACCAACTTCATGAGAGACATGCTTAGAGATGTTCAGGGAGCAGTTCCCAATCCCGGAAATGGTGGTGGTCCAGTAGTGCAGGCGCCTAGAGTCGATTTCGCCAAGTTGTGCAAGGATTACACTAACCTTGGTGGGAAGCCGTTCCAAGGAACGGAGTCGGCCACAGATGTTCAGGATTGGTTGGATAGATGTGATCATATCTTCGACGACTTGGGTCTTGGGGATGCGATGAAGAGAAGGCTAGCGTCTCATCAGCTGCAAGGGCGAGCGATGAATTGGTGGAATGCCATTAGAACAGCTACTCCAGAAGATCAAGTTACTTGGAATCAGTTTAAGACTCGTTTTTGTGATAAGTTTATTCCAGCTGCTCATAAATCAGAACTGTTCAAGAAGTTCTTGGAGCTTAAGCAGAACGGTAGAGCAGTCTCGGAGTATATCGATGAATTCGACACTTTATCGAAATATGGATGGTCCCTTATCGATACAGTCGAAAAGAAGAACGAGAAGTTCATAACTGGCTTGGATGGGTACTTGGGGGAAAGACTTATAAACCATATCGATGAGACGTTCGAGTCTATTGTAGGAAAGGCATTAAGGTCAGAGAGCCTTTTCCCTAAGTCGAAGACTGAGGTTGCTACGGCATCTGCAGAGGAGCCAAAACCGCAAGCAGGCGGTGAAGGCAAGAAGAATTCTCAGAACAAGAGGAAGCAGAACCCGACCAAGGATGGTCAGAGTAAGAAAAATAAGAAAGATGACGAATGCTTTAGTTGTGGCAAGAAGGGCCATTACGCCAGAGATTGTCGAGAAAAGCCTGGGGAAAGGAAGTGCTTTAACTGCGGCCAGGCGGGACATCACAAGGATGATTGTCCACAACCTCCTAGGGAGAAGCAGATTGTGAAAGCGTATGCTATCAACGCTGTTCCTTCTTCGTCAAATGCCCCAACTGCGGCGCAGAAGGAAAAAGGTGTCGTTATTCGAGGTATGCTTTCTATTTAAGATGTTTTGATTGGGTTTTGTTTGACAAACCTGAGTTAGTCGATAGACCTTTAGTAGTGACGAACCCGATTTGGTGGTTCGACTAGTTTGGCATGATTTGTTAATGTGGTCTTATCGAGTCATGGATGTATGTTTCCTTGTGATTGCTTTGTTTTGGGCTTTACTGGGTTTAGCATTATTTTGGGGAGTCGATCTACTCCAAAGGAATAGGGTGGTATTAGGTACCTACCTAGTAATGGCAAGGGTAACTGGAGTTAAGGAAGCTAAGAGGTTATCGTTGCAGTAAGTTCTAGTTGTCTCTGGGAGGCAAATGAGTACTCCAGTGCTAGATTGTTTTGCTAATATCACCTCATGTGGATTGTCCGAACTCGGAGGAGATGTTCCTTGGGTGCTTGTCTGATATTGGTTTAGGCCTTTGGGGCTTGTGCTTGGGGAATGTCGATTTCGACTAGGATGGTTTGCGTGAGGGATAAGTAGACGTTGCGATTTTCATTGGATGATATCTTGGTTCACTCGAGGAGTGACGGGTAGATGGAACATGATAAGACTGTTCAATGGTATAGAGTGCCCAGAGTTAGACTCGATAGGGTTATGAGATAGCTCGAGTGGGACTCGGGAAAGATGCAAAGTAATGGATTGTTTAGGACCCTATGTGATGTTCTCTATTGGATAGTAAAACTTTGAAGGAATAGGATGTGTTCGTTGATCATGGAAGATACAACGAAGGTTAGGGCGATTCAAGTTGGACTTGAACTCGTAAAAGAAAATAGGTGTTCGTTGATCCTGGAGATGCAACGAATAGGGAAACGACTCACGTTGGACTAGAGTTTGTCGGTACTGAAGACTGGGTCTGAGTTATAGATTGACTCGAGTTGGACTCGAGAAGGCTGCAAAGAATTGGATTCAGCTCGAGTTGGACTCGAGAGGGCAGCAAGAAAATGGATAGACTTGGGTTGGACTCAAGTATTTTAGGAGGACTAAAAGCAGGGGTATCTGGGGACGCCCGTTACCTTGGATCCGTTGGACGTGATCTAGTTATCCTTGGAGGATAAACGTACGTTGGACGTACGGTAGTCCGATTGGAGGCTGGGCTTCCATTAGTTTAATTATCCTTGGAGGATAAACGTGCGTTGGACGTACGGTAGTCCGAAGGGAGGCGGGGCTTCCATTGGCCTGGGATTGGTTGGACCAGTCAAGTAGGCATCGGTGTATGTATGGAGGCTGGGCTTCCATTAGCTATTGATGTTGGTTGGACCAGACAGACTGGAATCGACATATTGGGATTGGTTAGACCAATCATGTAGGTGTCGATGTGTTTATGACTTTAGCAGGTGATAGATAGGATTTGTTTGATGGATGTTATGATTGCTATGTTTGTTCCTATCTTTCTTCTCTTGAGTAGGCTATCACCTGTAGGGTTCCAGCGATGGGGAACAAAGTGATTGTAGTAGGACTATGAGCCAGTGCAGTAGAGTCATTATGACTCGAGGGGCAAAGTGGACATAGTAAAGGATTAGTAAAGCTATGAGCCAGTGCAGTGGAGTTGTTATCACTTCATGGGGCAGAGTGGACATAGCAAAGGACTAGTGACTATGGATCAGTGCAGTGGAGTCGCCATGACTCCATGGGGCAGAGTGATCATAATAAAGGATTTGGGTGTAGTACTAGTTGCATTGAGTAGGAGACATGCCAGTTTAGCGGTTTTGTTTCTAGGATGGAAGCAATTAGAGTATGTCACAGGATATGATTTCAGACCCAAGACTAAATTGGATTCAGAAACGCTAGTAAGCTTGACGATTAGATCGATTTTGATTGAGTGGATTGTTTCCAGTTAGAAGGACGATCCTAATCTATTGGGAACCATCTCTAGGGTAGAGATGGGTATCGATGGAAAGAGAATGATCAGGTAAGGATTTGATCGAGAAGGGTGGCTTCGAAAGAATAAGGGACTAGTTGTACACCACGTAGATGGACCGAGAGGTGAAGTGCTTAGAGCATATCATCACTCGAAATTGACTATACATCCTAGTGGTAACAAGATGTATTGAGACATAGAGCAGATCTACTACTGGGAAGGGATAAAGATAAGCAGAAGGCTTATCTCGATAAGAGACGAAGAGATTTGGAATTCTTCGTTAACGACTTGGTGTTCGTCGAGATCTCTCCATAGAGAATGTGATTCAGATTGGTTAGAGAGGTAGGTTAGCACCAAGATTTGTTGGCCCATTCCCAGTCCTCGGGCAAGTTAGGAATTTGGCGTATGAGGTAGAGCTACCTGACAAGATGGCGGGAGTTCACAACGTATTTCATGTTTCCCAGTTAAGGAAGTTTGTGCAAGACCCTAATGTGACTATTTCACCTGATCAGTTGGATGATATCGAAGTTGAACTCGAGGCGGTTGGGAATCGCAAATCTATGCGTATTGTTGGGAACGATACGGAGCAGCTTCGAAGGAAGGCGGTGAAACTAGTCAAAGTCCAGTGGGGTGAGAATGAAAAAGACTGTACTCGGGAAACAGAGGAGGAAATAAGGAAGAAGTATCCAGAACTCTTTGCCTAGTAGGGTTTTGGTAGTGATAGTTCCTTCCCTTGTTAGTAAACCGCATGCTAGGATAGACTTGTTTTGCATGTTGATTGTTGTTTTATGGTTGATAGGCATGCGGGACCCTTTGTGTGTTTTGGTTAGGGAATTTCGGGGGCGAAATTTCTTAAGGGGGGAAGAGTGTAACGACCCGTATTCTACGCATCATGGGATCGTAGAATATTTGTTTCTTTCACATACGAAGTCGTATGGTCATGTAACTTTGGGAGACGACTATTGGGGTCATTTCCCATGTTGATGATTTTTGTCGATTTTTAAATGACCGTTTTGCCCCTAGTTGGTACTGTTTTGGCCATAACTTTTGACTGGAAAGGAGTTTTGACCTGAAACCATTTCCATTGGATTCGAATGATGGTTTCTCTTTCCGTAGAGTGTTCATAATAGCCAAACGGATTTACCGTTTGGGAGATATGGCTGAATTAAGGTTTAAAGGGTTATTTTCAGCTAATTGGGCTTAACCGGGTAATTAGCAACTAGGCCCAATGGGGGATTTCGGGATTTGGAGTATTTAAGGGCTGCTAGGGTTAGGATTTCGGTTTTAGACTCATTTTTCCAGCCGCCACTTACCTCTTTCAAGCTCTAGCAATGGCCTCCAACACCCAAATCACATTCTAATCACTTTCTAATCAAGTTTTGGCCTAATCTACATCAAATCAAAGAAGATTTTCACCAAATTAGCAAGAGAGCTGCTGGAACACGTAGGGATTGGATCCAAATCAGAGATTATTTCAGATCTAAAGTTTGTTTGGGGCTAAGGTGAGTGATTTGCATAGTTCCTCACTAATTATGGCTAATTATGGTAATTAGCGAAGATTAGCGAAATTATGGCTCAGAAAAATCTAGAAAAATTCCCAAAATTCTAAATCATCATTTTATGCCTCTGATATGAATTTGGGTTAATTTCGACTAATTTTACAAATCCCCGAATTCAGGGGATTAAGGGGTAATTAGTGATAATTAGCGAATTTGTGCATGTTAAAAATCTGAAAAAATATTCATAAATTCTGAAATATTGTTTTAGACCTCTGATATGAATTTGGGTTAATTTGGTTAAGTTTTGCTAATCTTATCATTAGTTTCACCTAAACATGCTTAAGGGGAAATATGGGGCTTTGGATATGTTTGATCCATTTTAACCTATCATGTTGATGTTTTGATGTTTGTGGTTGATTATACATGTTGCTATGACTGTATGGTATGCTTTGTGATTGTTTAGAAGTGTTAGATTGGTCGAAAACGCCGTCGAATGGCGTAGAAACAGTCGCAGGAAAACATGCAGGAAATGACCCAGAATCCGGATCGGATCGGTGGAGGGGGGCGCGACCCGACCCGTTCCAGCATGGGCGCCACGATCCGTCTGAAGGAGCAAGTCACGACTTAGTTAGGTGGCACGATCTGGTAGTTGAAGTGCGACCCGAACCAATGGGTATTCACGATCCTAACCAGCGAGTCGATGGATACCAGGGCGCGACGACCCGAACCGATCGCCAGAAGGAATCACGAACCACGATCCGAACCGTATGCAGATGACCACGATCCGAGCTGAAGGAGCTTGTCACGAATCGATCTGGAGGGGAGCGCACGATCCGAAACAGAGGGTGACCACGAGCTAGTGACTGCGAACCGAACCAGAGTGGTGCGACCCGAACCGTTGGAGGGCGGAGCACGATCCGAACGTGAAGGAAGACCATGACCTGAAGCAAAGTGAAGTGAAGAAAGGAAGACCGATCCGGATGGAGATGACGACCAAAACCCGAGATGCAAAGGTAGTCCAAATGGAAGTTAGAGCTCAGGATCCAGATGGGAACCAAAGAGTTCACTTCATGATTGGGCTTTGCTGCGGGACGTGTGCAAAGGGGTTGTCGGTATTCATAACTTTGGTTCACCACTGAGAGATGGGTAGTGGGCTTGTAGTGATAGTTACACGGGATTGGATTCCGTCATGGCCCAAAGTATTAGGTGACCAAAGTAGTGGATATCGTATGCTTTACGCACTGAGTGAGGGATGTGAGGATGATTGCTATGCTTGATTGTTTGACATCACTATGACATGCACACCCCCACCCCCGTTATCTTTACACCATTTGAAAGGGCACCTTAGAGTGTTGTACAGTATGTAGTGCTAACTCTTTGGTTGCAGGTCCAGGTTCAGGTATGATTGGATTATACCTGTTATTATGCTGTTTAGATGCTTATCGCTCATACCAGGCTTTATGTCTGACCCAGAGTTTTATGTCTCTTCTTATTACTCTGGGTGCTCACACGAGCAGACTAGAGACAGGTTATGGTTAGCTGGTGATGCGCGAGTAGCTGATTCGGAGGCGAGCATGAGGCTTCCACGTATGATATATAGATATTCTCCCTGTGTCGTTGGTGGTCGCTACTTGGGCATTAGTAGTGTACCTCCTTTATCTTGCTTTTGCTTTGAGACAGTTTGAAAAGTTGTAATAATGTTTAACTTTGGATCATAAGCTGTACTTATATTTTTCGCTGCTATGTTAGTTGTTTCAGCTTATGCACTGTCTCACCTGTTTTATGTCAAGTATGTTATTATTATATTTTATTCTATGCGCTGTGAGACATTCTACAGGTTCTTTGTTGATTCTTCGTCTTCTTACTTTTCTTCTGACGACCGTTCCGTGCCAATTGGACATGTGTACAGCGCACCTTTGGAGTAAATGTCGGTTGGTGCGGGGCGGGCCATCACACAATTCATCACTCAGAAACTCGAAAATGAATACTGATAATGTCGTGATCCATTATCAGAATTATTTTCTCGCCATTGAAGTGATTCAAGTGCTTAATCACTTTCAAATCCATTCAAACCATTTTTATTAAACAATTCTTTAAAGTAATGTTATATTACTTCTTTTTTTAAAATACTTTAGAAAATATTTCTAAACAATCAAGATTTAAATTCTCAAATTCTAATTTGAATCCAATTTTAATACAGTTAATATGTATATTCCATTCTTATACAAATACATTTGATTATATATAATCATTTTAATATTATAATCTTATTCAGTTATAATAATAACAATCAATAAATCTATATACTATTAATAATTCAGAAATTATTCGTTTTATATCAAAATAAATTTTGGGCAAAGTTATTTCATTACCCATTTTAAAACAATACTGTATCGAAGTGCGTTGTTCGAAAGTTTAGAAACACATATCGGTACAACTGTACATTCTGTATCGACCAGAATTCATAAACCACTCAACAAACTAACCAATAACATATAAAACAATTTTATATCAAATCTACAAATATGCGTTCATATATATACACTCAAACTAAATCTAGGGCATTACTAACCCGATCTCTATTGAGTTATGCCACAGAGCCAAGGTTACAACTCAACCTTCAGCTCTGATACCAAATGTAATAGCCCGTATTTTCATACCATTTGAGTTGACTAATAACACCACACGTCCAACCCAAATTGCACAGAAACACGAATCATTAATAGGAAGAGTTAGAGGATGAGAAATCGAAAAAAAAGTTAGAATTGAAGGAAACAAAGAACACAAATCTCACAACAGAATGAATAAATATATTAAATAACATAACTCTTGAAATACTGTATACAAATACCATCATCAGAGCACAATAGCCGGAATAGTTATAAACGCCTGTTTCCAGATACAAACATAGTACATAGCGGAAAATATGACACTCTATAGCTAACTGTTGAAGCCTCTTGCTTCAAGCTCCTCCAAGTGAATCTGTAAAATCCTAACTACTTGACTGCCCATATAAATTTGGGCACCCAAGAGTTTAGGGTAAAACAAAACAAAATAAACTCTGGGTCAGTCATGGGACTAGTGTGAGTAAACTCCAACCATTTGATTTAATTTTCAAATATCCTTTCGAAAGAAAAGATAATCGTAAGACCGATCCACACATAAATACGAATGGTTTATACCTTACGATAACCCAAAATATGCTTGATATCAAATTCTGGTGATATTATAATAGTGTCTAAATCAAATAAATATCAATCTAGCGGAACGCTTGCATCTCAGGCTGCATATATAATATTAAATAAAAAACCATAGGGTGCTTATTGGAGAATGGATTTCCAATTATGACAAGGTATGGGACCACCTTCCGATCAGTGTACTCTAGAGGGGATACACTGGGGTTCAACAACAACATCTTGCAACCCCGCCACACATGGCTGGCCACTCATTTAACTTGAGTGTACCAAGTAAATTATCAACAACAGTTGTGATCAGCAACCGTTACTGAAAGCATACAGCAACGAATAGAATAAGAAGAAAATTGAGTTTCTCTAGATCAGGTGATAACACCCCTAATGGGAATGACCCACATGGCCATGCTTCCTACTCGATTTTTTCATTTCTCGGTTGATGAAGCTTGAGATCGCGATTATCTTTTTAGAACATCTTGCCACCGTTTACTTTGAATGCCATATCGTCAGACATTTGTCCATATACATTGTCCTGGGACTGGACAAACCGAAGACATCATTCTATCAATCCATCTTGGGCAATTTCTACCTAGCATTAACAAAACAGCCCTTGCACTTTACTCTGTCTTCAACTATCTTCCGCATAAGTTGATTCATAACGCTTATACCAATACAGAGTGGTTTTCAAATATTAAACCTGATCCCGGTCTCTCCATATTGAAAACAGAGGTATGAAATAGACCAAAACTTTGATAGTTGGTGATTTAACTATCAAAAGGAACATCCATACAATCAACGATCCTGTTTCCAAATGTAAACTCTACCGATGATCCATCAAACAACACTGGCCCTTTTTAAATTAATTCTTATTATATTATCAATTCCCATTTTCTTATCTTTCCAGGTATTTCCCAAAACTCATTTGGTCTCTCATATTCATTGAACCCATTCCCAAATATTATAAACTATTTATTTCCCCTATTCCATAAAATATCTCTTATTAACAGCATAAAAAATTTCCATCTCTCCACATTTCTTATTTTCTATATTTAGAAAATACACGATATTACCATTGGAAAACATTTTCAATTTCACTTTTCATTTGGAAATATTTCCAAAATTCTTTTTGTTGGATTAAATTGAGGTTATATAAAATATCGTTATTATAACTCAATTCACTAATCTTTCCTTAACAAATTTTTGCTACCAAACCCTGAGTATTCCTCAGTCAATCACGAAGTCAATCATGTTGGGTTATAGTTACCTCTCAGACCTTAACTGAACATCATTCTCAACATTGAAATAGTCAAAGCTTACACCTTCAAATAAACCATCTCTTAGGCAACTCTCGGATTTCAGTTTAACACTCCATTTCTTTTACGGAAAACATTAATTATAATAATAGCATTATAATCCCTGTTTCTAACGTATTTTATACTAAAATATAACTTTAATTCATTAATTTGGATAGATAAATAAATAATAATAATAATTAAATCGTGATTAAAACGGAAGGTAAGAATTACTTTCCTTAATTCGATATGTTCGAGTTTCAACAAATAACTCTCTTTCGAATAATCTATATTCGTTAATATTCCGAATTCTGAAATAAATCTACCCTTTCAGGTTAACTTAAATTTGCCTTACAACTATACCCTTTTGCAAAACGTTTACTTCTAAACTGTTACTCGTTTTCAAAAATGAATATCATTCCTTAATAGGACATCTGGACTTGTTTTATCAGTCAACCTGATTTTTATTTGTAAATATCATTACAGGTTCAATTCCTGTTTATCGAGTCACTTTATAAAGTTACACCATATTTCACTTCATCCATTTATAAGAACTCTAATCTTTATATTCCGATCTATAAGATTTCTCTTATAAAATTCCATTTGTTAATTAAGTTTTCATTTATTAATCTCGAGAAATTTTCAATTTCCAAAGCTCTTTAATAACAATTAAATGTATTAAAAATATTATTTTCTTATATAAGAAAATTCTATAAAGTTCTCTCTTCATTTATCGCCAATCCATTTATACCTTTGGATCCATAGCTAACCCACTTAATGAAATAGAATTCACTATTTCATTTTATTCAAATTTCCATTTGAAATCATATTTCCAGCACTCAAATTTTCCTTATAAAATCATATCAGTTGGTAATATTTCAAAACCAAGTACTTCTCTTTATATTTATTTATAATTATTCAAACAAAAAACTCGTTTATTTCCATTATTTAAAATCTCGTTAATAATTTCCTTTATAACTGCTAATTCCAAATCCAATTACAATTGTCGGTTTCAAATCCGATTTCCACTTTTCTATATAAATTCAACTTTGAATTTTATCTCAATTTATCCTAAGAAAAATACTTCACTAAATTTATAAACGTCGTTTATAATTCATTCTTGTATTTACACTAGTTTATATTTCAAGTATATTTGAAATTTAAATTTCTATTTTGGAAATAAGTTCCCTTTTTCAAATTCCAAATTCCTTTTCTACATTTGAAAATATTTTATAGTATTTAGATACCCAAAATTCTAAGGCCAGGGTAATTCAAACATAATCATTAACAGATTATATATCACATCATATATCAGAATAAATGAAAACAATAATATAAATGTTGAGGAATCAAGTGGGATCCCTCCAACCTATTTCCCTACATCCACAGATGTTAATCGATAACAAAATATTAATTTCGCATCAATATGAAATATCATAGTAGACATGATCAATAATCGATCAATGGTTTATATATAACTATAGCAATCATTTCAACCAATTTTACCAACCATTCATCCAAACAACCATTATACAGTATAAATTTACTATAAATAAATTTAAAACTCGTTTATATAAAAATATAAACGAGCCAAAGTTAGTGAGTTTACTCACCTTGTTTCGTAACTGACGAATCTGCTTTTGGCTTCATTTAAAATCAAACAACATTTGATTTTATCATGAAACTCTAGTAGTTTTATTCTCAGTCACGCTAGTTCCATAATGTAGAACTCATCCTTGTGGTTCCAACGAATCTGGTCGCGTTCAATTCTGTACACGTATTTAAAAGTTAAAGCGTTTGAAGTTTATTCATGAATTAGTATAATCTAATTTTCCATTAAAATTAATTACTTTATAATTACCAAATTATCTTCTCTAACCATGATTAGAGAATGCCGCTAATTACTTCCCAGTGTTACTCCAACCAATAACATCTGCAACCTCCTCCTTTTTAACGTGAATGATTGCGCTTCAATTTACCCTCTCTTCATCATGTTCGAAGCACAGTTGGAACCTGACATTTCATTCAAGCCATATAGCCGACTTTCTCCTACCATTACTCCTCCAGTTCAACTGAATTCAAGTTAATAATTCCCAATGTTATTTTCATTCAAAAATCCCCTTTTTATCACGTTTCCACCCCTTAATCCATTGTTTGACTCGTAATCCTCCCATGCTAATCCTCTTCCTTCATGTCTCACTACAATTCCCTTCACACTGGAATCATCTCGCGTCACCCCTAGCTTAGGTCGAACCGAAGATTTTCCATGCACCACTACAACAACTTCCTCTACCTCGTTCACTCCCTCTCCTCCATGAAAATGCATGTTGACCCCACCGCTCGACTTCACTCCCCGTCCTCTTCTTGAAACCTCAACACCACGCCTTAGCTTTTGCACTGTCACCACGATGACATGATCACCGCAACCCATCAAAACAAGGCAATCGGACCTCCTCAACGAACCCAAACTTCACCCTAGTTTATGAATTTCTATGATTCGTTTTGAAGTTCTGAAGATTGGGTGAGAGCAGACTTTGAAAATGGAAGAAGGAGAAAGAGTGATTTTGGTGTGCAATCTCGAACAGAAAATGAATGGTGTTGTTTTTCATTTAGAAGGAAAGAATGTATACGGAAATTGTGACACCCCACATCCATTAATGTCACTCACTAAGGGAATGCATTAAGTTTCATGAAGCATTATAGGTAAACAGAAACATAAATATTACTAGATAGATATAAAAGCAATAGCGGAATATAAAAACTTTATTTATAATAAAGCATCGTGGTTCAAAAACAGCACATATCTGAAATACATATAAACCATTACATCATAAAAACTATTGTCTTGTACTTTAAAACATCAGAGTACGTAAAAAGTATAATTCCTCAAATAAAGCATAGCTATAGTCGCAAGGATAAAAGCTTGAGCCATACGTCAAAGCAGCTCCAACAAAAGAAAGCAGAATCACAGTCAAGCCTAAGTATTCCCACCTTGAGAACCTGGAGGGGGAAGAAAGAAAGAAGAGGAAACAAAAAGTGTCAGACATAAAGTCTGGCGAGTCCAGTTACTTTTAGCAAGTAAATAAATAAAAGTAGCATGACAGGCATATAAAGTCGATAAGCGAGAGATAACTACATAAAAGGCAAGTATGACAAAGTGAACAGGATATGGTGTATACGCTTCTAATGATTACTCTGCACTACCCAAATCGATCGGCTCCCTATTCTGTAGATACCCTGTGTTGGCCCCACAGTAGGATGTATCACTTCCTAAAGTGGCAACCCTTCATTGTCAAGATATGCACAACCATATCTACTGATGTCACAGCGTCTTAATTCCCATGGCAAGCCGGACCCATGCACGCACATGACTCCGTTGGTTTCCTGCGCTGTTGACACCGCCCCTTCGTTTTGGATCTCTTACAATCATCCCAGTAAGCGTTCCCGTACTCCAACCTTGTTCGGAGTACTCATTTGATACCTAGATGGGTTACTGGTTGAAATGGGTCCCACACACAAGATGATACAAGCTCCGTCTAGGCTTGCATCCCCACTACTATGATTTTTACTGGTTTTGCCTAATTGTCCGACATGGAAAACAGGTTAAGTTGTCAGGACTATATATGTAAATATTACCCCACCACCACAAGATTTAATTAACCCTCACTGATCCAAGCAAGTTTACTTAATAAAGTTGCATAACCCCAAGGAATAGGTTAAGTTTGTGGGCCTATATATATAAATAATACCCACCGCCACAAGATTTACTTAACCCACCCACTGTTTCAACCAAGTTTACTTAACCCCTATTCAAGTTAACATGTTCACACAATCCCTATGGATTCATCTAGGTTAAGTACTCCAATTCGTTACCAAGTCCATTTATGGTTATAATGGGCTAGACCTCCCGCATTAGACCTATAACTTGTGGATGCTGGATATGCCGGTCAGGTCCGAGCATACTTCTTCCACAAGTTAGGCCTAACCTCGTGTCTTAGCCCGTCTCGTATTTGCGCACTTAGACCCTTCACATTAGATTCAACATTTGCGGTTGCTAGATATGCCGGTCGGGTCCGGGCAGACTTCCACCACAAATGCAATCTAACCTCGTGTCATAAGTGCCATTACAGTTTTCTAATTACTGTAATCCTAGGCATTTTAATTATTAACCAATTAATTATACCTATGACTTTATAGGTGTTCACGCCCATTTACCCAATTATATTCATAATGGATTAAATGGCCAAATTCATACTTGTCATTCAAGTTATGCCAATTCTAATGTTTTCCCCCGTTTCTTAACTAACGTATTCGCATATATTTGGTGTCCTGTGTAATGTCCCGCATTTTTATCGGTTTATATTTGAATATTTAAATCAGTTTAAATATTGAATTCTTAACATAAGTAGATTTGAATATTAATTAAAACGAAGTTGAACGTATAAAAATATATATTCAATATAATCGAGCTCATAACGACGTTGCAGTTCGTAGTTTAACGTTCTGAACTTCAATTGAGTGTATAGAACTCGTTTTAAATCGGATTTCTGCAAAACAAGAAATATTGGAATCTGTTGAACTGTGTCTTTCTGACAGAAGTGAAATATTGAGATTTCGTCGTATAGATTGCAAGATATGTCAAAATCAAATATTCAGAAAGTCGCTATAAAATCGTATATCGACCATAACGGTTTATTTGAAATAACTTCTTATCGGTTTCGAATTTAGACAAGGTTCTTTTGAGACGTAGCGATAATTTAATTTTTAGAATTTTACTGAAATTTTTAATTAATTAAATATGCAACTTTTATTTGGAGTATTTTGCACCCTGTATCGATATTTTGGGGTTTCAAAATATGAGTTAAACTACCGATATTATTATATTTTTGGGACCGTGGCACCTCGCTGGACCCAACCGTACTCTTATCTCTGTCCGTACCAGCTTGTACGTGAATGAAGTTTAATGTAATAGGGTACCGATATTTTCTAATATATATACATAAAAGGAGGTAAGCTTGTTTTGAAATCTAAATCAACATAGTGCAGGGTCCATTCGTTGGCAACCTCTAAATACAACCTGGAGATGACTAGCTAAAGTAAATCAAGTCCACTCTGTACAAAATAAAAAAAATCACTCATATGCATAGAGGCCAACTAACCTATGTTTTATGCGTATGCTAGGCTGAACTAATAATTAAATGAATCACATGCTTATATGCCTAACGTTGTCCTTTTCGTTTGAGTCTACATCAAAATTTAATGAGATACAGTAGTGTGCCGACCACGTCAAATTCCTTGCCGACAAAGTAAAACACACATTGAAAATAGAATCCTACCCTAAAGTCCTATTCCTTGCATGCCAAGGAGTTCACCGTATAAATACATGAGGCCATGTTCTCCTCTTCGGAAAAGGCTGAACTACTGAGTGGCAAACGAAAAGGAAGAAAATAAATTAAAGCAAATAAATTCCTCCACTTAAAACCTTAAAACCCAGATATGTAAAAGCCCGAGATGATTCCTTTCGATCTCATGTTATCCCCGCTCCAGTCGAACTAGATACAGTTCACTGGAATTTAACCAGCGCCTTCTAGGGATTGAACAGCGAATATTGTTCAAGGCCGAGATTTGATGGGAGCTACGTGGGAAACTGATGGTGTTGAAGTGAAGAAAGTGGCCGCGTGGTGTACTGAAAAGGGAAGGAGGCTGTTGATGCTATGTTCGAACTGGGTAAAGTTGTACCCAAGGAAAGGAAATTGGTCTTTGAAAAGGGGTGCATTCTGAAGCCTATGAATTCCATTCTTTTCGCCTGTTCTTGTATTCGAAGGACCCAAGCATTTATGTGTAGAATGGGCATGATGGGGGGACTCCGAGAGGGATTTAAGCTTGTGGCCAAACTGTTCGATAATAGTGGCAAAGGGTTGCAATGATTTACTGTAGGGGTGCGCTGCTTTTCTGGAAATCACAATAGGAAGTTGATGGGGATTCCGACGCAAGGGGTGTTCGAGAAAGGCAACTGTGCTATGCTGGAAGATGATGCCACATGGTACAAGTTGCGGTAAGAATGGGTGTGCAGGCGTTTTAGTGTAAAGTGTAGAAGGCGGACGTTCATATGCTTCGTATATGGAGGATGGTTACAACACCTTGAAAACAAAGATGGAGCGGTTCGTTTTGTGTATAAAGTGGTAGGAAACCATGGAAGGTACAACAAAGTGGTTGGTGTGAAATAAGAAGAGTAGGGGGGGGACAAGAAGCACTGTTGTGGATCATGAAAGGATCATCCGTGAACTAACATGCGGACTATAGAATGAAACATATAAAGCAGGTTATTTTCGTTTGAATAAAACAATAAGTCGAAAGGCAAGGGCTATCGAACGCATCACTAAGGAGGGGAGCAAGTTTCACGGTGTTGAACGGGATTGGAGTCTGCTTTGGTCTTGGGTTTGGTCCAGGAGACATGGGCGTGCACTGTGAAAAAGGGACGTAACGAGTGTTTACATTGGATATTTGCAGCGATGGAGGTAAGAGATGAGAACGGCAGCGTTTCTAAAAAAGGGAAGAGCGATTAGTGAATGGATCGGGGTCGGATTCATTTGAAACCGAAACGACAAAATCTACAGTGAGGAATCTATTCACGCTGAGACGGAAGCGACTGAAATTTCATGGGATAGTCGACGGACGCAAATCGTTATTTAACGGTTAAAGCGCCAAGGTGAGTAAATTCACTGATTTTGATCTATTTTAAAATATTATAATATTGGTTGAATGCTAGGCGATGTTCACTTCGGTAGATTACAATTAAATTAGTTGAATTATATATCGTTGCATATATACAAATCATTGGTTGGACTGATTCCATCAATTATAATATTTTCTGGTATGGAACCAGTGTTAATTGTTGACTAACATCGGTGGATGTAGGAAACCGGTTGGTGGAATCCAACCGGATTCCTCAGTATTTATATGTACTGTGTGTTTTATATAGATGCACTGTTTGAACCCAAATGACTTTTGAAACCTTGTGTTAATATTAGCGTTGAATGGAAATTCGAACGTTATTTTGATTTAATCAATAGATGATATCGATTAAGAAAGTGGCAACAACCAATCGTAAATGTATCATTTGTTTTAAACCGCTATTGTTTTACCAAATCCCACCGTGTGCGAAGCACGTGTTTCACCGTACTTACTAAATGCTTTGGTAAGAAGATTCTTATATTGATAAGATTAATAAGTATGTAGGCGGAGATGAACTTGATGATTAATAACAAGTATTTATTGTTTTAAGAACAAGTAAATGAGATATATACAAATGGATTATGGTTGATTTCATATTAAGTAAGATTTGTTAAAATCGATTATGGTTTATTTAATAGTAAATGAGATTATTTAGAAATAAATTATTATTTTTATAATAATCGATACAAGCGAAATTATTTGGATAAATAAATTGTTATTTATTCAAAATGAAAAGATTTGTTAGAATTGATTAGTGGGTTAATCGCGGCTAAATATTTACCAAGCAAACTGTTTTGATCAATAATTGGTTATTTAATTAAATTAGATTGGGATGATTAATCTAATGTAATAAATTAACGAATAGTTGGTTTAGTTTAAATAAGATTTTAAAGTATAAGGGATTTGTCTAAAGAAGACAAAGCGAAGAGGAATGTTTAAAAAGAGATTTGTCTAAGGAAGACAAAGTGGAGAGAAATGTTTAAATGGGTTTGAACAAGGAAGTTGAAGCTAATGTAAATAACCGAGTTTTCAAAATAAGGATATGGCGTCATAAAACCATATTTAAAATATAACAAGAAGTACGGTTGACTGATTTTAAAGTATAAGGAATTAGAGTTACAAATTTATATCTATTCTAAGGTAAGAACGTCGTCGATCAAGGTCTGAGAGGTAATTAAAATACCCCAACTTGAACGGCTTCACAATTATCGAGGAATGGGATAAGATTTTTGTAACGGAAGGAGATGTCAAGATTTTTGTAACGGTAAGTGATGTCAAAGATTTGTATAAAGGGGAATATTACAGCGTATGATAAGTTTTTAAACTATCACGATAAATTAGCGCTGTTGACAAACTTAAGCGTGATTGTGTGATGTTGTGTTATACCTTGGAGTGGATGTTTGTTTTTACTTCGATAGTTAAATAACCGACTATCGAAGTGTTTTGACCATCGTTGTCGATACGGAGAGACCGGTTGGATTTAATATCCGAGAACCACTCCGTATAGGCATAGGCGTTGCGAATTAGATTATGTTGAAGATAATCGAAGACGGAGTGAAATTCAAGAACTGTTATGTTTGTTCAGTACCAGGACAACTTGTATGGACGAATGTCTGACAGAGTATTCCTGACGGTCACCTAAGACGTTCTTTTCAAGGTATTACGTCTGGTGGCGGAGAAACTCGTTTCTCTTAGCTTTTATACCCGTGATATCTTTGAGAAGATCAACTAGTGATTTGACGGGTTTGACGATGTGGCATTCAAAGTGTATGGTGGCCAGATGTTCTAAAAGGTAGACGTAGCCTCAAGCTTCACAACCGGGAAATGACAAAAATCGGGCAGGCAGCATGGCTATGTGGGTCGCTCCCATTAGGGTGTATAATCACCTATCTAGAGAAAATTCCCTTTGTTTCTAAATCTATCGATTCTGCCCATTCGGGAAACGGTGGTTTGAGTCCAACCGTTGGTGATATACATTCGATACACTCAAGCGAAATGAGTGGTCGGTCATGTGTGGGCCGGGTTACAAGATGTTATTGTTGAACCCAGGTGTATTCGCCTCTAGAGATACATCATCGGAAGGTGGTCCCATACCTTGTCATAGTTGGAATCCAATCTCCAATAAGCGCCCTGCGGGTTTTGATTTTATACTATATATGTAGAGCGTGAGATGCAAGCGTTCTGCTATTTGGTTATTTATTTGATTAGACATTATTATAATATTACTGGATTTTGATATCAATAATGATTTGGGTTATAGTAAGGTAAAAGCCGTCCGTGTTTATGTATGGACTGGTCTTACTATTATCCTTTTTGTTTCAAAAAGGATTTTCAAAGTTAAACTATGTGGTTGGAATTTACTCACACCAGTCCCATGACTGACCCAGAGTTTATTTTGTTTGTTTTCCCTAAACTCTTGGGTGCCCAAATTTGTACGGGCAGTCAAGTGTTTCAGGCCTTTACAGATACACTTGGAGGAGCTGAAGCCGAAGTCTTCACTATTGATTATTTAGAGTTATTTCTGCTGCATCAAATGTTATGTTGTACTCTGATATGGTATGTATATACAATACAGTTTGTATTTCAAAGTTATGTTATACAATATATTTTATTCGTTCCGCTGTGAGATTCGTGTTTACTCTGATTATGTTCAGCTGTGTTCTTCTTCTTCTCCTATTCTATTAGTTCTATCTTTTCTATCTCATCCTCTAACTTCTTTCTATTAATGGTCCGGTATTTTCGATGTCTGAACAGTCGACGCTGGGTTTTGTGTCGATTTTCGGAGTCGAAAACCCCTGGGTCGTTACATCCTGTCTGGGCAAGAAAGTAGCCTAGCCATAAACAATAAAAGGAAATGATGACAATAGTGATTATTTTAACAAAAGTGACATAAACATTAATTGGCATAGTGATAAGGTGGACATATGAAAATAGATCTAGTGAGCAAGTGATAATAAAACTAGATCTAACATACCAAGGATGTCATAGTAGGCATGAATAAATAAGGATTCATATTTCCAATTAATGATAAATCTAAATTAATCACCACATGATAGGTAAAGTTTAAAATCCACAAATGTGACATGATAAATTAACCACAAGCGAATTAGATCTATAAAGGTAGATCTAGCATGACTTGATAAATTAACCACAAACGAATTAGATCTACAAAGGTAGGTCTACCACGACATGATAAATTAACCACAAACGAATTAGATCTTTAAAGGTAGATCTAGCGTGACATGATAAGGTCTAGGCTCCAAGAATATTATAGATTCACAAATTATGATAGATCCAATATGATTCAGTCACATGCATGTATATATCCAAATCACAGTCATATCACAAATTACTTTTAATTATTTAAATATAAAAGTAACTAACTCACGGTGTTCGGATTTTAGAAGATAGAAAAGAAATTGTTGGTATTGAATCTCAGATCTATAGTTGAAATGCTTGAATCATTTTTAACTTGATTTTAGAAAAGAATAGGCAATTTAATTGAAGTTGCAGCAAAGCCTCGCCGTCACCATTATTTTTCAGATGAACAAAACTAGGTTTAGGGTCCTTTATATAGCCTAGGGTTCACGAATCTAGCTCCAAAATCGGTCCAACTTCAGAAAAATGTATATTTCCCAAATCTATAGGGGGGTCAACCCCCCTACATGGGTGTCGACCCCAGGGTCGACACCGGGGTCAACCCCAAAGAGCCTGGGTCGACCCCGGGGTCTCGGGCCGACTCCAAACGGTCATCCCTTTCCCTGTTTGGCGCGTCGATTTTGCATTTTTCTGATTTTTTGAATTTTGAATTCTGACTTAATATATATATATATATATATATATATATTCTCCTTATATGCATACAAACTTCAAACCTTAATAACTTCTTCATATGAAGTCCGTTTTACACAAACTTAGTGTCTATCTTGACCAAAGTTTCGAGACGGACGCAATAGCGTTGTCCGTTTTACTTCATTCTGAATATTTAGTTAAGTTTTCCTTAATTCATTTTTAACTATGTATTCAAAATTAATTATTCTTTAATTTATCATCTTTGGTGTCGTTAAAATTTCGGGGTGTTACAGAAATAGCAGCAGTTTGGTTTTAGAAGAATGGAATAAAATGGCATCATTTTATTTCTTTTATTTCAAATGAGAAGAGGGTGTATACTGCTTGTAAATGAAACAAGTACGAAATAAACAACGGAAGTTAACATTCACTCTGCGAATGTCAGACAAAGGACATGAAATTTTTCTTCCTTTCATTGTTTTAGTATGTCGGCAACCATCATTTTTAACTGTAAAAAAATCAAATGCAGGTTCTGCTCAGATTTATAAAGACATGTACAGTCAGGGTTTGTTGGCCAAAATATTTGAAATGATTCGGATAAGATTTCTCATGCTATTTGCCATAGATTTCACATTGTTTGTCAAAGATTGCTGCGATGCACATAATAAGATAAAATATGCAAGGATTTTGATGGAAAATGACCTCATTTTATAAAATATCTAACAGTTTCGGTCTCCAACTAAAATGCAGCAACCGATGTCTTTAGGCTTTAAATGTTATTTTAAAAACATTAAAGCAATGCTCGAATTTTAGTTCAAATGTTTAAAGAAGATATAATCTATAATTGACGATTTTAAATCGTTTTCAATTAAATCATTTTTAAGCGTTTATAATTTGTATGGCTAAATGGTAACTCCGAACGTTATGAAATTTGAAATCTGATAATAATATAATACTACGGATCCAATAAAACTAATTTTGTTGGAATCCGTGACTGTTTCAGAATTGGCTATTTTCCAAGTCTAAATAAATCAAATATAAATATAGTTAAATTCAAAACAATTCAATTTAATAATAATAAACTATTATTATCATATATATATCAGATTAGAACATCATACAACTCCAATATAAACATATATGGATTTTAAACTCAATATTTGAAATTAAACGACGTTCGGATTATCTAAAATCGATTTATTTATATAATAAATCATTATAATTTACAAACGATTACATAGCGACTATTTGAAAATTTGATTTGGACATATCTCACATTCTAAAACACGAAATCTTGATTTTTCACTTCCAATTAGAAAAATATAATCAAATAGATCCGAATGTTTCTTGTTTCAAAGAAATCCAACTTATATTGGATTCTGTATATTCAGTTGAAGTTCAAAACGTAAAATTTTGATCCACCACGACGTTACGAGCTCGATTTAAGTTTAATTATAAATTATACGTTCAAACTTCGTTTATAATAAATAAATTCCTTGTAAAAATCATTATATTACCAATACAACATTTAAAACCAATTTAAATGTTTTAAAATTAATGGCGAAAAATATGGGTCGTTATAATCGAGCCTTACAAAAAGTAACCCTCGTTCCGTTTTCCAATTCCTATGGAGCAAATCTGGTGGTATTCCATATCTAACATCACTCATGTTTGGTAATTTTAATTACCTTTTTACATTTCAAATCTTTGTTGAAAGATTTACTAAAACTTTAATATAGTTTTAATTTCCTAAAAATCATTAATCAATGATTACTTAATCTTAGAAATAAATCTTGTCTTTAACTGGGTAAAAGAATAGATGCTATTCAAAAACATCTTTCATGACAAACCCAAAATCCAATTTGATATCAAATATAAGGCTTGGAATTGAAATCGCATTGACTTTTATTCAAAATCAACAAATATTGTGTAGAGAATAACGATATTATGATCTTCCAAATTCCTCAAAATAGCATCTGTATAATTACGAAATCCAATATTGAAACATCTAAAGATTATTTCCATTCAAATCCAATCCAATTCGTACATGGCAAAAATTTGAATATATTTATCCCTTTCATCCCAGTATGTCATTTTAAATACTAGATCCTTTATCTATAGAAAACTTCATTCGTTCTTAATCAAATATTTGATGTTCTTTCGTTCTTCCTACCCCTCGTCTAATGGAATAGTTTTCAGTTAGATCTCACAGGTGGTACTTGACTGTACTCTTATGAATCATCGCATATTCCTTTTTGTTATTTACTTTAGTTATTAAACAACCCATTCAAATAAAATATCTTTTATCTTTCAAATTTTGGCATATTTAATCCAAAACCTTTTCAAACTATTTATTATGATTTATCATTATTTTTAATAATTTAAAAATAGACCATTTCAACCAGGTTGCATTTCGGGTCCTAAACTGCACTAGCGCTGCTTTTATTCAAATTTTAATTGAACTTCTTTTAAAATCTAACCGTTGGATTTTAACGTTCTTAGACTCATTTGAAAGATCTTTTCGTTTCAGGAGAATCCAATGGTCAGATCTCCCGGTACGTCAACTTAAAGTTAACGGTCGAAGTTCGTGAACTGTTGCTGCGCAATAAGTTCTATTCAGACCAAATTCTATTTATAATTAAAATCGAAGCAAAACATTCCGTTAGTGAATCTTTTTAACTTGTAAATGAGTGTTTAACTCTACGATAATTATCATTAACATTTTAACATTGTTTTAACTTAATAGTTATCCAATTTCAAAATCCATACCACACACTAATTCATCACCAAATCAACCATACAATATTCAATCATCAACCAATATAAACTATGATTTAACTGAATTAATTAAGCAATTAAAGTGAGAAGTTCTCACCCTAGCCATCCCAACTTCTTGACACTTCAAAGGACTTTCAAGCTTGCAAATAAACTAAGACTGCTCTTTTTCAACCCGAAATAAACTAGTAACTTAAGATGTATACATTTATATACTTATACTACAACAAAATGGGCCTTTTAGAGCGTTTGAAAAACGCTATTATAGCCTAATAGCGTTTCAGAGAACGTCATGTTATGACATGCTATGTTAGACCTTCAGCTTTAAATAGCATAAACAAAAAATCTATGAAAGGTGAATTTTCTATAGTGTTTTATGTTTTCTATCCAACAAAAACGCTATGTAGTATCCCATCCATACTTACTTTCTATAGCGTTTGTTTATGTTTATATAGCGTTTGTTTGTATGTTTCTATAGCGTTTTATCTATGTTTCTATAGTGTTTGTTTATATGTTTCTATGATGTTTTATCTATGTTTCTATAGCGTTTTTTAGTTATACTCTAACATTCCGAATGTGTGTTCCTGTAGCATTTTTAGTCAATAGCGTTTATGAAATGCTATTGAATGTAATATTAATTTATAGGTTTTATTTATGATCATTTCAGCATTTTTCTCTCTCTCTCTCTCTCACACACACACACACACACACACACACACACACACACATATATATATATATATATATATATATATATATATATATATATATGTATATATATATGTGCACACAACATATTTTTCCAGACAATAAATTACAACAATATATTTCATACATATCATTCAAATAACTTTTCATATACCAAAACTTAATGCTACATGCACAACATTCAAACAACTCTTCACGTACTCAAACTTAATATTTCATGCATTGTTTCACTAACTTTTCCATGTTAAAATATGATACAATTTTGCATCAACAAGCTACTTATAAAGCGGATGAATGATAAATTTAATCTTGCTTTGTTTTTGATATTTTCTCCTAACCATCAACAATTGTGATCCTGCTAATGTCAAATAAATGGAGAAGTTGTTAGTAATTGTTATATCATACATTCTCAAAGTAAAAGAAACTTAAAGGAGAAGGAAAAAATATGACTAGGACATAAAATATTATGCACTTATACAAGGGACTAATGATATGTACAATAGCGGTATGGTATGTACAAAAGCGGTATGGTATGTACAAAAGCATAGACTATAATCCATCCGGTGAATATATTGTTGATGAAATCATAGTGCATAAGTATATTGTCTATCATGCTATAAGTACTTAATAGTATTAATGAGTTTTTGAACGTATCAACACTTAGTTCTTAAAACAGTAGATTAAATATCTCTACATGCACGATTGCTTACTACAAAATTTATATTTCTCTTTTATTCACTTGCTTATAAAGGCATGTTTTGGACCACAAGCTGCTTATGTTAGCCAATTAAGTCAAATTATTCAGAAACAAGATGCGTTGGTATAATGATAAAAAGAAAATTGAACTAGTATTTTATATTAGTATTAGAAAATAGAAATAAAAATAAGCAACTTAGCAATGAATGATGCTTACTTCTTCCACAAGATGATGGTGAGGTATTTGACTGTTTGAGGAAATAGATGATGAATGACATGAGTCCTAATATCACGATGGATGCTACTGATCCACCCATAATCTCGATCCAATGTTGTTAATCCTCCTCTTAAATAACTCAATTCCTATTACCATCAACATGCAGTGGTGTATTAAGTTGCATTGTTAGAAAGGTTACTACTGAGATGTTATGTAATGACTCGCATTCTACGTATCGGAGGATCGTAGGATATTTATTTTATTTTCATACGAAGTCATATGGTCGTGTAACTTTGGGACAAGACTATTGGGGCCATTTCCCACATTCACAATTTTTGCCGAATTTTAAATGATCGTTTTACCCCTAGCGTATCCTGTTTTGCCTATAACTTTTGATTAATAAGGAGCTTTTACCTGAACCCACTTCCATTGAATTCGGATGATGGTTTCCCCATTCCGTAGAGTGGTCATTTTAATCAAACGGACTTACCGTTTAAGAGATATGGCTGAAATAAGATTTGAAGATGGAAAAATAACCTAATTGGGCTTAATTAAGTGATTAGCAGCTAGGCCCATAACCCATTTCGGGACTAGGGTTAGAGGAGTACTGAAAGAAGTTGGAGAATCATATCCATTCATTTTTCTAGCTGCCACAAACATTTCTCGAACCCTAGTGATGGCTTCCATCTTCCAAATCTCCCTCTAATCACTTTCTAATCACTAATTGATCAAATCTACAACAAATCAAGCCAAATTTGCACCCAAACCAAGATAGAGCTGCTACACCATAGTGGGATCCAAGCCAAATCAGTAAAAAAAAATAGATTTAACATTTATTTTTGGCTAAAGTGAGTGATTTGCATGTTTATACACTAATTAGGGCTAATTAGGGGTGATTAGTGATAATTAGTGAAATTATACATCTAAAAATTTTGGAAAAATATGTAAAAATTCTAAAATCATATTTTATGTCGCTGGTATAAATTTGGGTTAATTTGGATTAAGTTTGCTAATCGCGGAATTTAGGGGATTAAGGGGAAAATCATGGATTTGGGTATGTTTGATATAAAATAGCCTATGTGATTGATGTTTTGATCTTTTTGATTAAACCTATATGTTGTTACTGTTGTTTAGGATGTTTTATGATTGTTTAGTAAATTTAGAATGGTTGGAAATGCTGTCGTATGGACGATACAACCTTACTGGAAAATGCCAAGATTCCGGTTCGGATCGGATGAGACTAGTCAAACTGAACTGGAGCTTGACATAGGAAAGAGTCGAGAAATAAGGAATGCATGTGTAGGAAGAGTTGGGATTATATCGGAGCAGCTGGATGGCGTGGGGTCGGATCGGCATGTACCGAACCGAACCGAAGTGTGGGTTACCGAACCGGACTGAGACTGAGGAGCACGAACTGAACCGAAGTGTGGAGTACCGAACTGGAACGAGACCAAGAAGCACGAACCGAACAGAGGTGTGGAGTACCGAACCGAACCGAGGAAAGCAGATCGAGCCGAACCGAACAAGGTGGGCCGAACCGAACCGAGTTTGAACTTCTATGCTTCTACGCGATGACTCTTTTGAGGACCAACTCCATTTCGACGAAAACCCGAGATGCAAAGGAAGTACAAATAGGAAGTTACTACTCAGGATCTTGATGAGAACTAACGAGTTAACTTCTAGAGTTGGGATTTTCTGCGGGACATGTGCAAAGGGGTTATCTATATCTATAACTTTGGTTCACCGTTGAGAGAGGGGGCATGTAGACGAACCAAAGCTAGGGAAGTGTGGACTGGTTAGGGTTATTGACTATAGACCAGAAGGGAATGGTCATAACAATAGTTATTCAGAGTCTAGTGCTGTATGGACTCGTCATGACCCCAATGGATTTGGTGATCAAAGTGGTGGATATCGTATGCTTTACGCACTGAGTGAGAGGTGTGAGAAAGATTGCTATGTTTGTTGTTTGCTATCACCATGGCACACACACTTCCATCTTACACTCTATGATAATGTTACCTTAGACTATTGTACATCTTGTTGTGCTAACTCTTTGGTTGTAGGTCTAGGTCAGATATGATTACTTATACCTGTTACTGTTTTATTTAGTTGTATAGAATTGCTATCGCTCACACCACACTTTCATCAGATCCAGTGTTTTATATCTCTTCTTATTACTCTGGGTACTCCTAAACGAGAAGACTAGAGGCAGGTTAGGTGGTTATGCACTGGTAGCTGTCCGGAGATGAGCATGAGGCTTCCACATAATTTATACATATTCTTCCTGCGTTGTTGCTGGCCACTGCTTTGGGCATTAATAATGCACCTCCTTTATTTCCTTTTAGACAAAGTATTTTAAAGTTGTAATAATTGGATATGAAGTTGTATTTTTGGATTCCGCTACTCTGATGGATATGGTTTAGTTTTCAGCTTATATGTTGTCTCGCCTCTTTTATGTCAAGTTATATTATTATTATATTTTATTCCATGCGCTGTGAGATATAGTACAGGTCATTTGGTAATTCATTGTTTCAACCTTTTTGATGATCGTCTCGTGCTAGTCGGGCATTGGTACAACGCACTTCGGGGAAATGTCTGATGGTACGGGGCTGGCATCACACTTCGTATCAAAGCCTAGGTTGCATAGTTTAACCTAGGGGAAGACACCAGGGAGAGATGGTATACGTATATGAGAGTGTGTGTTTGTGATATTTTGGTTTTCAAATACTATATATATATATACATATACTATTAGTATATCTAAGTATGAAGTCGCACTGCACGGGCACCACTAAGGAGATGGTTAATCGTTTTCTCTTTACAAATTGAACGATGAGCCGAAATACGAGGAGTACGATGAGGAACCCCGCATCGGGAGTCGAAGAGGGAGTGGTTTCAGGGGCCAATAATGAGAATGTCCCTGATATGAGGATGATGTTTGCTGCCTTGATGCGAGAGATGCTTAGGGATGCTCCGGGAGCAGTTCCAAATGTTGCCAATGGTGGTAGTGCAGTAGTGCAGGCGCCTAGAGCCGATTTCGCCAAGCTTAACAAGGACTATACTAGTCTTGGTGGGAAGCCATTCCACAGAACGGAATTGGCTACAAAGGTTCAAGATTGGCTTGATAGTTGTGAGCGCATCTTCGAGGATTTGGGGATCGAGGATGAAATGAGGAGAAAGCTAGCATCACGTCAGCTTCAAGGACGGGCAATGAATTGGTGGAATGCTATTAAAGCGACTACTCCGAGGATCAAGTTACTTAGGATCAATTTAAGACTCGCTTCAGTGACAAGTTTATTCCAGCTACTTAGAAATCAGAATTATTCAGGAAGTTTTTGGAGCTTAAGCAGAATGGTAGGGCAGTCTCGGAGTATATTGCTGAATTCGATACCTTATCAAAACATGGATTATCTCTTATCGATATTGTCGAGAAGAAGAACGAGAAGTTCATAACTGGCCTAGATGAGTACTTGGGGGAAAGGCTTATAAATTATATCGATGAGACTTTCGAATCTATTGTGGGGAAGGCATTGAGATCAGAGAGCCTTTACCCTACGACGAAGACCGAGGTTTCTATTACATTTGAAGAGGAGCTAAAACTGCAGATAAGCGGTGAAGGCAATAAGAAGTCTCTAAATAAGAGAAAACAGAACCGGACTAAGGATGGTCAGAAAAGAAGAATAAGAAAGATATCCAGTGCTTTGGCTGCGGCAAGAAGGGCCACTATGGCAGAGATTGTCGAGCAAAGCCAGGGGAGAGGAAGTGCTTCAACTGTGACCAAGTGGGACATTTTAAGAATGAATGCCCGTAAACCCCTAAGGAGAAGAAGATCGTGAAAGCATATACAATCAACACTATTCCTTCTTCGTTGAATGCCCCAATAGCGGCGGAGAAGGGAAAGGGTGTCGCTATCCAAGGTATGTTTTATATTTATGATGTTCCTGTTCGAGTATTTTTTGATACAGGGCTTCCCATTCCTTCCTATCTAGTGACCTGATATATAGGTTGGAATCGAAACCCGAGATTCTCAATAGACCTTTAGTTGTGACAAACCCGATCGACTAGCCTTTACATGATTTGTCGTAATTTGGTCTTATTGAGTCATGGATGTAGGTTTGCTTGTGATTGCTTTGTTTTGGGATTTACTAGGTTTGGCATTATTTTGGAAGTCAATTGGCTCCAAAGGTATGTGGGTGGTGGTAGACTGTGAGGGTTCTTTGGTGATAATTAGAGCAGATGATGGGAGGAGGGTGGTACTGGGTTGCCTACCTAGTGATGAGGAGATGACTAGTTTTCTAAATTCCCTCGACATCCCGCATGATGAGTTATCAGATGTGCCTATTGCTGGCAGGTATCCAGACATCTTTGAGGAAGTGACCGGACTTCCACCACACCAAGAGATCGAGTTTCAGATTGATTTAGTGAAAGATGCCAAACCTATAGTGTTGCCACTTCATCGTATGGTGCTAAGGGAGCAACGAGAGCTCGAAGTGCAAGTAGGTGATCTTTTGAAGAAAGGATTTATCCAAAGAAGTGTTTCCAAGTGGGGAGCACTAGTTATATTTGCTACTAAGACTGAAGGTTCCCTTCGTTTATGTGTGGACTACCGCGAGTTGAACAAGGTGACTAGGAAGAATAAGTATCCTCTTCCATGGATAGATGATTTGTTTGATCAACTGGATGGAGCAAGAGTGTTCTCTCAGTTAGATCTCGCGACAGGATTTCATCAACTCCGAGTAGCAGCTGAGAGTATACCTAAAACTGCATTTCAGACGCCGTATGGATTCTATGAGTGGTTGGTCATGCCATTCGGGTTGACCAATGCACTCGCATATTTTGTGGATCTTATGATAGGGTTTTTAGGAATCAATCAAATAAGTTTGTTCTTGTGTTTGTGGATGATATCTTGGTTTACTCGAGGACAGAGGAAGAACACAAGGAACATTTGAGGACAGTGATGGAGGTATTGAGGAAACACCAATTGAAAGAAAATTTTTCTAAGTTTCACTTCTGGAGGGGGAAGTGAGATTCTTGGGCCATGTTGTTTCAGAGAATGTTATTGTCATGGATCCTGCGAAGGTGGCAATAGTGCAAGATTGGTCTATGCCTAAGAATGCAACAGACGTGAGAAGTTTCTTGGGGTTAGCTGGATATTATCGTAAGTTTATCCAAGACTTCTCCAAGATAGCGATGTCGTTAACTCACTTGACCAAGAAGAATCAAGCTTTTACTTAGTACAAACGGTGTGAGAATGCATTTAGGAGCCTAAAGGAGAAGTTAATGTGCGCACCAGTGTTAGTTATTCCTAAAGGGAATGAAGAGATGACGGTATACACAGATGCCCGTGGTACCGGACTAAGTGTTGTACTGATGCAAGGACATAGGGTTTTAGCTTATGCTAGTCGGCAATAGAAACCGCATGAGAAAAGATATCCTACCATGATTTGGAATTGGCAGCGATCGTGTTCGCGTTAAATATGTGGAGACATTATCTCTTGGGAGAAAGATTCGAGTTGTTTACCGATCATGAGTCATTAAAGTATCTTTTCTCTCAGAAGGATTTAAATCTTTGTCAGCAGAGATGGATAGAGTTCTTGGCTTCATATGATTTCAATATCGCATACACACCCGGGAAGGGCAATGCGGTAGCTAATGCATTGAGTACGAGACATGACAATTTGGGGGCTATGTTTATGGAATGGAAGCAACTGGAGTATATCGCAGGATATGATTTCAGACCTAAGTGTGAATTAGATCCGGAGATGTTAGCAAGTTTGACGATCAGACCCACTTTGATTGAGGGGGTCAATTCCAGTCAGAGGGACGATCCTAACCTATTGGAAATCATCTCTGAGCTAGAGATGGGTATCGATGGTGAGGAGATGAACAAGTATGGACTTGATAGAGAAGGATGACTTTGAAAGAATGGGAAACTAGTTGTACCCAATATTAATGGATTGAGAGATGAAGTGCTTAGAGTGTGTCATCACTCGGAACTGACTATACATCCTGGTGGTAACAAAATGTATCAGGACATGAAGCAGACCTACTACTGGGAAGGGATGAAGAGAGACGTTGGGAAGTTAATATCCAAGTGCATGAACTACCAGTTAGTTAAAGCTGAACAAAAGAAGCCTAGTGGTTTGTTACAACCGTTGGAAATTCCTGAATGGAAATGGGAACAAGGCTCGATGGATTTCATTGATGCTTTACCAAGGACTAGATCGGGTCATGATAGTATTTGGGTGATTATGCATCGATTGACCAAAAGTGCAAGGTTTACACCGGTCAAGTCGAATAGAACGGCAGCTAAGTTAGCGGGACTATATGTGAAGTGGGTAGTGAGATTTCATGGAGTATCTAAAGGTATTCTGAGTGACCGAGATCCATTATTTACTAGCGGGTTTTGGAAGAGCTTACAAGAGGCCTTAGGGTCAGAATTACATCTCAGTACCGCATACCATCCTCAAACCGACGGTTAAACAGAGAGGGTGAATCTTTTATTAGAAGATCTCTTAAGAGCTTGTATATTGGATTTTGGAGGGTCATGGGATGACGATTTGCATCTGGTTGAGTTCGCATATAATAATAGATATCAGTCCAGTATTGGTATGGCTCCATTTGAAGCTTTTAATGGAAGACCGTGCAACTCAACATCATGTTGGTTGGAAACCGGTGAGAAATTTATGCTTGGGCCAGATGTAACAAGAGAAACTTCAGATAATATCAAGCTTATTCAACAGCAAATGAAGACTGCCCAAGATAGGCAGAAGAGCTATGCTGACAAATGGAGACTTGGTATTCATCAAGATTTCTCCATTGAATAATGTGATTCGGTTTGGTAGCAGAGGTGAATTAGCACCAAGGTTTGGTGGTCCATTTCCAATTCTCGAAAAAGTTGGGAATTTAGCGTATAAAAAGTTGGATTACCTGACATGATGGCGGGAGTGCATAATGTATTTCATGTTTCTCATTTAAGGAAGTTCGTGCATGATTCTGATATGACAACTTCACCAGATTAGTTGGATGATATCGAGGTAGAATCTAAGACAGTTGGAAGCCGCAGAACGATTCGTATTGTCGGACACGATACCAAGCAACTTCGAAGGAAGGAGGTGAAACTGGTTAAGGCCCAATGGGGGTGATAATGAGAATGACTGTACTTGGGAAACCGAGGAGAGCATAATGGAGTCGTATCCCGAACTCTTTACTTGGTAAGATTTTTATCGCGATATTGTAATTTCCTTATTAGTAAACTGCATGCTAGGATAGGCTTGTTGTGTTTATTATGTATGTTTGATTGTTTGTAAATGGTTGATAGGCATGCGAGACACCATTGTTTGTTTTTCTTGGTTAAGGAATTTCGGGGGCGAAATTTCTTAGGGGGAGAGTGTAGCGACGCGAATTCTACGTATCGTAGGATCATATGATATTTATTTTATTTTCATACGAAGTCATATGGTCGTGTAACTTTAGGAAACGACTATTGGAGTCATTTCCACATTCACGATTTTTGCCGAATTTTAAATGACCGTTTTGCCCCTAGCGAATCTTGTTTCTCCTATAACTTTTGATTGGTAAGGATTTTTTATTTGGAACCACTTCCATTGGACTCGTATGATGATTTCCCGTTCCGTAGAGTGGTCGCGTTAAGCAAACGGACTTACCGTTTGAGAGATATAGGTAAAATAAGATTTGAAGATGGAAAAACAACCTAATTGGCCTTAATTAAGTGATTAGCAACTAGGCCCATAAGCCATTTTGGGATTAGGGTTATGGGAGGGTTGAAAAGAGTTGGAGAATCGTCTCCTTTCATTTTTCTAGCTGCCACAAATATTTCTAACCCTAGTCATGGCTTCCATCTTCCAAATCTCTCTCTCTCTCTCTCTAATCACTTTCTAATCACTAATTGATCAAATCTACAACAAATCAAGCCAAGTTAGTACAAAACTCAAGATAGAGCTGTTGCACCACATTGGGATCCAAGCCAGATTAGTAAATGTTTTAGATCTCACATTTATTTTTGGCTAAAGTGAGTGATTTGCATGTTTATACACTAATTATGGCTAATTATGGGTAATTAGTGATAATTAGTGAAATTATACATCTAAAAAATCTAGAAAAATATGTATAAACTCTAAAATCATATTTTATATCGTCGATATAAATTTGGGTTAATTTGGATTAAGTTTGCTAATCCCGTAATTTAGGGGATTAAGGGAAAAATCATGGATTTTGGTATGTTTGATCTAAAATAGCCTATGTGATTGATGTTTTAATCTTTTTGATTAAACCTACATGTTGTTACTGTTGTTTCAAATGTTTTATGATTGTTTAGTAAAGTTAGAATGGTTGGAAATGCCGTCATGGCGAGAATGGACGATACAAGCTTGCCGGAAAATGCTAGGATTTTGGTTTGGATCGGATGAGACTAGTCAAACCGAACTGGAGCTTGACATAGGAAAGAGCAGGGTAATAAGGAAGGCCTGTGTAGGACGAGTTGGGATCAGATCGGAGCAGCTGGAAGGCGTGGGGTCAGATCGGCAGGTACCGAACCGAAGTGTGGGGTACCGAACCGGACCGAGACTGAGGAGCACGAACCGAACTGAAGTGTGGAGTACCGAACCCGACCGAGACTGAGAAGCACGAACCGAACCGAAGTGAGGAGTACCGAACCAAACCACGAAAAGTAGATCGAGCCGAACCGAACAAGGAGGACCGAACCGAACCAAGCTTGAATTTCTACTACTTCTACGCGATGACTCTTTTGAAGACCAACTCCAATTCCACCAAAACCCGAGATGCAAAGGAAGTCCAAAGTAGAAGTTACTACTCAGGATCCAAATGGGAACCAATGAGTTAACTTCTAGAGTTGGGCTTTGCTGCGGGGCGTGTGCAAAGGGGTTATCAATATCTATAACTTTGGTTCACCGTTGAGAAATGGGGGATGTAGACGAACCAGAGCCAGGGAAGTGTGGACTGGTTAGGGTTATTGACTATAGACCAAAAAGACATGGTCATAGCAATAGTTATACACAGTCTAGTGCGGTATGGACCCGTCATGACCCTAATGGATTTGGTGATCAAAGCGGTGGATATCGTATGCTTTACGCACTGAGTGAGAGATGTGAGGATGATTGCTATGTTTGATGTTTGCTATCACCATGACACGCACACTTCCATCTTACACTCTATGTTAATGTTACCTTAGAGCATTGTACATCTTGTTGTGCTAATTCTTTGGTTGTAGGTCCAGGTCAGGTATGATTACTTATACCTGTTGTTGCTTTATTTAGTTGTATAGAATTGTTATCGCTCACACCAGAATTTCGTCTGACCCAGAGTTTTATGTCTCTTCTTATTACTCTAGTTGCTCCTAAATGAGTAGACTAGAGGCAGGTTAGGTGGTTATGCAGGGGTAGCTGTCCGTAGACGAGGAGGAGGCTTCCACGTACTTTATACATATTCTTCCTGTATTGTTGTTGCTCACTGCTTTGGGCATTAGTAGTGTACCTCTTTTATTTCCTTTTAGAGACAGTATTTTAAAGTTGTAATAATTGGATATGAAGATGTATTTTGGATTCCGCTGCTCTAATGGATATGATTTAGTTTTCAGCTTATATACTGTCTCGCCTGTTTTATATCAAGTTATGTTATTATTATATTTTATTGCATGCGCTATGAGATATGCTACAGGTCCTTTGGTAATTCATCGTTTCAACTTTTTTGAAGATCATCCCGTGTTAGTCCGGCATTGGTACAACACATTTCGAGGAAATGTCTAATGGTACGGGGCGGGCATCACATGTTATTTAAAAAAACAAAAACCAAATTTGTATTAAATTTGTATTAAGCAACATTGTATTAAGTTGCATTGTCCTGATGGATGCCAATATCAGCCTCGGCAACCCTTAATGCCAGTATTAACCAGTACAAACAGAGTAAATGATATCATGCACGCAATGATTACTACTGAAAGGTTATTTAAGAAAAAAATACATACAAATTTGCAGTCCTTTAAACTTGTATAATTCAGAGAGAGAACTGATGTCATCGCCTCACCTTTGTTGATGGCTGCTAGTCCTTTAGCCTTGCATAGTCTTTTCAATGGTTTCTTTGCTTCTGATATTTTCTTCATAACATAAGCAATATTGATCCTCTTAAAACAAAGATAAGCAAATATTTAGTTCAAACTATTTAAGCTTGCACATATTTATATACTAAAGCCATATTAATAAAAATCATAATGCAACAAACACAAACAAACTAAAAAAATACTTACGTAATATCTAGTTTCTGAAGAAAAATAATTTTAGAGGAAGAGATAAAAGTTTTTGAAGAAGGCAATATTTTATTCCTTTTTCTTTATTAATACATGATTGACATAAGACTCATTTTATACATGCATTTTCTATTTGAAAGAAGGATTTGGATAAGATCACAATAAATCCTTTCCAAACATGACCAAATAAGAAAAACAGGAAACATAATTTAATGCAATATTTAATTCTAGTTTTAATTTATTTCAATAATGTCTCCCCTAAATTAAAACTTGCTTATTGTTTCCAAATTTTCTGCACTTTTCTGAAGATTCATCCGCTATGTGCCTTTGTTGAAATATCAGTCATCCGGTCACCTTCTTTGAGAACATCTCGATTTATACCTGACGTGTTTTGGCAAGAAAAATAATGATATTATCCAGACCTTTTTAATTGTGATCTTCTTCTGTGGGGACATCAACTTATCATACAGCGCACGCATACGCACTGTACATTTTCTAGCTACACTATTGCTAACATCATCCATGAACTCTTTAGCAATACAAAGTGGAGCAACATCAACAACTGATAACACAGGGCTTTTTATCTGAGGTGTCCAGTTAAGGCTGTTACTATCCTGATAAGAAGGGTAAACATTGGGATGCTTAAAAATATTCTTTGGATATGGAATTTTCTGTACAACTAATGATTCTTCTAATTTAAGCTCAAAGTCGGCATCATTGTCTTCATCTTCATCTACATTCTCATTTACTTTGTCTTCACTTTCAGCATTAGCATTGCCTTCTTCTAGCAAAACGGCTGCAAGAAACTTAACATCAACATCGTCCCAAGTTTTTGAAACGGAAGCAAACATCTCTATAAAATTTTCTCTTTTTTTTTTGTTTGTACTCTTCTGCGATTAACATTGCTTTGTGCTTGTTAACAGAGCCATTTGGATTCATCTTTGTTTTGTACACCCATTTTACTCCAATAAAATGCTTGTGTGGTGACAAATTTGTAAGCTTCCATGTATTATTATTTTCAATAGACTTGATCTCTTTTTCTTGATTTGCTACTCCGTTGGTAGTCTTAAGCTTATCATCCTTATTATCTTCCACTAGTGCATTATCAACATGGCCTTTAGTATTCTCCATTACAACCTCTTGCTTTTCTTCAGCAATTGCTTCTTCTTCGTCGTATTCCATTGTTCTCTTTTGAACATGGTTTGTAGCTTTTGCAAATCTCCTCTCTACAGATTCGTCATGATATTCAACTTTCTCTTCCTTCAGATCATTATCATCTCCTTTGGTTTCCACAACAACAATTTCAGTTTCTACGACCTTCTCTTCTTTTGATTTTAGTTGGTTAGCATCAACATTCATATCATCACGTTCCTCTTTGTTCTTAGATTTTTTCATAGATTCCTCTTCTAATTTTGTAGCCTTAACGTTTTCGTCCTCCTCGATATTCTTCTCTTTCTCATCTGCCTCTTCAAACTTTTCTTCCACTTCTTTTCTCAATCTTTCATTATCATTCATGAATGTGATCTTCTTGTGCGTCTCATCCATCGTCTCTTCTTCCATAGGCTCTGGCACAATCTCTTCTTTCTTCTTCTCTGCCTCTTTGCCTTCATCTCCGTTTTCAAATTCTTTGCTCCTTGTTCCTTATTTCTGCCAAAGCATGTGAGATATAAATCAATCAAAGTCTAGATGTTCTCAGAAACTTTGAAATCTGAAGAAATGTGACAAGTCTTCAGAAGAAGTGCAAAGAATTTGGAAACAAGGAGCAAGTTTTAATTTAGGGGAGACATTGTTGGAATAAATTAAAACTTACATTAAAAATTGCATTAAGTATTGCATGTGTTTAATATTGCATTAAGTGTTGCATGTGTTAATTACATTTCCTGTTTTTGCCTATTTGGTTATGTTTGGAAATGTATTAATGCGGTCTTATCTAGAATTTTCCTATAAGCATGTATATGTAGAAGCATCTTTGTAAGTCAAGAAATTGAGAAAAAAAAAAGCAATAAAAAAAATAAAGTTTGTCTTCCTCAAAAAAAAATTCTTCATCTTTTTCTCCTCTCAAATTTTATTTTCTACAAATTGGTATCAGAGCCTGGTTAAAACTATGGCTTATCTATTCTTCTCACCGTTTGTCCTCACAAAAGAAAATTTCGAAGAGTGGAGTAATAAAAAGAAAGAAGAATTGATCTCCAAAGGGCTTTGGGAGATCGTTGAAAGTGGCTTCGAATGGCCAAAAAATATTAAAAACATGACGGAAAAAGAGAGTAAAGCATTTGTAAGATTGAGACGGAAAGATCTTCAAGCTCGGATTTTGATGAGTGAGAACGTTGATAGAGAAGCTTTCGACCATATTCTTGGAGAAAAATTCGCAAAAGATTCGTGGAATTTATTGAAAGAAGTGTATGCAATGGATAACACAAAAGTAGAAGAAGAAGATGTAGAGGAGGTCGAAGAAGAGGTAGAAGAGGATGAAAGCAAAGAAGCTGACAAAGTGGATGAAGAAGAAAAAGAAAAGGAGAAGGCGGAGAGAGAAAACACGTTAGAAAAGGAGGAAAAGGAAAAGGCTGCAGATAAGGAAGAAAACAAATACAACATGTTGAAAGAAACAGAAAATGATGTAGAACAAGAGAAGGTCAAAGAAGAGGACGAAGACAAAGGAGAAGAAAATGAAAAAGTGAAAGGAGAAGCAAAAGAAATAAAGGACAAAAATGAAGAAAATGAAACAGTGGAAGAAAAGAAAGAAAGGTTTGAAGAGGTCGATAAGTATGAAGAAGAAAAAGCTAAAGAAGAAGATGAAGAGAAGGCGAGAAAAGAAGAAGAGCCGATGAGAGAGAAAGCTGCAAAAGAAGAAGATGATGAAGAAGATGGAGATGCAAAGCAGAAGAAAGACAAGAAAAAAAAGGACAAGAATGAAGAAGATGAAGGCAAAAAGACTGAAGAAAAAGCACCTGAAGCTAAAGAGCAAAAAGAGAGCGAAATGGATTCGAAGAATCAGAAAAAGAAGAAGAAAGAAGAAGAGAGAAAGAAAGCGGAAGAAGAGAAAGAAAAGAAGATTCCTGATGGAGATCAAGAAGAAGACGATAGCGAAGGCAACGAAGCAAAGGAGAAAAAAGAGAAGAAAAAAGAAAAAGAAAAGAAAGGAAAACAAGTAGAAACATGTGACCAGCTAAGGTGTGCCATTGACTTGAATACATCGGCGTATGACAAACAGAAGCTGCAAGAGCGGTTGACAAAGTTATTTGGTGGTCTTGTAGTTCTAAAAATTGGAGCAGCGAGCGAAGATGAAGTTAGTGTGAAAAAGGAAAGAGTTACCGATGCCTTAAATGCAACTAAAGCTATTGTGGAAGAGAGAATTGTGCCTGGATATGGTGTTACATTGCTGTATGCATTCAAAGAACTAGCAAACTTGCAAACGGCTAAAATGTCATGCAAAAGTCATATTTGGGAAGTATGCAAAGCAGTTGGATGGACAAACAATTATAAGAATGAAATTATGAAAGAACTTAAAGATGTTATATATGATTCATTCAACATTTATGATGCGGGGCCAAGATGGAATTTGATGAGCTTATTTTTTGGAGTACTTAATGGCAATGAAGGAGGACAAGGTGAACGGAGCTTTGCAATAAAGATTCTAGAAATTATGTTGAAGATCTTAATGGTAAAAAAGAAGAGAAGAAAAAGGAAAGCTTGGATGGTTTCTATATTTCTGCCAAAGCATGTGAGATATAAATCAATCAAAGTCTAGATGTTCTCAGAAACTTTGAAATTTAAAGAAATGTGACAAGTCTTCAGAAGAAGTGCAAAAAATTTGGAAATAAGGAGCAAGTTTTAATTTATGTGAGACATTGTTGGAATAAATTAAAACTTACATTAAAAATTGCATTAAGTATTGCATGTGTTTAATATTGCATTAAGTGTTGCATGTGTTAATTACATTTCCTGTTTTTGCCTATTTGGTTATGTTTGGAAATGTATTAATGCGGTCTTATCTAGAATTTTCCTATAAGCATGTATATGTAGAAGCATTTTTGTAAGTCAAGAAATTGAGAAAAAAAAAAAGCAATAAAAAAAATAAAGTTTGCCTTCCTCAAAAAAAATTCTTCATCTTTTTCTCTTCCCAAATTTTATTTTTTACAGTTTCAACTATTTATGTTTTGAGCCTCTGTTTTAGAAGATGCCAAATAATCATTTTGACATCAATAGACTGGTTGTTGAGCATCATATTATAGGTGAATGGAAGCAATTATTGAATTAAAATGATGACAATATTAGCATTCATTCAAGAAATTATGGCTAATAGTACCTAATTGCTAATATTATAATGTTATACAAAATTGGGATCAAGAAATCATGGCTGCTAATATTAGCACAAAACACGGTCATCATCTCAGCAACCTTAGTAAAAGGTACTGCAAGTACCTAAGTTCCACTGACATGGACTGAACTTGCGATGAAAGAGGAAGATAGAATTGTTGCTATCAACTGTTCTAGTCATGGCAAAGCTTTCATAGATGGATTAATATACAGAAATGGAATGTTACAGTGCCAATGTAATACCTGTTATGAAGGCCACAACTACTCTTTACCATTCACTCACTGCCCTGCCGATGTAATTGTGTATATTTAAAGTTCTACTCCCTTACATGTAAGGATATAATGATGAAGAAATATTACACTTCATGTGCGTTTTTTCATACAAAAATTCATGCAAACTAAACAGGTTTGAATTTTACATTTTTACTACTGGACAAGAGAACAGGGGAGTCATAATGTTTCTAGATGACTACTGGGTGAACTATAATGTGAGCAGTCCAATACTATTACCAAGACACTTATTACACTAGGAACAGAATTATATATAGAATAACTACTCACAATGCAGGTTTGAGGAGGGGTGGAAAGAGTTCCAAGCTAAGATGGATGAACTACTTAAGACCCGATCTCAAAAGAGGAAAAATCCCGCCTAATGAGGAAAAGATCATTATAGACGTACAGGCAAGATGGGTAACCGGTACTTATTCTGCTTATGCTATATATATTTTTCTTTTACAAATTTTAATGACATATGCGTAAGCCAAATCCAGGTTTTGCAACAAAACTTGCACAAAATTTGGAAGATGGGCGACAATAGGAAAATGCTTGCCAGGTGGAACAGATGATGAAACAAAGAATTACCACAGGACACATTTGAAGAAAGAAAAATCCGCAAAGAAACACAATAATAGGCAAGCACTTTTCCTAAAACAACGAGAAGAGCTGAAGAAACAACTGATTTATGATTAATTTCAGAATAAACAATTTGTATACAATGATGTTATGAATCTGGAAGATAAGATAAGAACAATTTCAATAGAACATGACATGTAGGAAGTATCATAAGATAATTTTCGAGATATAGATGAAATATTTGGTATCCAGAATTTAAATGGAAGTGGTGGCCTGATCAGTGGAGAATCATCGAATCAAACATGGGAAAATTTATGGGATCTTGACGGTCTGTGAGATCAAGTTTTTTTACTTCTAAGTGGGAAAAGGCGGGATTTTGTGTACATGTAAAATGCTGGTGATTAGTGCTTGTACATTGCAAATTTAAATGCATGTACTGAGGATTGAAAGTGGTTAAAATTTAAGTAGAAAATGTTTGTCTAAAATTTAAGGATATCAAATTATGCAAATAACATGTGGACATAACTGTAAAAATGATTGATGGATGTAGGATGACTAGGAGCTTTTGTTAGATTCTTCCAAATCAAGGAAGTAGGATGGTCAGAGTGTTGTAGTGAAAGATGAGAGAAGAATTAGGAGAGCAGGAGGCAATCCCTTCATGCTGTAGGCTCGCCATATGGTGATGAGGCTTGACAGGAAGTTGATTTTCAGCTGAATGTATTTAAATGCATATATTGATGATTTACAGTGGTTAAATTTTAATAATACCTAGTTTAGATCGTTTGATTCAATGATTTCGTTTTTAGCTGAATATAAGATCAAAACAAAGATATCTAAAACACTGCTATCAAACAACAAAATTTAAACACAAGTTGTATCTTCTTGTTCTTGCATGACTTTATAACAGTCATATTAAGGCAAAAGGACAGAAATAATGGACTGATTGATGTTGGCTTTTGCTCCAAACTGCATTCACATTCCGTTCTTATAATAACAAATCTCTATTAAAAATTATAGAGAATAATATTTATAATATTGTACACATGAATTTGCCCATGATATTAAATTCTAACTATGATAAATTTCATGTCTAGGTCACAATTGAACACCAATTCAGTGTTAATGCGTAAAAGATATATCATAGAAATAATTTGCAACTGTTTTACCGTATAAAGCCCAGTTTATATATAAATCGGGTACTTAGCCCGCTATAGATCTTGAGAGGTTACTAACATCATCGAAGTCATATAAAGTTAACAAGATAATGAAAATTATAGGAAGTTCTGAACTTACAGTTAAGGCAAAAGAAAGTAGCTCCCTAGCGATGATATCAACCGCCGTTGATTCCCTTCATATCTCAACTGTTGGGTACTGACGGCGGATGTTTAGGCAACGAGTACGATGGGCCTTTTGGGCATGATTAGGAGTCAGAATGGGGACTCCCTGGCGGAGGAGGACAAAAACAAAGAATACGATTAGAATGGAGAGGTAAACGAAGAGGAAGATTGAGGTCGGGCATATTTTATGGCGATGACAGATGCGGGATTTTTGGCGGGAAGAGTTGGTGGTTGGTAGTGTCTGAGGGGAGAATATTCTGCACGAGCCGCGACTGGTGCCAGAGGAAAAGGTCGGCATCTGATGTGCCTTTACTTCTACAATCTGCCACCAACACAAATACCACAATGGCAAAGCACTTCAACATTCCATCACCACTGCAAAACATCAGAACATACTCCTGCCACAACTCCTCCGACCAATCACATATTCTGCCCTCAACTTCACAAACATCACTCTGGCCGACCTCATAAACTTCACAAAAACAAACCATCCATCCATAAAAAAAGCCATCTCCATCCATAAACATGGCCATCCTTAACCCACCAGCAACCTGCAATTTCCAAAAGACATGCATGCATCAGTGCCACTGCCCCTGCTTTCACAGTTAATACTTTTCCATCTATCTTCCTTTAACATTACTTTCACATATTTCATACTATTATCCTCTTTGGTCATAATTTTTAGAATCAACTAATTTACTTCCTAACATATAGTTAATTCATGATGCAGGAATGAATGGAAAATTTCTCATGGTGATTTTAGTAATTAAAAACATAATGTCCTATTTATTAAATTTTTGAGGAAAATGTCCCAAAATTAATCAGCCATTTTATGCTTTTGTTATAGCTATATGTAAATAGATGTATTCAACAGGAAGGATAAATTGGATGTTGCTTTTTAAAAATTGTAGCCTTTTTTCCAGTACTGTATTCATTTATTTTCTATTTCCTTGATTACAACTAGTTTTAGACTTAGCAATCTTCGTTTTTTGCAATGCGTTATTAGATGAATAATTATAGTAACAAAATCATTTATATCTACACCATTGGCATGAGTTACATACTAGTAGCTTAGATAAATTTGCCGCCAGAAAAGGATTCTAGGTACTTGCAGCTACCTTACCTAACCAAATGGTTAAATTTGTTCAGAGAGTTAGTGGATTCAAATATACAGTTCAATGGTTACTTCATACAACTAATATCAGCATGTGGATGTCCTAGTGTTATTACTCCTATACTGCATCCGAGTAGTCAAATCAAATGCGACTTTGCATGTTAGATAAAAATATTGATGAATGCAACTGGGATTGTGTTCATTTTCGTTTTTTAGGGCCTATTCATCTAGCTTTTGAAGTACTTAACAAGTTAACATTAAAGAACAATAACATAGTTTATTTATAGGCTCCCAAAATAAATGTAACTCGCGCCCACAGTACAATGATGAAGCTAAAAGCACCAGGGCTATTACCTATTATATAAACAGTGGTATTTGTTTCAATATGAAACCATGAACAAACATTTAAATTTATCAATTCTTTAAAAAAATCTAGTAAGTCAAACCCAACCTAGAAATAATGCCGCTTGCACACAAAATTTGTATTGTACAAATTGATTTAAGTTTAAAACAATGTCAATATAATGTACTGCCTATCTTATTTACCTAAGAAACTTTTAACATATATGTTCGTGATCTTAATTTTTGTTCAAAGAAATACTGGAATTCTATGTCTTACATCATAGGTGGTAAATTAGGAATACACGCGACACTAAATCATGCCTTCTTGTATTCATCAAAATACGCCAAAGCCATACCAGGACCAAAAGAACTGAGAAAAGGCAATGCATTTCTATTTATTGAAACATCATATCCCAATGTTAGTATTTGCTAAACTATCCTGGACTTCACTTTGTTATGTTCGAAAGACACTTTCTTTCAATATGGCAACCATCAAAGCCAATGTTAGTAGTTGCCAACGGATCCTTGAACAGTGGAAATCCCTATAATTACGCATACTTAAAGGTATCATTCTAGTATGCACATATAAACAAAAAATAGCATATACAAAAAAGATGCTTAAAAAAAAATAGAACGACACTTGTGATACTAAGAATGAATAAATATCTAAAGCAAGTGCACATGCAAGGAAATTTGTGGCAGCAAAGTCATGCGATCGACATAACCAATTCATGAGGATGTCTTTGTAATCGCCTCCAGCAACTATGCAACTATATTGTTCACATTTGCGGTGAATTTTAAAAGTTGAGGGCAATGACTCATTTAATTTAACTGGCACTTTTTCTTGGAAAAATTGTGCTAATTAGAGCAATGAGATATAATACAAGTAAGAAACATAGTAAGAAACATGTTTTCTTAAATATACATTTGTGCACTACTTTTTGCTAGGAATTGGTGTAGCAAACCTGATAGAATTTCCTAAGGTAGCAGTATACTCATTAGTAACACCATTTGATTTTTTATCAAGGTAAAAAGACTATTTTGTAACATGTACAACTTTTATACTCATGATATCATCACAACTATATAATGGCCCATAGCAATAGGAAATTGTCCGTCAACCCACATAATTGTATCAGTTTTATTCCATCTATCATGAAAAGAAAGACCGGAAGACAAATACTAAGGTAGTGTTTGGTTTGTTTTGTGTTTTGAGTTTTTAGTTTTCAACGTTAATTATGAAAATTGCGAAGATTTGAAGTATAGCGGAGGCGACAGATCAAAGGCGGAGGGAACAAAGAGACGATAGATTGATGAATATAAGAGAATGTCGGCTGTAACATGGATTAAGCACATATGTAATACGATAGTGGGCTGAACAATAGTGGGCTGGACTTTAACCCACTTAGTTTATATTTTCTTTTCAGACTTTTTAGCCTGTAAGGCAATTGTATATATATTCAACCGCTTTGTACAGGCACACATTATTCTGTAATTCAATCTCTGTTATCCTTCAATAGAAAATCATCAACATTTAAATTCTCAAAAGCTTTCTTGGTATCAGAGCCAACAAGTGCCTCACGGCAAATCTAAATACTGAAATAAAGAGTTTAAATCTTCATATCCATTAGATTATTGCTTCATCATTTGGATATGGCTCATCAGAGGAGATACCTCATCATTTGAGAGAAGATACATCACATTGTTCACTGCCTCGCCTGAAAACAAGTTGACAGGCTGCATCTAAACAATTTTTGATATATCTTCTATTATCAGAATTAAAAGATCGCCAGAAAATAAACCAAGAACTCAAGAAAATCATCAAAACAGATAAGAGCCGCGCCTAGAGATATCTTCAGAATAAGGTACGATTTAATCAAGCATAAATTCATCACAAGAAATCTCTGGCTGCTGCATACCTGTCTGAGAAATCCTCGGATTCTTGATTGATAGTGGCATTCTTATGTTCTGATTTCTTAATAATTCTATCATCATTTGTCTATCACTATGGTTGATCCAACATCCTCAGCAACATCAGACAATAGTCAGACTGTGTCCAATGAACCTGGGCCTGTAAATCCAACAACAAAGACTGTTATTAGTCTTAAGAGTCAATTAATTACAATACATCTTGAAGAAGATAACTATCTTCTTTGGAAATTACAAGTTGAAACAGCTATTCAAGGATATGGGCTTGAAGGATATATTCTTGGCACAGTTGATATTCCAGCCAAGTATATTACAGATGCAAACAATAGAACAATTGCAAATGAGAAATATATACAGTATCATAGACAAGATAGACTCATCAGTTCTTGGTTGCTATCATCTATAAGTGCAAATCTATTGCCACAAGTTATTGGATGTACCTCTGCTTATGATATCTGGACTACAGTGGAAAAAGAATTCAATAATCAATGTTCTGCAAAAGTTCTTCACTACAAGAATCAGTTGCAAAGTGTTAAAATGGAGAATTTGTCCATGAGAGAGTATATTGCTAAAGTTAAAAGGCTATGTGACTTGCTAAATGCTACTGGAAACAGAGTGTCAAATAGTGATCAAGTTTTGTACTTAGTCAATGGCCTTAGCAATGATTATGAAGCTGTTGTTGCAGTAATAACTTCTCAAAAAATAATACCTGCTATTGATGAGGTACATTCTATTTTGCTCTCTCATGAGGCAAGAATAAATGCCAAGAAGCCACAAGAAATGGATTATACAGTAAACTTCACTACTGGGTTCAAAGGCAAAAATCAGAATTTCAATAATAATAATAGAAATGATCAGTCTTACCCAAGAGGTGGCAGTGCAAGAAGAGGTTGTGGCAGAGGTAGATGGACCAATACAAACAGGCCAAAGTGTCAAATTTGTGAGAAGATGGGTCACACAGCTTTGAACTGCTACTTCAGATTCAACACTAATTACACAGCCAACCAGAATCAGAGGAACAATGGTAATCCTAGTGTGAACATGACTTTATCTCAATCTGAAAATAGCAGTCAAGACAATACAAGCAGAAATGGTAATCAAAATGACACTGCAAAACTTGAAACTGTGCAAGATGATTGCTGGTACCCAGATTCTGGAGCTACTCATCATATTACAAACAGTCTTGACAATCTTAATCTGGGATGCAGCGATTATAGAGGTAATAATTCTATCTTATTAGGCAATGGTAAAAGCATTAACATTACCCACATTGGAAATACAAATCTAAATGGTAGGAGACAATTATATTTACACAATCTTTTAAGAGTTCCAAAGATCAAGAAAAATTTAATAAGTTTTTCTCAGTGTGCTCAAGACAATAATGTCTTTTTTGAATTTTACCCTAAATATTGCTTAGTTAGGGACATTCTAACTAGAGAACCCATTTTACAGGGTAACATGACAGGAGGTCTTTACAAGTTCAACACTGTTAGAAATAACAGTATGATAAAAAGAGGAAAACACTGTAACTTGAATGTTCTTGACAAGGCTGATTGCAGCAAAAAATTCTTTGATCTTTGGCATTACAAACTTGGTCACCCAAGTGCCAAAATTGTAATGAAAATACTAGATAAAAACAATATTCAGTACAGTAATGTCTCTTTACCATATATTTGTGAGTATTGTCAGGTAGGTAAAAGTCACAAACTGCCATTCTTTGACTCTGAAACAGTTTACACTGAACCACTGCAGTTAATTGCTACAGATTTATGGGGTCCAGCTCCTATAAATTCAGATTTTGGATTTAAATATTATATTGCCTTTGTAGATGCTTACTCAAGACACACTTGGATCTATTTTCTAAAGGCCAAATCTGAAACCATTAATGCTGTTACTAATTTTATTTCTATGGCTGAAAGGCAATTTAATACCTTAGTTAAAATAATTCAGTCTGATGGTGGCAGTGAATTTAAGTGTTTAAACCAGTACTTCATTAAGAAGGGAATTATTCACAGGATTACTTGTCCATATACTTCACAGCAAAATGGACTTGTTGAACGAAAACACAGGCACATTGTCGAGTCTGGTTTAACTCTACTGGCTCAAGCTAAACTACCCTTAAAATTTTGGCCAGAGGCTTTTAGTACATCTGTATACTTAATCAATAGGCAACCAACTAAGGTATTGAAATATATGACACCATTGGAAAGATTGTACAATATAAAACCTGACTATAAAAGCTTGAAACCTTTTGGGTGCTTATGTTTTCCTTATTTGAGACCCTATAACTCTAACAAGTTGAATTTCAGATCAAAACCCTGTACCTTTTTGGGGTACACTACTAAACAAAAGGGATACAAGTGTATGGATGAAAATGGTAAGATATATATAAGTAGACATGTTATATTTGATGAAACTGTGTTTCCTTTTAGCAGTAAACAAATCACAACTACTAGTAAGATAAGAAATCCAAGTGTTTCAATACCTGAAATCCCAATCTATTCTGAAAATTGGGATAATAATATTGAAAGAGAGGCTGCTGAGTCAAGTAAAACATCACAAATTCAGTCAGAAGAAGGTGATGAATCACAGCAACCCAGCCTCGCCTCACACAATCCTGAAGATTCAGAAAACCAAGGGTTAGAAGAGGAAAACACAGGTTCACAAAGTACAAGATCTGAATATTCATCAGATGCAGATAATGACAGCAACTTACCATCACCTGTGCCACCAATTCAGATCAGCCATCCTATGATCACTAGAGCTAAAAGTGGTATTTTCAAACTAAAAACATATATGGCTTCATCCAGTGATTGTGAACCTGATTCTTTTGAACAGGCTGTCAAAAACAAAGACTGGAAGAAAGCCATGGATGAGGAATATGATGCACTCATCAGAAACAAAACCTGGGAGCTTGTATGTCCACCTGCCAATAAAAATATTGTTGGGTGCAGGTGGACATACAAACTTAAAAGGAACCCAGATGGGTCAATAAATAAGTATAAAGCCAGGCTTGTTGCAAAGGGATTTACTCAGGAGTATGGGTTTGATTTTAATCAAACTTTCTCACCTGTAGTGAAACCTACAACCATTAGGCTCATTCTTACTATAGCCCTATGTAAAAGATGGCATGTTAAACACTTAGATGTTAACAATGCCTTCTTAAATGGTATTCTTGAAGAAGAAATATATATGAGGCAACCACAAGGCTACAATCTCAACAAAAACTTAGTATGCAAATTAAATAAAGCCATTTATGGCCTAAAACAGGCTCCTAGAGTTTGGTTTGATAGACTGAAAAATACCCTAATTAATTTGGGATATCAGTGTACCAAATCAGACAGCTCATTGTTTATCAAAATAAATGGCTCTATAGCAATTTACATACTAGTATACGTTGATGACCTCATCATAACAGGTAATAATACTGATGATATTGACAAGCTGACACAGTACTTAGATAAACAATTTTCCATCAAAAATTTAGGGGATCTAAACTATTTTTTGGGCATAGAATTATTAAGAACTGAATCTGAAATAATTCTATGTCAAAGAAAATATATAACTGAGTTGCTTGTCAAAACAAAAATGATAAATGCCAAACCCCAATCTACTCCAATGATAAGTAGTCAGAATTATTCAAAATATGGGGGAGAGGCTATTTTTAATGCAACCGAATACAGGAGTATTATTGGTGCACTTCAATATGCAACAATAACACGTCCTGATATATCATATAGTGTGAATAAACTTTCTCAATTCATGCAGAATCCTAAGGACATTCACTGGAAAGCTGTGAAAAGAGTTCTGCGCTATTTAAAAGGGACAATTAACTATGGACTGCAACTAAAGACCAGTCAACATTTGCACATAACTGGATATGCAGATGCTGACTGGGCTTCAGACCCTGATGATCGTAGATCAACCAGCGGCTACTGCATATATTTTGGTCAAAGTCTAATATCATGGTGCTCAAAAAAACAACCTACAATCTCCAGATCCAGCACTGAAGCCGAATACAGGAGTATAGCTAATGCGACAGCTGAAATCAAGTGGCTACTGTCTCTATTATCAGAACTCAAATTAAAGCCTACAGCAAAACCTATATTATGGTGTGACAATAGAAGCGCACTATTCATGACAGAAAACCCTATACAACACGCAAGGACCAAACATATTGAGATAGATGTTCATTTCGTCAGAGAAGCAGTTCAAAGAGGAGAAATCAAAGTAAATCACATACCTGGGTTCTATCAGAGAGCTGACATATTAACTAAAGCTATATCAGTGAAGAACTATACCAGACTTAGAGATGAGCTCAACATCGTTGACCAAGCTAGACCTCAAAAAGATAATACTGAAGAAAGAGCTAGATCGAGCCTTACAATCACCAAAGAAAACGTCAATAAAGCTCAGAACCCTAGTAACGAAGACGGCGCTACTGCTAACCTGTTGGTTAGAAAAGACAAAGTTCCTGATAAGGTCAAAAATCACAATTTGAAGATAGATAAGGAGGATAAAAGAAGAAGAAGTGGAATCGCCGCTCAAATCGATTTATTTCCCAGCTCGACATGGCGAAACTAGGGTTTCTGAAACCCTAAGTTTCGTGGGGGAGTATAAGAGAATGTCGGCTGTAACATGGATTAAGCACATATGTAATACGATAGTGGGCTGAACAATAGTGGGCTGGACTTTAACCCACTTAGTTTATATTTTCTTTTCAGACTTTTTAGCCTGTAAGGCAATTGTATATATATTCAACCGCTTTGTACAGGCACACATTATTCTGTAATTCAATCTCTGTTATCCTTCAATAGAAAATCATCAACATTTAAATTCTCAAAAGCTTTCTATGAATTTGTTATCGTCCTTCCATTGTTTCTTAAAATATGAAAAAAAATAAGAAGTTGTTTTTTATTTTGTGTGTTAACTTCGTTTTATAAAACAATTGTTTTTCACGTTATGTGTGCATCGTCCGTACTTTTGTATGCACGAAAACACAAAACTAAAAAAAAACGAACGCATCCAAAACATTTGCTACATTGAAACGCAGGCCAGATAAAGGAGACGTATGATTCTAAATTCCCATAAGAAATAGCAAGATCACGAAAAATACAAGATCCACAATTAACACTTGGAATATTTCAGGAATGAGCAAAACAAGGTAGCAGAAATATTAGAGAAGAATGATCAATTTTCTCAGATGAGATTATCTGGCGATGAAGCTGAGGTTCTTAATACGGAGATTCGAGCGATCAAGCTTGGAATAACACTAGAGGCATAGCCAACGTTATTGACATCATTCATAGCTTTTTTTTTAGATCTCTCCTGCATTTTGATAAAACAGATATAAAATAATGCCAACTGTTGTGTTATTTATGGCACTGAACATTGTCAATTCTAGACATTATCATTATTTCTTGTGGAAGGACAAAAGAAAAGTAGTAAACTTGGTTTACCCGCATCCCTTATTATTGCACTAAAACAAACCCAGCCCATCAGATACATCAGAACAGATTCCAACTCTCCATGCTCTAGTACATGAATATCAAGCAACCTCCCAAACTCATGCAGCTCATTTTTCACACATCTCTAACTATCATCAACTACTCCACCTTATTAACTTCTAAATTCCTTGTTGGAACAACAGTCAAGTCCACTAAGAGCCATTTACATGGTGAACTTGATTGCATTGAGTTAGCATTCATCAAACTCAATTACGAGGTTTTGAAATTAACACACCACGCGTTGTCTCTATATCGCAAATTTCAAATCAAACTGAACGTCCTCATCAACAGTTGTTGTATTAGAAATTTCAAATATATCCCTTGTGTCATTTACTATTGAATGGTTAAATATGTTTGGAAGAAGGTAAGGTTTGATTCTTTAAAAAAAATGATGGTGAGTCTATTAACCAATTCACTGTCATTTGGTATGTTAAATAACGACAACTGACAAGAACAAAAATGATTATGTTTTATCATGTTTGCTTTTCATTAAAACAGTCTATTTACAACAAATTTTATCAGATAAATGCCTGGGCAATATGTCAGTAAATACTGGACGGTATATCATTTATGGGTGTTTTAAGCAATATTTCAAATGAAATATATGTTAAAACCCAATATAGGATATATTACCAAAATATGAATGATATTATCCAATAATAACTGCATAGTTGTTTAGTCAAAAGAAGAATGGTTGTCTCATAGCTTTTATTAAAAAACACATAAAATAATTAATGAGGTGTTTATCAATGAAACAACAAAGATATCCCGCCACTAGCATGTAGCGGTAATGCGGGAAAACTACTACAGCTATCCAATTCATGAAGTTTTCATACCAAAACTAACTCAAATGAAATCATGCATAATATAGGTTCAAATTGTTTTCCATGTCTTTACTGTATTGGATAAGTATCCACAGAGTTTTAGAAAAGACGGACATCCACGAATTTGTTATGAGTTCTTACTATTACCTTATGGGAACTAACTGATTCAAACAGGACAAACACTTTCTATTATGTTTCTACTTACTATATTTTATAATCAGCAGTAGTTTAAAAAAAAGCATTACCGTTTATTAATCTCAGCGGTCATTGTCATAAAGGCCTCTTCAACGTTGGCAGATCTTTTAGCACCAGTCTCCAAGAAAGGAATACCAACCTGATCTGCGAAAGCCTGCCATAGGAACCAAGAATTCACTGTATGGTTATCCTACTTCATCATATAAGGTATGAACCCTAAAAAAACAAAAACAAAAATAATAATAATAATATGGAATTTAACTTTCTTGTCTCATAGGAAACTACTCTTTTGTGGGTTAAATCACATTTATTTCCAACTAAAGCTTGTTCACATTATCACTTGCATATCGGTCTATCTCACTGTTCAACGACGAATATTCTATGAATTAGAAAATCGTCGCGAATATTGAAATAAACCGCAAGCGCACGGCGTACAATCGTAGTACGTGGCGAATACGGGTCGATCCACAGGGAAAGAATTAATTCTAAAATTACTCAATCAAATTAAACCGAAAGTGAGTGAGAATGTTAACTAAACAACTAAAAACTAGCAAAATATACCAAACTATTAACTACAAACGTTGGTTGAAAAATAAGAGATTAAATGACAACTTAGGAACAAATTCACTCTCAAGATCACATGAATCAATATAAATTGAAACCATGATCTCTCTTTTTGGTCAATAGTTAATTTAATTGATGTGACTATTCTAAGCATGACCTATTTGTGCTATTGATTAGCCCAACATAAGCCATCAAATTTTGTCACACCTCTTAAACAACTTTACTAATTTTATGAAAAATGATAACAAGTTGAAATTGAATTGTACTTTAAGCATGACCTATCCCCTATTAATTAGGAGTATAAACCATCAAATTTAGATTTTCAATCTCCACTTAATTACATAATCATATGTAGATGAAGAGGTAATTAGTGAGCATATAAACAAACATAGCCTATGTGGTGTCAACACTATAGGCTATCAAACTCAATAATAAACACAGAAACCATAACCATCAACATGAATTAAAGCACAAAAAGAGATCATGAATAAACAAGTATATTGAAACTACATGAATAAAGAGAGCTTCATTATCCCTAAGTTGTAGGGATTTAGCCTCTCATGTTTGTTATTCTAACAACAGAAGTAGATTCCAACATAGAACAAGAACAAAAGAAAAAGAAAAGCAAAATAAAGTACAAATCTATTCTATTTGCATAAAAGAAGAGAACATCCAAATAAAAGATAACTAATTGAAATTGCAAAAGAGAAATTACACAAAAAATGACTAAGAAGCCATTGAAGAAAAAGAAAGAATTTTTTTTCTAATCCTAAAAACTAACTAAAGATAAGGATAGAGAAGGAGAGAGAAATTAGAGAGGATTTACATCACATAAAAGGGGTATATATACACATGTTCTAAACCCTAAAATCCTAGTTACATTTGTTGGGGACTACCAAAAGTACCCCCTTCATGAAGCTACAATTTTGTTTCCATCCACTAATGAGTCATGTAAATTGCATGAGGCCTTTAATTGCACCATTAAGGAAGGAGAGATAATAGGTAGGTGGGGTCCTCCATTAAGTAATGAATGAATTAATTCCATCTCCTCTTGTATATATGCATGCTTTTCTTTATAACTTCATATGCAACCATCATTTTTGCTCCAAATTTCCTATAAGAGACAACAACATGGACCAATAAATGATATCTCAAATTAAAACAAGCACAATTTACCGTTTTACACTTTAAATGAGGATGAATGCACGGTAATTTGAGAATTTTAGATTTTTGGTTTAAAACATGTAAAAATATCCCTTTATGTTATTTAATTAATTAAAATAAGAATAAATGTGTGAATATAAATTTGCATATTTATGTGCACATCAAATACCCCCACACTTATCTTTTTATTCGTCCTCGAATAAAAAAAACTAAGATATGTCACACTTTCGTAGGAAACACGATTGCATTTAGCGTATGCAACAAGCCGTTAAACCTCTGGGTGTCCCCAGTAGGACGAGTGTTGTCTCGTGAGGGTTTACAGCGGATACTACCCACAAAATCCAAATGTTAAATGCAAAAATATTTACAAAATGCAAGATTAGAAAATATTTACAAGACGAATGCAAGCTTTTAAAGGAATATTTACAAATGGATAATTTACTTTTAAATATTACACGAATGAGTTAACAATTTGGGTCGTCACTATGAAATTTAAGTCCATTACTAATCAAAACTTCAAACAAAAGTCATGTTATCATCACAAACTCCTCCAGCTTGGCCAGTTGTTTTAGTAGAAACATAGTGCAAATATGAAATGAATTCTATAATCGATATCAACAATCGTAAAATGGCATCTCAACTTCGTTTTTGTTAACACGTTAGGTCGAATAAGTGAAGAGTGTGCTTGGATTTCAAGTGCTTACTCTCTCTTTATTACAAAATATTTACATTATTAGTATTTACAAATACCTAACCGAAAAGACCAAGGTATACCACCCGTAAGAGTTTGGGACAGAGCTTGGCGGATTGTGCAGACCGACGCTGACTTTGTCAACAAGATGTCGGTAATCCTTAGGTGTCCAAGTCATAAAATGAGACCAAGATATACCGACGCTGACATTGTCAACAAGGTGTCGGATAGAGCTTGGCGGGTTTGCACACCAACGCGAGATGTACTAGCAATGTTGGATACCCTTGGATTATTATTATATATGTATACATTTTTTTCTTCCCTTTTTTCTTTTTTTTGCATAAGAGGGAGAGTTAAGCGAGAATATCTTAGCACAACTTCACTTAAAATATCTAAAATGTTATCGCAAGTAGTCAAAATCAACCATTCATTTAATCGGATTACAATTCAGAAAACATTTCATACTCATCACCTACGAATTTCCCAATATACCAGTTACACCAAATTTTCTCATAATTCAAACTTTCCTTTCATTATCCGCTAAGAGAAGTAAATTTCCAAATATTTAAATCGAACGACCAAAATTATATACTAACTCCATCATGTCTTATTTAAAAGTAAATAGAAGTGCAGAACTTTTACTTTTTTTTTTGTTTTTTTTTTTGAAAAAGAAAGAAAGAAAAAGAAAAATGCAAAAAGAGAAAGGAAAAAAAATGCTAACTTAAACTATGCAAAACAGAATGAAAATGAAACTCCCCCCACACTTGATTTCGACTGTGTCCTCACAGTCAATGCATGACACAATGAGTTGAACAGAAGAGAAATATTTACATATTTACAAAGAAAAAAAAAGGTTTGTGCGACTTACCAAATATGTGTGTAGAAAATATGTAGTCATCGAATAGATGAACCGGTCCACAATGGACCAATGGATCAGCCTCGTAAGGATTATGAGACACAGATTAAGCACAGAAAACCAAATCATAAAGAATTTTATATCACATTTCAGATTTGGAAAAACAAATTTTGTTTTTTCAAAAGTTTGAGTTGCTAATTTTAAAATTTTGAGCTTACAATTGATCCGAAAATCAAATTGAATTTCTATTGCAACTACAGAGAGGTCAGTGAGCCGAGGTTCGGAAAAAATTTCAAAAACAAAGTTTGACTTGATTAAATGATGTATAAATTGAGAGATATGTGCGTCATTCTCTCCCCCCCCCCCCCCACACTTGTTTTGAGAAGTATTGTTTAGTTTTGCTTTGATATTTGAATTTTTTTTTACTAAAGGTTCATTCGTAAACCTAAAGTTAAAACCAAACAAATGAATTTCCAGTAAATTTCGAAATTGTGTTTTCTCAAAAACAGTGTAATTCCAGAAAGAGTTCATATACTGCAGAAATTTATCATTGAAAAAAAAAATGATCACGGTGAGATTCAGTTGAAACGATCAAGTCGCAAGGAGTTTCAACAGTTTCAGAAAAATCGTTATTGTGCTTAAGATCACATTCAGCAGTATCATTGTTTTCAACCTCAAGAATTTCAAAGTTATCAAATTTTTCATTTTCAGATTCAGACCCAACAACATTATCGTCAAGCAAGTTAAGAAGTTTTCGTTCATCAAAGTCATCTTCAATTAAACAGTTGTTAACAACTTCATCATTTTTGTCATGTTGACAATCTAAAGTTGCTAAATTTTTAAAATTTTGAGAATCTGAGAGAGGAAGATCAAATTGAAGATTGACGTCTGCGTTTTCAAGAGAATTCAGATCAATTACAGAGCTTTCAATTTGAAGATCAAATTTATCATTAAGATTGTCATCAATTTCAAAAGTTGTTATTTGAAAATCGTCGATTGTGGGCAAAGGTGGATTTTTATTCGAATCGTCATAAGTTTGGATTCGATTTTGTTTCTCATGAAACTTCAAGTAACCATCAAGTATGTTCGTTTGCTCAACAAAATCAAATTTATAATTTTTTACATGAGAATTTTCAATTTGAAATTGTTGAGAACAAAAGTTTTCAGTAGCATCACAATTGAAATTATGCCCATTGTCAAAATCATTTGAAAAGTGATTTAGATTTCCATTTTGAATTTGAAATTCATTTTGGAGTTCAAAATTGAATTGACAAGGGTTATAATCAGAACTATTTGAATTTGGAGGTGAAATCGAATTTTGATTATTTTGAAAGCTTCCACTTGAATTGTTGCATATGTATAAATTACACAATTCATTTATTTCTTTATTTTGTTGTATGCTCATTTCAAGTAAAGATTCAACATGTGTTTCAAGACTTGAGGGCTGATCGTCATTTTGAAAATTTGGTAGTGTATAAACGGGATTATCTTGAAAATTTTGAAAAGTTGGTGACGTAAAATCCAAATTGTTTGTACAATAGTTGTTATTAAAATATCCATATGAATTTGGTGTAAAATTATATGTATTATATTGATTTTCACAACTATCGTAAAATCCGTAGGAATAAGGAAATTGGGACATTTTCAAGAAAAGCTCTTAAAAAATATGTTAAAATTAACAACTTTGGATTATATGAATACAAGTCTAGGCCAGGTTCGGGCAGGGATTATCAGTGTGCCACGAATCGCCGTAGAAACACGACTGAAGGTTTAAGAACCTGTTTGAGTTCTAGACTCTACCGTTCCTTAGACACCTTAGAGAGTATCAATCCTAATTGTCAACTTAACGAATATTTTGTCCTATGAGCTTTGAGGAATCCTCGATCTAATTTCAAAAATAATGTATTCCACATTTGTTTTAAAATTTCCAGCCACAAATCAACAGGCAAAATAATCCATCACAGACAGTCACAGAATAATAATTGCAGAAATAAAAAAAAATTACAAGCAAGCCGATGCCCTGCAGAAGATTTTTACAAACAATTTCAATATATTTTTCTTTGCAGCAGAGCACCTATAGAGTTTAGGAATCACTCACAGTGGGGTATGGCTGTCCTTCCAGAGCTATGAGACTTTATTGTTTGCTTCGTTTGACCCTAGAACTTTGTTAGCTTTGCTTGAACGATTTTCTTCACTATTGGTTCTTTGATTCAATTTTTGGAGATTTCACTTTTTTATCTGCTGAGTTCTGCAATACCTAGAAATCACACTCCCAAATAAAAGTCTACAAGCACAAATCAAGCACATCCAAATTGAAATCAGAGCATGTAAAATTATTAGCATTTTTTTTAAGCAGCAATTTTATTTATTAGCAAGCGCGGCAAAGCGGCGTTGTTCATTCTTGATCTTGCAACCTGAAAGGGATTCAAACACAATATATACACAATAAAAAGGTTTATCTTTTTTAAAGAGGAACAACAAAATAAAATAAACACACAAGATAAACAAAAAAACAAAGTGACACAAAACACAACAACAAGTGAACAAACACTAAATACAAGAACAAGATTTTTTTTTTTTAATAATAAGAACAAGAAAACTAGCACCCGCAAAAAACAAATAAACAAAAGTGAAAACAAACAACAAAAGTGGAGGAAGAGTTTGTTTGCGTGGTGAATGATTTGGATAAGAGGAAGGGGAGAGGGCCGTGAAAAGGTAAGGTGAAGGGACAGAGAAGAAGTATATGGTGGTGGATGGGAGAAGAGATATGAATTGAGGAAAGAAGTTTTGTAGATGGAGTGAGTGATTTTTGGTGAGGATGTTGGGGTATATTAAGGCAGAAAGGGGAAAAATTACAGGGGAAGGAAGAAACAAAAATATGGCAAGCAATAAATTGGTTTTTTTTTATTTGTGAAGAAAGGAAATTTTTTTGGATAAAAGTTGGAAAGAAATCAAAGAAAGGATAGAAATAAAAAAGAAAAATGGAAAGATTTTTATTATGTGTAAGAATTGAAAGTGAATAGAAAGGGAAAAGAAATAAATTAGAGAAAGGGAAGAAATAAATGAGTGTGAGGGTATTAAGGCAGAAAACAGAAAGACAATTAATGAGAGAGGAAAAAGGAAAGAAATAAAGGAAAACAATTGGAGAGAAGATTGAGAAATAAATTAGAAAAGAAATGGCAAGTAATAAGCAAGGGAAGGGAAGGAAAGAAATAAGTGAGAGGAAAAGAAAAGGAAAGAAATAAAGGAAATTGGCAAAAGATTTTTTTAAAAAAAAAAACAAAATAAAAACACACACACGAGAAGAAACAAACAACCAAACAAAAGTAAAACGAAACACAAACACAAAATGAAAAAAAAACACAACTCTTTTTTTTGTTTTTTTTTTAGTGAACACAAAAACAAGCACACACAAAATGAAACAACAAAAGATCAAAACAAAACAGAAAACTATGAAAAACACAAAAAAAAAAATTTTTTTAGAAAAACAACAAATAAGAAAATTAACTCGAAAAATAAATCTAAAATTAAATTCTTTCCCCGGCAACGGCGCCAAAAACTTGTTCGACGACGAATATTCTATGAATTAGAAAATCGTCGCGAATATTGAAATAAACCGCAAGCGCACGGCGTACAATCGTAGTACGTGGCGAATACGGGTCGATCCACAAGGAAAGAATTAATTCTAAAATTACTCAATCAAATTAAACCGAAAGTGAGTGAGAATGTTAACTAAACAACTAAAAATTAGCAAAATATACCAAACTATTAACTACAAACGTTGGTTGAAAAATAAGAGATTAAATGACTACTTAGGAACAAATTCACTCTCAAGATCACATGAATCAATATAAATTGAAACCATGATCTCTCTTTTTGGTCAATAGTTAATTTAATTGATGTGACTATTCTAAGCATGACCTATTTGTGCTATTGATTAGCCCAACATAAGCCATCAAATTTTGTCACACCTCTTAAACAAATTTACTAATTTTATGAAAAATGATAACAAGTTGAAATTGAATTGTACTTTAAGCATGACCTATCCCCTATTAATTAGGAGTATAAACCATCAAATTTAGATTTTCAATCTCCACTTAATTACATAATCATATGTAGATGAAGAGGTAATTAGTGAGCATATAAACAAACATAGCCTATGTGGTGTCAACACTATAGGCTATCAAACTCAATAATAAACACAGAAACCATAACCATCAACATGAATTAAAGCACAAAAAGAGATCATGAATAAACAAGTATATTGAAACTACATGAATAAAGAGAGCTTCATTATCCCTAAGTTGTAGGGATTTAGCCTCTCATGTTTGTTATTCTAACAACAGAAGTAGATTCCAACATAGAACAAGAACAAAAGAAAAAGAAAAGCAAAATAAAGTACAAATCTATTCTATTTGTATAAAAGAAGAGAACATCCAAATAAAAGATAACTAATTGAAATTGCAAAAGAGAAATTACACAAAAAATGACTAAGAAGCCATTGAAGAAAAAGAAATAATTTTTTTTCTAATCCTAAAAACTAACTAAAGATAAGGATAGAGAAGGAGAGAGAAATTAGAGAGGATTTACATCACATAAAAGGGGTATATATACACATGTTCTAAACCCTAAAATCCTAGTTACATTTGTTGGGGACTACCAAAAGTATCCCCTTCATGAAGCTACAATTTTGTTTCCATCCACTAATGAGTCATGTAAATTGCATGAGGCCTTTAATTGCACCATTAAGGAAGGAGAGATAATAGGTAGGTGGGGTCCTCCATTAAGTAGTGAATGAATTAATTCCATCTCCTCTTGTATATATGCATGCTTTTCTTTATAACTTCATATGCAACCATCATTTTTGCTCCAAATTTCCTATAAGAGACAACAACATGGACCAATAAATGATATCACAAATTAAAACAAGCACAATTTACCGTTTTACACTTTAAATGAGGATGAATGCACGGTAATTTGAGAATTTTAGATTTTTGGTTTAAAACATGTAAAAATATCCCTTTATGTTATTTAATTAATTAAAATAAGAATAAATGTGTGAATATAAATTTGCATATTTACGTGCACATCACTCACTGAGCCATTGATTAACGTTATTGAAGCTTTCCTGATCTGTCACATCATATACCACCTGCAAAATGGTATGATAGGCAAATGTGAATCAGTTTACAAAGATAATATGAGGAGAAAGCAATAAGTCCTTTGCGAATATTTGATCGCTGGTAATTTACTATCGTCTATAGAAGAACCAAGACGACTTTGTATCATTGGCAGCTAAAAAGGTGTAATATCTAACTAACTTTCAGTTAGCGATAACACACCATTTGAACTATAGTACAACGTATGGGCCACAATTTGAGACAAACAAGGGTGCATAAACACCCTTTATATATTACATGAACAAGCTTGAACAGTTGATGGTAAGTGAACACACTTGATATTACATGAAAAGCACTACATAACTATGTATCACATTTGAACATTTGCAAATCATACGTGAACACTTCACAAAATAATACATGATTGAACATTTGCAAAAAAAGTTAAAAATATTTAAATAATAAATTTAAAGAGCACATTCGAATCATAAGTCATAAGAACACATTCCATATAAACATCTAAAGCAAAGTTAACCATTGAGCTAACAGCTTTACCTATTCAAAAAATATTTTACCATTCAATAAAAAATAAAATTCTGCATCACCATTTGATTCTTGTATTTTTAATCAATAATTACTGTATTAGTTAACCACTCTACTAACAGCTTTAACCATTCAAGCACAAAATTATTCATAATCATTTCATACCATACCATATTTAGCTTAAACTAATGAACCCGACCACTTAAAAAAAATATCAAACAAAAAAGATCACCGTGCAAACTTCTTCTTTTCACAGATAATATTCCCTATCCAATGAGTATTGTTATGACTCATCTACATATAAATATGTTATTTGAAGTATAAATACACTATTATAGTACTTCATAACCTGTTGTGAAGATAGACCATAACAGTACAAATAATGCCAAAAACATGGACAGGCTATAATAGAGCAATTGTAAGAAAAGAACACAATATAATAATTAAAATCATATGAAATATGTGTAATAATACCTCCTAGGGAAATTCAGAACGGAGATGCTTCTCTAGGTTTAGGGACTGGGATGGACTGCATAAGTGAAATTCAGAACATAGATGCTTCTCTAGGTTTAGGGATTGGGGTGGACTGAGTAAAAGAGATTGCCGCAGTAATCGATTGTTAATGACAAGGTTATGCAGTTGAGATCTCGGGAGGCGACGATGACGCTAGTTAATGTTTTCTAGAGGTGAAAATGAAATAATTTTTTCGATTTAGGAAGTGACGAAGGAATACATTCCCGCACAAAATTCGTTTTCCGCCTGCCTTTTTACTGTGTAGTGTTGTCCACCAAATTCAACAAAGTCAAATAGCATTGGAAACCCAAACTTAGAATAGCGTATAAAAGCTGATGAGCGGCTGATGCTATGAAAATCCCAATTTATTATAGTGTTATACGTTCTTATTCTGCCAAAACCGAGAGAAAGATGAAATTTTTAAGAGGGTTTAGGGCTTTGGATCATAGGGGAGGCCACGGCCAGAATTGGAGGGGTGTGGGGTCAGGACATGGGTAGGTAGGGACCGTGGGAGGAGGCTCAGGTAGTGAGGTAAAAGGAAGTGTTTTTAGTAATTTAAGGAGGAGAGAAAGGGATTGGAGCTAAGGGCGCCCACGATCGAAGGTGGAGGTTGGAGGCGCTAGTAAGGGTGCATAAGGAGGTGGAGGCGGTGGAGGGCTGGTGAAGGGGAAGTCTTGGCTTAGGGTGGAGAAGAGAGAAGGGTAATGGAGTTTAGGAAGCTTAAACGAGAATATAAAGGAAAAGAGAAATGAAAATAATAATAAAAGAAATGGATCATGCCTAAGTACAAGGGAAAGAGGGCTATTAGGAGGCTGGTGACATGTGTAATAGGGTACATCTTGTTGTCTAATGTATTTTTTTCTAAACGAAGACTATTTTGTAATGTATATGGCTTATGGAACTTAGTGAAAAAAATTAATTACCCTAAATTAATTATACAACGTTAACTCATTTCTAATCGTATGACCACATACTAACTCCAAAAATTATGAAATTTGAAATCCCTCTACGTTTCACAATTATGGTTCTAACGAGCCTGGTCTTATCAAATTTCAAGACCGTTTGAAATTTGATCTTATTTCTAGCTTTATTGAATTTTAACTAGTTTTTCAACATACGTTTATATTACGTACGCTGACATACGAACTTCGAAACTATGAAATTTTAAGTCTTACCATATTTTGATGTTACAGATCCGATAAAATTGGTTTCATGGGATTCTGAGACTGTTTCAAAAATGGTCTATTTTTAGGTCATCAATATAAAATTAAAATATTGATTTAAAAAAAACACTTTTAAGTTAATTTTAAAAGTTACTGACCTTGCTTTAATCCCAATAACATATAAAACCAAATTTAAATTCAATTCCAATTATTATCAATCTTGAATTAAGTATTTACCATTTTAAAATCCACTAAAATCAATTAAAATCCATTTTTTAAATTGACCAAAAATATAGGTCATCACAATCCTCATATGTTTGAAATTAAGGGATGTGGGGTGTCACATTTTGGGGGACTTCTCCTCAATCCAAAATCTTGTACTCAATTTTAGAGTCTAAACCCTTATTTAGAAATCGAACTGGGGATTTCTCTTGTAAAGTTCTATGTACTACATCAAAGTGATTAATAAAGGAGATACTTAGCACTCGCAACCAATTTACTTGTCTTTTAACTATTACTTCGAATTCAGGCCCTTAAATTGGAAAAGATTGTCGATCTATTCCTAATGAACTTTTAGTTGTAACCAGCAATGATCTTATGAAGCCCATATCCCAAGATAACATTTTCCTAAGTACTGAAGTGTGATATTCACTACTTTAAGGAAGAGTAATTAAACTTCATATTTGGGACGACATTGATATCTAGGAAACAGTGAATTAAGTTGAGTTTAGGAGAACTAAATTCCACCCAGGACATACCATAACCCTACATTTTGATATTGACGATTTTTATCGTTAACATTTTGGCGCTAGAAGGAAGGCTTGAACCTCCGATCCTTTGGTTAACCTACCACATCCCTAGTTATTCCATCCTGATAGTTAGACATTGAAGAGAAGGACCATGGATAAAAGGTCCCAACAAGGGTCTTCTACTTTGGACATCATTATTTCGAGAGTTATTGAAGAATGAATACTGAGAATGGAAGCTTTGCAAATCATGAATAAGAAAAGGGAAGTAGACTAGTATAACCCTGACCGTTGGAACATTAACCTTATTCATATAGGACCAACCCCCATCTATGCTTTAAGTGACTCTACATCAGAGGAATATAGTTTACTCTCACACATGAAAGAAGCCATTCAAGAGCAAGCTAAGGGAACTATATTTGAACAAGAAATAATGAAGAATTTCAACCGTTTTACTTTAAAATGGTCTAAGAAAGTTGCATTTCAGCGTTAAGACACATTGAAAAGAAGATTTGAAGATATAGGTGAAGTAACAAAGCTGAGTAATAAAAGTGCAAAGTTCCAACATCGAAAGGGAATCATTGAGTCAAGACTACCTAAGGAATGCAAGCTTGCCACATCTATTGAGAATATCTACTTCCTAACCAAACATGAGCTTAACTTCTGGCCGTCACCAAAGAAGGGACCTAAATATGAAAGAAAATTAGGAGGGCCATATTGCCACTACCATATGATGAATGGACATGAAACCAACCACTGTAGGGTACTCAAGGAAAAGATTATCAAGTTCCTCAATCACGGACAATTGCAAGAGTTTGTAAAAAAAAAAACTTAACCAGTTCAGATAGAGGATTCCTTGAAGAAAGAATGTCTATACGATTAGGAGTTTGGAAAACTCCTTAAAATTTGGAACCACCCGAAATGGTTAAAGCTACCTATGATAGTAAAAAAAAAATCTTGTTAGCGCCAAGATAGCCAGGGCAAGGAATGTAACACCACGTATTTTTAACGATACTAAAAGAGGATAAATTAAATTATAATTAATTTAATATTTAGAATTAAGGAAAATGAAATGCATCATTGCGTCCGCCTCGAAATTCTGGTCAAGATAGACATTTGGTTTGCGTAAAACGGACACCGTATGAAGAAGTTATGAGGGTTTTAAGTTTGTATATGCGCAGAAAGATTATATATATACACATGAGTCAGAGATGAGTCAGAATTTTATCCAAAACTGTTCAATTTGAAAAAAAGAAAAAGTGGCGGCAGTTTTCCCTATCTAGGGTAGAGGGGTGTCGACACCGAGGTCGACCCCCCTTAAAGGGTGTCGACACCAGGGTCAACCCACTCACAGGGGTGTCGACACCCCTAGGTCTGATGTGGCAATCCGTTTCAGAGGGTCTGGCAGCTATATATACATGGTCATTTCTCTTGTTTTCTTCATTGAGAATTCATGGTGGCAAAACTCTATCGGTATCTGAACTGATCTGGATCCGTTATCAAATATCAACCTAAGAAAATCAATTGGAGATTCAAGATCTATTCTTTTATAGTTCTATCTTCTTATCCAAACTCTGTGAGTCCCTAGTTGCTTTTAGATTTGAATATTTAAAAGTAAATATGACATGACTATGACTTGGATTTATTCATATGCCTAGATTATATCAGATCCATTGTAAATTTGATTATATGACATTCTGAATTAGTTAGGATTTGGATCTAAACCTCTATCTAGACGGATCTATTGTAACTTCTATGACATGCCATGATGTGAATCTTAAACCTTAATTGTGTAGATTTACTTTTAAACTATTGGATCTAAATTGTGTAGACAATTAATTTGTTAATCAGATCTAGACTATCATCTTATGCCTATTAGGTTAGATCTGAATAGCTGGACATCTAAATGGTTAATTTAGATCTTATTATGCTCACTATGACATCATAGTTATGTTAGAACTAGTAATTGCTACAAGTTCATCAGATTTATGCTTATACGTCCACCTTATCACCATGCTAGTTTATGTTTATATGCCAAGTTATGTTAAAATAACCACTTTGGTTATATTCCTATTATTTTTCCCTTTTATCGTTTATGACTAAGCTATTATCTAGCCTAGGCATGCCGCCAATTTTGTGAGTGTGCTAGTTAAGGAACAGGGGAAAAGGGTAATATTGGCATAATTTGAATGTAAATATCATTGGACATATAATTCAAATTATTGGGTAAAATGGGGATTAACACCTGTAAAGCATAGGTTTAATTAATTGATTAATTAATAATGAATGCCTAGGATTACAATTAGAAATTGTAATGGCGCTTATGACACGAGGTTAGGTTGCATTAGTGGTGGAAGTCTGCCCAGACCCGACCGGCATATCCAGCAGCCACTAATGTTGAACCTAATGTGAGAGATCTAAGTGCGCAAATACGAATCGGGCTATGATACGAGGTTAGACCCAACTTGTGGAATAATACTGTCTGGACCTGACCGGCATATCCAGCATCCACAAGTTGTAGACCTAATGTGGGAGGTCTAGCCCATTATAAACCATAAATGGACATGGTAATAGATTGGACTACTTAGCCAAATATAATCCACAGGGATTGTATGATTGTGAACTAAAGTTAGATTTAAGTAAAATTGATTGGATAGTGGATGGGTTAAGAAAATCTAGAGGGGGTGGGTAATATTTACATATAGGCCCACAAACTTAACCTGATAAGGTTATGTAATTAAAGACACCTAGTGGTATACATGACCGATTGGAATAATAAAGTTATTTAATTAAAGACACCTTTTAGGGTAAACATAACTTGTAGAAATGATAGGATTATGTAATTAAAGACACCTAGTGATATACATACCAAAGAAAACCTAGTGGGGGATACAAGACAAAGGGGAGAGCTTGTATCATATTGTGTGGGATCCATTTCATCCAGTAACCCAGAGTAGGTATCAAAACATGTACTATGTACTAGATTGGAGAAGGGGCACGCTTACTGGACTGATTGTAAAAGATCCAAATGTGGAGGACGGTGTGGGCGGCGCAAACCGACCAGGCCATGTGCGTGCATGAGCCGGGCAGAAGGGGATAAGACGACCGTGGCACCTGTAGATATGGGGCCATGCATATCAGCGAGGGGTTGCACTTTAGAAAGTGATACATCCTACTGTGGGGCCGGCACAGAGTATCTACGGAGTAGGGAGCCGATCGATTAGGGTAGTAGTTTGGGTACATTTGTACGTATGGCTAAGTCTACCACCTTATAGTGGGAGGGTTCATCTCATTCTGGTTATACTAGTAATAGTGCAGAGTAATCATTAGAGAAGCATATACACCTTATCATGTCTACCTTGTCACACCTGCCATTTGTGTAGTGATCTCTCTTATCCACTTTATATAACTATCATGCTACTTTTATTTATTTACTTGCTAAAAGTAACTAAACTCGCCAGACTACGTGTTTGACCCTTTTGTTTTCTCTTCTTCTTCCGTCCCCCCTCTAGGTTCTCAAGGAGGAAACACTCAGTCTTAGTCAGGACTCAGATATCATCTTACTAGAGCTGCTTTCAAAGTATGGCTCAAGTTCTTATCTCTACTTTGGCTTTGTCTCTTTTATTTGGGGAATTATGTTTTCTTTTAAGTATTTATGTACTTTGATGGTAAAAGACAGAAGTTATATTGTTGTAATGGTTTTTGTGACTTATGGTATTTTGGACCACGATGTATGGTTTGTGTTTGAAATAAAAATTTGAATTTCCGCTATTATCTTAATTATATCTGTCTTGTAATATTCTGTGCCTGGTTACCTATAATGTTTCACGAAACTTAATGCATTCCCTTTGTGAGTGACATTAACGGACGTGGGGTGTCACACTTAGTATCAGAGTTGAAGGTTACTAGATTTGATAAAGTTTTTGAAAATTATTTTCAAAAGAGTTTTAAAAGAAAGCATTTTCAAAAAGAAAAGTCTGTTTTGAAAAACATTCCCCAAGAAGCTATATGTAATATCCTTCGGTCCTTTGTCTAAATCTCTTCCTTTTTTCTTTTCAGCATGTCTGCGGAACCAAACATTCCTAATATCCCAGAGGGCGTTATGATACCCGGATGGTTCTGTAGGTATCTGGAGGCCACGACACCTGCCAAGGGCCAAGGAAACGTTCCTACCCCAGCTGCACCAGTCATTCTTCCTCCTCCTCCAAGAGCAGGTAATTTCTCCCAGATCTGCAAAGACTTCCGTGCTATGGGAGGGAAGCCATTCCATGGGAACGAGACATTCGTAGAAGCGCGGAATTGGCTCAAGGAGACCGAGGACTTGTTAGTAATCTTTGAAGTAGAGGATAGAAGGAAGATTCAGTTAGCTGCTTGGCTACTGAAAGATGAAGCCTCATTTTGATGGGAAGTCACCCAAGCTGGACATCCGGTGGAAACTTGAGAGGATTTTAGACAGAGGTTCGAAATGAAATTTCTTTCCCAAGCTGAGAGAAGCATGCAGATGGAGAAGTTCTTAGCACTAAAACAAGGAAACTTTACGGTGAAAGAGTATATGAATAAATTCAACCAGCTAGCAAGTTTCGGGTTATAATTGGTGGATACTCCGCATAAGAAGGCGTTGCGGTTTGCCAAAGGGCTAAACGAACCCCTTCATGGGTTAGCATGTCCTATATTTCAATGGGAGCCACTTTTGAAAAGCTTGTCGATATGGCCCTAATGCATGAGGAAGACAAGGGAGAAAAGAAGGAAGTAAAGGCTGAGAAAACAACGCAAAATAAGAAGGTATGGCCCAAGAAGGGGCAACAGCAACAACAATAGCAACAAAAGAAAGGTGGAAAGAATGACAAAGGCAAGGGTAAGAGAAAATGTCACAATTGTGGGAAAGAGGGTCACTTGGTCAAAGACTGTAAGCGAAGGAAGAACTCTTGCTACCATTGTGGAGAGGTCGGACACTTTGCTAGGGAGTGCCTGAAGAAACAGGGATCACAGGAACAAGGTCAAAGGGCAGAAACTTCTGGAGGGCGGGTGCATGCTTTGGCGATCAGTGCTCCTGATAGAGGTAGAAAAATTTCCGTGGAAGGTTTAATTTCTCTTTCTAATCATCCAATTAGAACACTTTTTGATTCTGGCGCTTTACATTCATTTATATCTAGTTATGTGTTTGAATCTCTGCACTTAATTACTAGTATGGTAGTGGATCCCATAGTTGTTTCAAACCCCATTGGTGGTTTGGCTCATTTATCTATGATTTTTTGGGGTTTGAAAATATCTGTGTTAGGCGTCGAGTTTGAATGTAACGCATATGTGCTCGGGTTTATGGCTATGGGTTGATTCTAGGAATGGATTGGCTTACAACGTATGGTGCCATTCTGGATTGCGAGAGGAGGGTTGTTAGGCTTTTGACTTGTCATGGGAGGACCCTCGAGATTTCTTGTGACCCGCAAGGGTCGGTTATGCTTAGTTTCCTAGAGTCTCTTGATGCATCTATTAATGATCTGCAATCTGTTCCAACGGTCTGAGATTATTCTGATGTTTTTGATGTGGTATGGATTTGCCTCCAAGGCATGAGATAGATTTTCGTATATATCTGGTGGATAATGCAAAGCCAGTTGCATTACCAGTGCGCCATATGGCTCCGAGGGAAAGGACGGAGCTGAGTAAGCAAGTAGGGGAGCTACTTGAGAAGGGATTTATCAGACGAAGCATATCCGAATGGGGTGCCCCATTTGTATTTGCAATTAAGGCGAATGGTTCGCTTCGTTTGTATGTTGACTACAGAGAGTTGAATAAACTCACTAAGAAGAATAGGCACCCGCTTCCGAGGATTGATGATTCATTTGACCGGCTTGTTGGTGCCTCGGTATTTTCTCAGTTAGACTTGGCCATGGGGTTTCATCAGTTAAGGGTGGCTAAGGACAACATAGATAAGACCTCTTTTAGAACTCCAGATGGTTTCTTTGAATGGTTAGTTATGCCTTTTGGGTTGACGAATGTGCCCGCCTTTTTTATTGATCTGATGAGTAGGGTGTTTCAGGAGTTTCTGAATAAATTTGTCGTGGTCTTTGTTGATGATATCTGATCTTCTCCAAAAGCGAAGAAGAGCATCCCCAACATTTGAGATAAGTCTTGAAAACTCTCTGTGCGCATCAGCTTAAGGAGAAATTCTCCAAATGCCATTTTTGGAGAAATGAGGTGAGATTCTTAGGGCATGTGGTCTCCAAAGAAGGGATAGCTGTAGATCCCGCAAAGGTGGTTGCAGTGCAAGATTAGGAGATTCCTAAAAATGCAACCGAGGTGAGAAGCTTTCTTAGGTTGGCAGGTTATTATAGGAAGTTCATTGAGGACTTCGCAAAGATATCAGCCCCACTCACCAGGCTAATGAAGAAGAACTTGGCATTTTCATGGGATATAGACTGTGGTGTTGCTTTCCAACGTTTAAAGAGGGCTCTGACAGCAGCTCCAGTCTTGACTTTGCCCGATGGGAATAAAGTATTTACGGTTTACACCGATACAAGTGGTACAGGGCTTGGTGCGGTTCTGATGCAAGAAGGAAATGTAGTGTGTTATGGGGGTAGGCAGTTGAGAGTTCATGAGAAGAACTACCCCACCCATGATCTGGAACTAGCTGCCATAGTATTCATGTTAAAGACGTGTCATCATTATTTACTTGGAGAGAAGTTCGAGTTATACACCGATCATAAATCTCTCAAGTATCAGTTCTCGTAGAAGGATCTCAATTTAAGGCAATAACGATGGATGAAGTTTCTAGCTTCTTATTATTTAGAGATTGCTTATACCCCTGGCAAGGGTAATGTGGTGGAAGATGCGCTAAGTAGGCAGAGGATGACCTTGAGTCTCTGTTTGTGGAGAGGAAGAGCTTGGAGTTCATATCAGCTTTTGATTTTAGACCCTCCATCCAGATTTTGCCTAATTTGTTTGCATCCTTGGAGATACGACCAACTCTTATGGATCAGATAGGAGCTTCTCAACAAGATGACCTACATATTTTAGACATCATGGAAAAGCCCAGAAAAGGGGAGACTTCTAGTCACCTCAGTAGATATTCCATAGATGAAAAGGGGTGGTTGCGACGAGATGGTAGGCTTTATGTTCCTTAAACTGGAAGCTTGATAAACGCAGTCCTTGAAGAAGCCCACCATTCTAAGATGACTGTTCATCCAGGCAGTGATAAGATGTACAGAGGCATGAAAAGGATTTTCTTTTGGGCTGTGATGAAGAAAGATGAGGCCGAATTTGTTTCCCGATGTCTAATTTGCCAGCAAGTTAAAGCTGAGCAAAAGAAGCCTGGTGGTTTACTTCATCCTTTGGAGGTTCCACAGTGGAAATGGGAGAGCTTCTCTATGGATTTCATAGATGTTTTGCCTAGATCAAAGAAAGACAACACCAGTATCTAGGTTGTGGTAGATAGACTCACTAAGAGCGCTCACTTTATTCCAGTTAAGAGCAAGAGGACGACATCATGGTTGGTAGTAATTTATGTTTGTGAGATAATTCGTCTTCATGGAGTACCTTCCAGCATCGTGAGCGATCGTGACCCCATCTTTACTAGTGAATTTTGGAGGAGCTTGCAAGAAGCGTTAGGTACACAGTTGTGTTTGAGCACCGCTTATCATCCTCAGACCGATGGGGAGATGGAGAGGGAGAACAAAATTCTAGAGGATCTTTTGAGGCTATGTATCCTAGATTTCGGAGGAACTTGGGATGAGCACCTTCCTTTAGAAGAGTTTGCCTATAACAACAACTATCAATCCAGCATCAGTATAGCACCCTTCGAAGCATTGTGTGGACGACCCTGTAGATCACCAAATTGTTGGTGGGAATCTACAGAAAGATTATTACTTGGACATGATATGGTTAGGGAAACGTCTGAAAAGATTGACCTTATTCGACGGCGGATGAAGACAGCTCAAGATAGGCAAAAGTCCTATGCAGACAAGAGAAGCACTGACATCGAATTTGAAGTGGGAGACTTAGTTTTTATCAAAGTATCACCTCTGAGGTATGTGGTTCGCTTCGGATCTGTAGGGAAGTTGGCACCTAGGTTTATGGGACCATTTCCCATAACCGAGAGGATTGGCCAAATGGCCTATAGAGTAAAGCTCCCAGAAAATCTATCCGGTGTTCATGATGTTTTCCATGTTTCTCATCTGCGGAAGTGCCTGCATGACACCGTAGAAGTTGTTGAGCCGAGTATATTGGAAGAGGTAGAAGTGGAATGGGAGGCGACAGTCAGGCGAGTTCCTTCCCGTATTCTTGGATCAGAAGTTAAGAGGCTAAACAATAAAGAGATCAAGTTGCTAAAGGTTCAATGGGGAGATAACCCAGAGGATGCGACTTGGGAGACCGAAGCCAAGATTCGTGCTTCATACCCTTTTCTTTTCGAGGGTATGTCCTTAACTCCTTTTCCTAAGTTTTATCTATGCTTGTTTCTATCAATTGAATGTATCCTATCCATAGTATTTTTGACGTTTAGATAGGAATCCTATGGATGTAAATATGTGTTTGAGACATGTTATGTTTGATGGATGCAAGTGTTTACTAGAGGCTGCCTGTGGATGCATATACACACACATTAGGCACTAGATCGGTTCAATCACTCTCTTACTGCATATGGATATGTATGTGCATTTTCTTTTCTTTTATGGATGGAAATGGATGTTGTAACAACCCGTATTTTTTGAATAACGTGTTATAACATAAATCAAGGCAGAATTAAATGTTAAAATCTGAATCAAGGGAAACGGGCTGCGCCATTGCGTTCGTCTCGGAAAAATACGCGAAATAGAGTCCGAGTTTTCGAAAATCGGAGTCCGTATGACCAAGTTATGGCCCGTCAAAGTTTTCAGAAAATTTCAAGTTCAAAAACAGTTCAAATTTGAATTTAGAATTCAAATTCAGCCAAAACAGACTGGGCGGGAAAATTCCCGCCCAGACAGGTCGACAGGGGGGTCGACACTAGGGTCGACCTCCCCCCCAACCAGGTCGACACTAGAGTCGACTTGGGGGTCGACCTCCCTGGTCGGCCAGGTCGGCCTGGTGCACCTATTTTGGCTGTTTGGACCTGTTTTGGAGGCTAGTAACGTGAATTGATGGCCCAGATCTGAATTAGGGTTAATCCTATGGTCTAAATTAACCTAATCATCTATAAAAAGACCCTAATACCTAGCCTAAATCATCATAAATCAATCCTATAACTAAACTATGCCAAAATATTTAATCATGGCCTCCACCCTCTTGTCATAGCCTCCATCTTCATTCACATGAGAGTTCCTAAGCTTGTTTGAGAGTTTCTAAGCTTGATTTAAGGCCAAAGCTCAATCTTTCTTTATCAAAGCAAGGATCTTTTGCTTGTTTCTCAAGGGTTTTCATTGGAGCTTATCATTTGGGAGTGTTTAGAGTTGCTAGTGGCTTCGTCTCAATCTTATTTATATTTTATAAGTCTTCATAGCATTGTAAGCCCTATACTACTCTTAGATTCTAACTATGAAGTTAAATGTGACATGTTGCAAGTTTGAGTTTGGGCCTAAGTATGATATGTGCTTTGATTCTAACATGTTATGCATAGGTTTATTCTATCACCTTGACCTTGTGGGCTAAAAGCTATAAGCTTTATATTGAAATGTTATATAATGTTATATGCGAACTCTCATAACCTTTATGACAACTTGCATATAATGTTATATGCGAACTTCTAGTCATCATCCTATGTCATCTAGAACCATGTATCACCTATTCGCTAAGTTTGAATGTTATGCATGTAACATGCAAGTTTAAATGAACATATTTATGCCTCATATGCCACCATGTTTAACTTGTGGCCAACCTTATTACCTTATGCCCTTTTGTCATGCTTTTGCCAAGTTCCCTCTTTTGATCTATGTTATGTTATGCGAAACGTACATGCGATGGGAATGCGTTGGGTTTGGGTAATATTAATGACATGAAAACATGGTTTTAAAAATATGACATGAACATTGACTTGTGATTATGTTTGTAAACATAATGATGGACATGACACTTAGAAAATATGAATGTGGCCAACTCGAGGTTGGGTTGAGTTTGTAGCATAAATCTACCCGGAACCGACCGGCTTAACTAGTGGCTACAAACAATAGGATCCAATGTGAGTAGTTGGTCATGTCGCACTTGAAACCCGAGGTTAGACTAAGTTGTGGTGTAAAGCTACCCGGACCCGCCCGGCTTAACTAGTAACCACAACAAGGTCTAATGTGAGAGGTTGGGTGCATTAAATTAATTAATGCCACACGATAGGGTTAAGTCATGGATTACTTGAATACTTAACCAATTAAACACGATGGATCGGTAGGGTTAAGTCATGGACTACTTGAATATACTTAACCAATTAAACACGATGGATTGGTAGGGTTAAGACATGGATTACTTGAATACTTAACCAATTAAACCCGATGTATTGATAGGGTTAAGTCATGAACTGCTTGAATACACTTGACCAACTCAATACATGGTTAGGATAGGGTTAACCACACTTAACCCGCTTGAAATCCTAGTTACGTGGTCCTTTTCAGTAGTAACCAACTTGGAAGTATCATGGGTACCCTGGACTAGGCTAAGGTGGGGCACGATTACTGAACTGATTGTAAGAGACCAAAAGAGACGGCTGAAGGGTGCACCGGTTGTTCAGGCGGACCATGGTCGTGCACATTAAGTCCGGAGTTGAACATGGGCACCAGTAGGTTTAGACTGTGCGTGCTTGAATTGTGTCTGTGGTTTACACCTTAGGGCTGGATACACCCTGGGGTGGACCTTGCACAGTTAACTACAATCCACGATTAAGCCGTATGACACCGACACACAACGAGTTAGGCTTATAGGGAGCCGATCGACTAGACCGAGTAGTTGGACCTCGATTTAGGTCATCTCATGATGTGGGCCAGCTTTGGGCTAAGGGATCATTTCTTGTTTATACTTGACATGGTGATTGACACTGAAAAGTGTTTATTTTATTACTCTTATGCTTTACCTTTTGTAAATAAATAAATGATACTTTGGTTACTTTTGTATGTTTTTACAGGATGTCAAGAAATGCCTCCTTCAATTCAAATCAAAGGCCAACTGCAAGAAAGAGCTACTTCCTCACATCAAATTCATTTCAATTGCAAAAGAAGTAGTAGCTCACTAGTAAAGGCATAGGAATTGGTGCTGAGAGACCTGAGTTCGAACCCCGTCAAGCTCACTTTTTGCCAAAGAAACGGAGCGCGTTCACACTGGCCCCTTTGCTTTGAGAAATATCTGGATTAGTGTTATGTTATATATATACATACACATATTCATGTGTATATATTTATGATGTGCACCAATTAACATCTCAGCAATAGCCATATTCTCATCATGGAAGTAAATTCAAATCATTCAATTTCAATTAGAAGAATTTCTGATTGAATTGTTGCCAAGAAGAAAAACCAATTTTGAAGATTTTATCTTATATTGCCTTTGGAGTCTGATAAGCGTACTTATTTGGAAGAATTAATTAGATGCAATCTTCTATCAATCAAGCCACATGGGAAAATTGAAAGATATGGAAAATATTTACCATGATATGCCCAGATTTTCTCCAATCAGGTGGTCAAGGAAGGCAAGAAATATTCATGAATAAGGAGGGCCATTTATTCATAGACCTAGTTAGGGTTTTCCCATTCGCATCTATAAATATGTGATTGTAACCATTGTAAAAATTCATTCATTCTTCTGTACTCTCTTTCAGTCGTAAAAAAACTTTCTTTTCTTTAGTTTCTGCATTTTATTTTCATGGCATATTGTGTTGTCTAGTCAATTAGATTTGCTAGAACACAATTTGCTATTGCTTTTATTTTTCTTACTAGTGATTGACCGTCTGATTAGATTCAGCGGTAATCCTAGTTTTTATTCTCAGTTGTTGATTTCCTTTCTGCAATTTTATTTCTAGTGTTCTATTTTATTTTAATCATTGAATTTACTACAGATCCGATTAGATTCGAATCTGTAGTGAATTTAATTGCATCTGTTATTCGTAGTTTCACTTTTTATTTTGTTTTAAAAAAAAAATCAACCTCCAGCTTCGCCTAACACGCCCACGAAACATATAAATAATAAAATTTAACTTTCCTCCCTGTGTTCGACCTGTATGCTACACGCCTGTATGCTTGCAGAATTTACTACAAATGTCGCGCTTTTCTAATTCATAGACTAGCGTCGACCAAGTTTTTGGCGCCATTGCCGGGGAGGTAACAATTAAATTTTGTTATATATTTAATTTCTGATTCGTGTTAGTTTTTATTTTTCTTGTTTTTGCGTATTCAAAAAAAAAAAAAAAGCTTTTTGTTTTCGTTTATACATAAAATAAAAAAAAATCTTGCCATTTCTCTTTTATTCCCTTCCTCATTTCAATCTTTGTTTTCCATTTTTTTCTTTATTTATTTCCTTCCATTTTTACAAATTTTGTCCTTCTACAAATTCAAAAAAAAAAAAAAAAAAGCCTTCCCTTCTGTTTTTCAGTTTCTTTCCTTTCTCTATTGCCTTTCTAATATTCAGTATATTTCTTCTCTTCCTTTACAAGCTTCGAAAAAAGAAAAAAAAATTCTCTGCCTTGAAGACTGCTTCTTCTGTCTGCTAGATCACTGCTTTCATCATCCTCCCAAGGAGTCACTACATCGCACCTTCCACATTACAAAAACTGTCATCTTACCCAACAATTTCCAATCATCTGATACACCACCACATTGCCTCACGAACAGGCAACATACCAAATCCCTGACCACCATCATCCACTTCTTACAGCCTCACGTTCATTTAAGCTTGCCACCACACTGCCATTCACCAACCTTTCCCTAAACCAGATTTGCAAGTCCGCAACCAGACCGACAGTCACACAACCGTACAAACACCCTTCTGTTCCCTCCTACAACCAACAAGTTCATCACCAAAAAAAACCCAGCCCTTCCATACCTACAACACCATTTTCAACGTACAAGTTTCTCCTCAGACAACCTCATCCTCACATAGTATAATCCGATCACCTTCACGCAAGCAATAGTCCATCAAAAACCATCCGTACACCACCTAAAGTTCACCGCAAACAAAAACATTCCCTCCAATCTTCCTCCATCACCATCCCCCTCAACAATCACCATACCATCTCATACGCAAAGTTCAACCAACAGTGCTTTAACACTCCCTTTCGAAAAGCTCAAACCTCAGTGCAAATCAACGCACTTTTACATCTTCACGCCTACGTTTCAAACTTCCAGTACTGATTCTGACATATCGTCGTTACCTGACCAAGAGCCTAACCCACTGCGCCTCACTTCCCTAATCGATTTCGAACCACTGAAAACCGAAATCACCTACCCAAAAACCGTTCGATTCACCCAATTCATTCACCCGAATTCGAAACTAACCCAAACCCGATTCGAAAGCACAAACCTCAACTCTGATTCAGAAATCCGATTGAACTCACACCCGAGACCCATATTGGAACCCGAAATCGAAAATCATTTTCGATTGAAGAAGAGAGAGAGTTTTTTTTTTCTGGATTTGTGCGTATTTGTTTTCTGGGGGGCGTGATTCTTTTTCTTAATTGCTGTAGGGTTTGGATAAATAAATACCAACAAGGCCGATTGTCTCAATTAATTGACCGTGTTTACTTGTGGGTTATCGGACTCGGGTACAAGTTTAGTTTGATTTTATTTTACTTTCAAGTCCTTAGGAAGAGTGTTTGATTTGCTTGCCGTGAGTATAGGCTGTTTTTCTTTATAGCATTTGAGTTTTTGTTTGTATTTAACTTTTCGGTTTTTGTTAGAATTATTTTCTTTAGCTGAGTTAGTTTTTATTTCCTTTTAGGTTTTCAGTGTTGTTCTGTTGTTTTTATTTGCCTTCTTTCCTTTGAAAAAAAAAAAAGGTGAAGTGTGGTGTGGTCTGACTCTTGGTTGTGGGCCTGCTTAATTGAGCCTAGTCCTCTTATTTGTGCTTCTTATCTTAGTTCTTTTTCTTTTAGCATTTTCTTTTTCAGTCGAATTTGGTTTTGTTCAATTAGTCTAGTCAGTTTTTGGTCTACTTTTTATTCCCTTTCTTTTTCTTCTCATTTGTTTCCTAGTTAAAAAAAAAAAAAGGAGAGAACTAAAGTAAGGACCAAAGTGAGAAAGACGGTTAGGCAACAACACGGGGACTCAAGATCTGCAAGTTGAATTGTTGGAGTGGTTTCTGCAGGGGCAGCGGCTTTGAATGTACAATTTTAATTTCTGCAATCATTCTGTGTGATTGTTGTGATTTCTGCATTTTTTATTCATTCTGTTAAGGGCAATACCCCTATTCACATAAGGTGAGGGATTTCATCATCCTTTCCTTAGCCCACAAACTGCATTCATCATAGAATCTGACTAATAATAACGGTTAGACGTTTGACTTAAGGGAGTCACGGGCTCATCTAGGGCTTAATTATATTGTGATAGTTGATTCATTTGGAACGAATTATTTCTTGGTGTCTAGACTACGGCAGAGAAATAACCGTTTATAAATATTACGGTGATTCGTAAATATTATATCGGTTGTTACTCTGAAGGTACTTAAACCTTCGGCTGCATTGCTAGGGTGATTCCTGGTGCACCGATAACCCCTGTCCGTTAACTGGCTGAGAAATCTTTTGATCTAAGTAATCAAACGCATCACTTTATAATTTTGGGTTAAGAGCCAATAAGGACAGAAAACTTCATTGTAGCTAATTTTTGTGCTTGCATTCAACAACAATGAGTGAAAAAAGTGTTAGCCAACAAAATTCTCCTAGGGGTTCTCGAATCAACCAAAATTTTCCACCCGAATTGGATCAAAATCGAGTGAATCAAAACTTTCCAAACTTTGGGGATCAAAACCAAATAAATCAAAATTTTCAAAACCTCAATATCCAAATGGATAGACCCTTGTCTCTTCGTGATCGATGTTATCCGACTAGGACCGTTCAACCATCTGTCATTGTGTTCCCACCAGCTGAAGGAAACAATTTTGAGCTAAAACACTCTTTTATCCAAGGGGTACCAAAATTTACTGGGTCTGAAAATGCTTATGAATTTCTGAGTGAATTTGAATTGTATGCGTCCACAACAAAAATGCAACAATTGTCTAACGAATCGATCAAGCTAAGGCTGATCCCATTTGCACTACTTGAAAGCGCTAAAATATGGCTAAATTCTCTTCCAAAACATTCCATAAGAAGTTGGGATGAATTTGTCACTGCATTTTTGAAAAAGTTTTTCCCTTTCCATAAAACTCTCAAAATCCGAACTGAGATAAATCAATTTTGTCAAAATGAGGGGGAAACTTTTTCAAAATATTTTGAGAGATTCAACCAACTACTGTATAGTTGTCCTCATCATGGAATTCTAAAAGACAACTTGTGTCAAATTGTATATGAAGGGCTTAACTATCAATCTAAAACTCAACTAGAATCAATGTGTGGAGGAGATTTTATGTATAAAACAGCCGATGAAGCTTGGCGGTTCTTAGAAGATTATTCTGAAAAGGACATGCAATGGGAATCAATTCGCGTTCCCAATCGTACTTCTACTAGAGGAGTGCATGTCGTGGACCCAAATCAAATTCCCGTAGAAAATCAAACTCCTCAAGCCGGAGAAGGGTTACCCCACTACTACTCTCAGGACCAAGCCAATGCTATAGCTCAAAATAACCCTTACTCAGCCACGTACAATCCTGGTTGGAGGAACCACCCAAACTTTTCTTGGTCAAACCCCAATAATTCGGCAAACCCATCTCACATGCAACCCTTTATTCCCAATCCGAATTACCAAGCTCCACCCCCAATTCTCAAACCTCTCAAGCTGCACCTAAATCCAAACAACCGTATAGGCACCCCAATTTTCAATCATCGAACCAATCCTCTCAATCTTCTCAACCATCACAAGATATTGTTCGATTAGAAAAACAAATAAATAATCAAGACGCTAAAATCGACCAAATGTTTAATATGATGAAGGAATTTATGAAAAGTAATGAGAAGGGAAAATTGCCTAGTCAACCTGAGGTGAATCCAAAGTATAACTCTCGTGCTGTAAATTCTTGTGAGGACGAAAACCATAATCCAGTCAATGCTGTCACAACCCTTCGATCTGGAAAGAGGATTGATAATAACGTGGGCAACCCTGGCGAACCTTCTAACTCGACCCCAATCCCTATTCTTGATGATCACCCATTGGCTTCGAATGCCAACTCTTCTGAACCTCAAGTTCCCTTAAATGTTGGCAATCCCAACAGTTCTTCTCCCAGTGTCGGCAAACCCAACCCACCTTCGAAAACTAATGTTGGCAATCCCAACATTTCATCTTCTACATCCCTACCACCCTCTATCTCCTTGGATAAACCTTCTTCCTCGAATGATGAAACTGATCGTAGAGTCGAAAAACCAGTTGCTCCTTTTCCCCATAGACTCAATAATAAGAAGAAAGCGGCAAATTTTGATAAAATTTTGGAGATTTTCAAACAAGTCTGTGTGAACATTCCTCTTTTAGACACCATTGAACAAATCCCTCAATATGCCAAATGTCTTAAGGAATTGTGCACACAAAAACGTGCGACCAATGTCCCAAAAACCGCCTTTCTAACTGCGAATACAAGCTCTGTTCTTTCGAATCTTTCCCCAGTCAAGTATAAAGACCCTGGCTGCCCTACGATTGATTGTAAAATAGGAAACACTCACATCTCTCGTGCCCTACTCGACCTTGGTGCCAGTGTCAACCTTCTTCCTTATAATGTTTATCGTCAACTTGGACTAGGGGAGATTAAACCAACAAACATCACTCTTCAACTAGCCGATCGATCTGTCAAAAAGCCATTGGGAATTATCGAAGACGTCTTGATACAGATCGAACAGTTTTACTTCCCTGTCGATTTTATAGTTCTAGAAACAGAGCCTGTCTCAAATCCCAACGTTCAAATACCACTGATCTTAGGACGCCCTTTCTTAGCAACCTCTAATGCTGTCATTAATTGTAGAAATGGTCAGCTTCGACTCTCCTTCGGGCACCTAACCATCGAGCTAAACATCTTTAATCTCAACAAACAACCTAGGGATTTTGAGATCGATGAAATTGACATGATTCAAACCACAGTTGATGAAACCTCAAGTGACACTTCTGAAGCCCTGAAAATGTGTCTTGACCATTTCAACCCTGATTTCGACGAACTCGAATACATTTCTGAACTAAACAAAATTCTTGACTCCGACACTTCGCCACCTGAATCTAACCAAGGAATATTGACCAATGTTGATACACAAGAACTTCCTAAGTTAGACCTCAAACCCTTGCCACCAGACCTTAAGTATGCCTACCTAGACTCTTCAAAAACTTTTCCCGTAATCTTGGCTTCCGATCTTACCGAGGACCAAGAAGAAAGACTTTTGGATACCTTGCGGGAAAATAAGGACGCCTTGGGGTGGGAAATTAGCGATATAAAAGGAATTAGGCCATCAATTGTGGAACATCGCATACATTTAGTTGATGAGGCTAAACCCACCCGTGAGGCTCAAAGGCGATTAAACCCAAACATGAGAGAAGTGGTCAAGGAGGAGATAATCAAATGTCTAGACAATAACATCATCTATCCCATCTCTGACAGTACTTGGGTGAGTCCGGTACAAGTTGTACCAAAGAAGTCGGGAGTCACAGTGATCAAAAACGACAGTGACGAACTCGTCCCAACAAAAATCAAAACCAAATGGCGTGTGTGCATCGATTATCGAAAGCTTAACTCAGCCACACAAAAAGACCATTTTCCCTTGCCTTTTATTGACCAAATGCTTGAACGCTTAGCGGGACATGAGTACTACTGTTTTCTCGATGGATACTCTGGCTATAACCAAATTCCTGTTGCTTTAGAAGATCAACATAAGACCACCTTTACTTGTCCCTTTGGAACCTTTGCTTATCGTCGCATGCCTTTTGGTCTTTGTAATGCCCCCGCGACTTTCCAAAGGTGTATGATGAGTATTTTCTCTGATATGGTGGAAGAATTCTTGGAAATATTCATGGACGATTTTTCAATATATGGATCATCTTTTTCCCAATGTCTCACTCATCTAGAACTCGTCCTTAAGCGTTGTAAGGAGAAATCACTCGTGCTTAATTGGGAGAAATGCCACTTTATGGTAAAAAGGGGGATAGTTCTAGGTCATGTCGTCTCCAAAGATGGCCTAGAAGTCGATAAATCCAAAATCAATTTGATTGCTAATTTACCTCCTCCTAAATCTGTCAAAGATGTTCGCTCATTTCTTGGCCATGCAGGATTCTATAGAAGATTCATTAAGGATTTCTCAAAGATTTCAAAACCTCTCTCGAACTTACTTGCCAAAGACGTAAAGTTTGAATTTTCCAATGATTGCAAAACATCTTTTGAAACTCTTAAATCACTCTTGACCACAGCTCCCATCATTCAACCTCCTGATTGGACTCAACCCTTCGAACTTATGTGCGACGCTTCTGATTTTGCTATTGGAGCCATCTTGGGTCAGCGTATCGATAAACTCCCTCGAGTCATTTATTACGCTAGCAAAACTTTAAACGAGGCCCAACTGAATTACTCAACTACTGAAAAGGAATTTTTGGCAGTTGTCTTCGCTCTTGAGAAATTCAGACCATATCTCATAGGATCCAAAGTCATAGTTTACACTGACCATGCTGCCCTACGATATCTGCTTTCTAAAAAGGATGCCAAGGCCCGCTTGATCCGTTGGATCCTTCTTCTTCAAGAATTCGATATAGAAATACGAGATAAAAAGGGTTCTGAAAATGTCGTAGCTGATCATCTCTCTCGAATTGTGCACGAAAATGATAACGACACCCAAATCGATGACTATTTTCCTGACGAACAACTCCTTTCGATCTCTAACACCCCTTGGTACGCTGACATTGTGAATTATCTTGTCACACAACAAATGCCCGCTGAATGGTCGAAACAAGATAAACAAAAATTTCTCTCAAAAGTTCGAAACTTCTATTAGGATGACCCATATCTTTTCAAATACTGTCCAGACCAAATCATTCGAAGGTGTGTGCCCGATCATGAACACCAAAGTATTCTCTCTTTCTCACATGACCATGCTTGTGGCGGTCATTTTGGAGCAAGAAAAACTGCTGCAAGAGTTTTGCAGAGCGGTTTTTATTGGCCCACACTCTTCCGTGACGCTTTCGAATTTTGCTCTAAATGTGAGCGATGTCAAAGAACGGGTCGAATCTCTAAGCGAAACATGATGCCTCTCAACCCCATTTTAGTGATTGAGTTATTCGATGTTTGGGGCATCGATTTCATGGGACCATTCCCTAATTCATTTGGGAATCTTTACATCTTACTTGCGGTAGATTATGTCTCAAAATGGGTTGAAGCCATTCCGACCAAAACCAACGACAACAAGGTTGTTGTCAAATTCCTCAAAGAAAACATCTTTTCACGCTTTGGCACACCTCGAGCTATCATTAGCGATAATGGCACTCACTTCTGTAATCGTGCTTTTGAGTCCTTGCTCAAGAAATACTCAATCACACACAAGCTGTCGACCCCCTACCATCCACAAACGAGTGGGCAAGTAGAAGTTTCCAATAGACAAATCAAACAAATTCTTGAGAAAACCGTGAATTCCAATAGAAAAGATTGGTCCGTAAAACTGATTGATGCACTTTGGGCTTTTCGCACTGCTTATAAAACCAATCTAGGGATGTCACCATATCGATTAGTCTTTGGAAAGGCCTGTCACTTACCTCTTGAATTAGAGCATCGTGCTCTTTGGGCCATAAAATTTTTGAACTTTGATTTAGAAAAAGCCGGCTCACATAGGAAGTTACAAATTTCGGAATTAGAGGAATTAAGAAATGAGGCGTATGAAAATGCGAAAATCTACAAAGAAAGAATCAAAGCCCAACACGACAAAAACATACTTCGTAAGGAATTCAACGTAGGTCAAAAAGTTCTTTTATACGACTCTAGACTTCACTTGTTTCCAGGAAAACTCAGATCTCGATGGACTGGACCTTATGTCGTGAAAACAGTATACCCTCATGGAGCGGTTGAAATTGAAAATCCTAGGGATGGAAAAGTCTTCAAAGTAAACGGTCAACGACTGAAACCATTTTTAGAATTCGAGCAATATGACGAAGATGACTCTATCGATCTACATGATCATCCACCATGAAATCAGGTGGTACACATTCTTTTTCTTTTATTTTTATTTTTCATTTTTTTTATTTTTGTTTTTCTTCTTTAGACAGTTGGGACACTGTCTCAATCAAGTGTGGGGGGGAGTCTGCATTTCATCATTTTCATTTGTTTGTATTTCTTTTTATTTTCAGCCATTTAAGTAGGACCATCATACATTTTAGATTGTAGTAACATACCATAATTTTTTTTTTTTTGGAAAATACGACTCATTTTCAATTGATACAACAAAATAAGTTTACAATTTTTAGCCAGTTGATAGTATTTTTCTCTCTCAACTTAGATCGAATAGGAAATATAATGAAAAGTTTAATTTTGAGGGATAATAGTGTAACCGGTACATAGGGAGATTCTTAGGTGATGGCCATGAAATCTATTCTATATTGTAGACTTTGTTTAAATAAGTGGAGGACTTAAAATACTTATATTGGCTTTTCAAATCTTTAAAACTAAGTTGTGTTAAGTTGAATTCGCGTAACTCTCTTTTGTGCTTATTTTTTCGATAACAATAATAATAGTATTCCAAGGGTATCCAACATTGCTTGTATATCGAGCGTTGGTGTGCAAACCCGCCAAGCTCTATCCGACACGTTGTTGACAAAGTCAAAGTTGGAATATCTTGGTCTCATTTTATGGGATTGGACACCTAAGGATTACCGACACGTTGTTGACAAAGTCAAAGTCGGCCTGCACAATCCGCCAAGCTCTTTACCTACTCTCCGTTAGTCCGCGAGGCAGTGCATGGGTGGTAAACCTTGGTCTTTTTAGGTGTATGTACTTAATCATAAATCTTAAAATTTTATAGAATAAAGAATAAGCGATGATACCCAAACACTTCTTGACCTTATTGATTTGACTAGCCATACATGAGAAAATTAGAATACCACTTTGCAAACTGTGCCAAACAAACTAAGAATTTATTTCATGGCTGCACTATGTTATCGACCGATCTAACTGGCCAAACTGGAATTTAACATTTGAAAACTTGATTTATATTGAAAATTTGTGACAAGTCGAGGTATCTAAAATAAAATCAACTGATTAGAAATTATTAACTTAATTTGTTATACCACTTTCATGAAACAAGTCGTGTTTTCATTTTTCGTTTTTAGTTGCATATGTCCATTGCATTCATGTAGTTTCATTAGAATTATAACATACTGCATTTGGATTTTGTGGGTAGTATCCGCTGAAAACCCTCACGAGACACCACTCGTCCTACTAGGGACACCTAGAGGTTTAACGGCTTGTTGCATACGCTCAATGCAATCGTGTTTTCTACGAAAGTGCGACCTATCTAGTTAGTTTTCATTTTTTTTTACTCGAGGACGAGTAAAAGATAAGTGTGGGGGTATTTGATTGACACTGAAAAGTGTTTATTTTATTACTCTTATGCTTTACCTTTTGTAAATAAATAAATGATACTTTGGTTACTTTTGTATGTTTTTACAGGATGTCAAGAAATGCCTCCTTCAATTCAAATCAAAGGCCAACTGCAAGAAAGAGCTACTTCCTCACATCAAATTCATTTCAATTGCAAAAGAAGTAGTAGCTCACTAGTAAAGGCATAGGAATTGGTGCTGAGAGACCTGAGTTCGAACCCTGTCAAGCTCACTTTTTCCCAAAGAAACGGAGCGTGTTCACACTGGCCCCTTTGCTTTGAGAAATATCTGGATTAGTGTTATGTTATATATATACATACACATATTCATGTGTATATATTTATGATGTGCACCAATTAACATCTCAGCAATAGCCATATTCTCATCATGGAAGTAAATTCAAATCATTCAATTTCAATTAGAAGAATTTCTGATTGAATTGTTGCCAAGAAGAAAAACCAATTTTGAAGATTTTATCTTATATTGCCTTTGGAGTCTGATAAGCGTCCTTATTTGGAAGAATTAATTAGATGCAATCTTCTATCAATCAAGCCACATGGGAAAATTGAAAGATATGGAAAATATTTACCATGATATGCCCAGATTTTCTCCAATCAGGTGGTCAAGGAAGGCAAGAAATATTCATGAATAAGGAGGGCCATTTATTCATAGACCTAGTTAGGGTTTTCCCATTCGCATCTATAAATATGTGATTGTAACCATTGTAAAAATTCATTCATTCTTCTGTACTCTCTTTCAGTCATAAAAAAACTTTCTTTTCTTTAGTTTCTGCATTTTATTTTCATGGCATATTGTGTTGTCTAGTCAATTAGATTTGCTAGAACACAATTTGCTATTGCTTTTATTTTTCTTACTAGTGATTGACCGTCTGATTAGATTCAGCGGTAATCCTAGTTTTTATTCTCAGTTGTTGATTTCCTTTCTGCAATTTTATTTCTAGTGTTCTATTTTATTTTAATCATTGAATTTACTACAGATCCGATTAGATTCGAATCTGTAGTGAATTTAATTGCATCTGTTATTCGTAGTTTCACTTTTTATTTTGTTTTAAAAAAAAAATCAACCTCCAGCTTCGCCTAACACGCCCACGAAACATATAAATAATAAAATTTAACTTTCCTCCCTGTGTTCGACCTGTATGCTACACGCCTGTATGCTTGCAGAATTTACTACAAATGTCGCGCTTTTCTAATTCATAGACTAGCGTCGACCACATGGATTGGAATACTAGTACACACCTGGTGCAACTTAACCTTGTATATGCGATGCCACACTTGATCTATCTTGTTAACTTTTCACCATGCCAGTTATCACCCTACATCTCATCTCTGTTTTACATGTTCAGTTAACTTTATTAGTTCTTATACTAACAGTAGATAGGACTTACCAGTCTTTTTGACTGACCCGTTTTCTTTCGCCTCTTTTCTTCCGTTCCCCCCCCCCCCCAGGTTTACAGGGTGGGAACACTAGTACCTAGCTTGGATCTTTAGCTGCTTTTCTGGATGGCTCATGTATGGTTTGGACTTGAGCACGCTATGGCTTTATTCTACCTTGGGGATAGTTACTTTATGATTTTCTTTCCAGTTTTCAGTTGATGTTTCTAGACTATGTTTTATGGAAAATAATGACCAAGTACTTTGATGTAACTTGACTATGGTTTTGAAATGTTAGTTTTATCCGCTGCTTTATTTACTCTGTTTTTTTTTTACTTATATGTTCTGTCTTGTGATATCTGCAGGCATGTTTACCTTGTTTAACGCCCCTCCAAAGCTAGTGTGCTTGCAAGAGTGGCATTGGCGGAGGTGGGGTGTTACAGATGTATTACCGTTTGGATGTTGCATTTGGACAAATGAGTGTGCACATATATAGAACTCACATGTTATAATAGGATTATTTGCATACATATTGGATTCATGGCACTAACATACATTGCATTAAGGAGGTCAACTGAATCAGTAGACCGTCTGATTTCCGCATTAGTGTTGGGACGTATACACGCACCCTTGCATATATTCATATAAGCATTAGAAGTCTTTAAGGACAGTGGATACTAGTGATTGATGGATGAGTAGATGGATGATGTATGGTAGGATATGCATTATTCAAAAGTTAGAGATTTCGGGGATGAAATCCTTTGAGTAGGGGAGAATGTAACACCCTGTATTTTTAACGATACTAAAAGAGGATATATTAAATTATAATTAATTTAATATTCAGAATTAAGGAAAACGAACTACGCCATTGCGTCCGTCTCGAAATTCTGGTCAAGATAGACATTGTTTGCCTAAAACGGGCACCGTATGAAGAAGTTATGAGGGTTTTAAGTTTGTATACGTGCAGAAAGATTATATATATACACATGAGTCAGAGATGAGTCAGAATTTTATCCAAAACCGTTCGAATGTGAAAAAAATAAAAAGTGGCAGCAGTTTTCCTGCTCTAGGGTGTCGACCCCCTAGAGGGGTGCCGACACCGGGGTCGACCCCCCTTAAGAAGAGTCGACACCAGGGTCGACCCACCCACAGGGGTGTCGACACCCCTATTGCTGATGTGTTAATCGGTTTCAAAGGGTATGGCTGTTATATATACGTGGTCATTTCTCTTATTTCTTCATTGAGAATTCATGGTGGCCAAACTCTGTCGGTATCTGAACTGATCTGGATCCGTTATCAACTATCAACCTAAGCAAAACAATTGGAGATTCAAGATCTAATCTTTTCTAGTTCTATCTTCTTATCCAAACTCTGTGAGTCCCTAGTTGCTTTTAGATTTGAATATTTAAAAGTAAATATGACACAGCTATGACTTGGATTTATTCATATGCCTAGATTATATCAGATCCATTGTAAATTGTGATTATATGACGTTCTGAATTGGTTAGGATTTGGATCTAAACCTCTATTTAGACGGATCTATTGTAACTTCTATAACATGCCATAATGTGAATCTTAAACCTTAATTGTGTAGATTTACTTTTAAACTATTGGATCTAAATTGTGTGGACATTTAGTTTATTAATCAGATCTAGACTATCATCTTGTGCCTATTAGGTTAGATCTGAATAGTTGGACATCTAAATGGTTAATTAGGTCTTATTATGCTACCTATGACATCATAGATATGTTAGAACTAGTAATTGCTACAAGTTTATCAGATTTATGCTCATATATCCACCTTATCACCATGCTAGTTTATGTTTATGCCAATTTATGTTAAAACAATCACTTTGGTTATATTCCTATTATTTTTCCCTTTTATCGTTTATGACTAGGCTATTATCTAGCCTAGGCATACCGCCAATTTTGTGAGTGCGTTAGTTAAGGAACGGGGGAAAAAGGTTAATATTGGCATAATTTGAATGTAAACATCATTGGACATATAATTCAAATTATTGGGTAAAATGGGTATTAACATCTATAAAGGCATAGGTTTAATTAATTGATTAATTAATAATGAATGCCTAGGATTACAATTAGAAATTGTAATGGCACTTATGACACGAGGTTAGGTTGCAATAGTGGTGGAATTCTGCCCGAACCCGACCGGCATATCCAGCAGCCACTAATGTTAAACCTAATGTGAGAGGTCTAAGTGCGCAAATATGAATCGGGCTATGACACGAGGTTAGACCCAACTTGTGGAATAAGACTGCCCGGACCCGACCGACATATCTAACATCCACAAGTTGTAGGCCTAATATGGGAGGTCTAGCCCATTATAAACCATAAATGGACATGGTAATAGATTGGACTACTTAACCAAATCTAATCCATATTGATTGTATGACTATGAACTAAAGTTAGGGTTAAGTAAAATTGATTGGATAGTGGATGGGTTAAGCAAATCTGGAGGGGATGGGTAATATTTACATATAGGTCCACAAACTTAACCCGATAAGGTTATGTAATTAAAGAAACCTAGTGGTATACATGACCGATTGGAATAATAAAGTTATGTAATTAAAGACACCTTTTAGGGTAAACATAACTTGTAGAAATGATAGGGTTATGTAATTAAAGACACCTAGTGGTATACATAGCCAAAGGAAACCTAGTGGGGGATACAAGACAAAGGGGAGAGCTTGTATCATATTGTGTGGGATCTGTTTCTTCTAGTAACCCAGTGTAGGTATCAAAACATGTACTCCGTTCTAGGTCAGAGAAGAGGCACTCTTACTGGACTGATTGTAAGAGATCCAAACATGGAGGACGGTGTGGACGGCGCAAACCAACTGGGCCATGTGCATGCATGAGTCGGGCAAAAGGGGATGAGATGACCGTGACACCTGTAGATATGGGGTTGTGCATACCAACGAGGGGTTGCCACTTTAGGAAGTGATACATCTTCCTTTGGGGCCGGCATAGAGTACCTACGGAGTAGGGAGCCGATCGATAAGGGTAGTAGTTAGGGTACATTTGGACATATGCCTAAGTCAACTAGCTTATAGTGGAAGGGATCAAATCATTCTGGTTATGCTAGTAATAGTGCAGAGTAATCATTAGATAAGCGTATATAGCTTATCCTATCTACCATGTCACACCTACCATTTATGTAGTGACCTCTCTTATCCACTTTATATGCCTGTCATTCTACTTTTATTTATTTACTTGCTAAAAGTAACTAGACTCGCCAGACTTCATGTCTGACCCTTTTGTTTCCTTTTCTTTTTTACGTTCCCCTACCCCAGGTTCTCAGGGAGGAAACACTCAAGCTTAGTTAGGACTCAGATATCATCTTACTAGAGCTGCTTTCGAAGTATGGCTCAAGTTCTTATCTCTACTATGGCTTTGTCTCTTTTATTTGGGGAATTATGTTTTCTTTTAAGTATTTATGTACTCTGATGGTAAAAGAAAGAATTTATATTGTTGTAATGATTTTTGTGACTTATGGTATTTTGGACCACGATGTATGATTTGTGTTTGAAATGAAAATTTGAATGTCCGCTGATATCTTAATTATATCTGTCTTGTAATATTCTATGTCTGTTTACCTATAATGCTTCACGAAACTTAACGCATTCCCTTTGTGAGTGACATTAACGGATGTGGGGTGTCATAAGGAACCTCCCGGAGGAAGGTGGTGCGTAAGCCTTTAGCCGTGCCCAAACCAGAAAGGATCAAGTTAATGCATCAAAAGCATAAGCCTCTGTCCGCGCAACAATGGCTAGGCTAGAGCATCTAAATTAAGCATGCCCCGCCTCTGCTTTAAAGATGAGCACGCCCTACCTCTTCTTCGACTAAGCACATCCCACCTCTGTTATAGAGATAAGCATGCCCTACCTCTGCTTATGTCTTCATCCCGTAGAAGGGAACGAAAGCTCTGAAGGAGCACTTTAAGCACACCCAGCCTATGCTTTAAAGATGAGAATGCCCTGCCTCTACTTCAACTGAGCACGTCCTTCCCCTGCCCTAGAGATGAGCATTCCCTACCTCTACTTATGTCTCCTCCCATAGAGGGTAACAAAAGCTCAATGGGAGCATTCTAAGCACACACTCACCTCTGCTTACATCTTATCCCGTAGAAGGGAACAAAAGCTTAAAGGGAGCGCTTAAAGCACGTACAACCTTTGCTTTAAAGAATAAGCCTGAAATGGGAGCCAAAACTACAAATACCCGAATCTAGGTTTCGGTTTGGGACTTCTATTATTGCCAGATATGGATTTTCGATCTTCTATTGTAAATACCTGAATCTGGATTTCAGTTCGGGACTTCTATTATTGCCAGATATGGAATTCTAGTCTTCTATTATAAATACCCAAATCTGGGTTTTGGTTCGGGATTTCTATTATTACCAGATGTGGATTTCTGGTCTTCTATTATAAATGCCTAAATCTAGACTTCGTGATTTTTGTTATTGTCAGATGTGGATTTCCGTTCTTCTATTATAAATACCCGAGTTTGGGTCTTGGGACTTCTATTATTTCCAGATGTGGGTTTCTGGTTTCTATTATAAATACTCGAATCTGGGTTTCGAGATTTCTATTATTGCTAGATGTGGGGTTTCTGGTCTTCTATTATAAATACCCGAATCTGGGTTTTGGAATTTCTATTTTTGCCAGATATGGATTTCTGGTCTTCTATTATAAATACCCGAATCTGGGTTTCGGTTGGGACTTCTATTATTGCTAGATATGGATATCTGGTCTTCTATTATAAATAATTAAATTTGGGTTTTGGTTTGGGATTTCTATTATTGCCAGATGTATGGGTGGGCATAAACTGTATAGCAATGCGAAAACTGCCAGAGCGGACCATATAAATGGTGCGGAAAACCGGACTGTATCCTCTCTCTAAAGCAAATACACCAAACCGAATCGATTTACAATGATACGATTCGGCTACGGTTTGAATTGTTGACCCAGCCGTATTAAACCAAACTAAAATGCACACCTATATGAGTAGTGTTATGATAAAAAAATATAACAAATTCCAATCTCTTTTTTTATTTTTACGATACACATACTATTTCCAGCGTTTGTTGTTATTATATTAATAATAATCATTATCACAAAGGAAAAAAACTATAGATTCAGTATATTAGTTTCCATATCATTTTTTGGATAGTTCTAATTATAATTTTATTTGAGTTATTTTTTTTTGGCATAGTCGACTGATTTCTATAGTGATCCGTAATATTTATTATTACAACAAATAATAATTACAATAGTTACAGGAGCTGGCAAATTAGCAAACTGCTATTTTGGTTTTTAAAGTGGACTATCCACTACATACGACATTTTACGTGGGCCGTCCACAATTCTATTATAGATTATAGAATAGGAGCTAGCTAAACTACTAGACTATATGCCTCCACGCAGGGAGATATAAAATAATACATTTCATTCTTCAAAGGAAAGAGAAATTACATATCGAATACAAAAAATAACACATTTCAGAAACAGTACAAAACACTGCTTAAAACAGTACAAGGTACAGCCGAAAATAGATGCATGCAAGAGTACTTGATCATATGACATAAGGATAAACACTAGATTATACCATAATATGACCCAAAAACCACTTAAAGCATAGCAAATTCAACAAATTCGAGAAGAATCTTCACAGGTTCCCAAATATGGGTAAGTTGTAAAACAGGACCAGAGCAGCTAATTTGAACAAGAATGCACAACACCGAATATCACATAATAGTATTGACATGTAAGTTGGCATTAGCCATTCTTTGAACCTGAATGAGCACAAACTCAAGCATTAGAAGAAAAGGTGGGCATCATAGTACTGCAGCACGTTCGAAAGCATAGATTCACCTGTGCGATGAGTACGAGCATCCACACACAATTGATGACCTGAATCTGCACTCACGATCATCATTCCCAAACCCAAAAATCAATAACCAAGTATGAAGATAACAACCCACAGACCAACCACAGTTGTTCTCCGACTCACCAACAAAACAAGCTAATCCACATTGAATAACAGATATCCCAAAGTACCATCACAACCAAGTAGGTGAAATGCGAAAACTAAGGAGATGCAAGTAGTTGCTGCGAACCTAGATTTACCTTGACAATGGCGAGCCTCCATACACCAAACAAGTCGACAAAACTTCATAACAACACCAGCCAACAACCATAGCCCAAATAAGTGCACACTACAAACACACGAGTTCCCCAAATCTTCGGGCATAATAAGTCTGAAATTGGATGCTAGAGCACCAAGCAATGCAACACAGAGTCGCCTAGGAACCATATATAACACATTATAGATTATCGTACACGTGGGAAGAAGCATCTGTGCAGTAGGTAATGACCAGAAGTAAGAGCAACTACAAAGAACCTACAACATTCGGGGGGGAGGGGAGCATGTGACACCCTACGTCCGTTAATGTCACTCATTAAGAGAATGCATTAAGTTTCGTGAAGCATTATAGGTAAACAGAAACGGAAACATTACAAGACAGATATAAAAGCAACAACGGAATTCAAATTTTTATTTCAAACATAAATCATAACATCGTGGTCCAAAATATCACAAGTCTGAAACTACATAAAAGCCATTACAAAAATATAAAACTTTCTGACTTGTTCCATTAGAGTACATAAAAAGCATAATTCCCCAAAAGAAGACAAAGCCATAGTAGATATAAGAACTTAAGCAATACTTCAAGAGCAGCTCCTAGAAAGATAAAGAAAAATCACGGTCAAGCCTGAGTGTTCCCACCCGAAGAACCTGGGAGGAACAAAATAGAAGAAAGAACAGGAAACAAAAAGGGTCAGACATGAAGTCTGGCGAGTCCAGTTGCATTTAGCAAGTAAATAAATAAAAGTATCATGACAGGCATATAAAGTGGATAAGGAAGGTGACATCACAAAATGTAAGTATGACAAGGTAAACATGATAGAGTGTATACGCTTCCCTAATGATTACTCTACACTACTACTAGTATAATCAGAATGAGATGACTCCTTCCACTATAAGGTGGTAGACTTAGGCATATGTCCAAATGTACCCTAACTACTACCCTAATCGATCGGCTCCCTAATCCGCGTAGATACTCTGTGTCGGGCCCGCCGTAGAATGTATCACGTCCTAAAGTGGCAACCCTTCGCTGATATGCACAGCCCCATATTTATAGGTGTCACGGTTGTCTTATCCCCCTTTGCCCGGCCCATGCACGCACATGACCCAGTCGGTTTGCGTTGCCCACACCGTCCTCCACGTTTGGATCTCTTACAATCAGTTCAGTAAGCATGCCCCTTCTCCGACCTAGTTCGGAGTACTTTGTTTGATACTAGTACGGGTTACTGACTGAAACGGGTCCCACACAACATGATACAAGCTCTCCCCTTTGTCTTATATCCCCCACTAGGTTTTCCACATGATATATTTACGCTAAAAGGTGTCTTCAATTGTAACGACCCGGGTTGGTTATTGACATAAACTCAATGTCAACTACCCAAGCATCGGAAATACCGGATAGTTAATGAAAGAAGTTAGAGGGTAGGAATAGATAAGATGGAAAATTAGAATAGAAGAAGAAGAAGAACATAGAGACAACACCAGAGTAACACGAACCTCACAGAGAATGAATAAAATATACTATATAACATAACTTTGAAATACAAATTTGTACTTGAATATACATATCATTATTAAGGTACAACAATTACAACACAGCGGAAATAAACAATTGCTATAAAATCCCGAAGCCTCCTGCTCCAAGCTTTCAGTATCTGTAAAATCCTGACTACTTGACTGCCCGTACAAATTTGGGTACCCAAGAGTTTAGGGAGAACAAAACAAAATAAACTCCGGGTTAGTCATTTTTTTGATCCAACCCGTAGGAATCGATAGAAAAGGAAAATCCCCTATGATACGCCAGATCCGGCTCAGTTATTGATTGAGTGAATAGATCCGCCATTTCTTGAAATCTCTCTTCTGATTCAAAATCGTGGTGTAACGTGTATCCCCCTTTGCTCCGTTTATGGAATAGATGAAAAAAATCCATGGGACTGGTGTGAGTAAACAACTTAAAAAAGTTTGAGAAAATAAATGATATCTCATAAGACCACGCCGTATAACACGGAACGGGTTTTTCCCTTATGAGAATCCAAAACACTTGGTTTAACATTTCAAAATCCTTTGGTAAGAACGATAATCTTTATATCAAAACTCTTTGGATATTATAGTTATGCCTATCAACCACAATATAATAATCATCTAGCAGAACACTTTCATCTCACGTTCCACATACATAATATATAATCAAAAACCATAGGCACTTATTGGTTAATGAATTCCAACTGGCAAGGTATGGGACCACCTTCCGACAGTGTATCTCTAGAGAGGAATACACCAGGTTCAACAAGAACATCTTGTAGCCCAGGCTAAACATGACTAGCCACTCATTTCGCTTGAGTGTACCGAATGTATTATCGCCAACGGTTGGATCAACAATCGTTTGCCGAAAGGGACAACATCGAAATAGATTATAGAAGTAAATGGAATTTCTCTAGATCAAATGATAATACACCCTAATTGGCAGCTAACCACTTAGCCATGCGACCTACCCGATTTTATACCATTTCCTGGTTGTGAGGCTAGGGGCCATAACGTATAGATCACACCTTTATTTACTTTGAATGTCACATCGTCATACCTGCCAAATCACAAATTGATTTCCCCAAAAATACCATGGGTATACAGCTAAGAGAAACGAATTCCTCCGCCACCAAACGTAAGTACGTTTGAAGAGATCAACTTACGCGATATATTAAATATACTATGTTAGACATTCTTCCATACAGGTCGTCCTGGGACTGGACAGACCGAAGAGTACTATTCTGTAAATCCATCTTAGGCAATTTCTACCTAGGATTTATTGAACAGCCCTTGCATAACTCCATCTTCAATTATCTTCATCATATTTGATTCGCAATGCTAACGCCATACGGAGTGGTTTTCAGATAATATATCTGATCCCTGTCTCTCCATATTAACAACGGAAATGGTCAAAATCTTTGATAGTCGGTGATTTAACTAACAAAGGAAAACATGTGTACAAACAACAGTCGTATTCCCAAATGGAGATCTTACCGATCAATCATCATTTCATTTCCCAATTTCCCATTTTATCGTTTCCATATATTCATAAATTCCTTATTTTCTAAAATTAGAAAATATACGTTATTAACTTTGGAAAACGTTTCCATTTCTGATTCACGCATCAATATATTCCCACCTCTATCAGTCTCTAACTGTAAACTAGTAAGAGAACAACTTCCCAAGCATAAACCCCGAAGGCCGAAACCAACATTAGATCGATACCCAGAAAGCCATTCAACTCAACTAATTTCCAGTTAGTTTCTAATTTCAGTAATTCCATTTAAATTCCTAATTCAAACCCCAAATTCCTTTATAATATTTTATTTGCAAAATATTTACTTTAATCTAATTTTTCACGTAGAATGTGAATAAAATTTCTTCATATAATCAATAACAGTTTGATTTCGTATTTAAAACAACTATCCAAATTCTATTTATATTTTTATTTGCAAAATTATTCAAACAAATCTCCTTTTTATTTCTAACACTTAAATCTCATTTATAATTCCCTTTATATATTTCTATTTATTATATACAAATCCTTTTATATAATTCTATTCATTTTATATTAATCCTTTTATATAATTCTATTCATTTTATATAAATCTTTTTATATAATTCTATTCATTTTATATAAATCCTTTTATATAATTCTATTTATTTTATATATAAATATTTCATTTTCAATATTCACTTTGAAATTTTCCTTTTTACATTCCAGTATTTCATATGGTATTTAAAATACCAATTAAACAGACCAGTGTCATCATAATCAATCACAGGTTTTATATATCACATCATATATCACAATATATGAAAACAAACAGCATTATAAATATTGAGGAATCTAGTTGGATCCCTCCAACCTGTTTTCCTGCATCACAGTTGTTAAACAATATAATTAACATCGATTTCATTTCAGTATGAAATATTCTGATAAACAGAATCAATATTTAATTAACGATTTATATATATATATATATATATATATCGTTATCTATAATTTTGACCAATAAATCAACAATTCAACCAAACAATCAACACACAGCAATCAATCCACATTTACCAATACTAGATTATATTTATAAAAATTATAACTGTACATAGTTAGTGAGATTTACTCACATTGGACATTTATCGTTAAATAATGATAATTGTCGTTGATTCAGATCAGACAATTTATTTCTCTATAAATTGTAACGAGCTCTAGTTTACTACCAGTCAGTTCCATTATATAGCCCTCGTCCATACAATCCCAACGGATCCAGTTTTGTCAAATTCTGATATAGTATGATAAAGTTATACAATTTTCAAGTTATATGTATTTAAATTTGAATTAAACTTAAATAATTAGAATCGGGGTCTCAACCTAATTCTTCACCGGCCCAACAACTCAACCGGCCCAACTACCTAAGTACCACGCGTCCACTCTTGATCTCCTTCTCCAGCTCCAGATAATCTCGCTCGTTAAACACTTCTCATGGCCGAACTTTGGGAAAACCAAGCTCCTTCCTCACTAACTTAATTTATTATTTTCCTTTGGGCCTCAGCCTTTTTTTTTAAATCTCTCGGCTCATCTATTCCTCCCAAAAGCCTATCCCCGATCACATATACCTGTGTCTTCCCCAAATCATTCGAATAACAGCTGCTCCATTTCAAAGCCATGACCGAGTTGATTTTCTGATCCATCCTCCTTGATTCCTCTATTATAAATTCAAATAAAATAACCAAAATTCTCTTTATGAAAATTAGCTTCCCTCCATTACCCTTCAGTTCATCTCGACATCACCGTACCCTCCTGCGTCGAGCTGCTCCACGCCCCCATTTCTCTGCTAGTCGCGAATTTCCTTAGCATTGATCATCAACTTCGACAACTCCGCAGACAACATCACCATGGCTCCCCACTTCGCGACCTCCTCCTTTCCATCGCCACACCGTACCACTCGCTGCACCCACCATCCATCACGATTCTCAAAATCACGGCTATAGGTTGCGACACCAACCTGCTTCGAACTCGCCCAAGATCTGCCTCCGCGCTCTAAAACACCTCCCGACTTCAAATACGACCTCCATTTCATCCATAAATGCGCCAAACTCTCATGGTTACAAACCCTAATCTACTGTCGCAAATATCGAACCACGGAATAACTATCGAGTTGCTCAAAAAGGTTACGAGCTTGTAGCCCCATCCATCACGAATCCAAATATATATATTATATGATTTATAGTGATATATATGATTTGTTTTCGAATTTAGGAGATGGTTTTTTTCACGTTTGGAATAAGAAGCTAGCGGCGGAAAATTTGTTTGACTGTGGAATGATTTTTATTAGGGTTTGGGTAGGTTAGAACTATTTATAGGGAAGTTAAATTATTTTTTTATTCAATTATAATATTAATTTATAATGAATCGCTACTTATTTTTTTGTTTAAAAATTCATAAGATCACATAATATATCCAAATTTGATGAAAATGAGCATAGAACTAGAGTTTGACGTTACAAACCCAACGAAACTTGTTTCGTCGAATTCCGTCTTCGTATGCTCTCACAATGTATTTTTAAAGTCAAATTATTGACTGTATTTTACACTAAAATCCCGTTCAGTCACATACTGACTCCAAAAATCATGGAAATTGAAATCTAGCAATAATTTAATATTCCGGATCCAACAAAATTAGTTTCGTCGAAAACGGAGCTCGTTTGCAAAAGTGGCTATTTTTAAAGCTCTAAATAAATCCATTTAAATATTAATATATTTAAAAATAATTAAATTTAATATTAATAAATTAATATTATCGTATATATATATATTCACATACGATATTATATAACCCCAAAATAAATATATTAGGATTTATAACTCGATTTTCAAAATTCCAGATTATATCGATATTCAATTTATATTAAAATCCATTTATAATATAAATAAATCGATATTAATTATAAACGAATTCCATAGTGACTTTTCAAAAATTTGGTTTGGACATAGCTCAAAATCTACACAATGAAATCTCGATTTTTCTCTTCCATTAGAAAAATATAGTACACCGGCTCCGAACGTTTTTTGTTTCACAGAAATCCGAGTTAAAACGGGTTCTGTATATTCGTTTAAAGTTTGAATCGCCAAATTACGAATTGCCGCGCCATTTCGAGCTCGATTATAATTATAATTTAAATTATATGTTAAACTGTCATTTATATAACATATTCGTTAATATAATTCAACTCTAAACTGAAATATATATTATAAATAATCCAATTCGCACAATATTGTGAATTCCACTATTTCCGACTATTTTGGAAATTAAATATATTATTTAATTATTATATTAATTAAATATTCAAAGTTATTTAATTTAAACCATTAAATTACCAAACCATTATTTAAATAATTAAATTAATTAATTATTATACCAGAAAAATACGGGATGATACATTCTTCCCCTCTTAAAATAATTTCGCCCTCGAAATTGCTAAGGTAGAAAACAAATCCTATTAACTGGGTTAAAAATTATTTATTTTCTTTTTACTTCAGTTTCAACTAAACCTATTTAGTTTCAACTAAAATATTAATCCATTTCTATTAATGAAAAATTTCAAAAATTCTGAAAATTTTCTAACACCCTAAATTTTCAAAAAATTTCGCCAGCACCTCCTTTGTACGGCTCAATCGGTACAACTACAACTCGCCTCTCTAGGCCTTCTCCAACCCAAAAGAAAATCAAATAGCTAAGCGGCTTGCCAAATTCGGCTCATCAAAATCTCAAACTGAATGAAACATGTACCTTTTGTTGAACATACCATTTTATTTCTTGCACTTGCTTCTACTCAATACCTGTTGATTATATATCCATCTATACCAATCGATTTCCAATCAATTTCAATCAAATCTCAACACAATTATTTGCTTATATCCAAGCCAAAATTCATTCTCAACTCAAACGCCATTACAAATTTCAACTCTTAACTTACCAGTCCAATATAATTCCAGATTCCCATCTTACAATCCAATTTTACTTGACATCTTTCTATTTCAATTCAATTTCCATTACCACTTAATTGGTTTTACTTTAATTCCAATTTGCTTTTACAAATTTCGATTTAATTTGTTTTTAATTCATACAGTCTCTATCTAGGAGTTTTAAACAACTTACCCTTTTCAAAAACCAAACATTCCCTTTCAGAATCAAAACAACTTGTTTTCTCAAAACGTTTCCAGAAACAATATCTTTGGTAGTAATCCGTCACTTATAACTCGAAAATGAACACTGATGATGTGGCCAGCACCATCAGGGTTATTTCCCAGCGATCGAAGTGAGTTCAATACTATATCACTTTCAAAACTCAATTCTTAAACACCTTCATTTTGAAACAATTCAAAATACCCTTCACAATGCTTGTAAATAATTTAAAATCTCCCAGGATTTTAAAATTCGCATATATTTGATCCAGATTTCTTTACCAAAACTTATCCAAGTTTCCAGAGTTTAAATTCCAATTCTGATTTTAATTTCATATTTAATTCATCTGATTCCATATACTACACATATGAATTCCGGTTGGTTATTTACATAACCATTTAATTTATAATCTTACTCGATTATAATAACAACCAATATATCCAATATATTATAATCATTCCAATATAAATCCTTTATATCAAAATATAATTTGGGTAAAATTATTTCGTTTACCCTCTTTTCGAAACATACTATGTTGATTTATTGTCTTCAAGTGTTTAGAAACTCCTACCGATACAGTGGATCAAACTGATCGATCTGAATACATAAACAACTCAACCAATAAAGCATTACAATATAAAACAATTTTTATAAAATATACAAATACGTGCTCATATATATATATACACTCAAACTCAATCTAGGGTATTGCTAACCCCATCTCTACTAAGTCATGCCACATAGCCAAGGTAATTACTTAACCTTCAGTTCTGATACAACTGTAAGGACCCGGGTTTTCGCGATCCTGGTTATCGACATAAACATAAACTCAATGTCGACTACCCAAGCATCGGAAATACCGAGTAGTTAATGAAAGAAGTTAGAGGGTGAGAATAGTTAAGATAGAAAATTAGAATAGAAGAAGAAGAAGAAGAAGAAGAACATAGAGACAACATTAGAGTAACACGAACCTCACAACGGAACGAATAAAATATACTATATAACATAACTTTGAAATACAAATATGTACTTGAATATACATATCATTATTAAGGTACAACACTTACAACACAGAGGAAATAAACAATTGCTATAAAATCCGGAATCCTCCTACTCCAAGCTCTCAGTATCTGTAAAATCCTGACTACTTGACTGCCCGTACAAATTTGGGTACCCAAGAGTTTAGGGAAAACAAAAATAAATAAACTTCAGGTCAGTCATGGGACTGGTGTAAGTAAACAATTTAAAACAGTTTGAAAAAATAAAAGATATCTCAAAAGACCACGCCGTATAACACGAAACGGGTTTTTCCCTTATGGGAATCCAAAACACTTGATTTAACATTTCAAAATCCTTTGGCAAGAATGTGAATCTTTATATCAAAACTCTTTGGATATTATAGTAGTGTCTATCAACCACAATATAACAATCATCTAGCAGAACGCTTTCATCTCACGTTCCACATACATAATATATAATCAAAAACCGTGGGCACTTATTGGTTAATGAATTCTAACTGGTAAGGTGTGGGACCACCATCCGACAGTGTATCTCTAGAGAGGAATACACCGGGTTCAACAAGAACATCTTGTAACCCAGGCTAAACATGACCGGTCACTCATTTCGCTTGAGTGTACCGAATGTATTATCACCAACGGTTGGGATCAGCAACCGTTTGCCAAAAGGGACAACATCGAAGTAGATTATAGAAGTAAATGGAATTTCTCTAGATCAGATGACAATACTACCTAATTGGCAGCTAACCACTTAGCCATGCGACCTACTCAATTTTATACCATTTCCCGGTTGTAAGGTTAAAGGCCATAACGTATAGATCACACCTTTATTTACTTTGAATGTCACATCGTCATATCCGCCAAATCACAAATTGATTTCCCCAAAAATACCACGGGTATACAGCTGAAAGAAATGAATTCCTCCGCCACCAAACGTAAGTACGTTTTAAGAGATCAACTTACGCGATGTATTAAATATACTATGTTAGACATTCTTCCATACAGGTCGTCCTGGGACTGGACAGACCAAAGAGTACTATTCTGTAAATCCATCTTAGGCAATTTCAACCTAGGATTTATTGAACAGCCCTTGCATAACTCTATCTTCAATTATCTTCATCATATTTGATTTGCAACGCTAACGACATACAGAGTGGTTTTCAGATAATATATCTGCTCCCGGTCTCTTCGTATTGATAACGAAAATGGTCAAATTCTTTGATAGTCGGTGATTTAACTAACAAAGGAAAACATGTGTACAAACAACGGTCGTATTCCCAAATGGAGATATTACCGATCAATCATCATTTCATTTCCCAATTTCCCATTTTATCGTTTCCATATATTCATAAATTCCTTATTTTCTAAAATTAGAAAATATACGTTATTAACTTTGGAAAACGTTTCCATTTCTGATTCACGCATCAATATCTTCCCACCTCTATCAGTCTCTAACTGTAAACTAGTAAGAGAACAACTTCCCAAGCATAAACCCCGAAGGCCGAAACCAACATCAGATCGATACCCAGAAAGCCATTCAACTAAACTAATTTCCAGTCAGTTTCTAATTTCAGTAATTCCATTTAAATTCCTAATTCAAACCCCAAATTCATTTATAATATTTTATTTGCAAAATATTTACTTTAATCTAATTTTTCACATAGAATTTGAATAATATTGCTTTATATAATCAAAACAGTTTGATTTCGTATTTAAAACCAACTATCCAAATTCTATTTATATTTGCAGAATTATTCATACAAATACCCTTTTTATTTCTAACACTTAAATCTCATTAATAATTCCCTTTATATAATTCTATTCATTTTATATAAATCCTTTTATATAATTCTATTCATTTTATGTAAATCCTTTTATATAAATCCTTTTATATAATTATATTCATTTTATATATAAATATTTCATTTTCAATATTCACTTTGAAATTTTCCTTTTTACATTCCAGTATTTTATATGGTATTTAAAATACCAATTACAGATACCAGTGTCATCATAATCAATCACAGGTTTTATATATCACATCATATATCACAATATATGAAAACAAACAGTATTATAAATATTGAGGAATCCAGTTGGATCCCTCCAACCTGTTTTCCTGCATCCACAGATGTTAAACAATATAATTAACATCGATTTCATTTCAATATGAAATATTCTGATAAACAGAATCAATATTTGATTAACGATTTATATATATATATATCATTATCTATAATTTCAACTAATAAATCAACAATTCAACCAAACAATCAACACACATCAATCAATCCACATTTATCAATACTAGATTATATTTATAAAAATTATAACTGTACAGAGTTAGTGAGATTTACTCACATTGGATAGTTATCGTTAAATAATGATAATTCTTGTTGATTCAGATCAGACAATTTATTTCTCTATAAATTGTAACGAGCTGCAATTTACTCCCAGTCAGTTCCATTGTGTAGCCCTCGTCCATACGATCCCAACGGATCCAGTTTCGTCAAATTCTGATATAGTATGATAAAGTTATACAATTTTCAAGTTATACATATTTAAATTTGAATTAAACTTAAATAATTAGAATCCGGGTCTCACCCTACTTCTTCACCGGCCCAACTACCCAAGTACCACACATCCACTCTTGATCTCCTTCTCTAGCTCCAGATAATCCCGCTCGTTAAACACTTCTCATGGCCGAACTTTGGGAAAACCAAGCTCCTTCCTCACTTACTTAATTTATTATTTTCCTTTGGGCCTCAGCCTTTTTTTGAAAATCTCTCGACCCATCTGTTCTTCCCAAGAGCCTATCCCCGATCACATATACCTGCGTCTTCCCCAAATCATTTAAATAACAACTGCTCCATTTCAAAGCCATGACCGAACTAATTTTCTGATCCATCCTCCTTCGTTCCTCTATTATAAATTCAAATAAAATAACCAAAATTCCCCTTATGAAAATCTGCTTCCCTCCATTACCCTTCAGTTCATCTCGACATCACTGTACCCTCTTGCGTCGAGCTGCTCCACACCCCTATTTCTCTGCTAGTCGCGAATTTCCTCAGCACCGATCATCAACTTCAACAACTCCGCAAACAACATCACCGTGGCTCCCCACTTCGCGACCTCCTCCTTTCCATCGCCACACAGTACCACTCGCTACATGCACCATCCATATCGATTCTCAAAATCACGACTATAGGTTGCGACACCAACCTGCTTCGAAGTCACCCAAGATCTGCCTCCATGCTCTAAAACACCTCTGAAATTCAAATACGACCTCCATTTCATCCATAAATGCGCCAAACTCTCACGGTTACAAACCCTAATCTACTGTCACATATATTGAACCATAGAATATCTATCGAGTTGCTCAAAAAGGTTACGAGATTGTAGCCCCATCCATCACGAATCCAAATATATATATATTATACGATTTATAGTGATATATATGATTTGTTTTCGAATTTAGGAGACAGTTTTTTCACGTTTGGAATATGAAGCTAGCGGTAGAAAATTTGTTTGACTGTGGAATGATTTTTATTAGGGTTTGGGTAGGTTAGAACTATTTATAGGGAAATTAAATTGTTTTTTTATTCAATTATAATATTAATTTATAATGAATCGCTACTTATTTTATTGTTTAAAAATTCATAAGATCACATATAATATCCAAATTTGATGAAAATGGACATACAACTAGAGTTTGACGTTACGGACCCAATGAAACTTGTTTCGTCGAATTCCGACTTCGTTTTGCTATCACATTGCATTTTTAAAGTCAAATAATTGACTGTATTTGACCTTAAAATCCCGTACGGCCACATACTGACTCCAAAAATCACGAAAATTGAAATCTAGTAATTATTTAATATTCCGGATCCAACAAAATTAGTTTCATAGAAAACGGAGCTCGTTTGCAAAAGTGGCTATTTTTAAAGCTCTAAATAAACCCATTTAAATATTAATATATTTAAAAATAGTTAAATTTAATATTAATAAATTAATATTATCGTATATATATTCACATACGATACCATATAACCCCAAAATTAATATATTAGGATTTATAACTCGATATTTCAAAATTCCAGATTATATCGATATTCAATTTATATTAAAATCCATTTATAATATAAATAAATCAATATTAATTATAAAGGAATCCCATAGCGACTTTTCGAAAATTTGATTTGGACATAACTCAAAATCTACACAAGAAATCTTGATTTTTCTCTTCCATTAGAAATATTGCTCACCAGCTACAAACGTTTCTTGTTTCACAGAAATCCGAGTTAAAATGGATTCTGTATATTCGTTTAAAGTTTAAATCTCCAAATTACGAACTGCCGCGCCATTTTTGAGCTCGATTATAATTATAATTTAAATTATACGTTCAACTGTCGTTTATATAATTTATTCGTTAATATATTTCAACTCTAAACTAAAATATATATTATAAATAATCCAATTCACACAATATTGTGAATTCCACTATTTCCGACTATTTCGAAAATTAAATAAATTATTTAATTATTATATTAATTAAATATTCAAAGTTATTTAATTTAAACCAATAAATTACCAAACCATTATTTAAATAATTAAATAAATTAATTATTATACCGTAAAATTACGGGATGTTACATTAGTTATACAACCTCAATCCTTCGACCGGTTATGCTTACCTATATGTGTCTTTAATACGTAACCCCAATTTGTTAAGTTTTGTAGGCCTATATTTAAATATTACCCACCCATCTCAGATATACTTAACTTAACCCTCTCATTGTTCAACCAAGTTTACTTAACCCCTGTTCATGTTTATGTTCACCTATTCCTTATGGATTCAACTAAGTTAAGTATTTCGGTTCCTTACCATGTCCATTTATGGTTTATAATGGGCTAGACCTCCCAAATTAGGCCTACAGCTTGTGGATGCTGGATATGCCAGTCGGGTCCGGGAAAACTTCTTCCAAAAGTTGGGCCTAACCTCATGTCTTAGCTCATCTCGTATTTGTGCACTTAGACCCCTCACATTAGATTCAACATTTGCGATTGCTGGATATGCCGGTGGGTTCGGGCAGACTTCCACCACAAATGCAATCTAACCTCGTGTCATAAGTGCAGTTACAGTTTCTAATTACTGTAATCCTAGGCATTCTAATTAGTGAAAATTAGGGTCACATCCTTAAAATAAAACTTAATTAAGCTCACATCCTCCTGTTTTAAAACATAAAAATTTCATCCCTATTTTTAAATAGCGGCTAATTTTTTTTACATAACTGCCCTTTTTCTTAATCAACGCCGCAATAAACTAGGTCATATATACCTATTACGGAATTTATTTTCTCAGAAACATATATTTTATTTTTCATGGCGACGCCGATATTAATATCAATTTTTGACGATGGTTTACATCGATCTATAATTCACTTTAATCCGAGTTTTTTTTTGAAGATTTGATTTAATGTTGAATTATATTATGGATGTTTCAACGTCAAGGTAATCTATACATTTTGTTTATTTATTTTTTTTCAGATTTCAATTATATATCGATTTATGTTGATAGAATATTCTGAATTTCGTTAACTATCTAGTGTTTTCAATATATAATGTAATTATTGTATAGAATTTTATTGTGTAAATTAGATTTTACGGCTGTATAAATTAAAAATTCGCTATATTTGTTTATCTATTCTGAATAATGGTATAAAATTATGCATATGTTGTGAATATAAGCATACATTCATGCAAAAATTCTATTAACACGTGGAGTTGTACGTAATTAGAAAAATTGCATACTGGTATGCATATATTATGTATATATGCATATAAATATACAGCTCTTTTTAAATATCTGTTTTTTTGCGTGCATGATGATTAATTGCAAACAGATATGCTTATATTCTAAATATTGGCATATTAAGATTTTTTTGTAGTTATTTTGTATAATAATATTTTGCAAATATTATGAAAATGTGCATACAAGTATGCAGGTAGTACTGTTATATGCGTACATGAATGTATCTATTTATAATTATCTAAACATGTTTACGTCATTTTATTTGATTATGGAAGATTAGGCTTATTAATCTTGATTCTCTTCTTTGTGTTGCAGTTTTCCTACAGATATTAATGTATTGGTGTTGTTAAAGTTTGGTAATGATAACATGTTTATGCTATTTGTTGTAAATATTTCTGTGATTGTATGTAATCAGAAAAATTGCGTACTAGTATGCAGATATTATGTATATATGCAAATAAATATACAGCTCTTTTTGAATATATGTTTGTTTGCATGCATGATGATTAATTGCAAACAAATATGCTTATATTCTTAATATTTGCATATTAAGATTTTTTTTTGCAGTTATTTTGTATAAAAATATTTTGCAAATATTATGAAAATGTTCATACAAGTATGCAGGTAGTACTGTTATATGCGTACATGGATGTATATATTTTTAATTATCTAAACATGTTTATGTCATTTTATTTTATTACGGAAGATTAGGCTTATTAATCTTGATTCTCCTCTTTGTGTTGCAGTTTTCCTGGAGATTTTGATGTATTGGTGTTGTTGAAGGTTGGGAATGATAACATGTTTTTGCTATTTGTTGTAAACATTTCTGTAACTGTATGTAATCAGTTCAATAAAGTCATTTCAGAATTTTTTGTAAACATTTTTGTAATGTTATACACTATGTTCATATTTTATTGTAACTTTGTGTGATATCTACATGGAAGCTTTTCATCTTATATGTATGAAACTATTCATAATAGTTGACAAAATTTATGCAATAATTTTGAATAGTTGTATACATCAACTGTACAACTTTTTTTTTTAATAATTCATAATAGTTGCATGCAATAATTCAAATTATCTGCATACAAGTATACAATTATTCTATAAATCTACATATTAACATTCAACTATTGATCATTGTTGCATATAAGTGTGCAAATATTCCTACTATTTGCAATTTTTCATAATATATGCATATAACTCTGCTAATTTTTGAATAAATATACCAAAGTAATCAGCATTTCACAATATCATGTAAAATCAAAATAACTAGATTCAGTACATAATTTTCTAGCATAAATTTGTTTTCCAAAGTGGTAACCAGGCGGCCGTAACTACTAAACAAATAAATCACTACATATATTTACAAAAAATCTAATTAAACCAAACTTTGCAATTTCATTCAGTCTTGCTCGCATTTAGAAAGCAACCAATTCTGTGTTAAGTCGTGAGTTATTGCTTGCATTAGAAAGCAACCAAACTTTGGTTAGTTTCCAATTTTCTTTTTTCTTTTTTACATGTAGAGAAGTCGATGTTTGTTCAGTAGTAACTAGAGAGCTTTCTCCTGCACACTATCATCTTCAACATCTTCGTCAACATTTGGTCTCTACACAAAAATGGTACAATACTTTTTATGTAACCATGAATAAGTGCATATAATTACAGAACATTCAGTGGATATTTGCACTTTTGTATGAATCATTTTTTACTGCTGCACAGATTTATGCAACAATCATTTGAAACATGCACACTTGTATGCATAATTTCTTATTATATGCCCACGACCATGAAATTATATGCTGATGGTAGCAGACTTGTATCCACTAATTCTAATAATATATGTAGAATCTTGCAACATTCATGTCATAAGTGCACACCAACAAGAAATTTTTCTATCATTATTCCACTGATTAATGTATTACTCATTTAAAAATTGCAGAAATGCATGCATCAATTTTGATAAAATTTCCTAAAAGAATGCTATAATAATACTTAAACTCATTAATATATTCAATTATTCATGAATACCGAAGTAATTGCAGAAATTTTTCTATCATTATCAATATCATTCTTGTCCTTCTCATGTTCCTTGTCCTGCTATGCTTCAATTTGCAACTCCATTTCTTCCTCATTCTCTTTTTCAACATCTATTCACATTTTCTTATTGGCATCAATAATTCTAAATACATGCAGACAATAATGAAACAATTACTATTAGATGAACACTACCATGCAGTTATTATTAATGCAATCATGCAATCACATAGGGCAACACACAATTCTAAATTTGTGAATACAAGCATGCTATAATTCAAAATATTTGCATACTAGCATGCTAGAATTTTTTTTCAATGAATTATTACTTTAATCAATTGCTGCTATTTTATGCACATAATTATGCAATAAGTACTAATATATGCAGACAAGCATGCAGCAATTATTACTGTAGTCACACAGGCAATAATTAAGTCTAAATATATGAGTAAAGCTTGTTATTTTTCAAATATTTGCATACTATCATGCTAGTATTTTTTCCAATATATTGTTATTTTAATCAATTACTGCTATTTTATGCATATAATCATGTAATAACTACTAATATTTGCAGACAAGCATGCAGAAATTATTAATGCAGTCACACAGGCAACACACAAGTCTAAATATATGAATACAAGCATGTTATAATTCAAAATATTTACATACTTAAACCATTATCCAACATTGTTACAAATTTGTTTAGGATAATAGATGGAATTTCTTTGTAAAATACAACTTTTTCACCCATAATTGCATTAATATTTGCATAAAATCTTATAATCAATTATCAATTCCATATTTACACATATTTTAATATATATTACGCACAGATTATCAGTTATTGAAATTAAAATAGGTAGATCAAAAGTTTACCTTCGTTATCGCCATTTCTTTGAAAATCTAATCAACTCGACAATGACTTTGATAGTTTTGGTTTGATCGAGAGTAAAAATTTGATAATTGCCAATGAAATTTTAGTTTTCCTCCTTGAACGACTGCGAGAATTGACTGATTCGATATATGATAAAAATTTAATTTGTGAGCCGACTGCTTTTAGGGTTTAAAGGACAGAAACAGAATTTTAATTGTCGCATTTCAAAAAGAAGGATGTAATTTGTATACTTTCTTCCATTGGACTTTTACTATATTTTAAAACTTAATAGTGATCTGTAAAAAAACGCACCCTTTTAATTATTAATCAATTAATTATACCTATGTCTTTATAGGTGTTCATGCCCATTTACCTAATTATATTCATAATGGATTATTTGCCCAAATTCATGTTTATAAACATTATTCAAGTTATGCCAATTTCAATGTTTTCCCCCGTTCCCTAACTAACGCCTTCGCATATATTTAGCGGCATGCCTAGGCTTGAAAGTAGCCTGGCTATAAACAAGGACAAAGAAAAGTTGATGGGAAGATGACAATAGTGATTATTCTAACAAAAGTGACATAAAAATGTAATTGGCAAAGTGATAAGGTGGACATATAAAAATAGATCTAATGAACATGTGATAATAAAACTAGATCTAACATACTAAGGATGTCATAGTAGGAATGAATAGATTTAAATAAGGATTCATATGTCCAATTAATGGCAGATCTATGTTAACCACAACATGATAGGTACAAGATGGTCTAGATAGAGAATTAAATCTAAACAAGGATTTAACTGTCCAAATAATGACAGATCCAAATTAGCCACAAACATAGGTAAAGGTTAAGATCCACAAATGTGACATGATAAATTAACCACAAGTGAATTAGATCTATAAAAGTAGATCTAGCATGATGAAGGTTAAGATCCAAGAATATCAAAGATTCACAATTTATAACAGATCCAAATCACAGTCATATCACGTTTTACTTTTAATCATTTAAATCTAAAATTAACTAAACTCACGGTGTTTGGATTTTAGAAGATATAAGAGAAATTGTTGGTGTTGAATCTTATATTTATGCGTGAATCTCTAACTGGTTAGCTCTTAGTTGATTGTTGTTGAAGAAAAGGATTTAGTTCAGGCACTGGCAGCATTTGGCTTCCATTGATTTTCAGTGAAGAAAACAAGAGAAATGGACCTTTATTTATAGCTGCCAACCCCCTAGAAATCGACTACCACCTCAGTCCTAGGTGGGTCGACCCCCCTTTATGGGGTCGAACCCCTTTACGGGGTCGACACCCCTATTATGGGGTCGAAACCCCTGGGGCAGGAATTTTACCGCCTACGGGATTTTTGAAATTTGAACTGAAATTTGGTTTTCTGGATAGGTTTGAACTGTTATATATACATATAATTATCTTGTGCGTATACAACTTTAAACATTCACAACTTCTTCATACGGTGTTCGTTTTACGCAAACTAGTATTGTTAAAATTACGGGGTGTTGCATTCCCCTTACTTAAAGGATTTCATCCCCGAAATCTCTAAGTTGAGAAGAATGTATATCCTACCATCCATCATCCATCTACTCATCCAACAATCACAGGCATACCTTGTCCTTAAAGACTTTTAATGCTTATATGAACATATGCAAAGGTGTGTGTATATGTCCTAATACTAATGTGAAGATTAGGCGGTCTACTGATTCAGTCGACCTCCTCAATGCAATGTCTGTTAGTGCCATGAATCCAATATGAATGCAAATAATCCTATTATAACATGTAAGTTCTATATGTGTGCACACTCATTCGTCCAAACGCATCATCCATATGTTAATACATCCACTTTCATCCACTAAAAGAAAAGAAAAAAAATGCACACATATCCATATAAAGTATGAGAGTGATTGAGCCGATCTAGTGCCTAATGTGTGTGTATATGCATCCACAGACAACCACTAGAAAACACTTGCATCCATCAAACATAATATGTCTCAAACACATGTTTAGATCCATAGGATTCCTATCTAAAGGTCGAAAATACTATTGATAGGACATAGTCAAATAATAGAAACAAGCATACATAAAACTTTGGAAAAGGAGTTAAGGACATACCCTTGAAAAATAAAGGGTACGAAGCACGAATCTTATCTTCGGTCTCCCAAGTCGCATCCTCTGGGTTATCTCCCCATTGAACCTTTATCAGCTTGATTTCTTTATTGCGTAGCTTCTTAACTTCTGATCCAAGAATACGGGTAGGGACACGTCTGATGTCGCCTCCCGCTCCACTTCTACTTCCTCTAGTATACTTGGCTCAACAACATCCGCAGTGTCATGCAAGCACTTCTGCAGATGAGAAACGTGGAAAACATCATGAACGTCAGATAGATTTTTTGGTAGCTTTACTCTATAGGCCATTTGATCCTTTCGGTTACGGGAAATGGTACCCCAAATCTGGGTGCCAACTTCCTTATAGATCCAAAGAGAACAACATTCCTCAGAGGTGATATTTTAATAAAAACTAAGTCTCCTACTTCAAATTTGATGTCAGTCCTTCTCTTGTCAGCATAGGATTTCTTCCTATCTTGAGCTATCTTCATTCGTCGTCGAATAAGGTCAATCTTCTCGGACGTTTCTCTAATAATATCTGGTCCAAGTAATAATCTTTCTGTAGATTCCCACCAACAAGTTGGTGATCTACAGGGTCGTCCGTAAAATGCTTCGAAGGGTGCCATGCCGATGCTAGCTTGATAACTATTATTGTAGGCAAACTTTGCTAAAGGAAGATGCTCTTCCCAAGTCCCTCCGAAGTCTAGGATACACAGACTTAAAAGATCCTCAATAATTCTGTTTACCTTCTCAATCTGCCCATCGGTCTGAGGATGATAAGCGGTGCTCAAACACAACTGTGTACCTAATGCTTCTTGCAAGCTCCTCCAAAATTCAATAGTGAAGATGGGATCACAATCGCTCACGATGCTGGAAGGTATCCATGAAGGCGGACTATCTCACGAACGTAAATTTCTACCAACATGATGTCGTCCTCTTACTCTTGACTGGAATGAAATCAGTGCTCTTAGTGAGCCTTTCCACCACAACCCAGATACTGGTGTTACCTTTCTTCGATCTAGGCAAACCATCTATGAAATCCATAGACACGCTCTCCCACTTCCACTATGGAACCTCTAAAGGATGAAGTAAGCCACCGGGCTTCTTTTGCTCAGCTTTGACTTGCTGACAAACTAAACATTGAGAAATAAACTCTGCCACATCTTTCTTCATCGCAGCCCAAAAGAAAACCCTCTTCATGTCTCTATACATCTTATCACTGTTGGATGAATAGTCATCTTAGAATGGTGGGCTCCTTCTAGGACTACCTTTATCAAGCTTCCAGTTTGAGGAACACAAAGTCTTCCATCTCGTCACAACCACCCTTTCTCGTCTATGGAATATCTACTGAGGTGACTAGATGTCTCCCCTTTTCTGAGCTTATTCATGATGTTTAAAATCTGTGGGTCACCTTGTTGCGAAGCTCCTACCTAATCCATAAGAGTTGGTCGTATCTCTAGCGATGCAAATAAATCAGGAAAAATCTCAATGGAAGGTCTAAAGTCAAAAGTTGATATGATCTCCAAGCTCTTCCTTTCCACAAACAGAGGACTTAAGGCCATCCTCTTCCTACTTAATGCGTCAGGCGCCACATTACCCTTGCCAGGGGCATAAGCGATTTCAAAATCATAAGAAGCTAGGAACTCCATCCACCTTTGTTGCCTTAAATTATGATCCTTTTGCGAGAACAGGTACTTGAGAGATTTATAATCGGTGTATAATTCAAACTTCTCTCCAAGAAAATAATGACGCCATGTCTTAAGCGCGAATACTATGGTAGCTAGCTCTAAATCATGGGTAGGATAGTCATTCTCATGAACTCTCAACTGTCTATCCCCATAACACACTACCTTTCCTTCTTGCATCAGAACCGCACCAAGCCCTGTACTACGTGCATCAGTGTAAACCATAAATGCTTTGCACCCATCAGGCAAGGTCAAGACTGGGGCAATTGTTAGAGCCCTCTTCAAACATTTGAAAGCAACATCACAATCTATATCCCATGAAAATGCCAAGTTATTCTTCGTTAGCATGGTGAGAGGGGCTGATATCTTTGCAAAGTCCTTAATAAACTTCCTATAATAGCCTGCCAATCCAAGAAAGTTTCTCACCCCCTGTTGCATTTTTCGGAATCTTCCAACCTTGCAGTGCAACTACATTTGCGGGATCTATAGCTATCCCTTCTTCAGAGACCACATGCCCTAAGAATCTCACCTCTTTTCTCCAAAAATGGCATTTGGAGAACTTTGCTTTAAGCTGATTCGCACGGAGAGTTTTCAAAAAATTCTCTCAAATGTTGGGCATGCTCTTCTTCGCTTTTAGAGAAGATCACGATATCATCAACAAAGACTACAACAAATTTATTTAGAAACTCCCGAAACATCCTACTCATCAGATCAACAAAATAAGTGGGAGCATTTGTCAACCAAAAGGCATAACTAGCCATTCAAAGAAACCATCTGAAGTTCTAAAAGCAGTTCTGTCTATACTGTTCTCAGCCACCCTCGACTGATGAAACCCCTTGGCCAAGTCTAACAGAGAGAATACCGAGGCACCAACAAGCTAGTCAAACAAATCGTCTATCCTCGAAAGTGGTTGTCTATTCTTCTTTGCGAGTTTGTTTAGCTCTCTATTGTCCACACACAAACCAAGAGAACCATCCGCCCTAGTTGCGAATACAACCGGAGCACCTCATTCAGATATGCTTCGTCTGATAAATCCTTTCTCAAGTAGCTCACCTACTTGCTTACTCAGCTTCGTCCTTTCCCTCGGAGCCATATGGCGCACTAGTAATGCAACTGGCTTTGCATTGTCCACCAAATATATACGAAAATCGATCTTGCGCCTCGGAGGTAACCCCGTACCTCATCAAAAACATCATAATTATCTCGGACTACTGGGATAGATTGCAGATCATCAATAGATGCATCAAGAGACTCTAGGAAACTAAGCATAACCGACCCTTGGGGCTCACAAGAAATGTCGAGGGTCTTCCCATGGTAAGTCAAACGTCTAACGACCCTCTTCTCGCAATCTAGAATGGCACCATACATGGTTAGCCAATCCATCCCTAAAATCAACCCATAGCCCATAAACCCAAGCAAATATGCGTCGCACTGAAACTCGAAGCCTAAGATAGATACCCTCAATCCCCAACAAATCATAGAAAAATGAGCTGAACCACCAATGGTGTTTGAGACAACAACGGGATCCACTACCATACTAGTATTTAAGTGCAGAGATTCAACCACAGAACTAGATATAAATGAATGTAAAGCGCCAGAATCAAAAGGTGTTCTAATAGGATGATTTGAAAGTGAAATTAAACCTTCCACAGAAATTTTTCTACCTCTATCAGGAGCACTAATCGTGAGAGCATGCACTTGCCCTCCAGAAGTTCCTGCCCTTTGACCTTTCCCATGTTTCTTTGGGTACTCCCTAGCAAAGTGTCTGACCTCTCTGCAATTGAAGCAAGAATTCTTCCTTCTTTTGCAGTCCTTCACCAAGTGACCCTCACGTCCACAACTGTGACACTTTCTCTTATCCTTAGCCTTGTAATTCTTTCCACCCTTCTTTTGTTGATGTTGTTTTCATTTCTTGGGCCATATCTTCTTGTTTTACGTTGTTTCCTCAGCTTTAACCTCCTTCTTTTCTCCCTTGTCCTCCTCATGCATCAAGGCCATATCAACAAGCCTTTCAAAAGTTGCCTCCATTATGATATGGGATATAGCTAACCCATGAAGGGGTTCATTCATCCCTTTGGCAAACTGCAAAGCTTTCTTATGTGGAGTATCCACCAGTTCCAGTCCAAATCTTGCTAGCTGGTTGAATTTGTTCACATACTCTTTAACAGTCAAGTTTCCTTATTTGAGTTCTAAGAACCTCTCCATTTGCATGCTTTTCTTAGCTTGGAAAAGAAACATCATTTCAAACCTCTATCTAAAATCATCCCAAGTTTCCACTAGACAGCCTACTTGGGTTACTTCCCACTGAAACGAAGCTTGATCTTTCAGTAGCCAGGCAGCCAACTGAATCTTCCTTCGATCTTCCACTTCAAAGATTACAAACAAGTATTCGGTCTCCTTGAGCCAATTCCTTGCCTCTACGAATGTCTCGGTTCCATGGAATGGCTTTCCTCCCATAGCACGGAAATCTTTGCAGATCTTGGAAAAGTTGTCTGCACGTGGAGGTGGAGGAGGAACAATGGGTGCTGCTGGGGGAGGAACGTTTCCTTGGCCTTCAGCGGGCACCGCGGCCTCCAGATACCTACGGAACCAGCCTGGTATCGTAACGCCCTCTAGAATATTAGGTTCCCTAGACATGCTAAAAAAGAAAAGAGATTCAGACAAGGAATCGAAAGATATTACTTATGGCTTTTTGGGGAATGTTTTTCAAAACAGAATTTTCTTTTTTGAAAATGCTTTCTTTTAAACCTATTTTGAAATAAATTTTCAAAAACTTTTATCTAATCTGGTAACCTTCAGCTCTGATACCACGTGTGACACCCCACGTCCGTTAGTGTCACTCATTAAGAGAATGCATTAAGTTTCGTGAAGCTTTATAGGTAAACAGAAACGAAAACATTACAAGATAGATATAAAAGAAACAACGGAATTCAAATTTTTATTTCAAACATAAATCATAACATCGTGGTCTAAAATATCACAAGTTTGAAACTACATAAAAGCCATTACAAAAATATAAAACTTTCTGTCTTGTTTCATCAGAGTACATAAAAAGCATAATTCCCCAAAAGAAGACAAAGCCATAGTAGTGATAAGAACTTGAGCAATACTTCAAGAGTAGCTCCTAGCAAGATAAAGAAGAATCATGGCCATGCCTGAGTGTTCCCGCCCTAAGAATCTGGGGGGAAGAAACAAAAGAAAGAAGAGGAAACAAAAAGGGTTAGACTTAAAGTCTAGCGAATCCAGTTACTTTTAGCAAGTACGTAAATAAAAGTAGCATGACAGGCATATAAAGTGGACAAGAAAGGTGACATCATAAAAGGTAAGTATGACAAGGTAAACATGATAGAGTGTATACGCTTCCCTAATGATTACTTTGCACTATTACTAGTATAATTAGAATGAGATGACCCCTTCCACTATAAGGTGGCAGACTTAGGCATACGTCCAACTGTACCCTAACAACTACCCTAATCGACCAGCTCCCTAATCCGCGTAGATACTCTGTGTCGTCCCCACCGTAGGATGTATTACATCCTAAAGTGGCAACCCTTCATTGATATGCACAGCCTCATATCTACAGGTGTCACGGTCGTCTTATCCCCCTCTGCCCGGCCCATGCACGAACATGACCCGGTCGGTTTGCGCCGCCCACACCGTCCTCCATGTACGAATCTCTTACAATCAGTTCAGTAAGCGTACTCCTTCTCCGACCTATTTCGGAGTAATTTATTTGATACCTACTCCGGGTTACTGACTGAAACGGGTCCTGCACAATATGATACAAGCCCTCCCCTTTGTATTGTATCTCCCACTAGGTTTTCCATAGCTTATATTTACCCTAAAAGGTGTCTTTAATTATATAACCCCAATCCTTCTACTAGTTATGCTTACCTATAAGTGTCTTTAATACATAACCCTAATTGGTTAAGTTTTGTGGGCCTATATTTAAATATTACCCACCCATCTCAGATATACTTAACTTAACCATCCCATTGTTCAACCAAGTTTACTTAACCCCTATTCATGTTTATGTTCACCCAATCCTTATGGATTCAACTAGGTTAAGTATTTCAATTCCTTACCATATCCATTTATGGTTTATAATGGGATATACCTCCCACATTAGGCCTATAGCCTTTGGATGTTGGATATGTCGGTCGGGTCCGAGCAGACTTCTTCCACAAGTTTGGCCTAACCTCGTGTCTTCGCCCGTCTCGTATTTGTGCACTTAGACCCCTCACATTAGATTCAACATTTGCGCTTGCTGGATATGTCGGTTGGTTTCGGGCAGACTTCCACCATAAATTCAATCTAACCTCGTGTCATAAGTGCAGTTACAGTTTTTAATTACTGTAATCCTAGGCATTTTAATTAATAACCAATTATTATACCTATTCTTTATAGGTGTTTATGCCCATTTACCCAATTATATTCATAATGGATTATATGCCCAAATTCATGTTCATAAACATTATTCAAGTTATGACAATTTCAATGTTTTCCCCTGTTCCCTAACTAACGCCTTCGCATATATTTAGCGGCATGCCTAAGCTAGAAAGTAGCCTGGCCATAAACAATGACAAGGGAAAGGTGATGGGAAGATGACAATACAGATTATTCTAACAGAAGTTACATAAACATGTAATTGGCATAGTGATAAGGTGGACATATAAAAATAGATCTAGTGAACATGTGATAATAAAACTAGATCTAACATACTAAGGATGTCATAGTAGGAATGAATAGATTTAAATAAGGATTCATATGTCCAATTAATTGTAACACCCCGTATTTTCTATAAACATTAATGTAACAAATCAAAGTATACTTAATTTTTAAGAGAAGAATTAAGGAAAACGGGTTATTCCATTGCGTTCGTCTCGGAATTCTGCTTGAGATAGAGTCCGAGTTTGCATGAATCGGACTTCGTATGAAGAAGTTATGGCCTTCGGAAATTTCAGCTCAAATTTAAAAACAGCTCGAAACTGAATTCAAAATTCAAAACAGAACCCAGAAGCGGGCTGGGCGGGAAATTTCCTGCCCAGGACCCAGGTCAACCAAGGGGTCGAACTCCCCCCTATAGGTCGATCTGGGGGTCGAGCTGCCCTATTTTTCCAGATCCAAGGCAGAATTCATTTTTATGTATCCGGGCTGATTTCTGGACCAAATTCATGAGTTCTACGCTATATAAACGCCCCAAACTTCACTTTCTCCACACAACTTCATTACACCTATACTCTGCCTCAATCCTAATTAAAATAAATCTTATTCTCCATTAAAACACGTTATAGTTATTCTTCAAATTGGAGATTCAAATCAAGATAAAGCTTCAAGTTGGACCATAGGCATTCCGCTTCAAGCAATGTCACTCGAATCATAGCAAATCGCCTTTTTCTAAACCGATCACTGTAAGTTCGGTTATTCCTTAGATTTGATCGTTTAATTGGAATTGTGAATGTAATGAATCAAAATATAGAACTATAACAATTTTCAAGTTAATTATCTTTGATTCGTGCTTATGTCAAATCTAACGTTATCTATGCCTTTGGATCTGATTCTCGATTGTGGCATAGAACTTATTGTGGCTAATTGCCAATGACTATGATTATGGGACTTTTGCCTAAGACTATGACTATGAAACTGTTGCCCATGAAACTATCGCCTATGACTATGATCCATGACAAAGAGACTATTATATATGACTACGACTATAAGACTGTTGCCTATGACTATGATTCATAATTTTGAGACTATTGCATATGATTCATGACTATGAGACTATTAACAAGATTTATGACTATGAGACTATTTCCTATGGCATTGATTAAGAAACTATTGTGATTAGTCGCCCATGACTATTGTGGTTAATTGCCTATAACTATTGTAGTCACTGACTTATGCCTATTCCCATTAACCTATTAGGTTGTACTTCGAACTGGCATTATGTTGGACCAAATCACCTATGCCTATTCCCTTAATTATGTTGGATCCCATTTTTTGGGGTGTAACTTGTCTAGTTTATTCCTATTCATTGTTATGTACATCAAACCCATTGGAACCATTATTTTTTTATTTGGTTCATTCTTGCATGGCTATTATTTTATGTCAATTTTCGTTCTTATCCCATATTCCTTGCTTTGATACTATTAGTATCATTTTATGAGTACTTAGAAACTTGTGAAATCATGTTATACGTACGATTATGGTGTGGGAATTTGGGCGTAGCTTAATTAAGTTAGTTTGGCATAATAAATATGTTGGCATAATCTAAATTTGCTATAATAGTGAATGATTTACATGCATATTAGACTTGGGCATAAGTTGATAAATTTAATTGGCTGCAAAGGGTGTAATTGGCGTGTAAACCAAGTTTTGGACATAAACGGTAAACTAGAATATTAAATCTAGTTTTGACATGAACTGTAAATTGGAATATTAATCTAGATTGGACATGAATTGTAAAAGGGGAATATTAAATCTAAAATTGGTATAAACAGCAAGTTGGGCTAATTGATGGGTAAATCAAGTTTTGGGCATAGAATATAAATATGCTAATTTGCATGACAAATAAATATGATCTAGGCTAAATTGATTTATGGAAAATTTACATAAATAGTAAATATGTAAATTTAGTAAAAGACTAATATGCTTAACCCGAAGTTAGACTGAGTTGTGGTGTAAAACTGCCCGGAATCGACCGACACATCCAGTGACCACAACGATACATGTCTAATGTGGGTGGTTAGTGCATCAAGCCCAGAAAGACCCGAGGTTAGACTGAGTTGTGGTGTAAACCTGCCCGGAACCGACCGACACATCCAGTAACCACAAAAATATCTGTCTAATGTGAGTGGTTAGTGCTTTAATTAATTAATTAATTAATTAAGGCTCATGAATAAATCAAGCTAGAAATGGTGAGGTTAAGTAATTAGGGAAACACTTAACCATAATAACATGTTAATTAGACAAGTGGGTGAGGTTAAGTAAATTTAGAACACTTAACCATTGTAACATGTTAATTAAGCAGATGATAGGGTTAAGTTAACTATGGTAACACTTAACCGAAATATATAATGACATGTGGTGGGGTTAAGTAATACAAGAGGAAAACATTTAACCAATTATATAACATGATGTATGGGAAGGGTTAAGTTAACACGAGAACAACACTTAACCAATATAACATGATTTGAGGTAGGGTCAAGTCAACACCAGAAGGAAACACTTAACCAACATGACGTGACGGCTGGATGGGTTAAGCCAACTTGAATTGATTAATGACACTTGACCAATATAACTTGATGAGCGAATGGGGTTAAGTTAAATGAGAAATACTTAACCAATATAACCTGATGAATGAACAGGGTTAAGTTAATAAATCACACTTAACCAATCCAACATGATAAGCAAGAAAGGTTAAGTTAATAAGAACCACTTAACCAACTCGACTTGACGAGTAGGAGGTTAAGTACACATCGGGTAGGTGGGTAATATTAGTAAATTTAGGCCCACAAAACTTAACCATTAAATAAACATGCTTGAATCCGTGGGAAGGTTCAGTGCACGTCAGGTTGGTGGGTAATATTAGTAAATATAGGCCCACAAAACTTAACCGTTAAGAAAACAGGCTAGAATCGGTGGGAGGGTTAAGTACATCTCGTATAGGTGGGTAATATTTGTATATATAGGCCCACAAACTTAACCAGCAGGAAACCCTAGTAACGGGGACCCATTTCAGTAGTAACCCACATAGATGTATCATGGTACCCTGAAACTAGGCAGGGTAGGGCACAATTACTGGGCTGATTATAAGCGGTCAAAAATAGCGGCAGGAGGTACGTCAGTGTAGGTTCTGACGGTTTACGGGCGTGCACGTACTCCAGAGTGGAAAAAGCAAGCACTGAGTACCAGTAGTTATACGCTGTGCATCTTGAATCATGTCGGGTCGCTATCATAAGGCTTGATACACCTTATGGTGGGGCCAGCACAGAGTATCTACACGCAAGAGAGGGTCGACTGACACAGACACATGGAAAATTAATAAAAAGTAGGTAGCATAATCCCTATTTGGACCTAGGTCGCGTAAACCCTGAATCCGAGAAGCGTTCAATAGGTAGCATAAACCCCAGTGGCCCTGGGTAGCGTAAACCCTGGTTGAATCTAGTAAGCACTCGGTAGTAAGCCCTAAATTAGATCTAGGTAACAAACGGAATCCCCATAATAGAAGTACACCTGAAGGCAACCGCAAATACGGGGATTGGGATCACGTTATCATATGATCATAGATTACTAGTTTGGACACCAGTTAGGTAGTGCAGAGATATAGAAACCAGTATAAACAGGGTAGGACCGAAGCAGAGGAGTAGAAGAGCATTCAGTTTATCAGTACATTCAGTTTATCTTGCCATATCCTGTGCTATCTTGTTACTACGGTTTAATCTTATATTTAGTTTATTCATGTCATGACCCTTTTCCTCGTTTAAATACTAAGAATCACTAGACTTACCAGACTTTATGTCTGACCTAGTTTGCTTTCGCCTCTTTTCTTCTGTTCCCCCCCCCCAGGTAGTCAGGGAGGGAATAGCTCAGGGTTTTTTGGACCGTTACTTTTTCCAAGCTTGAAGACTCTTTGACGTGTTGCCTTGGACTCTCTCTTCTACTGTTATGGCTGGCTCATGCTTTATTTGGGGAAATCATTTTATGCTTCTTTATTTTGATAAGCAAGACAGGATACTTTGGTATTGTAAAACAATCTTTGTACAAGTTGTTTATCAATGAAATAAAGTTTTATTTATTTGTCGCTGCTTTAATTGTCTGTCTTGTAATTTATCTACATTTTTTACCTATAATGCTCCATCGAAATTAAGGCATTCCCTTTGTGAGTGACATTAACGGAGGTGGGGTGTTTCACTTGGTATTAGAGCTGAAGGTTACCGGATCAGATATAAGATTTGAAAAATTATTTCCAAAACGATTTCAAAAGAAGCATTTTCAAAAGAAAAGTTTTGTTTTAAAGGCGTATTCCCCAAATCCATATGCACTATCTTTTGATCCTCTGTTTGAGTCCTTGTTTCCTTCTTTCTTGAGTCTCTGGGGCTCCTGGCTTTTTGGGAGGTAACCTCATCGCGGCATGGTTCCATAGGCTTTATGAGACTACGACACTTGTCAAAGGGAAAATAAGTGCCTAACTTCCATCTGTAGCCGTAATTTTCTTTCGAGCTTTGTAGGATTCCCCGTGCAATGGAGGCAGCTTTCGAGAGACATGTCAACAAGTTACACAAGGATGGCAAAGTTGAGAATGAGGGGGTCTGGCTACGGAGCACAACATAAGGATGAAGAACTCATGGATATGGACTTGGTTCAAAAAGGAGGGGAGGAAAAAAAATAGTAAAACCTAAGACAAGAGGAGGTATCTTTACTAGGGTATAACGGGTCATATAATTGAGGACAATAGCAAGAACAAGGGACAGGATTTTCCGGAAGGCGAGTGCATGCTCTCACCGCCAGCATACTTGAGAGAGAGGCAGTAAGATTTCGGTTGAAAGAGTTTTTTCCTTTTTGATTATCCTATTAGTACTCCTTCTGATTTTAGCGCTTCACATTCGTATATATCTGCTTCCATAGTTGAGTCTCTACACCCTAGATATTGTATAGTAAAGGATCCCATTATAGTCTCAAATCTAATTGTTGGTTCGGCTCATTTATCTTTGACTTGCGAGGATTTGAGAATAGCTATATTTATGCTTATGTTTTTGGGGTATGGGTTGATTCTGGGCATTGATTGGTTAATTAGTAATTATGAAACAAGGGTAGTTAGACTTTCGACTTGTCTCGAGAATACCCTTGAGATTTCGTACGATCCTAAGGGATCAGTTTGTCTTAGCTACCTAAAATCACTTTACTTATCTATCGACGATTTTCGATCCATTGGGGTAGTCCATGAGTTCGCAAGATATTTTGATTAGGGTAGGGGTTTTCCCCCTAAAACTCGAGACAGACTTCCGAATGTATCTAGATGACACTGCAAAGCCAGTTATGCGATCAACGATAATTCTGGAGCAAGATTGGCGAGGATAGCCAGAGTCGGCAAAGTGCTCAATGGTTTGGTTGTTTTGTTAGTATCATCTCACATAGATCATCCAAATTCGGAGGAGGTATCCCTTGGGTGCTTGTCTGATATTGGTTTAGGCCTTTGGGGTTTGTACTTGAGGGATGTCGAGTTCGACTAGGATGGTTTGCGTGAGAAATAAATGGTTGGGACTGGCACCCTAAGTTAGACTGACCTTAAGAGAGGTAATGAGCACATAGTAACCATTAGCTTTAGACCCTCAGATTTGCAGCATGATGGATAAGCTAAGTAGAGGAGAGACCTCTAATCATCTTAGGTATATACACTTGGTATCATGATTAACATATGTTTTTCTCGGGAGGATAGTTCGACTACATTGGATACCCTCTAGCATAGTAAGAAAGCGAGGTCCTATCTTTACTAGTGGGTTTTGGAAATGGAGTCCAAGAAGCTTCGCGATCGTGAAGTTAAATTAGTTAAGGTACAGTGGAGTGAAGCTCAAGAAGATGCGACTTAAAAGACTAAAGACCAGATACGCGCATCATACCCTTTTTGAGGGTATATCCTTGGTTCCACTTTCTCTGTAATGTTTATCTTTTAAATATATCCCCTAGGTCGTATCTTCGATCCTTAGGTAGGAACCCATCTAGATGTATACATGTAATTGAAACATGTTATGATTGATGGTTGCAAGTGGTTGCCAGTGGTTGCTAGTGGTTGCTCGTGGATGCATATACACACATTAGGCACTAGATCGGCTCAGTCACTTTCATGTTTGCATATGCATATATGTATTTGTAGATAGATTAAAACTTGATGTGTTATCATATGGATGTTGCATATGGATGAATGAATATGCACGCATATAGTACTTACATGACTAGGGATAATTGCATACATGATGGACTCATGGCACAGACATAATTCGCATTAAGGAGGTCAACTGAATCAGTAGACCGCCTGATTTTACATTAGGTAAGGACATGTACACACACTATGCATAGAATCATGAAAGCATTAGAAATCCTTTTAGGGACAATGGATGCATGTGATTGAATGGTTGAGTAGATGGATGCTAGATGTTAGGATACATTCTTCTTAACTTGAAGATTTTGGGGACGAGATCCTTTAAGGAGGGGAGAATGTAACACCCCGAATTTCTGTAAACCTTAATGTAACAAATCAAAGTATACTTAATTTTTGAGAGAAGAATTAAGGGAAACAGGTTATTCCATTGCGTTCGTCTCGGAATTCTTCTTGAGATAGAGTCCGAGTTTGCGTGAATCGGACTTCGTATGAAGAAGTTATGGCCTTCAGAAGTTTCAGCTCAAATTTAAAAACAGCTCGAAACTGAATTCAAAATTCAAAACAGAACCCAGAAGCGGGCTAGGCGGGAAATTTCCCGCCAAGGACCCAGGTCGACCAGGGGGTCGACCTCCCCCTTATAGGTCGACCTGGGGGTCGACCTGCCCTGTTTTTCCAGATCCGAGGCAGAATTCATTTTTATGTATCCAGGCTGATTTCTGGACCAAATTCATGAGTTCTACGCTATATAAACGCCCCCTAACTTCACTTTCTCCACACAACTTCATTACGCCTATACTCTGCCTCAATCCTAATTAAAATAAATCTTATTCTCCATTAAAACAAGTTATAGTTCTTCTTCAAATTGGAGATTCAAATCAAGATAAAGCTTCAAGTTGGACCATAGGCATTCCGCTTCAAGCAACGTTACTTGAATCATAGCAAATCGCCTTTTTGTAAACCGATTACTGTAAGTTTGGTTATTCCTTTGATTTGAATGTGTAATTGGAATTGTGAATGTAATGAATCAAAATATAGAACTATACCAATTTGCAAGTTAATTATCTTTGATTCGTGCTTATGTCAAATCTAACGTTATTTATGCCTTTGGATCTGATTCTTGATTGTGGCCTAGAACTTATTGTGGCTAATTACTAATGACATGATTATGGGACTTTTGCCTAAGACTATGACTATGAAATTGTTGCCCATGAAACTATCGCCTATGACTATGATCCATGACAAAGAGACTATTACATATGACTATGACTATAAGACTGTTGCCTATGACTATGACTATGATTCATAATTTTGAGACTATTGCATATGATTCATGATTATGAGACTATTACCAAGATTTATGACTATGAGACTATTGCCTATGACATTGATTAAGAAACTATTGTGATTAGTCATCCATGACTATTGTGGTTAATTTCCTATAACTATTGTAGTCACGGACTTATGCCTATTCCCATTAACCTATTAGGTTGTACTTCGAACTGGCATTATGTTGGACCAAATCACCTATGCCTATTCCCTTAATTATGTTGGATCCCATTTTTTGGGGTGTAACTTGTCTAGTTTATTCCTATTCACTGTTATGTACATCAAACCCATTGGAACCATTATTTTTGTATTTGGTTCATTCTTGCATGGCTATTCTTTTATGTCAATTCTCGTGCTAATCCCTTATTCCTTGCTTTGATGCTATTAGTATCATTTCATGAGTACTTAGAAACTTGTGAAATCATGTTATACGTACGATTACAGCGCGGGAATTTGGGAGTAGCTTAATTAAGTTAGTTTGGCATAATAAATATGTTGGCATAATCTAAATTTGCTATAATAGTGAATGATTTACATGCATATTAGACTTGGGCATAAGTTGATAAATTTAATTGGCCGCAAAGGGTGTAATTGGCGTGTAAACCAAGTTTTGGACATAAACGGTAAACTAGAATATTAAATCTAGTTTTGACATGAACCGTAAATTGGAATATTAATCTAGATTGGGCATGAATTGTAAAAGGGGAATATTAAATCTAAAATTGGTATAAACTGCAAAGTTTGGCTGATTGATAGGTAAATCAAGTTTTGGGCATAGAATATAAATATGCTAATTTTCATAACAAATAAATATGATCTAGGCTAAATTGATTTACGAGAAATTTACATAAATAGTAAATATGTAAATTTAGTAAAAGACGAATTTGCCTAACCCGAGGTTAGACTAAGTTGTGGTGTAAAACTGCCCGGAACCGACCGGCACATCCAGTGACCACAACGATACCTGTCTAATGTGGGTGGTTAGTGCATCAAGCCCAGAAAGACCCGAGGTTAGACTGAGTTGTGGTGTAAACCTGCCCGGAACCGACCGGCACATCCAGTAACCACAACAATATCTGTCTAATGTGAGTGGTTGGTGCTTTAATTAATTAATTAAGGCTCATGAATAAATCAAGCTAGAAATGGTGAGATTAAGTAATTAGGGAAACACTTAACCGTAATAACATGTTAATTAGACAAGTGGGTGAGGTTAAGTAAATTTAGAACACTTAACCGTTGTAACATGTTAATTAAGCAGATGATAGGGTTAAGTTAACTAAGGTAACACTTAACCAAAATATATAATGACATGTGGTGGGGTTAAGTAATACAAGAGGAAAACACTTAACCAATTATATAACATGATGTATGAGAAGGGTTAAGTTAACACGAGAACAACAATTAACCAATATAACATGATTTGAGGTAGGGTCAAGTCAACATCAGAAGGAAACACTTAACCAACATGACGTGACGGGTGGGGGTTAAGTCAACTTGAATTGATTAATGACACTTGACCAATATAACTTGATGAGCGAATGGGGTTAAGTTAAATGGGAAATACTTAACCAATATAACCTGATGAATGAACAGGGTTAAGTTAATAAATCACACTTAACCAATCCAACATGATAAGCAAGAAAGGTTAAGTAAATAAGAACCACTTAACCAACACGACTTGACGAGTAGGAGGTTAAGTACACGTCGGGTACGTGGGTAATATTAGTAAATATAGGCCCACAAAACTTAACCATTAAATAAACATGCTTGAATCCGTGGGAAGGTTCAGTGCACGTCGGGTTGGTGGGTAATATTAGTAAATATAGGCCCACAAAACTTAACCGTTAAGAAAACATGCTAGAATCGGTGGGAAGGTTAAGTACATCTCGTATAGGTGGGTAATATTTGTATATATAGGCCCACAAACTTAACCAGCAGGAAACCCCAGTAACGGGGACCCATTTCAGTAGTAACCCACATAGATGTATCATGGTACCCTAAAACTAGGCAGGGTGGGGCACGATTACTGGGCTGATTATAAGCGGTCAAAAATAGCGGCAGGGGGTACGTCAGTGTAGGTTCTGACAGTTTACAGGCATGCACGTACTCCGGAGTGGAAAAAGCAGGCCCTCGGTACCAGTAGTTATACACTGTGCATCTTGAATCGTGTCGGGTCGCTATCATAAGGCTTGATATATATTATGGTGGGGCCAGCACAGAGTATCTACACGCAAGAGAGGGCCGACTGACACAGACACATGGAAAATTAATACAAAGTAGGTAGCATAGTCCCTAGTTGGACCTAGGTCGCGTAAACCCTGAATCCGAGAATCGTTCAATAGGTAGCATAAACCCCAGTGGCCCTGGGTAGTGTAAACCCTGGTTGAATCTAGTAAGCACCCGATAGTAAGCCCTAGATTAGATCTAGGTAACAAACGGAATCCCCATAATAGAAGCACACCTGAAGGCAACCGCAAATACGCGGATTGGGATCACATTATCATATGATCATAGATTACTAGTTTGGACACCAGTTAGGTAGTGCAGAGATATAGAAATCAGTATAAACAGGGTAGTTGCGAAGCAGAGACGGAGTAGAAGCGCATTCAGTTTATCAGTACATTCAGTTTATCGGTACATTTAGTTTATCTTGCCATATCCCATGCTATCTTGTTACTATGGTTTAGTCTTATATTTAGTTTATTCATGTCATGACCCTTTTCCTCGTTTAAATACTAAGAATCACTGGACTTACCAGACTTTATGTCTGACCTAGTTTGCTTTCGCCTCTTTTCTTCCATTCCCCCCCCCCCAGGTAGTCAGGGAGGGAATAGCTCAGGTTTGTTTGGACCGTTACTCTTTCCAAGCTTGAAGACTTTTTGACGTGTTGCCTTGGACTCTCTCTTCTACTGCTATGGCTGGCTCATGCTTTATTTGGGGAAATTATTTTATACTTCTTTATTTTTTGTAAGCAAGACAGGATACTTTGGTATTGTAAAACAATCTTTGTACAAGCTGTTTATCAATGAAATAAAGTTTTATTTATTTGTCGCTGCTTTAATTATCTGTCTTTAATTTATCTGCATCTTTTACCTATAATGCTCTACCGAAATTAAGGCATTCCCTTTGTGAGTGACCTTAACGGAGGTGGGGTGTTTCATTAATGGTAGATCTAAGTTAACCAAAATATGATAGGTACAAGATGGTCTAAATAGAGAATTAGATCTAAACAAGGATTTAACTGTCCAAATAATGACAGATCCAAATTAGCCAAAAACATAGGTAAAGGATAAGATCCACAAATGTGACATGATAAATTAACCACAAGTGAATTAAATCTATAAAAGTAGATGTAGCATGGTAAAGGTTAAGATCCAAGAATATCAGATATTCACAATTTAAAACAAACCCAAATCACAGTCATATCACGTTTTACTTTTAATCAATTAAATCTAAAAGTAACTAAACTCACAGTGTTTGGATTTTAGAAGATAAAAGAGAAATTGTTGGTGTTGAATCTTAGATCTATGTGTGAATCTCTAACTGATTAGCTCTTAGTTGATTGTTGTTGAAGAAAAGGATTCAGTTCAGGAATCGGCATCATTTGGCTTCCATTGATTTTCAGTGAAGAAAATAAGAGAAATGGACCTTTGTTTATAGCTGCCATCCCCCCAGAAATCGACTGCCACCTCAGCCCTAGGCAGGTCGACCCCCTTATTGGGACGACACCTCTGGGGTGGAAATTTTACCACCTATGGAATTTTCGAAATTTGAACTGAAATTTTGTTTTCTGGATAGGTTTGAACTGTTAAATATACATATAATTATCTTGGGCGTATACAAACTTCAAACCTTCATAACTTCTCAATACGATGTCCGTTTTACGCAAACCAAATGTCTATCTTGACTACAATTTCGAGACAGACGCAATGGCGCAGTCCGCTTCCCTTAATTATGACTATTAAATTAATTATTATTTAATTTGTTCTCTTTAGTGTTGTTGAAATTACGGTGTGTTACAGAGCATGAGATGGAGTGAGTGTAGGTTAATCAGCAAGGACACAGGGAGGAATAGTGTTTAGGGAAATTAAGGTTAAATTTGAATTAAAACCTTGGTTGGGGATAAGATCCACACATAACGAAATTAGGTTAGAGAGAAGAGGGAAAGAAAATTCGTGAAGCGAGTTGAGTTAGTCAGTATGTTTGCAGAAGACTGAGAAGGAAGAAAGGGATGATAGCCTACCGCCATTAACGGCTCTTACCCCAAACCAGAACCCTTTCCCTTGAAATGGAAAAAATTAATTTTTATTTGAGTTATCTTACTTAATGTTTATACTAAAGTTGATGTTTAGTTAATGTATTAAAACAGATTCACTTCTCATTAACTGTAAAATAGAAGTATTCATATAGTTAGAAGCTAATCTTTCGATTTAGGATAACACCGTGTGTTTTAGATTTTAAGTAACACAACATCACGCAATCGTAAATGATTGTTGATGGAGGTAATTTTCTTATTTCATACTTAATACGAGTTTAAACCAAACCGAACCAAAACCAGACCGTATTATACGGAAACCAAACCGAAACCAAACCATTTGAATGGTTGGTATAGTGGTTTGTATGTATGATCGATCGTTTGATGCGGTGCAGAAGTGGTTTAGACTCTGAACCGCACCAGACCGAACCACGCTCACCCCTAGCCCAGTGTGGATTTCTGGTCTTCTATTATAAATGCCTGAATCTTAGCTTCATAGTTTCTATTATTGTCAGATGTGGATTTATGGTCTTGTGTTATGTGACACCTCACGTCCATTAATGTCAATCTTTATCAGAATGCACTAAGTTTCGTGAAGCGTTATAGGTAAACAGAAACATTACAAGACAGATATAAAATAACAGCGGGATTTAAAATTTTATTTAACAGAAAACATCGTGGTTCAAAACATAGTTACATCACAAGTCTAAAATACAGAAAACTTATTACATCAACTTAAAACTTCTGTCTTGTACTAAATTCATCAGAGTAAGTAATAAAAGAAACACAGTTCCCCACATATATAGCCATATCAGAGAGGACTGGAAATCAAAGCGGTACATCTAAGCAGCTCCGAGCAGAATGAAAGAGAGAATCCAAATTAAGCCTTAGTACTCCCACCCTGAGAACCTGGAGGGGAATGGAAGAGAGAGAGAAGAGGAAACAAAATGGGTCATACATAAAGTCCAGTGAGTCCGGTTACTTTTAGCATATAAATAAGTAAAAGCACCATGACAGACATATAAACTAGATGAGAGAGATAACATCATAAGACAAGTATAACAAACTGAGCAAGATAACCAGAATAAACATAATAGAATAGGTTACGCTTCTCTAATACTTTTCTCTACACCAATACTAGTATAACAGATATGTAACAGGATTGCATTCTCCCTAATTACTTAATAGAAACAGGATGATCCCAACAGAAATATAATGCTAGTTGTAGGAGTACTCTAGTAGCGGGTTTTACCCCAAACAGAATTAACGGGTACCTAAACAGAATAACGGGTGTTAATCTAGACAGAAATGCAGGTACCCCACAGAAATAGACAGGACTAGATGTACGTTAATTACTACCCCCCAATCGATCGGCTCCCTATCCCGTAAATACCCTATATCTGCCCCATAGTAGGGTGCATTACTTCCTGAAGTGGCAACCTACAGAAGAACACAGACCTATTTACTGGTTCTACAGCGACTTATTTTCCCAGAGCAAGCCGAACTCATGCACGCACATGAGTCCGTCGGAATGCGCCAGTACACACCTACTCCCAGATGAACCTCTTACAATCAGCTCAGTAAGCATGCCATGACACCTACCTAGTGCAGGGTCCCTTTAATACCAAAATGGGTTACTGACTAATATGGGTCCCACACAACATATGACACAAGCCAACCCTTATAGATCTTATGTCCCCAATTAACTAGGATTTTTACAGGTTATGCCTAACAGATTTAACAGATTCGCATAACCCCCTACAGATTTACAGGTTAAACTTTATAAGTTAACGGGTCCATATAACCCCAACAGATGTAACAAGTTAAGTTTTCTAAATTAACAGGTTCGTATAACCCCCACGGATTTAACAGACTTACTTAAACCTACATACTTAACAGGCTTACTTAACGCCACATACTTAATAGGCTTACTTAACCCCACATACTTAACGAGTTTACTTAACCCCACAAATTTAACAGCCTTATACAACCCTTATGGATTCAAACAGGTCAAGTATTACAAGTTCATTACCATACATTCATTTATGGTCATAATGCGCAAGACCTCCCACATTAAGTCTACCACTTGTGGATGATGGATATGCCGGTTGGGTCCGGGCAGACTTATTCCACAAGTCGGACTCAACTTCGTATCTTAGCACCGTCACGTGTTTATGCACTTAGACCCCTCACATTACATTTACCACTTGTGGATGCTGGATACGCCGGTTGGGTCCGGGCAGGCTTCTACCACAAGTGTAATCTAACCTCGTGTCTAAGCGCGGTTACAGTTTCTAATTACTGTAAATCTAGCATTTTCATTATTTAACAATTATTCCTATTTCATTATATTTTTTCATGCCCCTTTTCCAATTTATATTCATCATGTACCATATGTCCAAATTTAAGATTTTTAATCATAGTTCGGTTTATGCCCCAAATCCATATTCATGTTTTCAATTCAAGTTATGCCCCAAAATTCCCAATACAAGTTAAGCCCCAATTTTATCAGATTAAACAGGCTTTACAAATTCTTTACAGTTACATTAACACATTTTGCTTAATCTTAAATTAAGCCTACAGATTTATATGTCCCAAACCACAAGTCATAATTTACCGTATAAATCGTGCACCAATTTTTAGTCCAATTTCACAATATAGTTTATGCCCCCAGATTCCAATCGTGATTCAAAGTACCGATTATGCCCGTAAATCACCATTTCCAATCATTACGAATTTAACCCAATTTCATTCGTATGCATATTTCAGTGATATCGGCCTAGGCTCGAAGGTAGCCTGGCTATAAAATAAAAAGGGAATGAGAGAGAGAAGAACAGAATAGGCATAAGACCAAAAGTAACAGAAATGGGCATATGATAGCAGAAATAGGCATATAAGAACAGATCTGATGAACATGTGATAATAAAACTGATTAGGCATTAGTGACATGATTAGGCCAACTAACATAATAGGGATATCACAAATAGGCATATGAGATCTAAACATTGAACTATATATACAAATAATAGCATATCTGATATGATTTAATAGGCATAGGCTTAGATCCAATTCATAAACATGTCAAGATTAACTTTTAAATATTCATATCTAAAAATAACATAGACTCACAAAGAATGAATCTAAGAAAACTGAGAAAAGTGTGTTGATGTTGAATCAGTGATCTATGAATAAGTATGAATCATCGTTGCTGAAGAAAATGTTAATTTAATCTGAGTTGGAGCAGCATCTCACCATCGCCATTGATTTTAGATGAATAAAACAATGGGTATAGGGTCCTTTATATAGCCATCAGCCGATGAAAAAAGCCTAGAATTCAGTCCACGTTCAGAACCAGGAATCTTCCCAGATTTGTATAGGGGTCGACCCCCCTCCCCTTAGTGTGTCAACTAAGGGGTCGACATAGGGGTTCACACTCCCTTGATGGGGTTGACCTATGGGGGTTGTCGACCCATGGATCAACACCCATGGGTGGGAATCTTCCCGCTCCCCTTTCTGCTATTTGATTTTGAATTTATTGAACTCTGGATTTATTGTATTTATGTATATTTCACTTATGCATATACAAACTTCTAACCTCAATAAGTTCTCCATATGATGTTCGTTTTACGCAAACAAGGTGTCTATTTTAAGTAGAATTCCGAGACGAACACAACGGCGTGGTCCGTTTTACCTAACTCCCAATATTTAATTAAGTATTCCTTAGTTTATCGTCTTAATGTGTTGTAGAATTATGGTGTGTTACATGTTATAAATACCTAAATCTGAGTTTTGGGACTTCTGTTATTTCCAGATGTGGGTTCTTGGTTGTTGACCAGCCTTTTGGCCAGGCCATCAAGATTCATTAGCATCGAGGGATCCGGTCCAAATGATGAGAAAGCGCGCATAATCCTAGCTATAAAACAGATCGATTCAGAGGTAAGTTGACCGACACCTAAGACTTGAGACAAGCACAAGGACCCAACGTGTGAGCCAGTTGGAATTCGCGACTTCCGAACCAACTGGGTTAGATTCATTTCAGCACTGTGCCAAATATCCCTTTGAAGAATCGGCTTTGCTTCTATTAGAACACAATTAATCATCCTTTTATGATGTGGTCAGATGCCACTGTCGCAGCCAATTAAAATCACGTTGTTATCCACTAAAAGAACTCATTTCTAGGATCTCCTAAAGTCTTGGATCAAAGAACACATGTCTTATCCAATTCAAATATTATAGCATCTATAAATAGACCTTCTGGACTCAGAAGAAGGATCTTTTAGCAAATTTCTGATTATATCACCATTGTAACTATTTGACTGTAATAGATTATCTGATATAAGAAGAATTATAAAGTGGACGTAGGCTCGTTAATGCCGAACCACTATAAATCTGTGTGTGATCGCTCTTTCCTGCATTTTTCATTTTATTTGTCTTTATTTAATCTCTACAAATTTATCTCTTAGGTGTAGTGCCAATTTTCGGTGTCAACGCTTTGGTGCTTTCACTGAGAATTGATATTCTCAGCATTTGAAGGATTTTGCTCTAATTTCGGATTTCCAAGTGTGAGACGAGATCCTTTGTTTGTTTTCTCCAGCATTCTTGAATCATGGTCGCCAAATCATCAATGCGTTCCACTGGATAGCAGCCTATGGTTGTGACGTCAGCAGATGTGGTTGGAGGGTCGACCGCTCCAGACACCAATGCGGACCAACCTGCCCTACTACCTTCATAACAACCTTCCGCAACAGATCCAGCTTCCCTCGTAAATATTTCTACCCGTGATGAGTTCATGGCTGTAACGAATCAGCTCTGGGAGACCAGGGAGGCCTTGAACGATCATGCCAGGGAGAATGCTACAGTAAGACTGGATATGAGCTGAATGTCGAGGCAATTAGAAGAATTTATAAGTCATCAACCTTCCCTTCATCGATTGGATCACAACTCGGAGAGCTCATCGTCATCCGGGGGAAATAAGGGTTAACATCAACCATGATGCCCATTGGAAAGACTCAAAAAAATATGAATTGCATCTGGAAGGACGTTCGGATCGTACAGGAATAGAGGGTCAAACTGTAGCCAACCTGGAAGATGTGGACGACATCGAACCCACAGCCCGACGGGATTGAAATGCCTCTCCCTCAACTCGCCAAAACAACGATCAGGCAACCAAAGCTCCTGTCCTTCCTCCTCGGCATCTTGTGATAGACCGAGATACAACCACCCAGACGGCGACCCAGGCGATATTGCCTGGAGAGGAGGCACGGAGAGAGGACAGTCGGTCAAAGAGGCCGATCGATGTAAAATTTTCCCTCTAGACCTAACCGCTATGGTACGTCAGATTATAAATGATAGTAAAGGCTACAAGAATGAAGACTGGGGAATCAATCAAAGCCATACACCTTTCACTGATGACAACCTATAGGACGAGTTCCCCAGAAGATTCAATATGCCACAGGTGAACCATTATGATGGAACCACCAATCCGCAACAACATTTGATGAGATACACGTGGCATATGGAGGTGCAGTAGCTCCAGACACCATCACATGCAAAGCTTTTCCAATTTTCTTGAGCGGGATAACACTCATGTGGTTCACCCATTTAACTCTGAGGTCGGTCCCGAGCTTTAAAGACTTAAGCAAGAAATTCCTAAACCAGTTCCGTCTCCATGCCTCTAAGCCGAAGCATGTTATGGCTTTCTCCGCAGTCTAGTAGGGAAGAGGCGAATCTTTGAGGAACTACCTCAATCGGTTCAACCGAGCTGCAATCGAGGTAAGCAACCCTAATCATGAGAAGGTGTTGATGGCTATGGTAGATGGCATCGACAAGAGGAGAGAGTTGGGAAGTATCTAATTGGGAAGCCGCCCACAACTATTGAAATGTTCTACGAAAAGGCCAACATCTGATTGCAGTAGGAGAATGTGCAATTGGATGAAGAAGTCAGGCCAAAAGACGTATCTACCAAGTGTGAAACCCCACGTCCGTTAATGTCACTCTTTATCAAAATGCATTAAGTTTCGTGAAGCGTTATAGATTAACAGAAACATTACAAGGCATATATAAAATAACAGCGGAATTAAAAACTTTATTAAATAAAAAAGCTTTGTGGTTCAAACCCAATTACATAATAAGTCTGGAATACTGAAAACATAAAACTTGTGCCTTGTACAAAAAAATCATCATTAGAGTACAATAATACAGAAAAAGAGCATAATCCCCAAAATATAGCCATAGTAGAGCAAATGCTAAATTGAGCAATACATATAAGCAGCTTCAAGTAGAAGGAAAGAAGAATCAGGATCAAGCTTGAGTATTCCCACCCTGGGAATCTGGGGGGAAACAGAAGAGAAAGAAGAAGAAACAAAATGGGTCAGACATAAAGTCTGGCAAGTCCAGTTATTTTTGGCATATAAATAAGTAAAAGCATCATGACAAGCATATAAATTGGAGAGAGATAAAAGTGTCATAAGGCAGGTATAACAAGGTAACCTGGATAAAAAGAACATAATATACTGCGCTTCTCTAATACTTTTCTCTCTGCATCAATATAAGTATCATAAGAACAAGATGATCCCAACAAGTACAAGATGGAATATGTAGGTGTACTTCTAGTGAGAGGTTTTACCCTATACAATAACAGGTAGCCTAGTAGAACTGACAAGTGTTAATCCCCAGCGATAATAATGGGCTCCTAAACAAGCAAGACTAGATGTACCCAAATTACTACCCCCAATCGATCAGCTTCCTAACTCGTAGATACCCTGTGCTGGCCCTACAGTAGGATGTATCACTTCCTAAAGTGGCAACCCTCTATTTACAAGTTGTGTACAAACCATATCTACAGATGTCACGACGTCTTAACTTCCCTGGACCAGACCCATGCACGCATATGACCCCATCGGAATGCTCGTCCACACCGTCCCTTAGATGGACCTCTTACAACCAACTCAGTAAGCGTGCCCTGACCTCGACCTAGTTCAGGGTTCTCTGTACCAATATAGGTTACTGACTGATACGGATCCCACACTCCGGATGATACAAGCTTCCCCTTAGGCTTGCATCCTCACTACTAGGATTTCAACAGGTTATGTCTACCAGTTAACAAGATTGCATAACCCCAACAGGTTAAGTTTGTCGGGTTTTTATGTATAACCCGTCCCCACATATTAACAAGATTAACTTAACCCTCCCACTGATTCAAGCAAGTTTACTTAACCCCTACTCAAGTTAACAAGTTCATGTAATCATCATGGATTCAAACAGGTTAAGTATTACAAGTTCATCACCATTCATTCACTTATGGTTATAATGTGCTGGACCTCCCATATTAAGTCTACCACTTGTGGACGCTGGGTATGCCGGTTGGGTCTGGGCAGACTTCTTCCACAAGTCGGACTTAACCTCATGTCTTAGCACGTTACGTGTTTATGCACTTAGACCCCTCACATTAGATTTACCACTTGTGGACGCTGGATACGCCGAGTGGTTCCGGGCAGGCTTCTACCACAAATGTAATCTAGCCTCGTGTCTAAGCGCGGTTACAGTTTCTATTTACTGTAAATCTAGGCATTTTCATTATTAACCAATTATCATGTTTATTATGCCCCAAATCCCCGTTCGATCTATAGTAAAAGTTATGCCCTATATTAAGGTTTTAGATCAAGATATAGATTCTGCCCCCAAATCCCAAGTTTTGGCTCAAGGTACGAATTATGCCCAAAATTTCCAATCATGTTTTACAATATGAATTATGCCCCAAATTTATCATTCCCAATCGTTCCCAATTTTGTGCGTTCGCGTTTTTCAATGGTAGGCCTAGGCTCGAAGGTATCCTGACTATAAAAACAAAAAGAGAAGGAGGGAGAGAAGAGAACAAGAATATGGATAATGAATAAAACTGGCATATGATGATAGAATCGGCCACAATAACTGTAACACCCCATAATTTTTAAAATATCAAAATTAGCAAATTAAAGAATACTTAATTTTTAGAAGAAGAATTAAGGGAAACATGTTGCGCCATTGCGTTCGTCTTGGAATTCTGCTTGGGATAAAGTCCGAGTTTGCGTAAATCGGACATAGTATAAAGAAGTTATGAAGATTAGAAGATTTAAGTTTAAAGCAGAATTTAATAATAATTAAATAAACTGAGCAGTTCAAAATTTGAAATACAACCCAAAATAGATGAGCAGGAAATTTCCCGCTCGTAGGTGTCGACCCCCCCAAGGGTAGTCAACTGGGAAGTCGACCCCCCTATAGCGTGTCGACCCCCGTCGGCTCAGATTTGGCCGATGACGTGTTTTGTGGCCTGGATGTGATGGTCTGATGACATGTTCTTCTGGGATTGGCTGGATGACGTGTTTTTCTGGCCTGGATGGTTCAGATGGTTCCTAATCTAATCTAAAGGTCCTAATACACCTATAAATAAACACCTAAACCTAACCCGAATCTCATTGTTATCATCCATGGCGCCTCCATGCTGCTCTAATCTAAACTAGCCTTTCTTCTCCACCTAAACAAATCAGAATAGGAGTATTCCAATTAGAAGATCAGATCTACAAACAATCAAAGTAGGGATTATTCAAGATCAGAATTGCTACAACAACACCTAATTCTCTTTTCTAAAAATCCTATTGTTGTGAGTTTATGTCACTTTCACATATAATTGAATTAAAAATAATTGTGATAGGATTGTAAATTGGATCTGATGTATATGCCTGTAAATAAGATGAATCATATCAAGTTTTGTAATTTTTTATCCTTTAGATTCATACCCAATTGCTATTATCATATGCCTATCTGATCTACTTAGTCGTTATTCATTTCACATGCCTATTTATGTGTTTATGCCAGTTTTGATGTTTTGATTCTCTTCCCTTCTTCTTTTCCTTTTTTCTCTTATGAGATTAGGCTAACTTCGAGCCTAACATATTGCATTGAGATTTACATACGAATAACGTTGGAATGATTGGGAAAAGTTGGGAAATATGTAATAAAATGATATTATTGGCATAAATTGTTAGTAAACATGGAAACTAGTTTGGGCATAATAGTGTATAACTTGTATACATGAGATTTGGCATAGATTGTTAATAACTATGAAAATTGGTTTGGGCATAGTTTGGCATAACTTGTACACATGAGATTATATGCATAATTTGGATTTAAAATTATGAACATAATTTGAAATCGGGACTTGAATCAAGAAAGTGATGATGAACGCCTAAGACACGAGGTTAGATTCGGATTGTGGTATAAGCCAGCCCGAAACCGCTCGGCATATCCAGCAACCGCAATTTGGTAATCTAATGTGAGAGGTCAAAGGTAGAAATTAGATGCATAATAATGGAAAGACACGAGGTTAGATTCATATTGTGGTATAAGCCTACCTGGAACCGTCCAGCAAATCCAGCAAACGGTAATCTAATGTGGGAGGTCTTGCAAGATTACAGTTATAATGAATTAATGAACACTTAACCATGATAAGACATGTGATTATACATGGGGATAATAAAGGGTTAATTGGGTAACATGGGTAGCATGTGAAACATTATAAAAGCACTTAACCAAGATGAGACATGTGATTAGACATGGGGATAATAAAGGGTTAAGTGGGTAACATCGGTAGCATGTGAAATATAATAAAAGCACTTAACCAAGATGAGACATTTGATTAGGCATGGAGATAATAATGGGTTATATGGGTAACATGGGGCATATAAAATATAATAAAAGCACTTAACCAAGGTGAGACATGCGATAAGACATGGGGATAAAAAGGGGTTAAGTGGGAATTCCTAGTAGGGACCAAGCTTAGGAGGAAAGCTTGTGTCAAGTGTGTTGACCCTTTTCAACCAGTAACCCATTTTACTATCTATATAAGCTCGAACTAGATCGAGGACAGGGACATGCTCACTGGGGTTGATTGTAAGAGGTCAATAAAGAGTTAGCGATGGCAGTGCAAGTCCAACGGAGTCATGTGCGTGCGTGAGTCCGGGCTGGTAGGTAAGACGTTGTTGCATCGTGTAGGTATAAGCTGTGCATTTCAGTAGTATTGGGTTTGCCACCTTAGGGAGTGATGCACCCTATTATAGGACCAGCACAGGTATCTATGAGGTTAGGGAGCCGATCGAATGGGAAGGGTAGTGGGTACAACTAGTGGTGGTAGGAGCAAGTGGGGCTACGAGAGCAGCTAGGAATACATGAGGCTACCATTATTATGATTAGTAGGGAGGGATCATCTCTTAATATGTAGCTAGTATGTTGGTACGGTGTAGAGCATATCTCATAGTGGTTAGAAGCGCAGTCAATGTTACATCTTGTTCATCTTGTTACCTTGTCATATCTGCTTATGTTACAGTCATCTCTTATATCCAGTTTATGTTCTTATCCTGTTACTTTACTGATTATATTGTTAAAGTCACTAGACTCGCCAGACTTATGTCTGACCCTTTTTGTTTCGCCTCTTTTCTTTCTTCCCTCCCCCCCTTAGGTCCTCAGAGTGGGATTAATGGAGCTTGACTTGAATTTCTTTCTTCTTGAAGTGCTTGGAAGTATTGAAAGTAATGCTCAGCTTCATCTCTTTTCCATTATGGCTATTTGGAGTGGGATTATGGTTTTACTTTTATGTACTCTGATAATAAATTTTTTCAAGATGGATATTTGTGTACTTGACTTTAGTATATTGTTTTGATGTTGTAACCAGACATGTCTTGCTTTTCCGCTGCAATGAATAAATTTTGAATTTTCTTAAGTACCATTTTATGTATCTGTCTTGTGATATTCTGTTTTATACTCTTATAATACTCCATGAAAGTTAATGCATTCCCTTAGTGAGTGAAATTAATGGACGTGGGGTGTTACACGTGGTATCAGAGCTGAAGGTTTCCAGAACAGATAAAAGATTTTGAAAACCGTTTTCGAAAACATGTTTTAATAAAGGTTTTTTCAAGAGAAAGGTTTATTATGAAAAACGTAATCCACAAAAGCCATATATCTATCTTTCGATTCTCTGTTTTGAATCTCTTCCTTTTTCCTTTCAGCATGTCTGGGGAACCCGATATACCCGAGGGCATACAAATACCAGGATGGCTCAGAAGGTATCTGGAGGATAGGGCTACTGCCGTAGGCCCAGCAAACGTTCCTCCTCCCCCAGTTGTGGTCGCTCCTCCTCCCCGTATAGACGCTTTTTCTAAGATATGCAAAGACTTCCGTGCGATGGGCGGAAAACCGTTGTATGGAACTTAGACATTTGTTGAGGCTCGGAATTGGCTCAAGGAAGTGGAGGACTTGTTTGGTATCTTTGAGATAGACGATGGAAGGAAGATTCAGCTAGCTGCTTGGTTGATGAAGGACAAAGCTTCATATTGGTGGGAAGTAACTAATGGAGGACGTCCAGTGGAGACGTGGGTGGATTTTAGACAAAGGTTCGAGTTGAAATTTCTTTCACAAGCAGAGGAGAAATTATACATGGAGAGGTTCTTGGCTTTGAAACAAGGGAGTTTGTCTATGAAGGAGTACGTTAACAAGTTTAACCAGTTAGCAAGATTTGGAATGGAATTAGTTAATACACTACATAAGAAGGCCTTGAGATTTTCCAAGGGTCTGAATGAACCATTACACGGGTTGGCTATGTCACACATTCCTATGGGAGCTACTTTCGAGAATCTTATTGATATGGCATTGATACATGAAGAGGAGAAAGGTGCTGATAAGGCACAGGATAAGAAAGGGGATCCAAAGAAGGCACAACAACAACAAAGAAGGGCGGTAAGGATAACAAGGGTTCAGAGAAAAGAAAGTGTCATAATTGTGGGATACCTGGCCATTTGAAGAAGGACTGTTAGAAGAAGAAGAGGACGATTTGCTTCCAATATGGTGAGGCAGGACATATGACTAAATATTACCCAAGGAGGCAAGGACAAGGGAAAGGACAGAGGACTGGATCTACTTCTGGAGTGCAGGTTCATGCTCTTAGGGAAGCTACGCAAGAGAAAGGTAGAAACATTTCTGTTGAAAGTTTGATTTTCCTTTTTGATCATCCTATACGTACTTTATTTGATTCTGGTGCTTCACATTCATTTACATCGGCTTCTGTTGTTGAGTCTTTGCACCTAGATACTAGTATAGTAGTGGATCCCGTTGTTGTCTCAAATCATATCGGGGGTATGGCTCATCAGTCTATGTTATGTCGGGATTTGAGGATATCTGTGTATGGCGTTGAGTTCGAATGCAACGCTTATGTGCTTGGTTTCACGGGCTATGGGTTGATTCTAGGAATGGATTGGCTAACCAGGTATGGTGCCATTCTCGACTGTGAAAAGAGGGTAGTTACGCTGTTGACTATTTTGGGTAATACTCTCGATATTTCATGCGACCCTAAGGGTTCTGTTATGCTTAGCTACCTAGAATCTCTTGACACATCTATTGATGATTTGCAATCTGTTCGAGTAATCCGTGAGTATGCAGATGTCTTTGAGGAGGTTAGGGGCTTACCTCCAAAACGCGAGATAGATTTCCATATATACTTGGTGGACAATGCAAAGCCAGATGCATTTCTGTGCGCCACATGGCTCCAAGAGAAAGGAGGGAGCTCATTAAACAAGTGAAAGAGTTGCTTGAGAAAGGGTTCATAAGAAGAAGTATCTCGGAGTGGGGGTGCTCCAGTTGTTTTTGCTACTAAGGCTGATGGTTCGCTTAGATTGTGCGTGGACTATAGGGAGCTGAATAAGCTCACGAAGAAGAACAGACACCCATTACCGAGGATAGATGACTTGTTCGATCAGTTGGTTGGTGCGTCTGTTATCTTGCAGTTGGACTTAGCTATAGGATTTCATCAGTTGAGGGTAGTTGAGGATAGTATAGATAAGACTGCATTTAGAACTCCAGATGGTTTCTTTGAATGGCTCGCCATGCCTTTTGGTTTGACGAATGCACCCGCATATTTCGTGGACTTGATGAGTAGGGTGTTTAGGGAGTTTCTAAACAAGTTCGTGGTAGTCTTTGTGGATGATATCCTGATCTTCTCTAGAAGCGAGGAAGAGCATGCCTTACATCTTAAGGAATTCTTAAAACTCTTCGAGCACATCAACTCAAAGCTAAATTCTCCAAATGTCATTTTTGGAGGAAGGAAGTGAGGTTCTTAGGGAACGTGGTCTCTAACTAAGGGATAGCAGTGGATCCCGCGAAGGTAGTGGCAATCCAAGATTGGAAGATTCCTAAGAATGCAATAGAAGTAAGAAGTTTTCTTGGTTTGGCGGGCTATTATAGGAAGTTCATCAAAGACTTTGCTAAGATATCAGCCCCACTTACATGGTTGATGAAAAAGAATTTGACCTTTTCTTGGGACGTTGACTGTGACGATGCTTTCCAATGTTTGAAGAGGGCATTGACGACAACTCCAGTTTTAGTTTTGCCAGATGGGAGTAAACCATTCACAGTGTATACCGATGCTTGCGGGACAGGGCTTGGCGCAGTTTTGATGCAAGAGGGAAGGGTGATATGCTATGGTGGAATTAAGTCCATGAGAAGAATTACCCTACCCATGACTTAGAGTTAGCTACCATAGTTTTTGCACATAAGTTTTGGCGCCATTATTTGCTTGGTGAGAGGTTTGAGTTGTATACAGACCATAAGTCACTTACATATTTTGTTCTCTCAAAAAGATCTAAACTTAAGGCAACAAAGGTGGATGGAGTTCTTAGCATCCTACAATTTTGAGATTACATATACCACTGACAAGGGTAACGTTGTAGCTGACGCCTTGAGTAGAAAGAAGTTGACTTTGAGTCCTTTATTTGTCTAGCGGTAGAGTTTAGAGTATACATCTACCTTTGACTTTAGACCCTCTATCGATTATGTACCCGGTTTGTTGGCATCATTAGAGGTGCGACCTACACTTTTGGGACAGATAGAAGCGGCACAGCGAGATGACCCACAACCGATAGAGATAATAGACAAGCTCATAAGAGGGGAGTCTTCGAGCCATCTTAGTAGACATACTATAGATGACAAAGGTTGGTTGCGTAGGGATGGGAGACTTTGCGTATCTCGAGATGAGAGCTTGAGAAGGACAATGCTTGAAGAAGCACATCGTTTTAAGATGACCATACATCCCGGTGGTGACAATATGTATAGGGACATGAAGCGAGTTTTCTTTTGGGCCGAAATGAAGAAGGATGTGGCTGAGTTCGTTTCTAGATGCTTAGTGTGCGAGCAAGTCAAGGCTGAGAAAAAGAAGCCTGGTGGTTTGCTTCACCCTTTAGAGGTTCCACAGTGGAAATGGGAAAGTGTTTCCATGGATTTCATCGACGGGTTGTCGAGGTCAAGGAAGGGTAACACAGGGATTTGGGTAGTAGTAGATAGACTTACCAAGAGCGCCCATTTCATTCCCGTTAAGAGTAAAAGAACAGCGGCATGGTTAGCATCTGTTTATCTCCGAGAGATAGTTCGTCTACATGGCATACCTTCTAGTATTGTGAGCGATGAGATCCCATTTTCACTAGTGAGTTTTGGAAGAGCTTGCAAGAGGCGGTAGGAATGCAATTTTGTTTGAGCACCGCTTATCACCCTCAGACGGACGGCCAAACAGAAAGAGTGAATCGAATTCTAGAAGATCTTTTAAGATTATGCATCTTGGATTTTGGAGGGACATGGGAGGAACATCTTCCATTAGTAGAGTTCGCCTACAACAACAGCTATCAGACTAGTATTAGCATGGCACCTTTTAAAGCTCTATATGGACGACCTTGCCGATCACCGACTGGTTGGTGAGAGTCTACGGATAAGATTTTGCTTAGGCCCGAGATGGTTAGGGAAACTTCGGAGAAGATAGACTTGATTCGAAGACGCATGAAGGCAGCACAAGACCGGCAAAAGTCATATGCTGATAAGAGACGAACCGATCTTGAGTTCGACGTTGGAGACACGGTTTTTATTAAAGTATCACCATTGAGGAACATAGTTCGCTTTGGATCTATAGGGAAATTGGCACCAAGATTCGTAGGGCCACTCCCCATTACAAAAAGAATTGGACAGATGGCCTACAGAGTGAAGTTGCCTGAGAAGCTTAGTGGTGTGCATGACGTATTTCACGTGTCACATTTGAGGAAGTGTTTACATGATACCGCGGAAGCAGTGGAGCCGAACATGCTTAGAGAAGGGTAAGTAGAGCGAGATGCCATGGTTAGACGAGTTCCTACATGCATCCTTGGATCGAAGGTCAAGAAGTTACGCAACCGAGAGGTCAAGTTGGTTAAAGTCCAATGGGGAGATGATCAAGGAGACGCGACTTGGGAGACGGAAGACAAGATACGTGCGTTGTACCCTTTCCTTTTTGAGGGTATGTTCTTAACTTCTCCTTTTTCTACCGCTTTGTTTATACCTATTCTATCGTTTAGTGTATCCTCTCGATTATATCTTCGATATTTAGGTAGAAAATCCTATGGTTGTAAACATGTGTTTGAGACATGTTATGATTGGTGGATGCAAGTGGATATAAGTGCTTGCTAGTAGATGCTCGTGGATGCATATACACACACATTAGGCACTAGATCGGCTCAATCACTTTCATATTGCATATTGCATAAGAATACATATGTTTGTATATTGATTGAAAATTTGATGTGTTATCATGTGGATGTTGCATTTGAGTGAATGACTGTGCACTCATATAGAAGTTATAAAGTGCATTAGGAATAATTTCACACATGTTGGACTCATGGCACTAACATAATTCACATTAAGGAGGTCAACTGAACAGTAGACCGCCTGGTTTCTGCATTAGATAAGGGACATGTACACACACTTTTGCATATGTTCATATAGCATTAAAAATCTTTTAAGGACAATGGATGCTTATGGATGATGGATGAGTAAATGGATGATTGGATGGTAGGATATACATTCTTCTTAACTTGGAGATTTCGGGGACGAAATCCTTTAAGGAGGGGAGAATGTAACACCCCGTAATTTTTAAAATATCAAAATTAGCAAATTAAAGAATACTTTATGTTTAGAAGAAGAATTAAGGGAAACGGGATACGCCATTGCGTTCGTATCGGAATTATACTTGGGATAGAGTCCGAGTTTGCGTTCGGACATAGTATGAAGAAGTTATGAAGCTTAGAAGATTTCAGTTTAAAGAAGAATCTAATAATAATTAAATAACCAGAGCAGTTCAAAATTCAAAATACAACCCAAAATAGCTAAGCGGGAAATTTCCTGCTCGTAGCTGTCGAATCCCCTTCCCCCCAAGGGGAGATGACTGGAGAGTCGACCCCCCTATAGGGGTGTCGACTGGGGAGTCGACCCCCCTGTAGGGTGTCGACCCCCATCGGCCCAGATCTGGCCGATGATGTTTTTTGTGGCCTGAATGTAATGGTCTGATGACGTGTTCTTCTGGGATTGGATGGATGACATGTTTTCTAGTCTGGATGGATCAGATGGTTCCTAATCTACTCTAAAGGTCCTAATACACCTAATACACCTATAAATAAACACCTAAACCTAACCCTAATCTCATTGTTATCATCCATGGAGCCTCCTTGCTGCTTTAATCTAAACTAGCCTTTCTTCTCCACCAAAACAAATCAGAATAGGAGTATTCCAATTAGAAGATCAGATCTACAAACAATCAAAGTAGATATTATTCAAGATCAGAATTGCTACAACAACACCTAATTCTCTTTTCTAAAAATCCTATCGCTGTGAGTTTATGTCACTTTCACATATAATTGAATTAAAAAGTAATTGTGATAGGATTGTAAATTGGATCTGAAGTATATGCATGCAAATAAGATGAATCATATCAAGTTTTGTAATTTGTTATCCTTTAGATTCATACCCAATTGCTATTATCATATGCCTATCTGATCTACTTAGTCGTTATTCATTTCACATGCCTATTTATGTGTTTATGCCAGTTTTGATGTTTTGATTCTCTTCCCTTCTTCTTTTCCTTTTTTTCTTATGAGATTAGGCTAACTTCGAGCCTAACATATTGTGTTGATATTTACGTACGGATAACGTTGGAATGATTGGGAAAAGTTTGGAAAATATGTAATAAAATGAGATTATTGGCATAAATTGTTGGTAACCATGGAAATTGGTTTGGGCATAATAGTGTATAACTTGTATACATGAGATTTGGCATAGATTGTTAATAACTATGAAAATTGGTTTGGGCATAGTTTGGCATAACTTGTACACATGAGATTATAGGCATAATTTGGATTTAAAATTATGAACATAAATTGAAATTGGGACTTGAATCAAGAAAGTGATAATGAACGCCTAAGACACGAGGTTAGATTCGGATTACGGTATAAGCCTGCCCGGAACCGCCCGGCATATCCAGCAACCGCAATTTGGTAATCTAATGTGAGAGGTCAAAGGAAGAAATTAGATGCATAATAATGCAAAGACATGAGGTTAGATTCGGATTGCGGTATAAGCCTGCCCGGAACCGCCCGACAAATCCAGCAACCGCAAAACGGTAATCTAATGTAGGAGGTCTTGCAAGATTACGGTTATAATGAATTAATGAACACTTAACCAGGATAAGACATGTGATTAAACATGGAGATAATAAAGGGTTAAGTGGGTAACATGGGTAGCATGTGAAACATAAAAAAATCACTTAACCAAGATGAGACATGTGATTAGACATGGGGATAATAAAGGGTTAAGTGGGTAACATGGGTAGCATGTGAAACATAATAAAAGCACTTAACCAAGATGAGACATGTGATTAGAAATGGAGATAATAAAGGGTTAAGTGGATAACATGGGTAGCATGTGAAATATAATAAAAGCACTTAACCAAGGTGACACATGTGATAAGATATGGGGATAAAAAGGGGTTAAGTGGGAATTCCTAGTGGGGACCAAGCTTAGGAGGGAAGCTTGTGTTAAGTGTGCGGACCCTATTCAACCAGTAACCCATTTTCGTATATATTTGAGCTCCAACTAGGTCGAGGACAGGGACACGCTTACTGGGGTTGATTGTAAGAGGTCAATAAAGAGTTAACGATGGCAGTGCAAGTTCAACGGAGTCATGTGCGTGCGTGGGTCCGGGCTGGTAGGTAAGACGCTATTGCATCGTGTAGGTATAAGTTGTGCATTTCAGTAGTATCGGGTTTGCCACCTTAGGGAGTGATACACCCTATTATGGGACCAGCACAGGTATCTATGAGGTTAGGGAGCTGATCGAATGGGAAGGGTAGTGGGTACAACAAGTGGTGGTAGAAGCAAGTGGGGCACCTACGAGAGCAGCTAGGAGTACACGAAGATACCATTATTATGATTAGTAAGGAGGGATCATCTTTTAATATGTAACTAGTATGTTGGTACGGTGCAGAGCATAACTTATAGTGGTTAGAAGCGCAGTCAATGTTACATCTTATTCATCTTGTTACCGTGTCATATCTGCTTATGTTACAGTCATCTCTTATATCCAGTTTATGTTCTTATCATGTTACTTTACTGATTATATTGTTAAAGTCACTAGACTCGCCAGACTTATGTCTGACCCTTTTTGTTTCGCCTCTTTTATTTCTTTACCTCCCCCCCCTCCGGTCCTCAGGGTGGGATTAGTGGAGCTTGACTCGAATTTCTTTCTTCTTGAAGTGCTTGGAAGTGTTGAAAGTAATGCTCAGCTTCATCTCTTTTCCATTATGGCTATTTGGAGTGGGATTATGGTTTTACTTTTATGTGCTCTGATAATAATTTTGTTCAAGATGGATATTCGTATACTTGACTTTAGCATATTGTTTTGATGTTGTAACCAGACATGTCTTGCTTTTCCGCTGCAATGAATAAATTTTGAATTTTCTTAAGTACCATTTTATGTATCCGTCTTGTGATATCCTGTTCTATACTCTTATAATACTCCATGAAAGTTAATGCATTCCCTTAGTGAATGACATTAATGGACCTGGGGTGTTACACTAACAGAATAGGCATATAGTGACATGATTAGGTGAACTAACATAATAGGCATATAGTGACACGATTAGGCAAACTAACAGGATAGGGATATCATGAATAGACATATGAGATATAAACAGTAAATTCGATATATAAGTAATAGCAGATATGTTGTGATTCAGATTTCTAACAGGCATAGGCTTAGATCCAAACTTGTAAACATGTCAAGATTACATTTTAGGTGTTCATATCTAAAATCAACATACACTCACTATGATTGGATCTAAAGAACAGAGAATTGATTGCAGATGTTGTAGCATAGATCTCTGAACACGTATAACTTGTTGTTGAAGAAGAATGGGCTAGATCAAACTGAGTTGGGGCAGCACCTCGTTGTCGCCATTGATTTAGATGAATAAAACAATGGGATTAAGGTCCTTTATATAGCCATCAGCCAGCGAACCAGGACACACAGCAGGTCCAGATTCATCAGGGGGGTCGACATGGGTCTCGACACCACTGTTGTGGTGTCGACCTATGGGCCGACACCCTTAGGGCACGGGGCCGACCCCAACGGGCCGTATTCCCTGCCTTCCCGCTTCTGGTTTTCAAAATATTTTGATTGGTTTTGTATATATATAATTCTCTTGTGCATATACAAACTTCTAACCTTAATATCTTTCTCATACGATGGTCGTTTTACCCAAACTTAGTGTCTATCTTAAGCAGAATTCCGAGATGAACGCAATGGCGTAGTCCATTTTACTTAATTCTAAATATTTAATTCAGTATTCCTTAGTTTATCATTATAGTGTATTTAGAATTACAGGGTGTTACATTCTCCCCTACTTAAAGGATTTCATCCCCGAAATCTCTAAGTTATGAAGAATGCATACCCTAACATCCATCACCCATATACTCATCCATCAATCACAGGCATCCATTGTCCTTAAAAGATTTCTAATGCTTATATGAACATATGCAAAGGTGTGTGTATATGTTCCTATACTAATGCGAAAGATCAGACGGTCCACCGATTCAGTTGACCTACTTAATGCAATGTATGTTAGTGCTATGAATCCAACATGTATGCAAATAATCCTATTATAACATGTAAGTTCTATAAGTGTGCGCTTTCATTCATCCAAATGTAATATCCATATGATGATACACCCACTTTCATCCATTAAAAGAAGAAAAACGCACACACATTCATATGCAGTATCAGAGTGATTGAGCCGATCAAACATAACATGTCTCAAACATAACATGTCTCAAACACATTTTACATCTATGGGATTCCTACCTTAAGGTCAAAGATTAGATCGATAGAATATACTTAAATGATAGAAACAAGCATGAGTAAAAGCTTTGGAAAAAGAAGTTAAGAACATACCCTTGAAGAAAAGGGTATGAAGCACGAATCTTGTCTTCGGTCGTCCAAGTTGAATCCTCTTGGTTATCTCCCCATTGAACTTTCATCAACTTGACCTCTCAGTTGCGTAGCTTCTTAACCTCTGATCCAAGAATACGGGTAGGAACTCGTCTAACTGACGCCGCCTGTTCCACCTCTACTTCCTCAAGCAAACTCGGCTCAACTACTTCTGTGGTATCATGCAAGCACTTCCTTAAATGATAAACATGGAAAACATCACGAACGCTGGACAGTCTCTCTGGTAGCTTTACTCTATAGGCCGTTTGGCCAATCCTTTCTATTATGGGGAATGGCCCTACAAACCTTGGTGCCAATTTCCCTACAAATCCAAAATGAACTACATTCCTCAAAGGTGATACCTTAATGAAAACCATGTCTCCCACCTTAAAATCAATGTCAGTCCTTCTCCTATCTACGTAGGACTTCTGCCTATCCTGAGTTGTCTTGCGCTTGCGGATAAGATCAATCTTTTCTGAAGTTTCTCTAACCATCTCAGGTCTAAGTAGAAGCCTTTCTATAGATTCCCACCAATAATTCGGTGATCTATAGGGTCGTCCATACAATGCTTTGAAGGATTCCATGCCAATACTAGCCTGGTAACTGTTGTCGTAGGCGAACTCTACTATAAGAAGATGCTATTCCTAAGTCCTCCGAAGTTTAGGATACACAGTCTTAAAAGATCCTCAAGGACTCTATTCACCCCCCTTTCCGTCTGTCCATCAGTCTGAGGGTGATAAGCGATGCTCAAACACAATTGTGTATCTAACGCTTCTTGCAAGCTCCTCCAAAATTCATTGGTGAATATGGGATCACGATCACTCACGATACTGGAAGTTATTTCATGTAACGGACTATCTCACGAAGATAAACTGTTGCCAACCATGATGTCGTTCTCTTACTCTTAACAGGGATGAAGTGAGTGCTCTTAGTAAGCCCGTCAACTACAACCCAAATACTGGTGTTACCTTTCCTTGATTTAGGAAAATCATTAATGAAATCCATAGAGACACTCTTCCACTTCCACTGTGGGACATCCAAAGGATGAAGTAAACCATCGGGCTTCCTTTGCTCAGCCTTGACTTGCTGACAAATCAAACATTGAAAACAAACTTCACTACATCTTTCTTCATCCCAGCCCAAAACAAAAACTCTTCATATCTCTATACATCTTATCACCACCTGAATGAATAGTCATCTTAGAATGATGGGCTTCCTCAAGGACTGTCTTCAACAAACTCCCAACTCGGGGAACACAAAGCCTTCCATCTCTTCGCAACCATCCTCTATCGTCTGCGGAATATCTACTGAGGTGACTAGAACTCTCCCCTCTACTGAGCCTATCCAAGATATCTGCTAGTTGTGGGTCCTCTTGCTGTGAAGTCCCTATTTGGTTCAATAGAGTAGGTCGCACCTCTAATGATGCCAATAAACCAGGTGTAAACTCGGTGGAGGGCCTAAAATCAAAAGTCGATATAAACTCCAAGCTTTTCCTCTCTACAAGGAGAGGATTCAAAGTCGTCCTCTGCCTACACAATGCGTCTGCCACCACTTTGCCCATGCCAGGGGTATAAGCAATCCCAAAGTCATAGGACGCTAGGAACTCCATCCATCTTTGTTGCCTTAACTTAAGATCCTTCCGTGAGAACAAGAACTTAAGAGATTTATGATCGGTGTACAACTTGAACTTCTCTCCAAGTAGATTGTGACGCCAAGTCTTAAGCATGAATATTATGGAAGCTAACTCTAAGTCATGGGTAGGGTAGTTCTTCTCATGAACTCTTAGCTGTCTACCTCCATAACATACTACCCTTCCTTCTTGCATCGGAACCGCACCAAGCCCTGTACCACATGCATCAGTGTATACTGTGAACACTTTGTTCCCACCGGGCAAGGTCAAGACTTTGGCTGTTGTCAGATCACTCTTCAAACGCTGAAAAGCATCGTCACATTCTATATCCCAAGAAAATGTCAGATTCTTCTTCGTCGGTCTGGTGAGTGGGCCTGATATCTTTGCGAAGTCCTTAATGAACTTCTTGTAATAGCCCGCTAAACCGAGAAAACTTCTCACCTCCGTTGCATTCTTTGGGATCTACCAATCTTGAACTGCAACTACCTTCGTGGGACCTACTACTATCCCATCTTTAGAGACCATGTGCCTTAGAAATCTCACTTCTTTTCTCCAAAAATGACATTTGGAGAATTTTTCCTTAAGCTAGTGCGCACAGAGAGTTTTCAAAACCTCCTTTAAATGTCAGTTATGAGCTTCCTCGCTCTTCAAGAAAATCAAGATGTCATCAACAAAGACCACAATGAACTTATTTAGAAACTCCCGAAACACCCTACTAATCAGATCAACAAAATAGGCAGGTGCATTCATCAACCCAAAAGGCATAACGAGCCACTCGAAGAAACTATCTAAAGTTTTAAAAGCAGTCTTGTCTATACTGTCCTTGGCCACCCTCAACTGATGAAACCCCGTGGCCAAGTTTAACTAAGAGAAAACAGATGCACCAACAAGATGGTCAAATAGATCGTCTATCCTCGGAAGTGGGTGCCTATTCTTCTTAGTGAGTTTATTCAACTCTCTATAATCCACACATAAGCGAACAAACCATCCGCCTTAGTGGAGAATACCACCGGAGCACCCCATTCAGATATGCTTTGCGTAATAAACCCTTTCTCAAGTAGCTCCCCGACTTTCTTGCTGAGCTCCCTCCTTTCTCTTGGAGTCATGTGGTGCACAGGCAATGCAACTGACTTTGCATTGTCCACCAAGTATATATGGAAATCAATCTCGCGCCCCGGAGGTAAGCCCCGAACCTCCTCAAAAACATCAGGATACTCACAGACTACTGGTACAAATCGTAGATCATCGATAGATGCATCAAGAGACTCTAGGAAACTAAGCGTGAAAGACCCTTTAGGGTCACAAGAAATCTCGAGGGTCCTCATATAGTAAGTCAAAAGTCTAACGACCCTTCTCTCACAATCCGGAATAGCACCATACATGGCTAGCCAATCCATCCCTAGAATCAAACCATAGCCCATGAAACCAAGCACATATGCATCGCATTCAAACTTGACACCTAACACAGATATTCTCAAACCATGACAAATCATAGACAGATGATCCGTACCCCCAATGGGGTTTGAGATGATAACGGGATCCAAATCCATACTAGTACTAAGGTGCAGAGGCTCAACCACAGAATCAGATATAAAAAATTGCGAAGCGCCAAAATTAAAAAGGGTCCTAATTGGATGATTGGAAAGAGAAATCAAACCTTCAACGGAAACTTTCCTACCTCTATCCAATGCACTGGCCACGAGAGCATGCACCTGCCCTCCAGAAGATCCTACCCTTTGACCCTGTCCTTGCTTTTTCGGGCAATCCTTAACAAGATGTCTGACTTCTCTACAATGAAAACAAGCGTTCTTTCTTTTCTTGCAATCCTTGATCACATGTCCCTCGCGTCCACAATGATAACATTTCCTTTTATCTCGAGGTTTGCCATTCTACCGCCCTTCTTTTGTTGTTTTTTCTTGGGGCACACTTTCTTGTTTTGTGTCTCCTCAACCTTAGCCTCTTTCTTTTCACCTTTATCTTCCTCATGCATTAATGCCATACCAACGAGTTTCTCAAAAGTTGCTCCCATCGGAATATGAGACATAGCCAACCCATGGAGGGGTTCATTCAATCCTCTAGCAAACCTCAAAGCTTTCTTGTGTGGGGTATCCATTAGTTCCAAACCAAACCTCGCTAATTGATTAAACTTATTAACATATACCCTAACAGACATGCCTCCCTACTTAAATGCCAAGAACCTTTCCATTTTCATACTTTGCTCGGCTTGAGAAAGAAACTTCATTTCAAATCTCTGTCGGAAATCATCCCAAGTCTCCACTAGACGCCCTGCTTGCGTCACTTCCCACCAGAGTGAGGCCTCGCCTTTTAGCTGCCAAACGGCCAGCTGAATCTTCCTACAGTCATCAACTTCGAAAATTCCAAACAAATCCTCCGTCTCTTTAAGCCAATTCCTTGCCTCTACGAAAGTCTCAGTTCCTCGGAATGGCTTCCCGCCCATAGCACAGAATTCTTTGCATATCTTAGAGAAATTATCAGCACACGGAGGAGGAGGAGGTACAGCGGTTGTAGCTAGGGGAAGGGCGTCTGCTTGGCCCTCGGCAGGTGTCATATCCTCCAGATACCTACGAAACCAAGTCAGTATCTATATGCCCTCTGGAATATTAGATTCCTCAGACATGCTGAAAAGAAAAGGAAAAAGGGATTCAAATAGAGAATCGAAAGATATTTCACATGGCTTTGGGGAATACGTTTTTCAAAACAGACTTTTCTTTTGAAAATGCTTTCTTTTAAAACCCTTTTGAAAACAATTTTCAAAATCTTTTATCCAGTCTGGTTACCTTCGGCTCTGATACCAAGTGTGACACCCCCACGTCCGTTAGTGTCCCTCTTTATCAGAATGCATTAAGTTTCATGAAGCGTTATAGGTAAACAGAAATAGAAATATAACAAGACAGATATAAAATAACAGCGGAATTAAAAACTTTATTAAATAAAAAAAGCTTCATGGTCCAAGTAAAATTTATTAAATAAGTCTAGAATACTAAAAACATAAAACTTCTGCCTTGTACAAAAAAATCATCATCAGAGTACAATAATACATAAAAAGAGCATAATCCCTAAAATATAGCCATAGTAGAGCAAATGTGAAATCGAGAAATACATCTAAGAAGATCCAAGCAGAAGGAAAGAAGAATCCTGATCAAGCTTGAGTATTCCCACCCTGAGAACCTGAGGGGGAACAGAAGAGAAAGAAGAGGAAACAAAATGGGTCAGACATAAAGTCTGGCGAGTCCAATTACATTAAGCATATAAATAAGTAAAAGCATCATGACAGGCATATAAGTTGGAGAGAGATAACAGTGTCATAAGGCAGGTATAACAAGGTAACTAGGTAAACAAAACAGAATATATTGCACTTCTCTAATACTTTTCTCTCTACACCAATACTAGTATCATAATAACAAGATAATCCCAACAAGTACTAGATGGTAGACGTAGGTGTACTTCTAGTGAGAGGTTTTACCCCATACAATAACAGTTAGCCAAATAGAACTAACAGGTATTAAACCCCAACGATAATAACGGGCTCTAAACAAGCAAGACTAGATGTACCCTAATTACTACCCCCAATCGACCGGTTCCCTAACTCGTAGATACCCTGTGCTAGCCCCATAGTAGGATGTATCACTTCCTAAAGTGGCAACCCTTTGTTTACATGATGTGCACAAACCATATCTACAGGTGTCACAGCATCTTAAACTCCCTGGACCGGACCCATGCATGCACATGACCCCGTCAGAATCCGCTGCCCACACCGTCCCTTGGATGGACCTCTTACAACCAACTCAGTAAGCGTTCCCTGACCTCGACCTAGTTCGGGGTTCTCCGTTTGATACCAATATAGGTTACTGACTGATACGGGTCCCACACTCCGGATGATACAAGCTTCACCCTATGCTTGCATCCCCACTACTAGGATTTCAACAGGTATAGCCTGCTAGTTTAACAAGATTGCATAACCCCAACATGTTAAGTTTGTCGGGTTTTTTGTATAACTTGTCCCTACATATTTAACAAGATTAACCTAACCCTCCCACTGATTCAAGCAAGTTGACTTAACCCCTACTCAAGTTAACAAGTTCATGTAATCCTCATATATTCAAACAAGTTAAGTATTACAAGTTCATCACCATTCATTCATTTATGGTTATAATGCGCTAGACCTCCCACATTAAGTCTACCACTTGTGGATGCTAGATATGCCGGTTGGGTCTGGGCAGACTTCTTCCACAAGTCGGACTTAACCTCATGTCTTAGCAGGTTACGTGTTTATGAACTTAGACCCCTCACATTAGATTTACCACTTGTAGACGCTGAATATATCGGAACCCGGGCAGGCTTCTACCACAAGTGTAATCTAACTTCATGTCTAAGCACGGTACAGTTTATAATTACTGTAAATCAAGGCATTTTCATTATTAACCAATTATCAAGTTTATTATGCCCCAAATCCCCGACCGATCTACGATAAAAGTTATGCCTAGATTAAGATTTTAGATCAAGATATAGATTATGCCCCCAAATCCAAAGTTTTGGCTCAAGGTACAAATTATGCCCAAAATTCCCAACCATGTTTTACAATATGAGTTATGCCCCAAATTTATCATTCTCAATCGTTCCCAATTTCATGCATTCGCATATTTCAGCGATAGGCCTAGGCATGAAGGTAGCCTGGCTATAAAAAAAAGGAAGGAGTGAGAGAAGAGAACAAGAATAGACATAATGAATAACTGGCATATGATGATAGAACTGGTCATACTAACAGAATAGGCATACAGTGAGATGATTAAGCAAACTAACATAATAGGCATATGGTGACATGATTAGGCAAACTAACAGGATAAGGATATCATAAACATACATATGAGATTTAAACAGTAAATTAGATATACAAGTAATGGCAGATATGTTGTGATTTAGATTTCTAACAGGCATAGGCTTAGATCCAAATTATAAATATGTCAAGATTACATTTTAGGTGTTTATATCTAAAAGCAACATAAACTCACTGTAATTGGATCTAAAGAACAGAGAAGTGATTGCAAATGTTGTAGCACAGATCTCTGAATACGTATAACTTGTTGAAGAAGAATAGGCTAGATGAAACTGAGTTGGGGCAGCACCTCGTTGTTGCCATTGATTTAGATGAATAAAACAATGGGATTAAGTCCGTTTATATAGCCATCAGCCAGCGAACCAAGACACACAGCAGGTCCAAGTTCATCAAAGGGGTCGACATGGGTGTCGACACCCCTGTTATGGTGTCGACCCATGGGTCGACACCCTTAGGGGACAGTCGACCTCCAACGGGCCGAGTTCCCGCGCCTTCCCGCTTCTGGTTTTCGATATATTTTGAATGTTGTGATTGGTTTTGTATATATATAATTCTCTTGTGCGTATGTAAACTTCTATCCTTAATATCTTTCTCATACGATGCCCGTTTTACCCAAACTTGGTGTCTACCATTTTATTTAATTCCAAATATTTAATTAAGTATTCCTTAGCTTATCATTATAGTGTCTTTAGAATTATGGGGTGTTACACCAATCCCATTCATTGTAGCGGAGCAGTCAAGCAGTCCGGAGATAATTCAGGAAATGTAGAAGTGAATGTTGGGAACCGCAACAAACGAAATGGTGACGGACCAAAGGAAGCCAATGGAAACCCTGGACAAAGAGGGAATTCCAAAAAATGACCCCGGTTCTAGGTTTTTGAAACTTACACAGCGTTGAATAACATGTTGGAGAATATTTATCTTGATATGTGTAACACCCCGTATGTTGAATAACTTGCTATAATATAAAACAGGGCAGAATTAAATTTTAAAATCTAAAGCAGGGGAAACGGGCTATGCCATTGCGTTCGTCTCGGAAAAATAAGCGAAATAGAGTCCGTGTTTTCAAAAATCGGAGTCCGTATGACCCAGTTAAGGCCCGAAGAAGTTTTCAGAAAATTCAAAACAGATCTAAATATTAAAATTTCAAATTTCAGAAGAGGCGGGAAAATTCCCACCAGACAGAGGGAGTCGACACAGGGGTCGACATGGGTGTCGACCCCCACTCCCCAAGGGGTCGACCCATGTGTCGACCTAGGGGTCGACCCCCCCTGTCGGCCAGTTTGGCCTGGGTGCACTGGTTTGAGCTTTCGGCTGTGTTCTGGTGGCTTGTGACGAAATCTGACGGCTCTAACCTAATCTAGGGTTAATCTAAGGGCCTAAACTACATCCTAAATCTATAAATACACCCTAAGACTACCCTAATTCATACTAAAAATAGATACAACGTCGTTATGCCGTCAAAATGCAACTTGAAGGAGCCTCCATCAAATTGTAGAAGAAGATAGCTTCTCAAATCAACTTCTAATCAACTCTAGCAACTTAATCTTCTTCATAGGAGTGCTAATCAACAAGTTGTGAGTTTCTATGCCTTTAGCAAGCAATTGCTAAACTAATTATGATAGGATATAATGAGGTTATGGTTATGTATGTGGATCAATGCAAGTTATGTTATCATATGCTATGTGTTCATGATGTTATGCAAGTTATGCAACTTATATGCTATGTGTTCATGATGTTATGCAAGTTATGCAAGCCATATGCTATGTGTTCATGATGTTATGCAAGTCATATGCTATGTGTTCATGATGTTATGCAAGTTATGCAAGTCATATGCTATGTGTTCATGATGTTATGCAAGTTATGCAAGTCATATGCTATATGTTCATGATGTTATGCAAGTTATGCTATGTGTTCATGATGCTAGTTATGCAAATCACTATGATAAACATTGATCCATTATGACACCATGTTATGCAAGTTTGGTGTTTGATTATATGCAAGTCCATATATGACATGTTATGCAAGTTTGGTGTTTGATTATATGCAAGTAACATGTGCAAGTTTACACCTTTGTATGATATGCATACATATGCAAGTTAACCCCTTTGGTATGTCATACATACATATGCAAGTTTACCCCTTTGTATGACATAAGTAGCTTATGCAAGTTACCCTCTTTATGACATATGTGATTCATGCAAGTTTGGGTTGATTATTTATGCTAGTTGGGTTTGATGCTATGGTCATATATGTATGTTGACACCTTTAAAACCCATGTTGATGCTAATGTTATGCAATTTGAACCCATTGTATTTGTGATGAATCTTCCCTTTTAAGTATGCCATGTTAGCGAATTACGTGGGGAACGATGGGGTTAATATTCATGTTAATAAAATAGTGTGAAGTTGGTATGATTATGCATACCATAAAGTGGATGGACATAATTGAGTCAATTATGTACATCGTTAAATTTGTAATTAATTAGGGATAATTAATACAAATTATGGGGGTGATTAATTAGGTGTAATTAATCGACTAAGACACGAGGTTGTACCCTTTTGTAGCATAAGACTGCCCGGAACCGACCGGAAAATCCAGCGGCTACAAATGATTGGCCCAATGTGAGAGGTCTTAGGCACAAACTAAATACGTGACAAGTGTAAAGACACGAGGTTAGACTCGGTTATGGCGTAAGACTGCCCGGACCCGACCGGCAAATCCAGCTGCCATAAAAGATAGTCTAATGTGAGAGGTCTTTACAACGGTTACGTTCTTAATCAATTAAGAAACACTTAACCAGATAAGCATGTAGTGGGGCATGAGGGGTTAAGTGGGTGCCTTGGGTGGCATGTGGAAATCAAGTAAGTGCCTTGGGTGGCATGTGGAAATCTAGTGGGTTGCCTTGGGTGGCAATAGAAAATACGATTAGAATACTTAACCAAGTGGAAACATGTAGTTAAACATGATTAAAGGGTTAAGTGGGATGCACTAGAAAAAGGGACAAGCTTAGGTGGGTAGCTTGTGGGGGCCCATTTCAACCAGTAACCCATATGTATCTTATTGGGCTCGACCCATGTCGAGGACGGGACACGCGTACTGGGTTTGACTATAAGAGGCCAAAACGGGTTAGCGGTGGCAACAGAAGTCCAACGGGTTTCATATGCGTGTGTGGACCCGGGCTGGTAGGTAAGACGTTGTTGCATCGTGTAGGTATAAGCCGTGCACGTTGGTTGTATCGGGTTGCCACTTTGGGGAGTGATACACCCCACTGTGGGGCCAGCACGGGTATCTACGTTAGGGAGCCGATCGCTTGGGGAGTAGTGGGTACACCTAGTGGAGATAGGGGCAGACGGCACCTATGTAGTCAGCTAGGGGTACACGAAACTACTAGTTAAATTTTCTAAGTCCTTGGGTGGGATCAACCTTTAAGTAGGAATGACTGGTGTGGTGCAGTGTAGTAATTACCCTTGGGTGGGTAGATGCGTCTTTACCGATATCTTTAGTTCTTCCTATGTCTAGTTGGCTGCTTAGTGTAGTCATTTATCCCCAGTCGTTACCATGCCAAGTTTATATCATACCCTAATTACTTTAATGATTGTATTGTTAAAGTTATAGGGCTCACTCAGACTTATGTCTGACCCCGTTGTTTTTATCTTTTTCCCAACCCGCATGTTCTCAGAGTGGGCCTAGCACTAGTGGGCTTTGATCAGATTGCTTTATCTATCTTTTGGAGCTTGGACCGTGATGTAAAGCCCAGCTTATCTTTTCTATTATGGCTATTAGTTATGTAGTGGGATTATGTACTTATGTTTTATCTGGATGGATATTTAGTACTTGACTCTTGTTTTAGTTGGTTTTGATATGTAACCAAACATGTTTATCTTCTGCTGCAATGAAATTATGTTTTAGATTTCAAGTATTATTTTTATCTGTCTTGTTGTAATTTTTCTGTTCTATATTCACTTAAAATACTCCACCGAAGTTAAGGCATTCCCATAGTGAATGACCTTAGCGGGTGTGGGGTGTTACATGTGGTATCAGAGCTGAAGGTTACCGGAACAGATAAAATTTTTAGAAAACTATTTTTCTAAAAACATTTTTGGAAGAAGTATTTTCAAAAACATTTCTTTTAAGAGAAAAGTTTTTGAAAGAAAAGCATAATCCCCAATAGCCATATCTTTATCTTTCGAATTCTCCGTTTTGAATCTTTCCTTTTTCGTTTCAGCATGGCTGAAGATCTTAACTTTCCGGAGGGTGTAGCGATACCAGTATGGTATAGGAGATTGATGGAGGCTAGGGCCGCCACTGCGGGTCCAGTAAATGTTCCTCCACCAACAGTAGCACCCGATCTTCCTCCCCCTCCTCCTCCTCGCACGGATACTTTTGCTAAGACTTGTAAGGAATTTAAGGCTATGGGAGGGAAACCTTTTCAAGGATCAGAAACTTTTGTGGAAGCTAGAGATTGTCTTAAGGAGGTAGAAGAGTTGATAGATATCTTTGAGATGGAAGAAGGAAAGAAAGTCAAGTTAGCTGCTTGGTTAATGAAGGGAGAGGCCTCATTCTGGTGGGAGGTCACTAATGGAGAGTGCCCTGTTGACTCTTGGGCGGATTTCAGGCAAAGGTTTGTGGCAAAGTTTCTTTCAAGGGCGGAAGAAAATCTGTATATGGAAAAGTTCTTGACTCTAAAGCAAGGAAACCTATCAGTGAAGGAATATGTCAACAAGTTTAATCAATTGGCAAGGTTTGGCATAGACATGGTGAATACACCAGAGAAGAAGGCTTTGAGGTTCGTTAAGGGCTTGAATGAACCGATGCATGGATTGGCTATGACTCACATCCCTATGGGGGCCACCTTTGAGAAGCTAGTAGACATGGCACTCATGCATGAGGAAGAGAAGGGTCCCAATGCTAATAAGGCACCCGAGAAGAAAGGAGATCAGAAGAGACCGCAACAGCCACAGCAAAACAAGGGTGGGAAAGGCAATGGTGGCAAGGGAAAGAAGAAGTGCTTCAATTGCGGGACACCAGGCCACCTAAGCAAAGATTGTCGGAAGAAGAAGAAGACGGGCTGCTTCCACTGTGGCGAAGCAGGGCATCTAGTGAAGACTGCCCTAAGAAGAGGCAAAGGACGGGATCTACCTTAGGAGGACAGGTGCAAGCTCTTATGGCACCAGGTCAGGCAAGGGGGCAAGTTCAGGCTCTCGCGGTTCCACTGATTCAGGAAAGAGGTAGAACTATTTCCGTTGAAAGTCTGGTTTTTCTGTTTGATCATCATGTCCGTACTTTGTTTGACTCTGGTGCATCGCATTCGTTTATCTCATCATCATTAGTTGAGTCACTGCACTTAGACACCAGTCTAGTAGATGATCCCTTAGTTGTTTCAAACCCAATTGGCGGCTCCACTTATTTGTCCATGATATGTTTGGGTTTGAAGATTTCTATACTTAGCGTTGAGTTTAGATGTGATGCTTTTGTTTGGGGCTTCACGGGCTATGGGTTGATTTTGGGCATGGACTGGTTATCCAGTAATGGTGCCGTTTTTTATTGTGAAAGGAGAGTTGTTAGGCTCATGACCCGCTTGGGTAATACTCTCGAGATCTCTTGTAATCCCATGGATTCTGTTATGCTAAGTTATCTTGAATCGCTTGACGCTTCGGTCGAGAGTTTGCGATCTGTTAGAGTGGTCCGGGAATACTCGGATATGTTTGAGGAGGTGAAGGGCTTACCTCCGAAGCGGGAGATTGACTTCCGAATATACCTTGTAGACAATGCTAAACCAGTATCTTTGCCAATGCGCCACATGGCTCCTTGTGAGAGGAGGGAACTCCATAAGCAAGTAGGGGAGTTGCTTGAGAAGGGGTTCATAAGACGAAGTATATCGGAGTGGGGTGCTCCAGTAGTTTTTGCCACGAAGGTGGATGGGTCCCTCAGACTTTGTGTAGACTATAGAGAACTCAACAAGCTCACAAAGAAGAATAGGCACCCATTGCCGAGGATTGATGATCTCTTTGATCAGTTGGTTGGCGCCTCAGTGTTTTCGCAGTTGGACTTGGCCACGGGGTTTCATCAGTTGAGAGTGGCTGAGGATAGCATAGACAAGACTGCCTTTAGGACTCCGGATGGTTTCTATGAGTGGCTTGTGATGCCATTTGGTTTGACGAACGCCCCTGCATACTTTGTTGATTTGATGAGTAGGGTGTTCAGGGAGTACCTTAATAAGTTCGTGGTGGTCTTTGTGGATGACATCTTAGTATTTTCTAAGAGTGAAGAAGAGCATGCCCTACATCTTAGGGAAATGTTGGAGACTCTTCGAGCGCATAGCCTTAAGGCTAAATTCTCTAAATGTCACTTTTGGAGGAAGGAAGTGCGGTTCTTGGGGCACGTGGTCTCCAAGGAAGGGATAGCTGTGGATCCCGCGAAGGTAGTATCCATCCAAGATTGGAAGGTTCCGAAGAATGCTACCGAGGTGAGGAGTTTCTTGGGGTTGGCTGGCTACTATAGGAAGTTTATCAAGGACTTCGCGAAGATATCAGCCCCATTAACTCGCTTGACAAAGAAGAATCTAGTCTTCGCATGGGACGTAGATTGTGATGATGCGTTCCAACGGTTAAAGAGAGCTTTAACCACAGCTCCAGTCTTAGTGTTGCCAGATGGGAGTAAGCCATTTGTTGTTTATACCGATGCTTATGGGACAGGACTAGGCGCAGTCTTAATGCAAGAGGGAAGGGTAATAGCCTATGGGGGAAGGCAGTTGAGAAAGCATGAGAAAAATTACCCTACCCATGATTTAGAGTTGGCCGCTATTGTTTTTGCGCTTAAGACTTGGCGCCATTATCTTCTTGGCGAGAGGTTCGAATTGTTCACTAACCACAAATCTTTGAAGTACTTGTTTTCTCAGAAGGATTTGAACTTGAGACAGCAAAGGTGGATGGAGTTCTTAGCATCCTATGATTTCGAGATAGCGTATACCCCTGGCAAGGGTAACATGGTGGAGGACGCCTTGAGCAGAAAAAGGTTGTCCTTGAGTCCATTGTTCGTGGAACGACGAAGCTTGGAATTTATCTCGATGTTTGATTTCAGACCTTCCGTTGACTTTATACCCGGTTTTCTAGCATCCTTAGAGGTCAGACCTACTCTTTTGGGATGGATTGGCGAGGCACAGCGGGACGACCCACAGCTGGTTGAGTTGGTAGAGAGGCTCATAAGGGGGGAGTCGTCCAGCCATTTGAGTAGGTACACCCTAGACGATAGGGGGTGCTTGCATAGAGACGGTAGACTTTGTGTACCGCAAGACGAGGGTTTGAGGAAGGCTATTCTTGATGATGCACATCGTTCAAAGATGACCATTCATCCCGGTGGGGACAAGATGTACCAAGACATGAAGCGAGTTTTCTTTTGGGCCGGTATGAAGAAAGATGTGGCCAGGTATGTCGCTAGATGCTTGGTGTGCCAACAAGTGAAAGCGGAGCAAAAGAAACCTGGTGGGTTGCTTCACCCATTGGAAGTTCCGCAATGGAAGTGGGATAGCGTCTCGATGGATTTTATTGATGGGTTACCAAGATCGAGGAAGGGTAATACGGGAATTTGGGTTGTGGTAGACAAACTTACTAAGAGCGCCCATTTCATACCCGTGAAGAGCAAGAGGAATGATCCATGGCTAGCTTCAGTTTACCTTCGAGAGATAATTCGATTGCATGGGGTACCTTCTAGCATAGTGAGTGATCGAGATCCTATCTTCACTAGCGAGTTTTGGAAGAGTTTGCAAGAGGCGGTAGGGACTCAGTTGTGTATGTGCACCGCATATCATCCTCAGACGGACGGCCAGACCGAGAGGGTGAATCGTGTTCTGGAAGACCTTTTGAGGCTTTGTATCTTAGATTTTGGAGGTACATGGGAAGAGAATCTTCTATTGGTGGAGTTCGCGTATAACAACAGCTTTCAGTCTAGTATTGGTATGGCTCCTTTCGAAGCTCTTTATGGAAGGCCTTGTCGATCACCTACATGTTGGTGGGAATCTACGGATAAGATCTTGCTTGGGCCCGATATGGTTAGAGAGACTTCGGAAAAGATTGATTTGATTCGAAGAAGGATGAAAGCAGCGCAAGATAGGCAGAAATCTTACGCGGATAAGAGGAGGACGAATCTTGAGTTTGATGTTGGGGACATGGTCTTTATTAAAGTATCTCCATTACGGAATGTTGTTCGCTTTGGGTCCGTTGGGAAGTTAGCACCAAGATTTGTAGGACCGTTTCCTATTAAGGAAAGGATTGGACGGATGGCATATAGAGTGGATTTACCCGAGAGACTTAGTGGGGTACATGACGTATTCCATGTGTCACATTTGAGGAAGTGCCTACATGAGACCGCAGAGGTGGTAGAGCCGAGCTTGCTTAGAGAAGTGGAGGTAGAGCGTGATGCGACTATTCGACGAGCTCCTACCCGCATCCTTGGGTCAGAGATTAGGAAGTTGAGAAACAGAGAGGTTCGACTAGTCAAAGTGCAATGGGGAGAGGATGAGAGCAATGCTACTTGGGAGACAGAAGCAAAGATGCGTTCCCTGTACCCATTCCTTTTTGAGGGTATGTCTTTTAACTTCTCCTTTATCGTTTGTCTAGTACTTATCTTATCTTTAGTATGTCCTCTCATTAGTACCTTTGACCTTTAGATAGGGTAAACCTATGGTTGAAACATGTGTTTGAGACATGTTATGATTGATGGATGCGTGTGGATGCAAGTGGTTGCTAGTGGTTGCTCGTGGATGCATATACACACACTTTAGACACTAGATCGGCTCAGTCACTTCATATTGCATATTGCATATAATTGTGTGTAGGTAGCTATATTAATGGATGTATAATGGTTGTGTTATCATATGGATGATGCATTTTGGTGTATGGTTGTGCACACATGTAGAAATAGTATGTGTTGATAGGGTTCTGTTGCATACATATTGGATGCATGGCACTGTCATGGTTTGCATTAAGGAGGTCAACTGAATCAGTAGACCGCCTGATTTTGCATTAGACAGGGAACATATACACACACTCTTTGCATATGTTCATACAACATTAGAAACTTTAAGAACAATGGATGCCAGTGTTTGATGGTTTGAGTAGATGGTTGTTTGGTTGGTAGGATACGTTCTTCTTGAGTTAGAGATTTCGGGGACGAAATCCTTTAAGTAGGGGAGAATGTAACACCCCGTATGTTGAATAACTTGCTGTAATATAAAACAGGGCAGAATTAAATTTTAAAATCTGAATCAGGGGAAACGGGCTATGCCATTGCGTTCGTCTCGGAAAAATACGCGAAATAGAGTCCGAGTTTTCGAAAATCGGAGTCCGTATGACCCAGTTAAGGCCCGAAGAAGTTTTCAGAAAATTCAAAACAGATTTAAATATTAAAATTTCAAATTTCAGAAGAGGCGGGAAAATTCCCGCCAGACAGAGGGAGTCGACACAGGGGTCGACATGGGTGTCGACCCCCCCCCCCCCAAGGGGTCGACCCATGTGTCGACCCAGGGGTCGACCCCCCCTGTCGGCCAGTTTGGCCTGGGTGCACTGGTTTGAGCTTTGGGCTGTGTTCTGGTGGCTTGTGACGAAATCTGACGGCTCTAACCTAATCTAGGGTTAATCTAAGGGCCTAAACTACATCCTAAATCTATAAATACACCCTAAGACTACCCTAATTCTTACTAAAAATAGATACAACGTCGTAATGCCGTCAAAATGCAACTTGAAGGAGCCTCCATCAAATTGTAGAAGAAAATAGCTTCTCAAATCAACTTCTAATCAACTCTAGCAACTTAATCTTCTTCATAGGAGTGCTAATCAACAAGTTGTGAGTTTCTATGCCTTTAGCAAGCAATTGCTAAACTAATTATGATAGGATATAATGAGGTTATGGTTATGTATGTGGATCAATGCAAGTTATGTTATCATATGCTATGTGTTCATGATGTTATGCAAGTTATGCAACTTATATGCTATGTGTTCATGATGTTATGCAAGTTATGCAAGCCATATGCTATGTGTTCATGATGTTATGCAAGTCATATGCTATGTGTTCATGATGTTATGCAAGTTATGCAAGTCATATGCTATGTGTTCATGATGTTATGCAAGTTATGCAAGTCATATGCTATATGTTCATGATGTTATGCAAGTTATGCTATGTGTTCATGATGCTAGTTATGCAAATCACTATGATAAACATTGATCCATTATGACACTATGTTATGCAAGTTTGGTGTTTGATTATATGCAAGTCCATATATGACATGTTATGCAAGTTTGGTGTTTGATTATATGCAAGTAACATGTGCAAGTTTACACCTTTGTATGATATGCATACATATGCAAGTTAACCCCTTTGGTATGTCATACATACATATGCAAGTTTACCCCTTTGTATGACATAAGTAGCTTATGCAAGTTACCCTCTTTATGACATATGTGATTCATGCAAGTTTGGGTTGATTATTTATGCTAGTTGGGTTTGATGCTATGGTCATATATGTATGTTGACACCTTTAAAACCCATGTTGATGCTAATGTTATGCAAGTTGAACCCATTGTATTTGTGATGAATCTTCCCTTTTAAGTATGTCATGTTAGCGAATTACGTGGGGAACGATGGGGTTAATATTCATGTTAATAAAATGGTGTGAAGTTGGGTATGATTATGCATACCATAAAGTGGATGGACATAATTGAGTCAATTATGTACATCGTTAAATTTGTAATTAATTAGGGATAATTAATACAAATTATGGGGGTGATTAATTAGGTGTAATTAATCGACTAAGACAAGAGGTTGGACCCTTTTGTAGCATAAGACTGCCCGGAACCGACCGGCAAATCCAGCGGCTACAAATGATTGGCCCAATGTGAGAGGTCTTAGGCACAAACTAAATACGTGACAAGTGTAAAGACACGAGGTTAGACTCAGTTATGGCGTAAGGCTGCCCGGACCCGACCGGCAAATCCAGCTTCCATAAAAGATAGTCTAATGTGAGAGGTCTTTACAACGGTTACGTTCTTAATCAATTAAGAAACACTTAACCAGATAAGCATGTAGTGGGGCATGAGGGGTTAAGTGGGTGTCTTGGGTGGCATGTGGAAATCAAGTAAGTGCCTTGGGTGGCATGTGGAAATCTAGTAGATTGCCTTGGGTGGCAATAGAAAATACGATTAGAATACTTAACCAAGTGGAAACATGTAGTTAAACATGATTAAAGGGTTAAGTGGGATGCACTAGAAAAAGGGACAAGCTTAGGTGGGTAGCTTGTGGGGGGCCATTTCAACCAGTAACCCATATGTATCTTATTGGGCTCGACCAATGTCGAGGACGGGACACGCGTACTGGGTTTGACTATAAGAGGCCAAAACGGGTTAGCGGTGGCAACGCAAGTCCAACGGGTTTCATATGCGTGTGTGGACCCGGGCTGGTAGGTAAGACGTTGTTGCATCGTGTAGGTATAAGCCGTGCACGTTGGTTGTATCGGGTTGCCACTTTGGGGAGTGATACACCCCACTGTGGGGCCAGCACGGGTATCTACGTTAGGGAGCCGATCGCTTGGGGAGTAGTGGGTACACCTAGTGGAGATAGGGGCAGACGGCACCTATGTAGTCAGCTAGGGGTACACGAAACTACTAGTTAAATTTTCTAAGTCCTTGGGTGGGATCAACCTTTAAGTAGGAATGACTGGTGTGGTGCAGTGTAGTAATTACCCTTGGGTGGGTAGATGCGTCTTTACCGATATCTTAGTTCTTCCTATGTCTAGTTGGCTTCTTAGTGTAGTCATTTATCCCTAGTCGTTACCATGCCAAGTTTATATCATACCCTAATTACTTTAATGATTGTATTGTTAAAGTTATAGGGCTCACTCAGAATTATGTCTGACCCCGTTGTTTTTATCTTTTTCCCAACCCTCAGGTTCTCAGAGTGGGCCTAGCACTAGTGGGCTTTGATCAGATTGCTTTATCTATCTTTTGGAGCTTGGACCGTGATGTAAAGCCCAGCTTATCTTTTCTATTATGGCTATTAGTTATGTAGTGGGATTATGTACTTATGTTTTATCAGGATGGATATTTAGTACTTGACTCTTGTTTTAGTTGGTTTTGATATGTAACCAAACATGTTTATCTTCTGCTGCAATGAAATGATGTTTTAGATTTCAAGTATTATTTATATATGTCTTGTTGTAATTTTTCTGTTCTATATTCACTTAAAATACTCCACCGAAGTTAAGGCATTCCCATAGTGAGTGACCTTAGCGGGTGTGGGGTGTTACAATATGTGCAGCACGGTTCAATACAAGAAGCAGCCCTTGCGTGAACCTACCGAGAAAGAGCAGGCTACTGGAAAGTTTTGTTTGTTCCACGAGATCTATGGGAATACAACCAATGAATGATGTCACCTTCAGGACATCGTTCGAGAAGTTGATTCGAGAAGAGAAACTTGATGAGTATAAAGTAGCCCCGAGAGACAGAGGCAAGGGACTTTGGCACCTAAACAAAGTTAGGGGACGCCTAGATCCATAGCCCAAGAGAAGGGAAATGAGATAGTGATCAATGCCATTGATGGAGGATCACATACGGCATGGCATAGCATTCGAACTATGGAACATTATGTAAATTCCACAGAACATTTAGATGTTGGAGACAAGAACCCATGAAGCTGCAAGTCCCCTAAAACAAAGAAGGACGATGACCGATGACATTATATTTCGTGACCGGGAGTCGATTTGTATAGAAGCCCCAACCGTCGACCTCTTAGTGACGGCAGCAATCATAGTCCCAACCATAGTACATAAGGTTCTAATTGACAATGGAAGCTCGGTGAATATATTATTCAAACAGGCGTACGATCAGATGAAGATGAAATTAAAAGACTTGGAGCCATGTACCGGCCAGATACGTGGTTTCAATGGAGCATCTACCTAACCGGTCGGCTAGATCAAGCTATAGGTAGAATTGGGAGACGGAGACCATAGAAGGGTACGAATTCTGCAGTTTGTTATAACGAGTATAAACTTCCAATATAACGCATTTTTGAGGTGACCAACCCTAGCTGAGTCTAGAGCATGTATTGCTCCTTGGTGCTTGCTTTCGAAGTTCCCAACTAGTGGCAGAATCGGGAAAGCACGAGGACATCAAGTAACAGGGTGAGCCTACTACTTGGAGGAATGGAAAGAGCTACGAAACAAATGTAGCAAAGAGTCTGAAGATACCTCTCCCCCTGCGGAGGGGAAGGAAGCATAACAATTACATAAAACATCCCGTCCAGGACTTCCCATCTGCCAACTCGAGGGTATTGGTCCATGAGAGGATGAAGAACCGAGATGTAGGAAGGCAGACTCGAATGAAAACACTATGGAGATCTCTATCGATGACGACGAATCGATGAGGGTTTTGAAGATCTAATCCCATCTCGACCCCCTCCGAATGAGGGAGTTGACCGAATTTCTCCATGCCAACCTTGACGTGTTTGCATGGACCCACGCTGACATGTGTGGAATTTCACCCTCCATCATAACTCACTCCCTCAGCATTGATCTGAAGTACACCCCTATAAAGCAGAAGAGGCGAATGCTCGGTCCAGAGAGTTCTGCGGCTCTGAAGGAAGAAGTTGAGAAGCTACAAGCTAATGGGTTTATTCGAGACTTGACTTATCCCGACTGGATAGCCAATCCTGTACTTGTGAAAAAAGCTAACGGAAATTGGTGAACTTGTATCGACTTCTACAATTTAAATAAGGCCTATCCTGAAGATAGTTTTCCACTGCCCAGGATTGATCAGTTGTTCAACTCAACCATGGGCATGAACTCTTTCCATTTATGGAAGCCTGATCAGAGTACATTCAGATTGAAATGCATGTCCCAGACCAAGAACATACCAGTTTCCTAACTGGCCTCAGACTATACTGTTATGTAGTCATGTCGTTCAGCTTGAAGAACGCTGAAGCCACATATCAATGTTATGTCAACCAAATGTTTCACGATCCGATAGGGAGAACGAAGAAGGTATATGTAGATGATATGTTGGTAAAGTCAAGATGGTCATCCGTTCACGTTAGAGATTTATCAGAGATGTTCGACATCCTTCGTATCTACGGTATGAAGCTCAACCCCTTGAAGTGTTCGTTTGGGGTGGTATTAAGGAAGTTTTGGGGCTTAATAGCTAGTTCCCGAGGGATCGAAATCAACCCCGATCAGATCCTAGCTATCAAGGGGATCCAGGAACTGAGAAGAATTAAAGATGTATAGAGCTTGGCAGGCAAGGTTGAAGAAATGGGTCGATTCATATGCAAGGCTACTGACAAGTGCTTACCCTTCTTTAAACTGATCAAAAGAGGAAAATGGAACTTCGCTTGGACACCCGACTGTGTCGAAGCCTTCTGTGACGGCCCGCCCCGCACCAACCGACATTTACTCCAAAAGTGCGCTGTACACATGTCCAGTTAGCACGGGACGGTCGCCAGAAGGAAAGGGAAGAAGGAAATGAACATACAAAGAACCTGTAGAATGTCTCACAGCGCATAGAACAAAATATAATAATAACATACTTGACATAAAACAGGAGAGACAGTGCATAAGCTGAAAATCAGAACTAAACATCATAGCAGCGGAAATCCAAAATACAGCTTATTACAACTTTCAAACTGTCTCAAAGCAAAAGTAAGATAAAGGAGGTACACTACTAATGCCCAAGTAGTGACCACCAACGACACAGGGAGAATGTGTATATATATATCATACGTGGAAGCCTCCTGCCCACCTCCGAATCAGCTACTCGCGCATCACCAGCTAACCTGTCTCTAGTCTGCTCGTGTGAGCACCCAGAGTAATAAGAGGAGACATAAAACTCTGGGTCAGACATAAAGCCTGGTATGAGCGATAAGCATCTAAAGTTAACAATAACAGGTAGACTAAAACATACCTGAACCTGGACCTGCAACCAAAGAGTTAGCACTACATACTGTACAACACTATAAGGTACCATATCAAACAGTGTAAAGATACGGAGGTGGGGGAGGTGTGCATGTCATAGGGATGGAAAACAATCAAACATAGCATCCATCCTCACATCTCTCACTCAGTGCGTAAAGCATACAATATTCACCACTTCGATCACCCAACATACCTTGCTACGATCACTCTGCCCCCATGAAGTCATAAATGGCTTCACTGCACTGATAACGTAGCCACTAATCCTTTGCTATGTCCACTTTGCCCCATGGAGTCACAAGAACCCCACTGCACTGGCTCATAGCCTTACTAATCCTTACTATGTCCACTCTGCCCCATGGAGTCGTAATGACCCCACTGCACTGGCTCATAGTCTTACTACGCATCACCTTGCCCCTCAGGTCATAATGACCCTACTGCACTGATAACGTAGTCTTGCTACCATCACCTTGCCCCTCAGGTCATAATGACCCTACTGCACTGATAAGTAGCCATCCTTCATTTTTAGTGGTGAATCGAAGTTATGAACGTCGACAACTCCTTAGCACACGTCCCGCAGCAGAGTCCAACCATGAAGTGAACTCATCGGTTCCCAACTGGATCCTGAGCTCTAACTTCCCATATTGGACTACCTTTGCATCTCGGGTTTTTATTCTTCTTCGGATCGGTCATCATTCAGTCCCTAGCTCCATGCTTCCATTCATGTCCATACTTCAGTTCAGATGTGCACGGTTCGTCAGCTTCCCTCACGCTCCAGGTGTGCGGATCGTGGTCATTCCTCACGCTCCAGGTGTGCGGATCGTGGTCCTTCCTCACGCTCCAGGTGTGCGGATCGTGGTCATTCCTCACGCTCCAGGTGTGCTGATCGTGGTCATTCCGCACGCTCCAGGTGTGCGGATCGTGGTCATACCCCACGGTCCGAGTGTGGGGGTGCGATCCGATCCTAGGGGTCGTGGTGTGGGGATGCGATCCGATCCGGTCCAAATCCCTGCAACTTTTCCAGCGAGCTATGTACGCCATACGACGACGTTTTCGACCAATCTAACTTTTCTAAACAATCACAAAACATTCCAAACAGTCATAGCAACATATAAAATCGACCACAAACATCAAAACAGCAATATAACATGTCAAAATGGATCAAACATAGCCAAAACCCCATATTTTCCCTTAAGCATGTTTAAGCAAAACTAATGATAAGATTAGCAAAACTTAACCAAATTAACCCAAATTCATATCAGAGGTCTAAAACATCATTTCGAATTTTATAAACATTTTTCCAGAATTTTATCATGTTTAAATTCGCTAATTAACACTAATCACCCCTAATTAGCCATAATTAGTGCAAAACTATGCAAATCACTCACCTTAGCCACAAAATAAACTAAGATCCGAAATAAATCTTTGATTTGGTGTGAATCTCTATGCTAAATAGCAGCTCCAATGTTGATTTGGTGTAGATCTTCCTTGATTAGGGGTTGCTAAGCCAAATCCTTGACCAAAAGGTGATTTGGAGGTGATTTAGAGGTTGGAGGCCATTTTTAGGGTTCCTTGGTGATAAGTAGAGGCTAGAAAACTGAAATGGAATGATTCTCTACCTCATTTCAGCCTCCCCATAACCCTAATCCCGAAATGGGTTATAGGCCTACTCACTAATCACCCGATTTGGCCCGGTTAAGCAGTTTTTCACCCTCCAAACCTTATTTCAGCCATATCTCCCAAACGGTAAGTCTGTTTGGCTATTATGACCACTCTACGGAAAGGTAAACCATCAAATGAATCTAATGGAAGTGGTTTCAGGTCAAAATTCCTTCCCAATCAAAAGTTATGGCCAAAACAGTACCAACTAGGGGCAAAATGGTCATTTAAAAATGGCAAAAATCATAAACATGGGAAATGACTCTAATGGATGTTTCCCAAAGTTACATGACCATACGACTTCACACGGGAAAGAAATAAATATTCTACAATCCTATGATGTGTAGAATACGGGTCGTTACACTCTCCCCCCCCCCCCCCCCCTTAAGAAATTTCGCCCCCGAAATTCCCTAATCCAAACACACACAAAGGTCCCGCATGCCTATCAATCATAAAGCAACAATCAAACATGCAAACAAGCAAAACAAATCTACCCTAGCATGCGGAAAACTAAATTGCAAAGTAAATCTTACCAGGCAAAGAGTTCTGGATATGCCTTCCTAATGCTCTCCTCTGTCTCCCAAGTACAATCGTTCTCGTCCTCGCCCCACTGAACCTTGACTAGCTTCACCGAATTCCTTCGAAGTTGCTTCGTATCGTGCCCCACAATACGAATCGGCTTGCGGTTCCCAACCGCCTCGGGTTCTACTTCGAAGTCCTCTAACTGATCAGGTGAAATTAATAGTCATATCTGAGTCGTGAACGAACTTCCTTAGTTGGGAAACATGAAATACATTGTGAACTCCCGCCATTTTCTCTGGTAAGCCAATTCTATATGCCAAATTCCCGACTAGTTGAAGAACAGGGAATGGGCCAACAAATCTTGGTGCCAACTTGCCTCTCCTGCCAAATCATATCACGCTCTTCAACGGAGAGATCTTGACAAACACCAAGTCGCCAACGGAGAATTTCATGTCTCTTCTCCTCTTATCAGCATAACTCTTCTGCCTGTCTTGGGCAGCTTTCATTCGTTGCTGAATGATCTTGATCTTATCGGAAGTTTCTCTCACCACCTTTGGTCCAAGCACAAACTTCTCGCCAGTCTCTATCCAACATGATGGTAAGTTGCACGGTCTTCCGTACAAAGCTTCATATGGAGCCATACCGATACTGGATTGGTAGCTATTATTATATGCAAACTCTACTAGATGCAAATGGCCATCCCATGATCCACCAAAATCCAATATACACGCTCTCAAGAGATCTTCCAATATACGATTCACCCTCTCCGTCTGACCGTCGGTCTGAGGATGATATGCGGTACTGAGATGTAATCCTGACCCTAGAGCCTCTTGTAAGCTCTTCCAAAACCCACTAGTGAACAACGGGTCTCGGTCACTCACAATGCTTTTGGGTACTCCATGAAATCTCACTACCCACTTCATATACAATTCTGCCAACTTGGCTGCCGTTCTGGTCGATTTGACTGGTATAAATCTTGCACTTTTAGTCAATCGATCCACAATCACCCAAATGCTATCATATCCCGATCTAGTCCTTGGTAAACCATCGATGAAATCCATCGAGACTTGCTCCCATTTCCATTCGGGGATTTCTAATGGTTGCAACAACCCACTAGGCTTCTTTTGCTTGGCTTTAACTAGCTGGCAATTCATGTATTTGGATATAAACTTCCCAACGTCTCTTTTCATCCCTTCCTAGTAGTAAGTCTGTCTCATGTCTCGATACATCTTATTACCACCGGGATGTATAGTCAGTTTTGAGTGATGACATTCTCTAAGCACTTCCTCTCTCAAACCATTCACGTTGGGCACAACTAGTCTTCCATTCTTTCGAAGCCATCCATCTCGATCAAGCCCATACACATTCATCTCCTCATCGATACCCATCTCTAACTTGGAGATGATTTCCAATAGGTTAGGATCGTTCCTTTGGCTGGAACCAATCCGCTCTATCATAGTGGGTCTGATCGCCAAACTAGCTAGCATAACTGGATCCAATTCGCACTTTGGCCTGAAATCAAACCCCGCGATATACTCCAGTTGCTTCCACTCAAGAAACATTGCCCCTAAGCTGGCATGTCTCCTACTCGAGGCATCGGCTACCGCATTACCCTTCCCAGGTGTGTATGCGATATCAAAATCATACGAAGCCAAGAACTCTAACCATCTCTGCTGACGGAGATTCAGATCTTTCTGAGAGAAGAGATATTTCAACGATTTATGATCGGTAAACAACTCAAATCTTTCTCCCAGGAGGTAGTGTCTCCACATCTTCAATGTGAACACAATCGCTGCCAATTCCAAATCATGGGTAGGATACTTCTTCTCATGCGGCTTTAGCTGTCAACTAGCATAAGCTACAACCCTACCTCCTTGCATCAATACAGCACCCAGTCCGGTACCACAAGCATCCGTGTATACCGTCATCTCTTCATTCCCCTTAGGAATGACTAACACTGGCGCACGCGTCAACTTCTCCTTTAGACTCTTGAATGCATCCTCACACACTTCGTCCCAGACGAAGGACTGATTTTTCTTAGTCAACTGAGTCAACGGTGCTGCTATCTTGGAGAAGTCCTGGATAAACTTACGATAATATCCAGCTAATCCTAAGAAACTTCTTACGTCTGTCGCATTCTTGGGCGTAGGCCAATCCTGTACCGTAGCCACCTTCGCAGGGTCCACGGCAATACCACTCTCTGAAACAACATGACCCAAGAATCTCACTTCCCTTCTCCAAAAATGACACTCAGAGAATTTCGCTTTCAATTGGTGTTTCCTCAACACCTCCATCACTATCCTCAAGTGTCCCTTGTGTTCTTCCTCTGTCCTTGAGTAAACAAGGATATCATCCACGAACACAAGAACAAATTTATTCAACTGATCTCTGAATACTCGATTCATAAGATCCACAAAGTAGGCTGGTGCATTGGTCAACCCAAATGGCATGACCAACCACTCATAAAATCCAGACGGCGTCCTAAATGCCGTTTTCGGAACACTCTCATTTGCTACTCGTAGCTGATGAAATCCTGTCGTGAGGTCCAACTGGGAGAACACTCTTGCTCCTTTCAGTTGATCAAACAAATCATCTATCCGTGGTAGAGGATACTTATTCTTCCTCGTCACCTTATTCAACTCGCGATAGTCCACACACAAACGAAGGGAACCATCTGCCTTAGTGGCAAACACAACTGGTGCTCCCCACTCGGAGACACTCCTTCTAATAAATCCCTTCTTCAAAAGATTGCTGACTTGCACCCCAAGCTCTCTCTGCTCCCTTGGTGCCATACGACGAAGTGGCATCACTATAGGTCTGGCATCTTTCACTAAATCAATACGGAACTCAATCTCTCGGTGTGGTGGAAGCCCGGTCACCTCCTCGAAGACGTCCGGATACTGGCCAACCACGAGCACATCTGACAACTCATCCTGCAGGATGTCGAGGGAATTTACAAAACTAGCCATAACCCCATCACTAGGTAGACTACCAAACACTACCCTCCGCCCATCATCCGCCCTCACTGTCACCAAAAAGCCCTCACAGTCTACCACCACCCCGTATCTTTGGAGCCAATCGACTCCCAATATAATGCCATACCCAGTAAAGTCCAAAACAAAGCAATCACATACAAACATACATCCATGACTCGATAAGACCAAATTCCTGCAAATCATACTAAGGCTAGTCGAACCACCAATCGGGTTCGTCACAACCAATGGTCTATCGACTATTTCGGGTTCCAGTCCCAACCTATCAACCAGGTCACTAGATATGAAGGAACGGGAAGCCCCAGTATCAAACAAAACTCGAACTGGTACATCATAAATAGAAAGCATACCTTGAATAACAACATTCTTTCCTTTCTCCGCCGCAGTTGGGGCATTCGACGAAGAAGGAACAGCATCAATAGCATATGCTTTCACAATCTGCTTCTCCTTAAGAGGTTGCGGACACTTATCCTTCTGATGTCCCATTTGACCACAGTTGTAGCACTTCCTTTCCGCTGGCTTGGCCCGACATTCTTTAGCATAATGGCCCTTCTTTCCACAGCTGAAGCACTCAACATCCTTCTTGCTCTTTTTCTGACCACCTTTAGATTGGTCCTGCTTCCTCTTATTCTGAGAGTTATTCTTGCGTCCACCGCCTGCTTGCGGCTTTGGCCCTTCTGCATATGCAGCCTCAGTCTTTGACTTAGGGTAAAGACTTTCTGATCTCAAAGCTTTCCCCACAATCGATTCAAAAGTCTCATCGATGTGGTTGATAAGCCTTTCCCCCAAGTATCCATCCAAACCAGTAATTAACTTCTCATTCTTCTTCTCAGGAGTATCAATGAGAGACAGTCCATACTTCGACAAAGTGTCAAACTCAGCAATATAATCAGAAACTACCCTTCCGTTCTGCTTGAGTTCCAAGAACCTCTTAAACAACACTGACTTCTGGGCAGCTGGAATGAACTTCTCGCTAAAGCGAGCCTTGAACTGATCCCAAGTAACCTGGTCCTCTGGAGTAGCTGTTCTAATGGCATTCCACCAATTCATCGCTCGCCCTTGCAGCTGACGAGACGCTAGCCTTCTCTTCATTGCATCCTCAAGACCCAAGTCATCGAAGATACGGTCACAGCTATCCATCCAATCTTGAACATCTGTGACCGACTCCGTTCCGTGGAACGGCTTTCCACCAAGATTAGTGTAATCCTTGCACAACTTGGCGAAATCGACCCTAGGCGCCTGCACTACTGGGCCAACACCAACTCCGGGATTGGGAACTGCCCCTTGCACTTCACTAAGCATGTCTCTCATGAGGTTAGTAAACATTGCCCTCATGTCAGCGGTATTCCCTTGGTTGGTCCCTCTACCAGCACCCCTCGTGTCTCGGCTCATCGTCAATCTGAAAAAGGAAACGATTAACGACCCCATAGTGGTGCTAGTGCAGTGCGACTTCATTCTTATACTACTAATAGTATATATACACATAGCTTTTGAAAACCATAGTAATCACAAATACGCGCTCTCGTATACGTACTAACTCTCCCTAGTGTCTTTCCCTAGGTTAACTACGCAACCTAGAGCTCTGATACCAAGTGTGACGGCCCGCCCCGCACCAACCGACATTTACTCCAAAAGTGGGCTGTACACATGTCCAGTTAGCACGGGACGGTCGCCAGAAGGAAAGGGAAGAAGGAAATGAACATACAAAGAACCTGTAGAATGTCTCACAGCGCATAGAACAAAATATAATAATAACATACTTGACATAAAACAGGAGAGACAGTGCATAAGCTGAAAATCAGAACTAAACATCATAGCAGCGGAAATCCAAAATACAGCTTATTACAACTTTCAAACTGTCTAAAAGCAAAAGTAAGATAAAGGAGGTACACAACTAATGCCCAAGTAGTGACCACCAACGACACAGGGAGAATGTGTATATATATATCATACGTGGAAGTCTCCTGCCCGCCTCCGAATCAGCTACTCGCGCATCACCAGCTAACCTGTCTCTAGTCTGCTCGTGTGAGCACCCAGAGTAATAAGAGGAGACATAAAACTCTGGGTCAGATATAAAGCCTGGTATGAGCGATAAGCATCTAAAGTGAACAATAACAGGTAGACTAAAACATACCTGAACCTGGACCTGCAACCAAAGAGATAGCACTACATACTGTACAGCACTCTAAGGTACCATATCAAACAGTGTAAAGATACGGAGGTGGGGGAGGTGTGCATGTCATAGGGATGGCAAACAATCAAACATAGCATCCATCCTCACATCTCTCACTCAGTGCGTAAAGCATACGATATTCACCACTTCGATCACCCAACATACCTTGCTACGATCACTCTGCCCCCATGAAGTCATAAATGGCTTCACTGCACTGATAACGTAGCCACTAATCCTTTGCTATGTCCACTTTGCCCCATGGAGTCACAAGAACCCCACTGCACTGGCTCATAGCCTTACTAATCCTTACTATGTCCACTCTGCCCCATGGAGTCGTAATGACCCCACTGCACTGGCTCATAGTCTTACTACGCATCACCTTGCCCCTCAGGTCATAATGACCCTACTGCACTGATAACGTAGTCTTGCAACCATCACCTTGCCCCTCAGGTCATAATGACCCTACTGCACTGATAAGTAGCCATCCTTCATTTTTAGTGGTGAATCGAAGTTATGAACGTCGACAACTCCTTAGCACACGTCCCGCAGCAAAGTCCAACCATGAAGTGAACTCATCGGTTCCCAAATGGATCCTGAGCTCTAACTTCCCATATTGGACTACCTTTGCATCTCGGGTTTTTATTCTTCTTCGGATCGGTCATCATTCGGTCCCTAGCTCCATGCTTCCATTCATGTCCATACTTCAGTTCAGATGTGCACGGTTCGTCATCTTCCCTCACGCTCCAGGTGTGCGGATCGTGGTCATTCCTCACGCTCCAGGTGTGCGGATCGTGGTCATTCCTCACGCTCCAGGTGTGCGGATCGTGGTCATACCCCACGGTCCGAGTGTGGGGGTGCGATCCGATCCTAGGGGTCGTGGTGTGGGGATGCGATCCGATCCGGTCCAAATCCCTGCAACTTTTCCAGCGAGCTATGTACGCCATACGACGACGTTTTCGACCAATCTAACTTTTCTAAACAATCACAAAACATTCCAAACAGTCATAGCAACATATAAAATCGACCACAAACATCAAAACATCAACATGATAGGTTAAAATGGATCAAACATAGCCAAAACCCCATATTTTCCCTTAAGCATGTTTAAGCAAAACTAATGATAAGATTAGCAAAACTTAACCAAATTAACCCAAATTCATATCAGAGGTCTAAAACATCATTCCGAATTTTATAAACATTTTTCCAGAATTTTATCATGTTTAAATTCGCTAATTAACACTAATCACCCCTAATTAGCCATAATTAGTGCAAAACTATGCAAATCACTCACCTTAGCCACAAAATAAACTAAGATCCGAAATAAATCTCTGATTTGGTGTGAATCTCTATACTAAATAGTAGCTCCAATGTTGATTTGGTGTAGATCTTCCTTGATTAGGGGTTGCTAAGCCAAATCCTTGACCAAAAGGTGATTTGGAGGTGATTTAGAGGTTGGAGGCCATTTTTAGGGTTCCTTGGTGATAAGTGGAGGCTAGAAAGCTGAAATGGAATGATCCTCTATCTCATTTCAGCCTCCCCATAACCCTAATCCCGAAATGGGTTATGGGCCTACTCACTAATCACCCGATTTGGCCCGGTTAAGCAGTTTTTCACCCTCCAAACCTTATTTCAGCCACATCTCCCAAACGGTAAGTCCGTTTGGCTATTATGACCACTCTACTAAAAGGTAAACCATCAAACAAATCTAATGGAAGTGGTTTCAGGTAAAAATTCCTTTCCAATCAAAAGTTATGGCCAAAACAGTACCAACTAGGGGCAAAATGGTCATTTAAAAATCGGCAAAAATCATGAACATGGGAAATGACTCTAATGGATGTTTCCCAAAGTTACATGACCATACGACTTCACACGGGAAAGAAATAAATATTCTACAATCCTATGATGTGTAGAATACGGGTCGTTACACCTTCCAAAACTTGCTCGGTCACTGAAGAAACCTTCCATCTTGTCCAAACCAATCGACCATGAAGATCTATTTGTGTATTTGCAGTGTCTGTGCATGCAATCAGCTCAGTCTTAATCTGTGAAGAAGACTGGATACAACGACCAGTTTATTATGTGAGCAAGAAATTAAGAGGGGTTGAATGCAACTATCCCAAGATTGAGAAGCTCGCCTACAGTCTGCTGATTGCATCATGAAAGGTTCGACATTACTTCCAGGCTCACTCTATCAAAATATTCACCGACCAGCCTCTTCGACAAGTTTTGCAACGAACCGAGGCTAGCGGGAGATTTCTCAAAAGGAACATTGAGTTGATCAGTTCGACCTAATTTTGTTTCGTGGAAATCCATCTAGGGGCAAGCACTAGCCTATTTCATAGCCGAATTTGCTACTCCGGAGGAAGACGACTTGGAAAATAGTACCGAACCTTCGGATACAGAGCAGAGATCAGGCACCTGGATACTGTACACGGATGGGATTCGTAATGATCGAAGCTCGCGTGCTAGCATAGTATGCTATCTCCTGAAGGGATGTCGGTCTATTATGCCCTGAGATTAGATTTATTGAAAACGAATAACGACTCCGAGTCTGAATCCCTGATTGCCGGGCTCAAAATCGTGAGTGACTTAAGAATAATATCGCTTGAAATTTTATGTGATTCACAACTTATTGTATTTCAGGTTTAGAAAGAATATTAGACTAAAGGAGTTTGACTTTCTGCCTTTTTCAAGCAGGTCGAAAGATTGCTACATGACTTTGATCGATATAGCATCTCCCACATTCTCAGAGAGGAAAATCAAAAGGCAAATAGGTTGAAAAAACTCACTAGTTCTGACAACCCGAGTGAAACAGAGCTAGTTTCTATAGAGACTCTGGGTATTTCTAGCAACGACCAAATAGAGGTCGACCAAGCAGAAGTTGAGCCTGAAAGAGAGTCTTGGATGCCTCCTAGTAAGAATTATATCCTACATGGAAATCTTCTTGAAAAAATAAAGACGAGTTATTATGCAGTAGGCTTTTAGGTACGCTATTCAGCAAGACCAACTCTACATAAGGGGTTTCTCTGTGCCTATGTTTCGGTCTGTAGCCAACGATGATATCAAAAGGATATTGAGAGAAGCGCATGAAAGGGAATGTGGTGCACACATAGGAAGGAAAACTCTGCTTAAGAAAGTGCTACGATATGGATACTTTTGGCCGACTGTTAGCAAGGATGTATCTAATTATTCTAGACGATGTGATAAATGCCAGAGGTTTGCGCAGATTCCACGATCCCCACCAACAAAGCTCACTCAAATGGTCAGCCCTTGTCCATTCTCCATGTGGGTGATAGAAATCATTGGGAGCCTTCCAATTTCAAAAGGAGGTGCAAAGTAAGCGATCGTGGCAGTAGACTATTTTACAAAGTGGGCGGAAGCCGAACAGACGACCATGATCACAACAAAGAGAGTCATTAACTTTATTGTTAGAAATATCATATGTCGACATGGGATACCTCGAACTATTATCACAGATAATATGACTCAGTTCGACAGCTCAGAATTTAGGGATTTTTGTGAAAGATATAGTATCGAGAAGAAATACACCGCCTAATGGGCAAGTCGAAAAGTTCAACAAAATTATTAAGCCAATTTTGAAGAAACGATTGGAATGAGCTAAAGTCAAGTGGGTCAACGAGCTCCCTTTAGCCCTCTGGGCATATCGGACCACCCATAAGAATACTACTGGGCATACTCCCTTCGCCCTGTCTTACAGATCAGAAGTTGTTATTCCCATCGAGCTTGAAGTTCCTTCCAATAGAACTACGTACTGCGATCTGTTATCAAACAAAGCCCTTCTCTTACAATCATTAGACATAGTTGATGAGAAAAGAGAAGAAGCAAACCTTCGTGTCGAGGCTCAACGGTGGAGAGTCGTCTGATATTACAATAAGAAAGTCCAACATAAGACCTTCGATGTTAGCGATCTGGTCCTGAAACGGGTTTTCCCTACTCCCGTACATATGGGACCCAAATGGGAAGGGCCCTATGTCATCCAACATAAGCTTAGTAATGGAACCTTCAGCTTATTGACTGTCAATGGAGAGCCTTTTCTGAGAGCATGGAATGCGGAGCACTTGCGACCTTATCTTTCTTAGAATTTTTTAGTTTCCTTACAATTTTATTTGTTTAAGTATTGTAATAATATGTGACTAATCGCCAGCGATAGTTTGTGAATAAAAGCTCCTTTCCTTCTCTGACTTATTATTGTAATGACCGAATGTTGTGATTCAGCCGATGTTAGGTTGAATGCTGACACCCCGACCTACCGACCCATGATATAATGAGTCGACCTCGTTCGGGAACCAGTAAGGAATCTGGGAAGACTAATCCCAAGCTTAGCATTGACGCTCGAACTTTCGGATCCCATTTTTTTGATTAGAAGTGAGGGTGACACCGATACAAACAACATGACTGACTATTTAAAAACAACTCTAATTATCTCGACTTGAGAAGGAGTATAAAATTACGGACGAGTGCGAAAGGTGCACCCCGACTTAAAACCGCTCGATCCTTAAGAAATCTAATCCTCAATGACTAGAGGAGGAGTATAAAAGACTTGTATATCCCTAATCATGATTGATCAACTCACATACTGGTCGAATCGATCTTGGGACCGAAGGGGAGACTCGGTGCTTGAGCCAATCCCTCATGACACTGGGGACATGAGGATAAACAAGTGATATGACTATAAGTTATGCTTAAGCCATCCTCAGAATCTTAGATTGATAGGGGACATTAACTTCGTCCCCTTACGATTTTCATAATACTTGGGCTCATTAACAATACAAGTGTATGAAAACAAACAAATATTGTTAAACGTCATCACAAGTTTTGCTTACAAACTAAACCTTATTTACAGGTACATCAAATTTTTTCCACAAAATGAGAAACTTGACAAAGAAAAAATTGCGAGGGCCGCACTCACGTACAACATCCAAAGGGCCATTGACACACCTAACAACTAAAAGGTCCTATACTTGGGGTGGCTTGTCACCACGCTTCTTCATGTCCTTCAACTCTCTCCTCAAACCAACATTCTCTTCCATTCTCCTCCTGACCACTTCACATACCTGTTTTTCATAAGCATACATCGCATCATATTGGTTCAGTGCAAAGTCAACATTCGACTTAGTTTGGTCGTGCAAGTTCAAAGGAAACTGTTACAACAGAGGGTCGGCTCAATTCCAGCAAAGTAAAGACCCGGAAAGAGTTTCTCCATTTTGGTATGTTCAATGGATGCCCTCTGTCGACTTGAATTGTCCAGCTCATTAGGACTTCTTTCAGGATGATTGGGAAGAGGGATCAATTAATGGTCATATGGTCCGACCTGCTGCTCCTCAAGAGAAGGGTTGACCAGAAGAGTGAGATGAATGGGGGCAACTTAATCAGCGACTTTGTTACCGTCCTTGGGAATGTTATCCCCAGGATGTGGCAGATATCGATGCTCTGAAGGTTTAGATTCATCTCCTTTTTCACTAGACTTACCCCTCTTCCCTTCCTTATCCTTATAACCTCCACTTTCCTTCTATTGCCTCTTCCTCTTTTTAGCTTTCTTTTCTTTTTTCTTTTTCTTCTTCCTCCTCTCTTCCTTATCTTTCTTCTCACAATCGTCATTCCCATGATCATTTTCCTGCCTGACTTGCGGTGAGATTGATCCAGCGGGACTACCTCTATTTAAAAGGGAATCAAAATTGGTGTGGTAATACCCCTCATTGATCGCACTTGTATAAAGGAAATGAAATGTTAGTCGATATACATATGAGAAAATAGACTGTGACAAACAGTGCTAACGCTATGTATATAAGGCTTCTTCTAAACAGACCTGAGCTTGAAACACGATAGGTGTCTCCTGTAATTGTTGGGTCGATCAGTATTAATACCTAGACTTTGTATGGAAAAAGTCCTCCAGGTCCAGATTTTAGGAAGAAATAAATGCATCAGGCATGTCCACATTATCTAATTCTTTGAAAGGGGGTCCGACTCTTCATCCCGGGGACTATGAACGGGAGAAGGATTTACTCCCCCGGCAGAATCTTCTAGTTGTTGGTTGATAAATTCCCCCTCCATTAACTCTGCACAAACCTTTTCTGAAGCATCAGCCTCCGGTTCCTTCTGCGCTGATACTAGGTCGGACTCTTAGCGTAGTATCTTATAAGCCACCTTCTTCATCTTGACTTGATGACGAGTATTCTTTTTTCCTCCAGACGAGGGATGAACAGACGACCCCTCGATTGGGTTCGTGACCTTGACATCGGTCGATCTCTTTCGGGGAAGGTGCATATCCAACTTAACATCGTGCGAAGAAGAACCCTTACTGCTTGAAGGCCCTAATGACCTTTCTTATCCAAGAAACGAAAATAATGAAGGTTTTCATCGGCGAGCACATCCCGGTTGGTATTTGAAATAGAACCCATGATGCTTAGTGTTCCTCAATTTGCTGGAAATACCCTCAACGATCTTCCGGTTATATACTGCCTCAAAATAAAGAAAGGAGGGAGGTTGTTGTTTTAAGTATTTAAAGTGGAAGAAGAATACTATGTCATCAAGTGAGGGGACCCAATCCAGATACTTCATGTACAAAGCACACAAGGATAGAAGATTAATGTATCCAATCAGATGAAGCTGCATAGGTTCCAGATTCATTTACCTCAGGAAATCGAGTATGAACGAAGAAAAAGGAGGGATGGCCCCGGCGATGCACATTGGACGAGAAAGTGCCATGTAACCATCCGGTGGATTGTGAGGACGACATGATTCCTCCACAGTACAGGAATCGACCCATGGAAGCTTATGCCTCCCACTTAAATTTTCTAACTGTTTCTTGCTCAGCTGACCGACTCAGGAGTCAAGAGGATTCCTCAGAATATTAGTATCAGGAAGAGTATCAGATGTAGCTTCCATGCTACTTGATTCTACAATTTCCATAGCATGAGGAAAATCGACCGATTGACCATGAGTGTCAGCATTAAGTTCAGGTTCGGAGTCGGTCCTAGAAGTAGATGCCGAGGGACTCCCCAAGTCTATAGCTGTGGTCATGGCCTTTTCTTCTCGGCCTCGAGTGCACGAGTACTACGTCGTTCCGACATTATGAGTTATGCTGCAAAAAAAGGAAAGCATCGGTCCGGTTAAGGAAATCATAGAATCTCAACATGTACATTTACAAACGTGTTAGAAAAGGTTATGGTTCAAGTTAAAAGCCACAATCATGAGTGTATCTAACTTCAGGACCCCCGGTCGTAAAGGAGCCGACCGGTAACCTTGCCGACCCAAGGTTGAGCGATACTCTAAAAAATGATGAGAAGAATAATTCAACCTACGATGCTGAATTAATGGACATTGATTTTTAGCATCATCCTCTATCTTCTTCCACTTGACCACATCGAGAGCCATTATCCCTACCTGCTCATACCCATACTATCGTTCTTTCTCTCCTATTACCACGTGTCCTAGATTTGACGGTGCTTTGAAATTTGAAAAGTTTTGAAAGGCGGGTCATTTTTTCACAAAAACAATCCATCCTCATCCCAATGGCCACCGCCTACGTTGTCAGCAGTATGGATGACCATCGTCGTATCATCAAACCACTGTTTCGGTGGGTTCAACGCCGACAACCCAATTTGTAGATCATACGGAGTGCAAGTTGAGGCAGAAAAGAAAAATTAGAAAAAATTTGTGTGCAAAATCAGTGCTTAAAGATTGAGAAAGAAGAACATTTATACATGCAGAAGAATCGGAGAGGAAGATCTTGATTATATGGCAAAAGAATTTTCCTCAATATTTCCAAAGCAACGAAATCAACTATAGCAAAAATTAAAAAGTGAACAAGGACTGTGGGGTTACCTTTTATAATAAAGCAAGAGGACTCTTCGTCTTTTGTGGATGTGATTGTTGAACTAGGAATGGGGCTGAAGTGAAGATTCGCTACTGAGCCAGATCGGATCAAATAGGCATGTGACCACAGAAGCTTTATTGTTACCCGAACTGATTGTTGGTTCCCAAGACATCTAGTCAGCCCACGGACCCTATGATTTATAAAAAAGTCCTTCCAGACGATACAAATACACGTACTTCCAATTTGTGTTGCGATGAGAAATAATCCAGAATATTCAAAGCATGCCCTGTTCTTAACACGACATACTTTATGGGGGGAAAAGTGTTGACCGACCTTTTGGCAAGGCCGTCAAGATTCATTGGCACTGAGGGATCGGGCCCAAATGACGAGAAAGCCCGCGTAATCCTAGCTATGAAACTAATCGACTCAGGGGTTAGTCGACCGAGGCCTAATCAGTGACACTGGGGGTACGAGGACCCAACGTGTGAGCTAGTTGGAACCCGCGACTTTCGAAACAACTAGATTAGATTCGTTTTAGCACTGTGCCAAATATCCCCTTGAAGAATCGGTCTTGATTCTATTAAAATGCAATTAATCATCCTTTTGTGATGAGGTCATAAGCCATCTGTCGTAGCCAATTCAAATCACGTTGTTATCTAGTAAAAGAACTCATCTCCAGGATCTCCTAAAGTCTTGGATCAAAGAACACGTGTCTTATCCAATTCAAATATTATATCATCTATAAATATACCTTCTGGACTCAGAAGAAGGATCTTTTGGCATCTGATTATATCACCATTGTAACTATTCGACTTTAATAAATTATCTTATATAAGAAGAATTATAAAGTGGGTGTAGGCTCGTTAAAGTCGAACCACTATAAATCTGTGTCTGATCGCTCTTTCCTGCATTTTTCATTTTATTTGTCTTCATTTAATCTCTATAAATTTATCTCTTGGGTGTTGTGCCAATTTTTGGTGTCAACAATGGTCTTCTATTATAAATACCCGAATTTGGGTTTTAGGATTTCTATTATCGCTAGTGTGGATTTTTGGTCTTCTATTATAAATTCCCGAATCTGGGCCATGGGATTTCTATTATTGATAGATGTGGAATTATGGTCTTATATTATAAATTTCCGAATCTAGGCTTCGGGATTTCTATTATTACCAAATGTGGATTTCTGGTCCTCTAATATACATACTCAAATCTGGGTTTCGAGATTTATATTATTCCAAGGTATGGATTTCTAGTCTACTATTACAGATACCCGAATACGAATTATAAGATTTCTATCTATGCTTCCGGAAGAGGATTTTTGGATTTCTATTTTAATACCCTAAAGGTCTTGAGACTGTGATTCTTATTTCCTGAAAAAAGGGTTTTCAAGATTCTACTACACAAACTTAAGTCAAAGCTTTGAACCTTGTCCTCGTATTTTCAAATGGATACTCTGGACTTATAATACTTTCAAAAATGAATTATTATATTTGCATTGTTCAAATGTATGAATCAAGATTATGGATATTTCCATTCTCATTTCTAGAAGAGGGTTTCTGAACTTCTATCATCATGACTAAGTATGAAATTCGGGACTACTGCCTTATTTCCAAAAAGAAGTTTTTTAAATCAATACTCGGGTTGGTATCTCCGGACTTCTATTTGAAGCGTTCTAACAAAGGTAATGATTTCTCAACACCTCATACAAGGAGGTTTTCTAAACTTATATACGCAAAATTGTTATTTATTATTCCGGTGAAATATAAAGTATGAACGATCGTATTATTCTACCACGGGTTTCATCAATTACTTGATTTTGATCTAGATGGTGTCTCGCTTAAGATGAGCAATTATTGTATACATCCTACTCTAAGAAAAAGACTAACTTAAAAAGGGAATGTGTTGAATTTCATGCAGAAAAATGCAAGAGAAATTTCGAATGTAGATATTCGAAACAAAGACAAAGGCCATGCATAAAACACTGAATATGCAAACCACAAGTTTATTTACCAAAACATGTTGCAAAATGGTTATATCCAGAAGATGGACAACAACATTTTTATAAGAATTCTAAATATTTCGTAATCAAACCCCTAGAAACATGATTACAAGTTATTTGAATAAGCCCAAAGATGGGAAACCGCTTTCTTAACCTTGCTCAAAGAATTAACAGAGAAAGTAAGCATGAAATCGAAGGGGACTCCAGATCCTTCAGAAGTATAAGCAGGAGGACATTTATAATAATCTCATTTTCCAGTAGGAGGACTATAATAAGCCCAAGATAATTTCAAGGGGTATATTCGAATCTCCTTTAAAAGATCATCCTTCTCTCCACCCAAAAAGTCAAAGTGAAGCCAAGGACATTGGGTGTAAATCTTTTAAAGATCTCTACAAAGCAATATCTTACCAATTTTGAAGATTTGATAAGTAAAGATTTTTCAAGGTATTCTTTCTTCAGTCTAACGAAGCTTCCTAAGAAATCCCTAGAAAGTAAACCCGTCGTAGGGAGAGGGTTTTGAAAGAAATATCAAGAAATCAAGAAAAGAAAATTCACTATAGTAATATTAAAAGTCGAATGGACACATATATTATAGATATTCTTCTTGTTCATACAAAATAGATCTTTTGAAGGTTTCAGATACAAATATATTTTTATTAAATTTAAGCTTGTCTAAGGGTAAATCTCCTGGAATTGAATGAACTCGAGGAAGATTCCAACAGGTTCTTGGATGGAGATCAACACCGTGATCATATAAACATCTTCTATAAAGTCGTCTGAGCAAGCCTCTGCTAAGGTCACTTAAAAAAGAAAAATATACGGTTTTATATCTACTATAAAATTTATATAAAAGGTCCACCAAGATGTCTCTATCTTTAATTAACATCCAGAACAGGGTTGTTAATTCAGCATTCTCTTTCAAAAGTCTCTCACATTGCAGCCTAGCAATCCTCAACGTGGGAGCTGCCTTTTTTTCCTTAAAAGGACAATAGTCTAGCGGCACTTTTATCAAGCCGATGGTATCTATCAGATAAGGTGTTATATTCACTCATTTCCGTACTTAGCTCCCCAGTGAGACGAGCTACTTCGATCACACCCTTTCGAGTTAGATGTGCTTAAGATCTTATTTTTTCATCTTCGTCTAATCGGGAGGAAAGAGGATAACTATTGAAAATATGAAAAAAAAAGACATTATAAAAAGTTACCATATCTTAGAAATTAAACCGGAAGATTAGTGGGTCTCAACATTTTTAGTAATCTTTGAGCCCAAACTTATCTCCTTCTCTTGTGTGCCGAATATGTCAAGAGTTCCAGTTGGAATGGCATCATTATCAAGAGTCTCAAAATTGATACTCGGCATTTCATCCTGACCATTGGAAACTTGAACGATATCATTAGCATCATTAAAGTTGTCACTGCAATTGCCTTTATTTCCAGTAATGTCGTAGCCTTTACAACTATAGCTGTCATCATTAATGCAGTTAATGTTTGCTACTATAACAACATCTTCCTTACCATAAGCATCTTACTCCTCTACGGGAAAGTCATCTATGAACATTACTTTGCCACATCAATCTCCTCTCTCTCTCAGAAATGACGGTTTCCTTTTTTACCTGGTTTATCTTTATCATAAACCTTTCTACCAAAAGTGGATCAAGAAAAAAAGCTTAAGTTAAGGTATCATCTTCTGTTGTCTACATAAATGAGCAGAAATGCATCCTCAGACGAGTTGGCCATGATCTCGTCCAATGTGGTTTGGAGGAAACAAGAAAGCCTTTATTTGGCATCGGGAATCACACTAACAGCTTTTGTTAGGGAAGCACCATTCTTCTCGAGCTTCCTCCTAAGGAAGACATTCTTCTCCTTAAGAAGAGAATTTTCTTCTTGAAAAGAAGAATGACCAGAATCAAGTGCAGTGATTTCCTCTTTAGTTCTTCCCAAAGTCTTGTTTAAAGCTTTAATTTCTCTAGTTAAAGATAGATTGATTCTCTTCTCCTCAACTACTAAAGATTCTGCTTCAACAAGAGCAACTTCTAATGACTTTTGTTTCTTCATCGCACCCTCTCTAGCATTGGTAAGGGAAACAACCTCTTCTTTCAAGAAAAGATATTCTTACTTAAGCTTCAAAAAACTGGAAGAAGTCACGGTAACACCTTCTCGCAATAAGAATCATAGTTTAGTGATCTAAAGAAAGAAATATATAACAAAAATGAAGGACACAATCGCAAGACCACATGAAGTAGGAAGTATGAATCATATCGAGAGTTGTTGCTCGATTAGAGATTGATGATAACTTGATAAATCAGAAATGGAAGTTGGAAGAATAATATCAGAAAATGGAGATGAAGTCATAATCCATTTAGCCAACTTGTCAAAGCCTTTAATAACTGAAGGTACAGAAGGTCCTTGAGAATTGAGGTCTTCAGAAGAAGAAGAAAGTCCCATTGCATGGTAGATCATGGTAAAAACCTCAGGAGTTTCAAATAAATGGATATTTGTTTGAGGAGCAACCTTTGGAGAAGTAGTTATGGGAAAATCAACATCCGCATCAGGACAAGGGATTTGGTTCGTAATATCCTTGGATCCCTTGCATGAAGAACTCTTAGTGACTACATCTACAAGTTTCCTTTTAGCAGCTTCTCGAGATTTGAGCATGTCATCCCTCAAGGAAAAGGCTCCTATTTTTGGAACCAGGGAAGGTGAATTGATCTTATTTGGTTCGGAACAGACGACATCTAATGAAACATAAACAAAGTATATCTTACAAACGGACCAGAAAATTAAAGCTACTAACAATTTTTTGAGTTGCTACATGAATCGCTTACCGTGGACGTCATGAAATATTGGAGAATTTGAAGAAAAAGGAGCATTCCTCCCCGTAGATAGAGAAAGAATTACCTTATTAAAAGAAATCAAGGGAGGTTGACCAATAATATTCTGACCTATAGGGAGAAGAGTGTGTTTCTGAAGGACACTTAGTGTTAGTAAACAAGGTCTATTACCCAAATTTTCTGAAGAAATGTTAAGAAGGTCTACGAATCTATTTCCTGCAAAACTGGGAAGCTTGGGAGTAGAATTTGAAATAAAATCAGTATATGAGCACACATATGGATAATAAGTGTACGATGAGTAACAAATAATAAGTAAGAGATACGGTCAAAAATTCATACTCGGAGTATTGAAATTTCTAGAAATACCTGGAGGGCAACGCATGAAGAAAAATTGAGTCTCCTAATATTTAAATCTAATGGCTCCTTCAGATAGCAATTACTTCGAAGATTAGCACGAAAAATTTGGTAATTCACATCATTAAGTTTGGCGGGGCGAATCAAGTAATCAAGAAGTGGGGGGATCTAAGGAAGGGTTACCATATTCCAATGAAAAAAGCTCTAAACCTAAAAGGTAAGTATAGGTACTAGGAGAAAGCTAGATATAAGCAATGTTCAAATATTGAAGGAATTTGGCAATAAAATCTGGGAAAGAGACAAAACCTCCGTGGCAAATATGGATGGCAGTATAAGCAAAATACATATGAGGAGGGGACATGATTGTGTTAGTTATACTTGGAGGAATGACTTCCACCCAAAAATGTTGAAATCCTGAAGAATAGTATCAACTTCCTTTTGCGAAGTAATCAAGGAGTGTTTTTCAATAGCCCCTTCTTCTTCGAATACAAGGGTTCAAGTGGTAAGATGGAACTTTTGGTGGGCTTAGTTGCTATATGTTTCTTACCTATGATGTCAGGTATTATCTACCCATTTCACAAATCACATGCATAAGAGCCAAAGAAAGAAAGATTCACATAAAAATCAACGTAATTTTGTTTCGCATTCTTTCAAAGGCATCTCAAAGTAACGACATTTGCAATTGAATCATGTAATATATGCTTTCATAAGAATGAGAAACAAAGGAAATATTTAAATATTTATCAATTAAATCAAAGTTGATTGGCGGAGGTCGATTTAGCAATGAAGCTGAAACCGATTTACACTAATCAATTCGGTAATTGGATCAACTAAGTCCATTAGAACCACCTGATAACTAATCAGGTAATTAAATTGGATAATTAAGATGATACGAACTAGAAACTTTCTGAGATCATCCAATCATAACCTAATAATTATGTACGAATTTGGCTTGTTTAAATAAACATTAAGGTTCTGATGATGATCACGGAATAAAACTAGTAAAAGATTCGAACCATTTCGAAAGAAATAGGATCAAACTTACTTCGATTAATGTGAAAATATATCCCAAGAGCTATATATATGTTGAAATTATTGATGCTTGCACCATAAAAATTTTAAATGTAGGAGATTGATGAAGAACAAATGAAACTTGCATGGAAAAGTACAACATGAGAAAGCGGCATGAGTATTTAAAAGCAGGTGTTTGAACCGCTGACTTGTAAAGTCAGGAATACTCCTTTACTAGGGGGGCTAAATGTTATCACAAGAATTTGACATCAAAACCGAAATAGGGTGAAGGGGTATCGTAATAGAACCGACAACAGAGTAAAAGCCTGGAAGGTCTTCTATCAATATCAAAGCATGAGGTGGAGTCAGAACCGGAGGCAATGGTCTTAGGAAAGAACCAAGCCGACACTGAAATCTTGGAACCATAACAATGAAACCAAAACAACAAGTCGACCCCAAGGATGTAGAAGGAATCAGCGAGGATGGCACCGGAACATGGACATTGTAGATATGCTATTGGCACCAACGAAAGGGAACAAACAATTTGGTGCCGATACCAAGAGAAAATTGCAATAAAGGTACGTTATTGATACCAACATGCAATAAGCAGTTGGCTTGATTTCAATATTGAACAACGAAGGTAGATTTACAAAGCCAATACCAACCAACGTAGGGTTAGAGCATGAAAACAATACCGGGAGTTGTACACTAAGCAAAGAAGGCGGAACCAAATACTGAAACTCGGTATCGTTGGGGACAACACCAAACACATGGAATAAAAATCAATTAGTTGGCACCAGATACATAGGCCGGAAGGGCGAAACTGAAACCAAATTCAAGTGAGACCTAAACCAGATTCACAAAAGAAGAGCACAAGTCAGTAGCAAGGATGTTAGAGCAAGAAAGGCTATAAACGCAATCAAGCTTAGTATCGATACCACTATACAAGGGAGACATAGCACATATGACAAGAGATGAAAGCGAGTACTAAAACCAGAGATATAGGACTATACCCAGAGGATTGAGGCGAAAGCAAGGCTTTCCACCTAATCGCTACCAAAGGGGAACCAAATCTTCTATAATAAGACCCCAGGGGTCACATTTTTGGGGGACTTCTCCTCCGTACAAAATCTTGTACTCAATTCCTAAAGTTTAAACCCTAATTTAGAAATCAAATTGGGGATTTTTCATGTAAATTTCTATGTACTACCTCAAAGTGATCAATAAAGGAGATACTTAGCACTCACAACCAATTACACTTGTTGTTTAACTATTACTTTGAATTCAATCCCTTAAATTGGAAAAGATTGTCGATTTATCCCCAATGAACTTTTAGCTCTAACTAGCAATGATCTTATGAAGCCCTTATCCTAAGATAACATTTTCCTAAGTATTGAAGCGTGATACTCACCTCTTGAAGGAAGAGTAACTAATCTTCATATTTGGGACACTAATATCTAGGAAACAGTGAATTAAGTTGCGATTAGGAGAACTAAAATTCCACCTAGGACATACCATAACCCTACATTTTTGTTTTGATGATTTTTTATTGTTAACAAGAAGATCTTCTCAGAGCTTGTGTATTGGATTTTAGAGAATAGCGGGAAGATCATCTGCATTTAGTCAAGTTTTTTATAATAATAGTTACCACTAGAGTATTGGACGACACCGTATGATGCATCGTATGGGAGACCGTGTAATTCTCCATCTTGTTGGTTAGAAACCGGCGAGAAGTTGGTACTTGGGCCTGAGATGATAAGAGGAACTACAGATAATATTGAAGTAATTCGACAATAAAAGAAGGCAACCAAAGATTGTCAGAAAAGTTATGTCGACAAGCGACGGAAGGACTTGGAATTCTCAGTCGGAGATTCGGTATTTGTTAAGATTTTACCTCTATGGAATGTTGTTCGTTTTAGGAAGAAAGGAAAGTTAGCACCAAGATTTGTTGGGTCGTTTCCGATTATCGAGCGTATTGGAATGCTCGCTTATAGATTGGACTTACCTGAGAAGATGGCGAGTGTGCATAATGTTTTTCATGTATCGTTTCTATGGAAGTTCGTGGATGACTCAAATTTTATGGTATCTCCTGATTAGTTTGAAGATTTAGAGATCAAACCTGAAGTTTCTAGGCCTCGTAAGCCACTTCGCATCATGGAGAGTGACACGAAATAGCTTAGGAGGAAGGTGGTTGAGCTAGTCAAGGTATAATGGAGCAAGGATGAAGATGTTTGCACATGGAAAACGGAAGAGAGTATGAAGTTGACCTATCCAACTCTTTGAGTGGTATGTCCCATATATCGTATCTCACTTATACCATTGTATCTTGTACTACTACTATTAGAATTTCGCATGCTAGCATTAGGTTTTGATTGCATGGATGGTTGGATGCTAGATTGGATGGTAGATTGGATACTCGTGGATGGTAGGCATACGGGATATTGTGTTTGATCGTGTTTGCTTGGGATTTCAAGGGCGAAATTCCTAAAAAGGGGAGAATGTAACGACCCGTATTCTACATATTAACCAATCGTAAAATAATTATATTATATTCCCTGGTGGTTGGACCATTCTCAGAATTGAATATGTTGTTCATGGGGATGTGAGACATATCCATGATTTTTATCGAATTCAAGTATGACCATTTTCCCCTTGAGTTTACTATTTGGGCCATAGAATTCGATAAGGATTGAATCAGGTGTTGAAATCGGTCTCATTGGATTAGAATGGTGATTTACAATTTCGTAGAGTGGTCATATTAAGTATTTGGTTCAGCGGTTTGGGAGTAATTGCTATTTTAAGTTTCAGCTGTAGTTAGACTAATTAGTAACTAATGGGTCGATTAGCTAAGCCCATTAGACCAATGATCTATAGATATAAATAGGGATGTTCGGGGAGAGGATTAGGGTTCTCTCTTCATTCGAAACTTTAGGTTAGGGGTCTGTGATTCTCCGGTTCAACCTAAAACCCTAATTCTTCATTCTTTTCATACCAATTCATCATAGATTGCATCTCAAAGGTAGATCATCATCAAAGAAGATTAGATCACTTCAATTTGGTCAATTTTGAGGGGTTTTCTCCTGCTGTCCAGATCAGATCTCGTTGGCTTTACATTGGATTTAGAAATTGGTGAATGATAGATGTCTCTCACACGGAAACTACAGATTATATGGGTAAATTAGGATCAAATTCATATGTATATGCTAAATTCACCCTAGATCTGATCATATATGTTAATTTCATATTTTGACGTCACAAGGAAACCTAATTTGATCATGTTAACCGGATAATTGTTAGATTAATAATGTTTATGCATACGTTTAGATCCATATCAATCTAGATCTCATGTTTATGATATGTTTATGCCATTATTGTGATTTGTTCATGTTTGTGTAATCAGTATTGTATGATTTGATGTTTGTTCTGATTGATTTGATTGTGATGTTTGAGTTGTCGTTAGAATTGTTTGTCATAGATCTTAGGGCTGAAGAACAGAGCAAATCAAAGGTTTAGATGCTCGAATTATAACGAAACTTGGCGGAGGGGCTCTGGAAGATGATACAAGGAGGCTCAGATTTTTTGAGCTAAAAATAAGCTAAGTGTCTAGACTGGTACCGGTCCGTATGGATCGATACTGATCCATCATGAAGCGATGGATGGCGATGAAACTTTTGGGGATGCATCATGACGGTAAATCGAGGCTGTCTGTAAAATTTCAAGTCATTCAGAGTTGTTTAGGGATGGGTCGAGGATTGATTATTCGATACTTGGATGGACGAACAGAGGTTTCTACGGCAGTGTCGAAATGTTTGGAAAATGGACCGGTGAATGATCTCGAGACATGGATGAACTAAAGCCAGTTATTTAGTGAATTTTCGCTAATAATATGGACCGGTACCGGTCCATAATGGACCGGATGTCGAGAGGGGAGTCGAAATTTTGAGGGTTGAATTGTGATGACTTCTAGGGGTTGCTGGTGAAGTTTGGTGGCGAACGAACTTCAAACGATCAATGTACAACTCATGATGAATGATGCTTCGATTGTGAACTCAAGATGGAGTGGTCGGAGCTGGATTGATGTGATACTAGTTGCATGATGATGTACGAACCAATAAGTCGATAGGTCAACTCAGGTGGGAGTTAATCAAGGATGATAATGGAATCAATTTGAGAGGTCACTCGAACTACAGATATGATCGCCAAGAAGAAAGACTCGACAGATTTGAAGCGCCAAGGAATCGTTGGTAATCGGAGTGTTCTAGCAAACCCAAAGCAAGAGTATCGTTGGATGCCCTGGGATCAAGAGGGATCGTCTACCCTGGGCAGTCATGGTAGGCCTAGTTGTCTTCGTTGAGTAAGGAAAACATACGAGTCACGATGGCATATGGTAGTTTGGCTGGAATCGGGGTTTTCCATTAGTCCTTTTGATTTTTTTTAAAGCAAGTTCAATTATCAATGGATTCAAGGCTGTAGATGGTGATAACTAGGATATTGGATGTTATGGTTGATTGTGTGTTTTCTTCTCAATTTTTTCTGAGTAGGCTATCACTGTAGGATATCGAAGAGATGCAGGATTTAGGTTGTTAACTCGATGGTTGTTGGACAGATTAGATGATTGAACTATCCATACTCCTATTATCCTATGTAATTATTATTAGTTATTCTATCGCTCACTAAGACTGTTGTCTAACTCAAGGTTTTATGTTTACCTCTTATTACCTTGGGTTGTTCATCAATGTTGTTGATGAGAAGACCAAGTAGCAGGTAGTAGGTTTGGTGTCGACGATGTTGTGCGATGACGAGCAGGAGACCGACATACTATTACTACCTACTATTTAGATGTTTCTTTTCTATTTCCGCTATATGTCGATGGTTATTGATACTCCGAGGGATATAGTGAGGCATATTGTATTCAAAGATTCATGTACTAAGATATGTTGTACTTGAGATCATATGGCTTTATGAAGATTTGATTTTCAATTCAGTTACACCTCACTACTATATCATATTGTATATTTTATAATTATTTATTATCCAAGCGCTGTGAGTTATACGACAGGTTTCATTTCAAGTTATTTTTCCTTGATGATCGTCCCATATCAACCTAGCACGTCATACAATGCACCTTTTCCTTAGTTCGATGCAGGAGGTATGGGGCGGTTGTCACAAACTGAAATGCTCTTGCCTAAGACTTTGATTTTAGGTTGACTTAAGTTGACCGTGATATTGGCAAATCCTCTTTTGAATAGTTCCTCACTTCTAATACTTCCACTCGGTCCAAATATAGTTGTCGATGGATGTCATACCTTGATTTGACTATAATCAACGTAGAGCTTTCATATTGAAGATCCATGATATTATCAAGTCGAGAGAACTATGTAACACATCCACATTGGTATTTTCTATTCGACCATAGTCATATTAACCAACTAAAAACTATTAAGTTAGTTATTCTGTAACAACTCGTATTTTTGAATAACATGTTATAACATAAATCAAGGCAGAATTAAACTGTAAAATCTGAATCAAGGGAAACGGTTGTGCCATTGCGTTCGTCTCGGAAAAATACGCGAAATAGAGTCCGAGTTTTCGAAAATCGGAGTCCGTATGACCGAGATATGGCCTCGCGAAGTTTCACGAAAAATTCAAATTTCAAAACAGATTCAAATTTCAGAAAATCAGGGTAGGCGGGAAAAATCCCGCCCAGACCAGGTCGACCTGGGGGTCGACTGGGGAGTCGACCCCAGGGTTGACCTGCCTGGTCGGACCCAGGCAACCTGGTGCACCTATTTTGGCTGTTTTGAACTGTTTTGTTGGCTAGTGACGGGATTTCATGGCTCGGATTGAATCTAGGGTTAATCCTATGGCTAATACTATCCTAATCTTCTATAAAAAGACCCCTAAGTCTAGCCTAAATCATAATTATTCAACCTTACAACTAAACTATGTCAAATTTGTTCCTCTCATGGCCTCCACCCTCATGCTAAAATTCCTAAGTTTATTTATATGAGAGGTTTTGAGTTCATACAAGTGTTTTCAAACTTGTATGAGTGTTCTTAGTTTGCATTCAAGTCAAGTTGCAACATTTCTATTACAAAGCAAGGGTTTTTATTGATTTGGCTCAAGGGTTTTTCATTTGGAGCTTGCATATTTGGGTTTTTTTGGTGATTGCATAAGGGCTTCGTCTCAATCTTTATAATAAATATTCATTTGTGTCTTCATAGCATTGTAAGCCCTTTTCTACTTTCTTTTTATTGAACTCTAAAGTTAAATGAATGATGCAAGTTTGGGTTGATCATTGTGATATGCAAGTTTGGTTGATCATTATGTTATGCAAGTTGGTTTAATCATTATGTATGACACATGTTGCTATGTTATGCAAGTTTGGGTTGATCATTATACACATGTTATCATGTTATGCAAGTTAAACTTGAGTTTGTGAGCTTAAAGCTTCAAGCTTTATGTTAAAGGTTGCATTTTGGCAACATGGAAGTTATCATATCCCTTATGATAACTTGCATGTGAGGCTAAATGCGAACTTCTAGCAACTTCTACATGTCGTTTATCACCATGTATCACTCATATGCTAAGTTTGGTTTTATGCATGCTTTTGAAGCCTAATAATGCAATATGCAAGTATATGAACATATGTACATTTCATATGCCACCATGTTAAACTTGTGGCTTCAACACCTTTTTGTCATGATTATGCCAAGTTCCCTATTTTATCCTTTATGCGTTGATGCGATTATGTAAACGATGGGATTACGTTGGGGTTGGGTAACATTATGACATAAACATGGTTTTTATAACATGACGTGATATGTTAACTTGTAATTATGTTTTGGAAACATAATGGGCATGACACTTAGAAAATATGAGTGTGGCCAACTCGAGGTTGGGTTGAGTTTGTAGCATAAATCTACCCGGACCCGCCCGGCTTAACTAGTGGCTACAAACAATAGGACCCAATGTGAGAAGCTGGTCATGTTGTGCTCGAACCCGAGGTTAGACCAAGTTGTTGTGTAAATCTACCCGGACCCGCCCGGCTTAACTAGTAACCACAACAAGGTCTAATGTGAGAGGTTAAAGCACATTAAGTTAATTAATGCCTCCTGATTAGGGTTAAGTCATGGTCCACTTAATACTTAACCAATTTGGGCTTGATGGGTTAATCGGGGTTAAGTCATGAACCTTGAGTACACTTAACCAATTTAATCCACGTTTGGATCGGGTTAACTACATTTAACCCGTTAAGAAACCCTAGTTGCGTGGTCCTTTTCAGCAGTAACCCTCTTGATAGTATCATAAGACCCTAGGACTAGGCTAGGGTGGGGCACGATTACTGGGCTGACATGTAAGCGACCAAAACAACGGCTGAGTAGGTACGCCGGTGTAGGTCCAGGCGGACTATGGTCGGGCACATAGTCCGGAGTTGGAAAATCAGGCACGAGTACCAGTAGATCTAGACTGTGCATACTTGATTGGTGTCCGAGGTTGACACCCTAGGACTTGATACACCCTAGGGTGGACCTAGCGCAGTTTAACTACATTGCATGTTTGGGTCGTATGACACCGACACTTGACGAGTTAGGCTTATAGGGAGCCGATCAACTAGACCGTGTAATTGGACCTTGATTTAGGTCACCTCATGATGTTGGGCCAAGCTTGGGCTAAGGGATCAATTCTTGTTTTTACTTGACATGTTAGAATGCTAGTACACCCGTGGTGCAAAACTTAACCTTGATTATGCGATGACACCTTTATCTATCTTGTTAGTTAATCATCATGCCAGTATGTTGTTATCCTTATGTTCATCTCAGCTTCTCATGCCAGTTAACTTTACTAGTTCATGGACAGATAGTAGTTAGGGCTTACCAGTCTTTTTGACTGACCTGTTTTTTTCGCCTCTTTTCTTCCGTTTCCCCCCCTCAGGTTCTCAGGGTGGGAACATTGGAGCTTAGCTTGGATCTTTATAGCTTGCTTACTGGATTTGCTCATGTACGGTTTTGGACATTGAGCTAGCTATGGTTTATCACTTCACTTTGGGGATAGTACTTTATGTATTTCAGTTTTTCAGTTTATGCTAGACTTTGTTTGTTGGAAAATAATGATCAAGTACTTTGTTGTAACATGACTATGGTTTTGAAATGCTAGTTTGATCCGCTGCTTTATTTACTCTGTTTTACTTATATGTTCTGTCTTGTGATATCTGCATGCATGTTTACCTTGTTTAACGCCCCTCCAAAGCCAGTGTGCTTGCAAGAGTCACCCTGGCGGAGGTGGGGTGTTACATATTCCATGGTTATCCAGTATCTATCGATGCATAATTTCTAGGTGCATAACTTCTAGGTGTCCAATACCATGCCAACATTTGAAGAGCATCATGTACTTTAGTCCTAACGGATAAATCAATATCTGTATCGATGCATCTTGACTATGAACAATTAAAATGATATATTATATTCACTGTGATAAATAACTCATAGTTACAACACTTGGTAACTACCATAATGAAATATATCATTTATGAATTTTCTATTCAGTATTATTTTAATTTAATAAAATATTTAATTAATATATTACATTAATCAAGTAAATTATAAAAATACAATTTATTTTGAACAAGATTGGTTAACGAGTTAGAGATATGTAACAAATTATATATTCATCTCTAACTCTATCAAAATTGATAGAAAATAGACGATAAAGTGAAGTTGAATTCGATGAGCAAATCTAAGTTCGCACATGAGTTAAAAACCAATAAAATCAATTAAGTTGACATCAATGAAGTTTTAATCGTATCTGATTTGAAAATTAAATAAATACGATAAATTAAAAGAAATTAGTAGGATAAAAAAAGCAATTTAAACGATATAGTAAATTTGTAAATTAAAGATGGAAATGAAAAAAGAGGTTTTTAAAATAGAATCAAATAGGGAGCGGTGTAAACTTTATCTTTGTTAATAGCTATAATTGTTATAATATATAAGAGTGAATATGCTTTTGTAATATTCTATTTAGTCCCACATCATGGGGATAAGTTTAACATCAGCTCCAAAGCCTATATATATAGGAGCCAATGTAATAGAAATAAGTGACACTTGAAGCAATAGAAATAAAAGTCTCTCCCCTATCTTTTCTGTTCTCCTTATGGCTTCTCTTTTATTATACATTCTGATTTATTTTATAACACGTTATCAGCACGATTCGATTACAGATCCAATTGTAGATCTCAAAATGGTAGGTTATTTTTCTGATTTGATTAATTTGATTTTTCAAATCTCCATTTTTCTTAGATCTCATCTCATTCTAGATTTAAATCTATTATGTTATTTCTAGATTTTTTTTAGTCTTATAATTTTAGAACTCATATAGATCTACACTTTGAGATCTGATTCTTATTTTGTTAATCATATTTCAGATTTCACTCTATTACAGATCTGGTTTTTTTTTATGTAATCATACTATTGATCACAAAATTATACTCAAACTATATATATTTGAGATCTCTACATGATTTAAAAATGAGATGTTGATTGTAGTGATTTATTTTTTGGATTCAACAAATTTTTATTCTTCTCTATTCAAATAAATTCATTGAATTTAATTTGATTTCGTTACATAATTCATATTTCCGAAGGAAATGTTGTATTGTTTCTTAGAGAAACAAATGTAAATATAATACGTATCTAGAAGATCGTATTAATTTCATATCTAATATTGATCTATCACCAAAAGTGAATTATGAAAAATAAACAAATGAAGAACCATAAAGCATATTATTTCTTTGGAATCTGAAATAATATGAACCTGAAGTTCATATGTTGAAGAAGAAAAAGAAAAGCTTTCATTTATTGAAGTTATTTTTGTTTTAGCACCTGAAGTGAATGGAAATATTAATGAAAGCATACGCGACAAACTTAATTTTTAGTATTTGAAATAAAGGTTGAGAATTTGTAATTCCTTTATCGTCAAAAGTTTGAGTTTCCATGAATTATTGAATGCATCTGTTATTTGAGATAGAAAACTTTTATGCAATATATCTCATTTGCTAAAATTACAGATGTAAGATTTGTTGCATACTGAAGATGCTATTATATTTGTATGAAGATTATATATATATATATATATATATATATATATATATATATATATATATATATATATATATATCAAGAAGAGATATTTATTTTAGGAAATCTGATTATTGAGAAATAAATTTCCTTATTAAGATATTTATTTTAATCGAGTAATATTGACCCTAAACCTAAGATGAAATTGTGTTACTTTAAGTACCATTTCTCAATTGATTCATATATTTGTAATAAAATCATTTTATTGTGACAATAGTTATATCTGAGGCCATATAAATGTTAACTACAGTTATTATTATCATAAATGCATTGGTTATTGTAAATTAAATGTTATATTTTCATGCTCAGAATATAGATATAGGTATGATTTTTTCCATGTATTTAGTTGGAAAGTAATATATGATATAATGGAAGAAATAGGTTCAACAACAACTTGAAGTTGTGTGAAGAAATTATTTTAACACTCCAAGCAACTCTTCTTGATATACATATAACAACACCTTTTCTTTCGCTGTATCGTGACCAAGCAACTCTGGACTAAAGCGCAGTAGCAAATTCAACACTCCAGATTCGCACCTTTTTTTGATTGGCTTCAAATCCGCAAGAAGGCTAGAGGCAAAGATAGGAAGGCAAGGCTGTATAACCATGTTCTAAAGAAAATTGTCGTTGTAATATGGAAGGAAAGAAATTTGCATACTTTTGAACCCTCACGCATCATGCATTACGGCTGTTGGAAACTTCTGGTTTGGTGTGACATCCGGGAGAGCCTCAAGTACTTGAAATTTACATATGATCCTGGAATTTTTGGCTTGTAATATTTTAACTTTTTAATTTTGTTCTTTCTTTCTTTTTTACTTTTTGTTAGCTTCATTAGGCATTGATATACCGTTGTTCTCTCTGTCTTCTTTTGTTTATGCTTCTTGCTATGTTGTTATGTACTCCTCTTTTTGGTATATTAATAAAGTGGAAGGGGACCACTCAACCTCGTCGGCTTTGCCAAAAAAAAAAAAAAGAAATTATTTTAACAAGGAGTTGTATAACTCAAACCCCAAGACCTGAAGTCTTAGATTATGAAAAAAAAATAGAAACCCGAAGCTTTCTTAAAAGTTGTGACATAAAAAGATTGTACTTCCAGAAGAAGTTAAAAGAGACACACACACATCATAATATGTGATAATAACATTAGATTCAATAGAAAATCTCTAAATGGGTTTCATCTAACCGACATCTTTCATGTACAGTTTATATTAAATGAATATCTTGAAGATATAGTATGCATATTAATCTCTTGAAGAGATAATTTAAAGATTTAATTTTATATAGCAAATCCAACATCTTAGAAGAGACGCTAGAGATTTTTTTGTTGCATTGCAATTACATAAATAAAAGATATGTTCCCTGAAGGAATATCATACACTTCAGAAGTAGTGATTTCTTTTCTCTCCTGAATCTTATTTTTATTTAATGCATCTAATTTTGTTACTGCATTTAAGGTTTTATATGTATTTTTGTATATTGATATGACATTTCAATAGTTCGTGTATATTTATCTCTGGAGGAGATAAGTTCATCCCAGAAGCGGTGATAAAAATATATTTTAGAGGATATTTGTATATTTGGAAACGGTAAAGTATCTCTAGAAGAGATCTGTTTATTTGAAAATAATAAAATATCTCCAGAAGAGATTTCTACAATTAAAAGTGATAAAATATTTGTAGAAAAACTTCATAAGTTTTTCCTAAAAGAGATAATATATATTAAAACCCCATAAATGGTGTTTATGGAATATCCCAGAAGCGATATTATATTCTGATATATCTATAAAAGAATTTTCATTGAAATATTTTCAAATATCAAAGACGATGATGCAAATTTAATGACTAAAGAAAATATCAATGCATTGATGAATGAGATGTCTGATCTAATCAGTTAGAAGAAGCCTGAAGCTTTATTGAAACTGTGGTAAATAATAACATTGTACTTCTTAAAGAAGTTACATCATACGCGGTAATGATAATGTATCCAAAGATTTCACATTTTTCAAAATGAGTTATATCTTGCTTATATATTTATATTTACATATTGTATTGAAGAATACATTTTGATAACTTGAAGTTTTTTTATATACTTTATTTGAACCAGAAGTTCAATATAGATTAACAACTTGAAGTTGTTTATATATTTTATTTGAACCAGAAGTTCAATGCAGTTTCAAATCAGACGTTTTGGAAAATTATGATATGATCTTTAAGATTCACATTGACATCGCTTGATAAGCAAAAATTAATGGTTGGAACCTTATAAACAGTTTGTTCAAAGATCGATAACTTGAATCAGAAAAAATATGCAAATTAATTACATATGTACTACATGGATGCATGTATATACACGTATATGTGAATATTTAATTAACAACCTGAAGTTATTATGAGCTCATATTATAAATTATGCTTATATTATTTGGTAATTCAAAAATTCGGTTGACATCAATATTGAATGACCTGAAGTCATGTGCATATTCAAATGATAAAAAATTCCTTCAAGTTACGAGACCGATGAAAGGGAATAAGCAATACAATATGAATGCATCTTATCAACTAATAAGAGCATTATCCTCCTACAATTGAAATACATCTAATGTATTTTCTAACTATAATGCGAAAATGGATCAAAAATGAGAATCCAAAGACGGTTTATTATTTAATGTGATAATATTTATCAACATTGAGGGGGAGGATAAAGGGATCATTGTTGTTAATATTTGCTAACATATAGAATTATGCAAAGTATTAAGTAGTTTGCATAAATTTCAATTATGTCCCTAATATACTTTCTCCAATATAGATTTGAATCCCTAAGCTGAAAATGTGGTATAAAAGTCAGTTCAAATTATCTTTGGAGTAAGTATAAAGATGCAAAATAAAGGAGGTGAGTGTTCCTGAAGAAACACTTAAGGGTGCTTTGAAAGAAACCCATGACATGATTGCCAAAATAACCCCAGAAGTGGATTAGGTACCTAAAGGCGCATGATAATTTTTGAGATCTCAATAAATCATGTATAGAACTAACAAGAAATAATCATCGATGATAAATTAATAAATAATAAAGCGCTTATTTATAAATGGATTAAAAATCCCATATTAGAGAGAAACATGGTTGGCCATCATGAAATTCTCCTAAATAAGATATATGGACTTGTAGTCCATAAGGTATGAACCTGTAGTTCATAAGATAAAAATAGAAATATATATATAATGATAAAAGCACATTGAAGTTACTGAAGCACCATACAGTGTCAACAACATATTATGTGCCATGAGCATTGTACTTTCAAAGATATTTGAATTGATTAAAATACTGAAAGTGTTTAAAATGCTTATAATACCCTAAGGTATAAACGATGAAAATATACAAATTCCGAAAGAATTTAAATAACTTTGGTAGTGATAAATAATGAAAAGAGCGATAAATGTAGAATACAACATTCTTTTAAGTATTATTGTGATGAAAAACTTGAAATAAGTCATGATGAGTAGATTACTTCCTGCTTTCAAGAGTTGTTGTAATGAAACTCTTAATATCCATTGAAGTGGTAATTGCGATATGCAAAACTTATTATAATATATAAGTTCGTGAAGAACATAAATATCATTTGTTATTATAAAGAATACAAAGAACATGGACGATAGATTACAACATTCTTCTAAGTATTGTTGTAATGAAAATCTTGATATACTTCAAGGTGAGTAGATTATTTCCTGCTTAGTGTTGCTGTGATGAAAGTTGTCTTATTCATCAAATGTGTATTGCAATACGCACGCCCGGTTAAAAAACAAAATTATAAGAACATGAAGTGTATTCATAAATGAATATTAGTAGCATACAAATCACAAAAGAAGGCGTTTTAAGTAAGAAAACATGCCTGAAGCATAGAAATGCACATGAAGTTTTTAAAGAAAAAATTCATTAAGAAGTAGTATCTATAAGCAATTTGAGTTATTGAAAGAAGAATACAAATTCAGAGGAAATTATTAAATCAGTGGGAGCATCCATAAGTATGTTATAATGCACTCTTTTTCCTTAACTAAGTTTTTCCCCACCATGTTTTCTTAGTAAGGTTTTAATGAGGCATTGTCATGATCCAAAAGTATCAACCAAAAAATAACATATAAAAATAAGTTATAATGTACTCTTTTTCCTTATTTAAGATTTTTCCCACTGGGTTTTCCTTATTAAGGTTTTAACGAGGCATTACATTGATCCAGAAGTATCATTCTCCTTTTGATGTAGTAAATATGACATTTTATATTGTACTCTTTTTCCTTCACTAAGATTTTTCCCATCGAGTTTTTCTTAGTAAGGTTTTGACGAGGCATCATTTTGATCCAGAAGTATCAAACATCTTTTGATGTAGTAAACTATTATTTATGAAGACAAGACAGTTTGCATGGCTCAGATTCAAATGAATTATATCAAGGATGATAGGATGGAGCACATTTCTTCAAAATTTCTCTTCACACATGAATGAAAGGATAACAAGAAAAAAGATAACAAGAAAAAGGAGAAACAAATCCAGTTTCAAGAAAAGCGGGTAGATCTGTTCTTAAAGGCAATTTCCAAATCAACATTCCAGAAGATGATGTACAAAATTGGCATGCATCAACTACATCAATAAACTAATTGAATAATGAGTTGTAAATAAGGGGGAGCATATAAAATTATGCTATAATGTACTCTTTTCCTTCACTCATATTTTTTCCACTGGGTTTTTGTTAGTAAGGTTTCAAATGAGGCATTATCTTGATCCAGAAGTACCAACCCTTACTGTAACATCGTAAAACATGTTACATAAAGATGAAATAAATTTGCACTCTTTTCCTTGTTTATGATTTTTCCCACAGGGTTTTTCATAAAAAGGTTTTTAATGGGGCATTGTTTTGATCCTGAAGCATCAAACTCTTTCAAGAAATATCACTTTAATATGATATCCATAATGTCAAACGTTGTATACTCTTTCTCTCGTTCATGGTTTTTCCGACTGGGTTTTCCTGATAGAGTTTTGAAGACAAATGACAATAGTTGTATCGACTGAAAGGATATATGCAAGCAAGATAATGATAAGGGGGAGCAATCATCATATATGTTTTAAAAGGGACAACTTCAAGATTAGCAGAGCATTCAAGATTTTGAAGATGCATATTCAAGGGGGAGTGTTGTAATATATAAGAGTGAATATGCTTTTGTAATATTCTGTTTAGTCCCACATCATGGGGATAAGTTTAACATCAGCTCCAAAGTCTATATGTATAGCAGCCAATGTAATAGAAATAAGTGACACTTGAAGCAATAGAAATAAAAGTCTCTCCCATATCTTTTCTGTTTTCTCTAATGGCTTCTCTTTTATTATACGTTCTGATTTATTTTATAACAATAATACATTTCATGTCATACCTTTTTGCTGTTAGAGTGAACTACCAATCTTCTAAAAATGTCCCTAATACCAAACTTTAGTATCACTTAAATCATGATACAATAATTAAATTTGCTTTACGAATTCAAAACGTCTATCTATAATATTATCAAATCTTCATATCATTCAAAATAAGATCTAACAAATAAAAGTTCTTTTACAAATTCAATACATCTATCTACAAATACTATTAAATCTTTATATCACTAAAATTATTATCTAGCAATAAATTATTAATCAATAATATAAATAAAAATTCAAACTTAAAAAAAATAGATGTTGCAACCTAAAAAAAATAACCTAACAACAAAAAATTTCGGTGTAAAAACACAATTAAATATTTCTACAAATCATTTTCTTTAAAATGTGCAGAACATTGGGCGTAAAGTGCGTAGCATAACGCTCGTTTGTATAATCAACAAAAAATGAATTGTAGAAATATTTAATCATATTTTTGAGTTCAAATCATGTATAGTTAATTTAAATTTGTATTCCTAAGTTACAACTTATATCCTTTTATTTCTTTGAAACTCCCGATGCGAATAACCTTTGAGAGGGTCGAAAGACCGACCAACTCCATAATGGCTTAAGTTGTGCATGGCAGTTTCAAATCATATCATCTATAATCCCTTGTACTTTTTATTGCAAGAAATTTGTACAAGACATAACTCGAACCAAGATTTATTACTAGATATTGGCATCCCTTTTCCGATGTGCGAAACATCTGGACAACTTTTCTTTTTTTGTTTGAATTTTTATTTATATTATCAGTTAATAAAGAATGAATTTATAAAAGAAGTTTATTTGTTGGATTATATTTTAAATGATATTAAACCTTGGTAATATTGTTAGAGCGACATTTAGAATTTGTAAAGGATGCAGTTACTAAGTAATATTAAGATTTTTTATTATCTACAAAAAAACATTTTTGATAGTTTATTTTAACATAAAAAAATGTGACACTGAGACTATTACAATTACTAGGATCAGCCACTTATGTCTTGCTCGTAGACCATGCTAAGGGCACTACGGAGATTTTATGACTTTTATCGGTTTCCCCTTGAACAAATTCAAAAAAAAAACTATTACAATTATTTTTATACATATTTACAAACCATTTCTCTTAAATATGCTAGATATATATGGTTCGAAGAAATAATTAACATGCAAAATGCTTGTCATCATCACATGAAAGTATGTATATGTTATACAAACAAGCAATACATCATGCTTTTCGTACGTGAATTGTTTCTGTTTAGCACATTCAATAAAAAATAGTTTGTAAAAATATTTAATTATATTTTTAGGTTGAAATCATTTATTATTAGTTTAAATTTTATTTTTAGGTTGCTGCATCTATCTTTTTAAATAATAATTTTACCCTCTCTATCCACTACATTATATAAAGTATTATTATTTAATTTGGAACTTCTGATGGAAATCAATGGTGATTAGAAATGTGTAACCAAATCGAGATATAGCTGATCATTGCCCCTACACACATACACGCACGCCTTATGCGTGATAATGGAACATGTTTCGTGTGCAATTACTTTTCTGCAAATTATATTTGTTACACATCTAATTGAAATTGGCCTGAGCAAATTTTTAATCATATTTTTTTGTTGAAACCATGTGATGTTAGTTGAATCATATTCTAAATTACGACTTCTATTTTTTTGGTTAGTTTTTTTATTAATTATTGGTAATATTTTAAGTAATGCTGCTGGTGGTACATAGGGGTGTAAACGGGTCGGACCGGACCGGACGGAGGTGTGTCCAAGCTCTGTCCTATAAGAATTCGGACGGACACGGACCGGACATCATATAGTCTCGGATCGAGCCGGACAACGGATTGTCCTGTCCGATATAATAGAAAAACATCATCGGACAGAAAACTAGTGTGTCCAAGCTCTGTCCTATAAGAGAATCGGACGGACACGGACCGGACACCTTATAGCTTCGGACCGAGCCGGACAACGGACTGTCCTGTCCGATATACAGCCCTAGTGGTACATTTTGAATTCGTAAATGATGTTTGATTGCTAGATTCAAAATTTTAATGATATAAAGTTTTGATAATATCTATAGAGGGATTATTTTAGCAGTTCATGCTGGCATCAACAAAATGTTTCGGTGTAAGTAAACACATTAATACTAGGGCTGCATATTTTATTTAAATGTCTGTTCGTATTCGTAACCAAAATATGTCCGATCGATTTTCATTTAGGACCCGAGTCAGAACAAAAAAATTATATGAAAAAATATCATGTCCGGTACGAGTTCGTTTGAATTTGTCCGAATTCCACGTAATTGGTATACAGTTGAAAGGAATCTAGTAAAAAATATATATAATATTTGATATAAATAGACATGTTCGACCGATCCGTTCGTATCCATATCCGAAAAACACATGTCCATGTCTGATCGATTTCATTTAGAACAACAAAATTTGTATGCTGTGTCTGGTCCAATTTTATTTAGAATAGAAACCGAACACACATCCGTCCGGTTCGGTCCGACGGATTTACTTCGCTAATTTCTACAAAGATAAAGATAAAGTATGAAAAATTAAATAAATGTCACCCTCGCCGCTGTTTAATCGCATTTTCAAGGAAAAGGAAAAATGAAGTAAAATTATCAGGGCCAAAGTTTAGCAGATGGGCCTAAAGGTTAACAGATCTGAATTAACGGCAGATTTGATACTAAATAAGACCGTCGTGTCATATGAAAACAGATTGATTGTTGATTCACTGATCAGAATACAGAGATCAGCCAGGGTCATTCTCTCATCTTAGGCAAGCAATTGGTATTTCCGGATTTAGTTCAAGTAAACATATGAAGCCCGATCTTTTCAATTTATTTGATCAGATCGATTGTTTTCAATTCTGAATTGCTGATAAATTTTACGTACTAAGTCGTTTGAATTCAGGGCTTCTTTGATTTAGCTTACTCCTTGTTAGATTATGCAGTTCATTTTCTAGATTATGCACCATGGGTTGGTGATTGGATTCATGCACATATCCTTTACATTTCCTTCGCAAAAGTCAATTCGGTTTTGATCTTTGATTAACTGTTCGATAAATGTTTGAATTGCAAGTAAATGACTGTATTTCGCTGTTTTGCAAGTTGGAAAAGGGAATTAAGAAGAGAGAGTTGAAAAAGAAAGGAAGGAGCAGGAGGCTTTTTTTTGTTTGTGTGAAAGGGGGAGGGGGGGGGGGGGGGGGGAGGGAGGGAATTTGAAGAGAGAGGGAGAGGGAGATCATGGAACTTTGTCCTGCCATTAAGTAGGGTTCTCCAGGCCTCCAGTGAAATATGCAGTAATACTGCAGAAATGATCTATTTTAGCCAACAATGGTGTTTTGGTATTTCTTTTAATTATTAGTGCAACCTATTTTGGCCAACCTGTAAATTCCGACTGAGATGTCTTTTCTAAATAGGCGACTAATACAGTGGAAGCATTCGATTTTCCTTTTCATTACAACCTTCTGTATGTTTTTAATTTTGATCGGTAAATCTAATTCTAATACCATTAGAAGTTCTATTGTTATAGATGTATTTTGAAGTCCGCTGGTGTGGCGCTATGGAAAATGGGTTTTTAGGTCTGGTAATAGACTTAGTTCGAGGCTGCCTTTCACATATTTCTTGCAAAAAAAGTAGCAAGGGATTATAGGTGTTAAGAGTTAAAGCGCACATGCACAACCTAATTCTCTTGGAGTTGGTCGGTCAGTCGGTCTTCCCGGAATCCCCTTGTATTGTATCGGGGAGTTTTAAAAAAAAAATTGAGAGTTAAAATGTTATCTTCTATTTGTACTGCTTGTTGGTAGCGCTCGAACACCCACGCATGTACCCATCTGTTATAATGCTTGTTTATATAACCCAGTATTTTATTTAAAAAGTGTCGTGGAATAAACACTTTTTAAGTGTACTAATTTGTTGATGATGCATTCATATAGATATTTTTTCCCCTGTAGTAGTTGGAAAAGAAAATCAGTTGACTATAATGCTTGTAAATATGTTTGCCAAGTAACAACAGCGCTTTTGTGTGTGTATGTGCGTGTAAAGTTAAACTCTTCCAAGTGTACTCATTGGTGATGTACTCATAGGTTTTTGCCCTATGGTTGCAGAAAAAGAAAATCAGTTGTGGAGTATAATGTTTGTAAATATTTTTTCCAAGCAATAATAGTGCTTTTGTAGTATTTTGAAGTTGATCACAATAATCGCTATTTTTCTAGGTATAACAAAATTAAAAGTAGAAATAAAATATTCTCACTTTGCAGTTTATATTTGTTTGATATACTTTTTCCCGCTGCGTGTTTCAGCTTAGATATGCCTCGTTATGATGATCGGTATGGTAACACAAGGTTGTACGTTGGACATATATCATATCGTACCCGCGCACGTGATTTGGAAGACCTTTTTAGTCGCTATGGAAGGTAACGTACCAACTGTTAGGACATGTTACTGTATTTGTTTTACACACTAAATTGCATGTTAATAATTCATGCCTTCTTATACTCAGTGTGATGTTTAGTATATTGATACTTGAAAAGGCCTAACCATTACTCAATAAATTAACAAGTCCCCACCTGGTTTACCCTTATGGGGTGCCTGTTCTTTTCCATCTAGAATGCCTAAAGAATGCAAAGTAGGGAAATGTTGGTTAACCGGCGCACTAAGGGTACATGTGAAGATTGTTAATCTACCTAAGTGTGCTCTTTGAAAACCGCATATCCATTTTTATGTAAGGATGAAATATGTGAAAAGAAAAAAACAACTTTTATTTTGGTCTTTTAACATGAGCCAATCATTGCTAATATGTGCCCTTAGGGCACACTTTAACAGTACCCTACAAAATAAACAGAAATGTTTTATGTACGAGAAAGTGAAACCATGGATATCATGTGTTTTTAACATAAACAATCTTATTGAAGGTTGGTGGGTTTTGCCCAACCTGGAGATCTATGATGAGATGGTGCCCATGGTGGATTTGGTGGACATTCTTGCCAAAAAAGTATATAGATGTCTTGCAGATTCTTTATGTACTATTATATGCTTTTTATGGAACAATCTGATGCTTAGTTCATGTTGTGACTGCGAAGTATTACACCCTTTGGGTTCTTAAGTAATGACTGGATTTTGTTTCTGGAAACAATTTCGCAGAGTAAGAGATGTTGAAATAAAGCGCGACTATGCTTTCGTTGTATGTATTTCCTCCCTTTCTCCCCCCTATAACACGCTGTTTGCTTCATGATTGCTATATGTATTGTTGTGCTTGCTCTATGCTTCCTATTGCAGGAATTCAGTGATCCTAGAGATGCAGACTATGCTAGATATAGATTGGATGGAAGAGATTTTGATAGAAGTCGCCTTATTGTGGAATTTGCTAAAGGGGTAAGTCTGAATGTTTTCCAGACAGTTTCCCTTTCTGTTTAAAAAATACCATCTATATTTTGTAGACTATGATGACTTACATTCAGAGAACTGCTTCGATTAAACTATTTTCGAGGCATTTTTTACTTTTCACGTCCTTGTCATACTACAAATATTTCGGTCATAAATATTTGCAATGCTATTGTTATCTTTAGAAGTATGAGTAGTTATTCTTCTTTTCAGCAGAAGTATGAGTAGTTATTCTTCTTTTCAGCAGTCATTGTAGCTAATATTTTTTAGACTATTTGTTTTGTTAATTACAATATTTGTGATTTAAACTAGAATCAAGTAAATATTGGCACAGAAATATCTGCACCAGCAGCATTTTGTTAAAATTATGTGTGTAGCAATTTTGAAAGAATCCTGCTACAGGGCCAGAAAATACTGATGCATATACTAGGGCCTGTCTCCTTCGGGCCTTGTAGCATTTAACGATTTTGAAATACATTAGATTCACCATTATTCATGAGCTATTTGGTTCGATAACAATTGTAAAAAGGTTCACAACAACATGTTTATTGACAAATTTTGATATAGAACAATAAAATTATTGTGTAATATTGTTTTCAATAAGGTGTTGTCCAAAATATCTCCTTTAGTTGCTAAACATTGCTAAGAAATAATATACCAATTCTTCGAATTGTAGCATCCACGTGGACGAGGTGGAAGCAGCTCAAGTGAATACCTAGGGAGGGGCCCAGCTCCAGGCTCTGGGCGTTGCTTTAACTGTGGCATTGATGGCCACTGGGCAAGGGACTGCAAATCTGGGGACTGGAAAAATAAATGTTATCGATGTGGTGAGAGGGGTCATATTGAAAGGAACTGCCCAAATAGTCCGAAGAGTCTGAGGTATCTTTTTTGTATTATTACTTCGTTTAAGCTGTAAATTCCCGTCTGCGTTAAATTTTGTACTTTCCTTCTCCGTGTTATTGTGTATTTTAGGCGCAGGAGTTACTCGAGATCACCATCACCTTGCCCTCGGCGCAGTAGAAGAAGAAGCAGGAGCTTTAGCCACAGTCGTAGTTACAGGTATGCTGGCTGTATTTTTGCTTGAGGTTGTGTTGTGCTTGTATGTGTGATGGTAAGGGTCCCAACGTGATTCTTTAAATGTGGCTTCAAGTTTTTATTCCTTTGAATAGCTTAAAGCCAAGCGTGGAGGCATATTGTGGCTAGGCTTGGGAAAATGCTTTTGCACAACCTTTGCTACTTTTTCACAGAAAAATAGTCCCATCCTAAAATATATTGGTGCCCTATCTAAAATGAATCCATGACAAACAGAAACCCAAATTTATGTTTTCCATTCATTAACACCTATCCAGTTCCAGTTGTAGGTACACTAAACGATTCAATCAATTGGAACCCTGGTTGAAGAAATTTAGGTGTTAATTCAACCTATCTGACTAAATTTCATGCGATTCCTTTTTTCCAGACCTTCGTTCTTCTTTCATTTTGACTGGTACCTGTAGAATTGATATTGAAGAGTGCTGTAAACAAAATTATTGAAGGAAGTGTCAGGAAAAAGGAAACTAAACAAGGAAGAAAGCAAATATGTAAAAGGGGCTTAAACTGAAGGTTTAATCAATATTAAAGCAGCAAGCAGTGGTTTATTATTCTATAGGAGAAAACAAGGATATAACTAGAAGTGCGAGGTGGTAGCAGTTTAGCATTACAAATTTATCATGCACCATTAAATTTGTAAAGCAGACCATATGATTTATGGAAGAGCATTTGAATTTTATGCACGTATTTGTGCAAAAGAAATTGAATTAACGGCAGATGCCGAAGCACCTTTCAATTGCACGAGTCTGGTTTTGTTTTTGTTTTTTTTTTTTTTTTTTTTTTTTTTTTTTTTTTTGGTTTTGTCTGCGTTAGAAACTGCGTGAGGTGGTGCCTGGCGCAACGGTAAGGTTACCCGGCTGGTAATCTGGGGCGCTCGAGTTCGAGCCCGGCCTCTTCACAATGTGAGGGAAAGACTGTGCACGCTAAGTGACCACCCATTTTTACTACAATGAAAAACCAACAAAATACCAGATGCCAATACTTGAGGATTGAAATGGAATCTAGTTCTGCAGCAATCAAAAAATCATTATATCAGTCAGAAATAAGAGGTCAACATAATTCAAAATGTCTACTATGATCTTTTTTTTTTTTTGGGGTTGGGGGGGGGGGGGGGGGGGGCGCTACATCATGCGAATGAAAAACAAAAGTGACCCTCCACTGAATTATACCTTCTAAACTTGTTTCTTTCTGCACTTGTTTTTATTGTGTTTTTCATTCACTGTAGACTTGTTTAGTAAATTTACACTGTGTTAAACAACTGCGATATTGAACCCATTTTTATTTAATGTCTTGTCATCGTAACCCTGTTAATACTAAAACCTACCATTTTTTTTTTCCCAACCAGTCAATCAAGATCCCCTGCTCCAAGAAGAAGAAGAGAACGTAGCAGAGACTTGGAAGATAAGAGATCAAGGAGCCCTCCACCAAAGGCAAGAAAGCAAAGCAGCAGTCCTTCATATGATAGCAGCAAAAGCTCAAAAGATAGGTCACTGTCCCCTGCTAGAGTTAAAAAAAACCCTGATGAAAATGGAAGCTCGGTGAGAAGCAGAGGCCCAAGCCCTGTAGTCAATGGAAGGAGCCGTAGTCCTAGTCATGGCCCTAAAGATTACAATGCTGATGATGCTAACAACCATTGTAGCCCCAGTCATAGCCCTAAATATTACGGTGCTGATGTTGGTAATGACCATCATATCCCTAGTCATGCCCCTAAAGATTACAATGCTGATGATGCTAATGAGCATTGTAGTCCCGGTCATAGCCCTCAGGACTATGGTGCTGCTGCTGGTAATGACCATCATATCCCTAGTCATGGCCCTAAAGATTACAATGCTGATGATGCTAATGACCATCGTAGCCTCAGTCATAGCCCTAAAGAGTACGGTGTTGATGTTGGTAATGACCATCATATCCCTAGTCATGACCCTAAAGATTACGGTGCTGATGATGGTAATGACCATTGTGGCCCCAGTCATAGCCCTAAAGATTACAATGCTGATGTTGGTAATGACCATCATAGCCCAATTCATAGCCCTAAAGATTACAATGCTGATGCTGGCGATGACCATCATAGCCCAATTCATAGCCCTAAAGATTACAGTGCTGATGCTGGCGATGACCATCAGAGTCCTAACCGTTGTCCTATAAATCATGATGCTGATGCTGGTGATGATCATCATAACCCTAACGATAGCCCGGAGGGGTACAATGCTGATGATGGTGATGACCGTGAAGAACAAGCATAAAAGCCTCAGCCTAATCATAAAACTCATTAGGTTTTTTTTTTTTCTTTTCATATCTGAATGTTGTGCGTTACTGATCAATTTGCTTTGAGAATATTATGTTAAACACAGTAAAACCACGTTTGCTTTGAAAATTTATGTTATTGCCGTTTTCAATATGGTTATTATTGTGTGGAAGATTGAGATTATATTGTCTGCGTTGGATTATGCTGGACGGCGGACGCTTCCATGTTGTTTTTGCTACGTTTTGCGAGTTGGGACTTTGTAGCCAACTGGCTGTGGGATATACGATAGGTTAAGTTGGGACTTTCGGAGCTTGCCTTCAATCGCTGCTTTGTGCTATGTTTTAAGATTAGATATGTCAAAATAGGATCCAATCCATTTATTATTTTTACAACAGGTTCAATCAATCCATTTATGAATTTTTATTAAATGAGTTAAAAAGGATTGATTCATTTTTAAAAGAGTTACAAATTGATAACTCATTTATTCATTTAACTCTGCTTACATATAAAGTCATTTTGTTTTTTTAAAATTGACAATAACTTTTTCATAATGCGGACGACACTTTAATTGATAAATCTCATCTAAATTACGGACGGTATGGAACACTCGGATGTTTCGTTTTGTGAACGGATAATGTAGCTCTCTAAGATGACTAACAGTTGTACTTAGAAAATAATATGATATATTTTCATATTTGAACTCTGCCTACATACGAAGTCGTTATTTTTTTTTTTTTTTTTTTTGTAAAAACTGCAGTAATTTCTTCATACTGCCTCAACTTGGACGAGACTTCGAATGATAGACTCTCACATAAATTAGGGGTGATATGGAACACTATGATGTTTTGTTCTGTGAACGAACGCTATAGTTCTACAAAGTGACTAACGATTGTACTTAGAAAATATAAGACTATATTCTCATATTTGAACGTTGCTTACGTGTGAAGTCGTTATTTTTTTTTTGTAAAAACTGCAGTAACTACTTCATACTGTCTCGGAACCGGACTAGTCTTCGATCGATAAACTTTCACCTAAATAACAGATAATATGAAACACTCGGATGTTTCGTCCTGTGAACGAGCATTGTAGTTCTCTAAGGTGACCAACGTTTGTACTTAGAAAATAACACATTACATTCTCATAGTCCCCGAGGTTGGACCCAGGAGCAAGTGATGCAGAGGTTTTTGGCAGAGCAGGTGACTGATTGGTTTTTCCTTGGTCTCGCTTCCTAGTCTAGAGGGAGCTTGAGGAGTTGGAGTTCTCGACAGTCTGGGGTCGTCTTGCTGTTTGACCCTTTTTTTGCCAGCATCTTTCCTCTCAGGACTTGTCCGTTGTTTCTGGACAATGCCCTGAGTTGTGAAGCGACGTTTTGCTTTGCGGCTTCTCTGTCTATGGCGACTGCATCTTCCTAGTTCATGGATTAGCGAGTTGTTATTTTGGCTTTCATTTTGTATTTGCACTTTTTTTTTTTTTGTGTGCACGGTTTCTGATTTTCGGGAACCGTTTGTGTGGGTCGTTGGAGAATGACTACATTCTCTTTTTTGTTATATTATTTTCTCCTTTTTCTAACAACAACAAAGCCATATATCCCAAACAAGTTGAACCACACATAGATATTTGTTGTTGATTGAATATCGGATATAACAACAAAGTAAATACATGGATGACTTAAAAAAAAAAGTTAACCTCCGCTTACACACGAAGTCACTTTTTTTTGGGTTCAAACTGCTTTTCATACTGCATTGGAACCAGACAAAGCCTTGACCGATGAGCTCCCGCCTAACTTACGGACAATATGAAACACTCAAATACTTTTTATTTTGAAAATATCGCACTACATCTGATGTATTAAATGAGTAACCCACTTAATAGGTGGGTTGGATCAAATAAACTTTTATATTAAATGGATCAAAATAAATAGGTGGTAAACGAGTTGGGTCAAATTTTGATTGATCCTCATCCGATCCTGCATGACTCATTTGACATCCTTATTTAAAATTTGATATCTTATACTTCTCTATGGGCATTTGCCATATGCATCCCTTTTTATATGGATTTTACCCAGTGTAAAAAATGATCAAAAATGTTACATGTGTTTCTTGAAAGGCCTGGTAACATGCGAACTGTATTATTTAGTACCAATATTATGTGGTGATTTGTATTTTGTAGTGATATATTTGTTAGGCTGCAAGATGTGAATTGTTACTATATACAGTCAACGTCTGTTCCAGATAAAAGGTCTGCCGTGACCAGCCTGGTTTCACAGTAGTAAACAATATTTTAATTGGCTCCATCCGAAAGAAATGACGTAATCAGATATGTGAATCAGATATGTGTTAGGATGGACCATTGGTTCATCTAATGACGGAAATTGCTAAATCAAATTAAAATCAAACTAAGCCAACTAAATTAAATTGAACCGAATTTGATTTGTTTGGTTGATTATTCGATTTATGCTAAAAACAATTCAAATTTTATGATTATAATATTCGTTGTGATTTAAAATAAAGCCTAAACATATAACTGAAGTGTTCTTATTTAGCATTCTTATGCTCTCTATTCGTAATCTTGATATGTCTTTGATTAATATATTTATTTAGACCACTAAACTAATTTAAAAAATTATTATAATATTATAAATTTTGAAAATATAATAGAAGTTTGATTAACTTAGTTAACTCAATAACCAAACTAAACTTTTTATGACTTAAAAATAAACTAATCCAAATTCAAAAATTAACCAAAACAAACCTATCGAAATGAATTAATTTTGTCACGACTTGGGGGATTCGACGCCTCGAATTTCAACAATAGTACATAAACCCGCATTACTTGCCAAAACCCAAGTATCGAAAACACCAGATAGTTAATGAAAGAAATTTGAGGGTGAAGAAAGAAAGAAAAATATATTAGAATAGAAGAATAAGAAGAAAAACCAAACTAACAAACATAACATAGAGTCTCACATCGCAGCGGAATAAAATACAATATAGAAATAAATCTTTATTGAGAGCTTGAAATATGTACTTACATTCATCAATACAACAGATAACCAATACATCTGGACAGTTATAACAATCTATCCTCATATACAACATACAACGGAAAACACTAGATACATATTATACGTTTGAACTCCTCCAGCTCATCTCTGGACTTCACGACATCCGATAACCTGAACCTGTAAAACTTGGTCTGACCCAAGCATTGCAAACGCCACAGATCAGTCTGGTGAACCAGCATGAGAAAATTCACTAAGTTTATAAGTATCATCCAAATGATTTAAAGTCAAAAACATCCTTTTGAAAAGAAAAGGATAATTGTAAGACCAATCCACACATAAACACATACGGTTTTTACCTTACGATAACCAAGGCATTTTGAAATCATATATATTATGATACTATAATAGTGTTTAAATCAAATAAATAACCAACTAGCAGACTCTTGCATCTCACGCTCTACACACATAGTATATAATAAAAAACCGTTGGCTCTTATTGGAGATTGCATTTTGACTATGACAAGGTATGGAACCACTTTCCGATAGTGTATCTCTAAAGAGGAATATACTGGGTTCAACAAGAACATCTTGCAACCCGACTACACATGACATACCACTTACTTCGTTTGAGTGTTCCGAATGTATATCACCAACGGTTGGGATCAGCAACCGTTTCCCGAAAGGGACAACATCGATAGATTAAGAAACAAATGAAATTTTCTCTAGATAAGGGATAATACACCCTAATGGGAGCGTCCTACATAGCCATATTGCTTGCCCGATTTTTGTCATTTCCTGCTTGATGAGGCTTAAGGTCATAATAACCTTTTTAGAACATTATCGAATCATTCACTTTGAATGCCACATTGTCAGATCCGTCAAATCACTAATTGACGTCCACAAATATGCTCTAGGTATTAAAGATAAAAGAAGTTGTCTTCTTCGCCACCATGCTTGGTATATTTGTAAAAATCAATGTACGTGGTTTTTAGGAAATATTCTGTCAGACATTTGTCCATACAAGTCACCAGGAGCAGGATGTGTAATAGCCCACATTTTACGTATCGGAAGATCGTAAAATATTTTTATTTTATTTCTTCTGGGTTGGATCATTATCATATTTTAATATGTTGCTTATGGGGATGTAAGACATGTCCATAATTTTTACCGATTTTGTTTGTGACCATTTTGCCCTTGTCAGCTTTGTACATGGCATAACTTTTAACTTAGGTCGAATCAGGTGGTGAGACCTATGCCATTGGAAAGAAAATGATGATTGCCTTTACGTAGAGTGGTTATAATAAATATTTGGCTCAGCGGTTTGGGGGGAATCGTTGTTTTAAGGTTTTTCACTTGGCTGTTCAGGTTTTGGGAGTCTTAATGGGCTGATTTGGAGAGGCCCATTGGTGGGCTGATGGAAGGGTATAAATAGGGGTTTGGAGGTATGAGAAATGGTTTAGTTTCTCTATTCTCTCATTTGGTGGTCTATGTTCCTCCTTCCTCTAACACTTTTCCACCATTAAAAATCAAAATCTAAGGAAGAAAATCAAAGATCTACACCATTGGAGGTTAGATCTACATCAATTGAAGCGGAAATTCATCGGATTAAGGGGTTTGGTTCGAAGTGCTTGCTGTCCGGAATCTTATTACGTTGATTTTAGCTTGTTTGTGAGAATCGATAAGTTATTAACATCTCTGTAACACCCCACCTCCGTTAAGGTCACTCACAAAGGGAATGCCTTAACTTTGGTGGAGCATTTTAGTAAACAGAACAGAAACTTACAAGACAGATAAAACAGTACTTGAAAAATTTTAACTTTATTACAGCGGAAACAGAAAATTAATATGGTTACATCCTTTCAATTTCAGAATTCAAGTACAAAATATCAGTCTTGTACAAAAGCCTTCAAAATGCATAGTTTAAAATCATAATCCCCATGGAACGGAAGCCATACAGAGCCAAGCCATACTTTAAGCACTTCAAGCAAAGAGAAATCCGGATCAAGCTAAAGTATTTCCCTCCTTGGATAACCTGGGGGGGGGGGGGAAACGGAAGAAAGGAGGCGAAACAACAAGGGTCAGACAAAAAGTCTGGCAAGTCCAGTGACTTTCAGCATATGAACAGATAATAATAATATGATATGAACATAAAACTGGATGTGAGATAACTATAACAGGTGTAGCAGATATAACAGAAAAACAGAATGATATAAACTATTGTTTTACACTTCTCTGCACTAATACTAGTATAGCAGAATTAGGTGTCACCCTAATGTCTAAATTGAAGCAGGAACGGGTACAGAATACTTTTAACAGAAACAGAATGCTAATAATGGGCCTTTACTACCCGATCAGAAACAGACAGAAGAAGAAACAGATTTATCCCTATGGAGACAGAATGTGGAATTAGGTGTACACTAGTAATGGGCCTTTACCACCCGGACAGACGGTACCACACAGAAACAGACAGGTGTTACCACCCAACAGAAACAGACGGTACCAACAGAAACAGACAGAACTAAGCGTACCCTAAAACCCTACCCCAAGCGATCGGCTCCCTAATACATAAATATCCTGTGTCGGCCCCACAGTAGGGTGTATCACTCCCTAAAGTGACAACCAATTGGCACAGACCTATTTACAGATGTCACGGCGTCTTACATCCTCAGAGGCAGACCGGGATCCATGCACGCACATGACCCGGTTGGAACGCACCATCAACACCCCTCGCCATTATCAGAATGAACCACTTATAATTAGTTCAGTAAGCGTGCCCGGACCCTACTTACTGTTGGGTCAAAGTTTTGATACCAGAAAGGGTTACTGACTAATATGGGTCCCAAACAACAGATGACACAAGTAATTCCCCTCCTAACCTTGTGTCCCTAGACTAACAGATTTCAGATTAACTTGTTTACAGGTTCAGACATACAGAATTCAGGTTTACTAATTCACAAATTAAGTTAACAAGTTTTCAGACTAACAGGTCAGATGTACAGATTTTTCAGATTTGTCTAACTTTGTATTGGGCCTACAGATTCATGGACGGGTTTTACTACATCTATTAATCCCTTTGGTTTAACCCTATTTTCCCCAATACGTTTTAGACGTCATTCTTATCTTAGATTTGCATTAATTAATTATTAATGCACAGACCTCTCACATTAGGTCGGTAGCTTGTGGCCGCTGGATATGCCGGGCGGTTCCGGGCAGACTTCTGCCACAAGCCAGACCTAACCTCGTGTCTTACGCATGTTATGACTAACTTCTCACATTAGAACCTATTGTTTGCGGCCACTGGATGTGCCGGGCGGTTCCGGGAAGATTTACGCCGCAAACTCATTCTAACCTCGAGTTAGCCATGTTTATCTTTGCGGCCAATTAATTAATAATTTACCGTTTATGCGCACGCCCAATATATATGCCAATTCAGATTATATCAATAACAGGATGATTATATCAACATAGCAGATAACAGATTTTATATGACTTAACGGATTTAACAGATTTAGCAACTTAGCAGATTTTGGCATATAACAGGTTAGGCATTTCAACCGACAAATTTAACAGATTAGGCATTTCAATCTAATTAGCAGTCTAGGCAATATAACAAAACTAGCAGTTTAGGCAACTTGGCAAATTAGCAGATTTAGCAAATTTAATATTTCTAAAGGTTCTATTCACATGCCTTGCCTAACCATAAATTAGGCCTAAGTTCATATGCCTAAATAATGTCATGATTCACAATATGATCATATACTTCCATGTTTGCATACATTTACATAGCGCAGAATATGGACATAATTTACCCTATAACATATATTCCAATTTTTTTTGTTAAACTAGCATTTTACAGCAGATTCACATATAAATTATACCAAATATAACCATTAATTCCAATGCATGTCATATATCCAAAAATCCCTATCTAGGTGTAATTACAATACTAGATATCCTAATTAATGTAAATCTTAAGTTTCCATATCTTCCTTCTTTTCATGTCATGAATTATTATGCAAACTATCCCCAATAATATAAATCTTTAAACCATATCTTCTAAAAATCAGATCTTGCCTTTTTATATGCATTTTGTCCAAAGTCTCAAATCATATGCAATCTTTACAGTGGTTCCTCTTCTTCTTTTATCACAAAATATGCATAGGTCTAAAACTAGTTTATAACATATGCTATTTTTTTCTAATTAATTACAGGTCTAAATTACAACATAACTATGCATACAACATGCATAAATTATATGTTCATAGTCAAATTTATGCATCCAATCCCAAGTCATATGTCCAATATATTTTATGCCTCAGACCTAAAGTCATACATTCAATTTGGTTTTGTCAAATTTCTCATCATTCATCCCAAAACTTGCGTTCATACGTTCATCTCTTATGAGATTAGGCACAGGCTCGTGGTAGCCTGGCTATAGAAACAGAAAAGAAGGAAGGAATATAGAACAGTCACAGAAAACAGATCTAACAGAAGAGAATACAACCTCAAACTCAGATTTAAATGCATATCAAAATTATAATTAACGTTTATAGCGGAGAATAACTGTACTTGCCTTGATTGGATTAAAGAAAGAACTTGTTGTCGAATCTTTGCAGAAATTTTAATCTCTAGTTTGAATTGAGTTGCTTAGGCTGATGTTGATTATCTTCTAGTTTTAATTCCAGCAGAGCAGAGACGCCATTTTTATTTTTTTATTAGAAGAAGTGAGCAATGGAGGCTAGAGAATTGTACAAGAAACCTAGGTAGAGTCTAGGGTCCTTTTTATAGGGGTAATGAACTGATTAGAACCATTGATGTTGCTTGGATTGATCGTAGCCATTCATCCTAAGGAGAGACCAATTAGAGCTTGCCACCTAGCCCTAATGACAAAGCAGACCACAGAAAATCGACCAACAGAGAATAGGCCAGCCGGGTTAGACTGGGTTCGACCTGGTCTGGACCAGGTCGACACCCCTGTCGACAGCCCTATCGACAGGCCTGTCGACCTGGTTAGACCAGGTCGACAGCCCAGTCGACCTGGGTGCGTGAGGCGGGTGTTCTTCCGCCCTGGCCCATTGGGCCCCACTTTTAATTTTTTAAACTGTTTTATTCTGTTTGAAATTTAAATTTAATTCAGAAACTTCCGAAGGCCATATCTTCTTCATACGGACTCCGTTTTTCGAAAACTCGGACTCTATTTCGCGTATTTTTCCGAGACGAACGCAATGGCGTATCCCGTTTCCCTTAGTTCTTTGATTTGAAATTAATTATACTTTAATTTGTTAATTTCACAGTTATAGAATTTGCGGGGTGTTACATTCTCCCCCACTTAAAAGGATTTCGTCCCCGAAATCTTCAAGTTAAGAAGAATGTGTCCTACCATCCAATCATCCATCTACTCAATCATCAACCACAGGCATCCATTGTCCTTATAGACTTCTAATGCTTTCATGTTTAAATGCACAGTGTGTGTTCATGTCCGTATCTAATGCAAAATCAGGCGGCCCACTGATTCAGTCGACCTCCTTAATGCGAATCATGTTAGTGCCATGAGTCCAATATGTATGCAAATTTTCCTACTTGAGACATATCGTTTCTATATGAGTGCACAACTGCTCATTCATATGCAACATCCATATGCTGATTCAACCATTTTGCATCCATAAAAATTTAAAAATGCTCACACATCCATATGCAGTATGAGAGTGCTTTCGAGCCGATCTAGTGCCTAGTGTGTGTATATGCATCCACGAGCAACCACTAGCAACCACTTGCATCCACTTGCAACCATCAAACATAACATGTCTCAAACACATGTTTACACCCATTAGTTTCTACCTAAAGTTCAAATATTCGATCGATAGGATACAGTCGAATTATGGAAGCGAGTACGGATAGAACGAAAATTTGGTTCCCATTAGACATGGGTCCTTAGTATCGGCCCCAAAGACCGAAACCAACATCAAATTGACACCCAGAGGAAATGTCAAGACTGGAAATCCTATAAAAAGTATTTAGATATTTACAGACTACTGGTACAGATCAGGTTCCCTAATGATTCTTAGGAAGCCAAGCATGATAAAATCATACCCCACGAAAACTCAGAATGTATGCGTCATACTTGACGCCTAACACAGATATCCCTCAAAACCCCAATCTCAAACAGATGATCCATAACCCTTATGGGTCTGAGTCTATAGCGGAATTCAGAAATAATACTAGTATTAAAGTGCAGAGTATCGATTACAAAATCAAAATACCAGAATCAGAAAAAGTCTTAACTCCATAATCAGATAAAGAAATTAAACCTACTATAGAAACTTTCCTATTTCTATCCTAGCCACTAGCCTCAAGAGTGTTCGCCTGCCCTCCTTGTCCTCGTCTCTTCGGGCAGTCCCTAGTGAAGTGTCCCATCTCCCCACAGTTGAAGCAAGCGCCCTTCCTTTTTCTGCAATCCTTGTTCAGATGAGTTGATCTCCCACAAGTAAAGCACTTTTTCCCCTTCTTATCTTCAGACTTCTCATCCTTCTTTTGTGTTTCCTTTTTGGGCCCCGCCTTCTTATTCTGTGTTTCTTCCTTCTTTGTCTCTTTCGGGCCCTTGTCTTCCTCGTGCAGTAGTGCCATATCCACCAATTTCTCGTAAGTTGCTCTCATGGGTACATGGGTCATGGCTAGGCTGTGCAGTGGCTCATTCAATCCTTTAACAAAGCAGAGAGCCTTTTTATGCTGAGTGTTGACTAAATCCAATCCGAATCTTGCTAGTTGGTTGAACTGGTTGACGTATTCCTTGACCGTCATACTTCCTTGCTTAAGAGACAAGAACTTTTCCAATTGTAAACTTCGTTCAGCTTGCGAGAGGAATTTTGTCTCAAACCTTGTTCTGAAATCCATCCAAGTCTCAATTGGTCTCTCGGCGTTAGTGACTTCCCACCAGTAGGAAGCTTCGTCTTTGAGCAGCCATACTGCCAACTGTACCTTCTGCCTATCGTCCACCTCGAAGATAACGAACAGATCCTCAGTTTCTTTGAGCCAATTCCTTGCTTCTACGAATGATTCAGTTCCTTTGAAATCCTTCCCACCCATGGCCCTAAAATCTCTACAGATTTTTGAGAAAGCAATAGCACGAGGAGGGGGTGGAGGAGGGGGATCATTTGCTGGACCTGCAGCGGCGGTCCTAGCCTCAAGATATTGACGAAACCAACCGGGTACATGAACACCCTCTGGTATCTCAGATGCTTCAGACATGCTGGAACGAAAAAGGAAAGGTTCAATACAAAAAGGACTGAAAGAAAGATATATGGCTCTTGGGGATCATGTTTTTCAAAATAAGCTTTATTTTTGAAGATACTTCCTTTCAAAACCTTTTTTTTTTTTTTTTTTGAAAATAATTTTCAAAACTTTTTATAAAATCTGGTAACCTTCAGCTCTGATACCAAGTGTAACACCCCACCTCCGTTAAGGTCACTCACAAAGGGAATGCCTTAACTTTGGTGGAGCATTTTAGTAAACAGAACAGAAACTTACAAGACAGGTAAAACAGTACTTGAAAATTTTTAACTTTATTACAGCGGAAACAGAAAATTAATATGGTTACATCCTTTCAATTTCAGAATTCAAGTACAAAATATCAGTCTTGTACAAAAGCCTTCAAAATGCATAGTTTAAAATCATAATCCCCATGGAACGGAAGCCATACAGAGCCAAGCCATACTTTAAGCACTTCAAGTAAAGAGAAATCCGGATCAAGCTAAAGTATTTCCCTCCTTGGATAACCTGGGGGGGAAACGGAAGAAAGGAGGCGAAACAACAAGGGTCAGACAAAAAGTTTGGCAAGTCCAGTGACTTTCAGCATATGAACAGATAATAATAATATGATATGAACATAAAACTGGATGTGAGATAACTATAACAGGTGTAGCAGATATAACAGAAAAACAGAATGATATAAACTATTGTTTTACACTTCTCTGCACTAATACTAGTATAGCAGAATTAGGTGTCACCCTAATGTCTAAATTGAAGCAGGAACGGGTACAGAATACTTTTAACAGAAACAGAATGCTAATAATGGGCCTTTACTACCCGATCAGAAACAGACAGAAGAAGAAACAGATTTATCCCTATGGAGACAGAATGTGGAATTAGGTGTACACTAGTAATGGGCCTTTACCACCCGGACAGACGGTACCACACAGAAACAGACAGGTGTTACCACCCAACAGAAACAGACGGTACCAACAGAAACAGACAGAACTAAGCGTACCCTAAAACCCTACCCCAAGCGATCGGCTCCCTAATACATAAATATCCTGTGTCGGCCCCACAGTAGGGTGTATCACTCCCTAAAGTGACAACCAATTGGCACAGACCTATTTACAGATGTCACGGCGTCTTACATCCTCAGAGGCAGACCGGGATCCATGCACGCACATGACCCGGTTGGAACGCACCATCAACACCCCTCGCCATTATCAGAATGAACCACTTATAATTAGTTCAGTAAGCGTGCCCGGACCCTACTTACTGTTGGGTCAAAGTTTTGATACCAGAAAGGGTTACTGACTAATATGGGTCCCAAACAACAAATGACACAAGTAATTCCCCTCCTAACCTTGTGTCCCCAGACTAACAGATTTCAGATTAACTTGTTTACAGGTTCAGACATACAGAATTCAGGTTTACTAATTCACAAATTAAGTTAACAAGTTTTCAGACTAACAGGTCAGATGTACAGATTTTTCAGATTTGTCTAACTTTGTATTGGGCCTACAGATTCATGGACGGGTTTTACTACATCTATTAATCCCTTTGGTTTAACCCTATTTTCCCCAATACGTTTTAGACGTCATTCTTATCTTAGATTTGCATTAATTAATTATTAATGCACAGACCTCTCACATTAGGTCGGTAGCTTGTGGCCGCTGGATATGCCGGGCGGTTCCGGGCAGACTTCTGCCACAAGCCAGACCTAACCTCGTGTCTTACGCATGTTATGACTAACTTCTCACATTAGAACCTATTGTTTGCGGCCACTGGATGTGCCGGGCGGTTCCGGGCAGATTTACGCCGCAAACTCATTCTAACCTCGAGTTAGCCATGTTTATCTTTGCGGCCAATTAATTAATAATTTACCGTTTATGCGCACGCCCAATATATATGCCAATTCAGATTATATCAATAACAGGATGATTATATCAACATAGCAGATAACAGATTTTATATGACTTAACGGATTTAACAGATTTAGCAACTTAGCAGATTTTGGCATATAACAGGTTAGGCATTTCAACCGACAAATTTAACAGATTAGGCATTTCAATCTAATTAGCAGTCTAGGCAATATAACAAAACTAGCAGTTTAGGCAACTTGGCAAATTAGCAGATTTAGCAAATTTAATATTTCTAAAGGTTCTATTCACATGCCTTGCCTAACCATAAATTAGGCCTAAGTTCATATGCCTAAATAATGTCATGATTCACAATATGATCATATACTTCCATGTTTGCATACATTTACATAGCGCAGAATATGGACATAATTTACCCTATAACATATGTTCCAATTTTTTTTGTTAAACTAGCATTTTACAGCAGATTCACATATAAATTATACCAAATATAACCATTAATTCCAATGCATGTCATATATCCAAAAATCCCTATCTAGGTGTAATTACAATACTAGATATCCTAATTAATGTAAATCTTAAGTTTCCATATCTTCCTTCTTTTCATGTCATGAATTATTATGCAAACTATCCCCAATAATATAAATCTTTAAACCATATCTTCTAAAAATCAGATCTTGCCTTTTTATATGCATTTTGTCCAAAGTCTCAAATCATATGCAATCTTTACAGTGGTTCCTCTTCTTCTTTTATCACAAAATATGCATAGGTCTAAAACTAGTTTATAACATATGCTATTTTTTTCTAATTAATTACAGGTCTAAATTACAACATAACTATGCATACAACATGCATAAATTATATGTTCATAGTCAAATTTATGCATCCAATCCCAAGTCATATGTCCAATATATTTTATGCCTCAGACCTAAAGTCATACATTCAATTTGGTTTTGTCAAATTTCTCATCATTCATCCCAAAACTTGCGTTCATACGTTCATCTCTTATGAGATTAGGCACAGGCTCGTGGTAGCCTGACTATAGAAACAGAAAAGAAGGAAGGAATATAGAACAGTCACAGAAAACAGATCTAACAGAAGAGAATACAACCTCAAACTCAGATTTAAATGCATATCAAAATTATAATTAACGTTTATAGCGGAGAATAACTGTACTTGCCTTGATTGGATTAAAGAAAGAACTTGTTGTCGAATCTTTGCAGAAATTTTAATCTCTAGTTTGAATTGAGTTGCTTAGGCTGATGTTGATTATCTTCTAGTTTTAATTCCAGCAGAGCAGAGACGCCATTTTTATTTTTTTATTAGAAGAAGTGAGCAATGGAGGCTAGAGAATTGTACAAGAAACCTAGGTAGAGTCTAGGGTCCTTTTTATAGGGGTAATGAACTGATTAGAACCATTGATGTTGCTTGGATTGATCGTAGCCATTCATCCTAAGGAGAGACCAATTAGAGCTTGCCACCTAGCCCTAATGACAAAGCAGACCACAGAAAATCGACCAACAGAGAATAGGCCAGCCGGGTTAGACTGGGTTCGACCTGGTCTGGACCAGGTCGACACCCCTGTCGACAGCCCTGTCGACAGGCCTGTCGACCTGGTTAGACCAGGTCGACAGCCCAGTCGACCTGGGTGCGTGAGGCGGGTGTTCTTCCGCCCTGGCCCATTGGGCCCCACTTTTAATTTTTTAAACTGTTTTATTCTGTTTGAAATTTAAATTTAATTCAGAAACTTCCGAAGGCCATATCTTCTTCATACGGACTCCGTTTTTCGAAAACTCGGACTCTATTTCGCGTATTTTTCCGAGACGAACGCAATGGCGTATCCCGTTTCCCTTAGTTCTTTGATTTGAAATTAATTATACTTTAATTTGTTAATTTCACAGTTATAGAATTTGCGGGGTGTTACAATCTCTCACATGGATTCAATGAAGTATATGAATGTTTAATTAAGATTTTCATCAAATTTAAGTGTTTTACCATAGATCTATACCATTATAAGTCCATTTTCATATGAATCACCTTATGATCCAATTTAGCAAGATTGAACCGGTTATTTCTATGAGATTTCATATGCTTATGTCTATTAGATCCATCGTTTTGATCATATGTTCATTTTAATGGTTATGGTGGAATTTACATCATTTTTAGGGATAATCGTCATATTCATGTTATTAGCAATCTTATGACATATTTATGCTTGTATTTTGTGAATTGGTTGAGCATGTTTTGTCGATTTTGTCAACTAGAGAAGTTTTGGTTGAGATTGGGCTCGAATTGGAGATTGCAGGTTTTGGGTCACACGTGGTGGGTCAGTTGCATCATGGTGTGGTTTTGTTGGGGAACAAGACAGAAGCAGGGTCTGTTGAGCGAGCCTAGGGGAGTGAGGGTCGGTCGAGCGAGCCTGGGGTTGATCTTATGAGTGGGTCAGTCGAACCAAACCTAATCGGTCGTGTTCTCCATAAGAACAGGGTCGGTCGAGCACACATGTGGCTGGGTCAAGCATGCCAGGGTCGGTCGAGCAAATTTAGCACGAAGTGGTTGGTCGTGCACAAGTGGTTTTGATCGAGCAGGTTGGGTTGGTTAGGATGGCTCTGGTCGAGTCGAGTAGTATGGCTCGAGCAAGTGGAGTTGGGACATGCAAGGGGTCGAGCATGGTTTGGGGTCAGTCAAGCAGGCCAGGGGTCGGTGGCACCAGGGTTATTTCTGAAAATTTTATTTTTCGGTACGACTCAGATTTGAACCAAAGGGTGACTTGGCACGGTGACGTAATTCGGCCACAGCGCAGTGATGTATTTTGGCTCGGTGATGGTGTGACTTCGAAGTAAATTCGAGTAAGAAGGTTCAAAGTGTTGAATGTGTTCGTTGATCGGTGTAGAACAACGAATGATGTGACAACTCAAAGGTCGTGAGTTGGTAGATAATGGTTGTTTGAGAAGGTTGCTTGAGCTATAGAAAGTCATTGGGTTAGATGACTAGAGATGCGAAGGCCGAGAGATTATCGTTGTCGTAAGTTCTAGCAGGCTCAAAGCAGGGGTATGATAGGGGCACCTAAAAGGCCGGTTGTAGGTCGAGCACCCTGGGTATCGTTGAAAGGCCTAGTTGTCAAGGTTGGATATACATACGTATCGATGAAAGCCGTATGAAGCTTATGCTAGAACCGGAGTTACCATTAGCCCTTGATACATGGAAAGGTTGGCCGTCATACAATTAACGATGGTTTCAAAGCAGAATTGGCGGTGATAGCCAGAGCCAGCCATGGATGATTGGTTGTTCAGTTTGTACCATCTCATGTAGATTGTCCAACGTCGAAGGAGATGTTCCTTAGGTGCTTGTCTGATATTGGTTTCGGCCTCTGGGACTCGTCCTTGAGGGATGTTGAGTTCGATCAGGATGGTTTACATGATATATATATATATATAATTTGGATGTCATAAGTGCTTTGCATGATTGAATAGGTGTTCTGGTTTCCATGAATGTATGGTTGAAATATTATTGTAAAGGCTATCACTATCCGATGTGGCGAAGATAAGATTGAGTTCTTCTCTGGAGTTATGGGTAGATCAGTACGATTATCTATCCGTTCTCATATACGTTATTGTTGATATTTGTTAGCTATTTTATCGCTCACTAAGACTATTGTTTGACTCAAGTTTTTATGTTTCCCTTTTAATACCTTGGGCTGTTCATCGAGTTGTGGATGGGAAGACTGCGTAGCAGGTGATAGGTGATAGTTTGATGAGACGACGATGCTGATCGATGGAAAGCTAGAGGCTTACGTACCAGTTTTATTACTATATAGTATTTCTACTTCTGCTTTTTGTTATTCTCTAAGTGATGTAGTGAGGCAATTTGTATAAACACTATTTCCAAGTGTATAGATATTACTTTCTAGTTGTTATGAAAGTCTAGTGTTTTCTGCTTCACTATTACTACCTGTTGTATATGTTCTATTATATTTTATCCTTGCGCTGTGAGTTACGACAGGTTTCGATGTTGTTTACCTACTTTGATGATCATCCATAGCTGCCTGGCACACCTTTCAGCGCATTATTCCTCTTTTTTTAGTGCAGGGGTTGTGGACAGTCGTCACATTTGGTATCAGAGCTCTAGTTAATGATTTTAGCCAAAGTTCTAAGATTTAATTACGTATGAGAGACGTACTTGTATATTTCAGTTGGATGCTTACTATATATATTAGCATATATAGTAGTAGCATTTGTTCTCTTTTAGCAGTTTTACTTAAAGGTGGCTAATTATTCTAAATTGCAGATTTAGAATGAGTAGACGAACAACAAGACATGCTTCTAGGGGAGCTAATAGGGAAATGGCGGTTAATCATACTACCCTATCATGTTTGAAGCCATGATGGAGGCATTCATGCGAAGGGTGCCCACTCCAGTGGCAGCTACGGTAGACGTAGGAGTTCAGTTGGCTAGGGTTGTAGATTTTGCGAAGCTCTGCAAAGATTTTACATCTATAGGAGGAAAGCCTTTAAAAGGATCTGAGCCAACTGAAGAGGTTCAGAGGTGGATGGATTCTTTTGTTCGTATCTTTGGTGACTTAAGTTTGGATGGTGCAACCAAGAGAAAGCTTGCATCAAGGCAACTGCAAGGTAGGGCCATGGAGTGGTGGAATTCAGTCACACTTGGGACTCCAGAGGAAGAAATTTCATGGGAGCAATTCTAGGCTAAGTTTGAAGCAAAGTTTATCTCCACTGCTCAGAAGTCATCTTTGTTCAAGAAATTCGTGGAGCTGAAACAAAATGATCGTTCTATGCTTGATTATGTTTCTGATTTCGAGGCCTTGTTTAAATACGCTCATTCATACATTGATACACCTTATCAGAAGAAGGAGAAGTTTGTTATGGGTTTGGATACCTATATTGGAAGGCCGTTGGCGGATCATCTTGATGATTCGTTCGAGAAGATTGTGGAAAAAGCCATTCTCCATGAGAGCTTGTTTCCTAAGGTAGAAAATGTTGTCGCTGCAACCAAAGAGGTTTAGAAACCAAAACAGGGTGGTAATAATAAGAAGAGGAAGCAGCAACAACAGAAAGGAAAGGATAGCCAGTAGATACCTAAGAGTGAGGTGGTTTGCTTTAACTGCCAACAGAAAGGCAATTTTTCTAATGAGTGCAAGAATCTTAAAGCTGAGAAGAAGTGCTTCAAGTGTGGGAAACCCGGGCATGAGAAGAAAGACTATCCAGAATCAGCTAAGGGCAAGCAGGTTGTGAAGGCATATGCTTTGGAAGCCGTGCCAACTTCTACAAGAGCTCCTACTGTAGAGGAAAAGGGAATGGGTGTCGTCGTGCAAGGTTCTCTTTTCTGTCCGAGGTGTTTCAGTTTGAGTTTTGTTCGATACTGGAGCATCATATTCTTTCATTTGCAATGAGCTTGTGTGCCACTTGGGTTTGAAATCCGAAATTTTTGATAGACCATTGATCGTGACTAATCCAGTTGGAGGTTCTTCCAATCTTTGCATGATTTGCCATGGTCTAGTGTTGTCGAGTCATGGTTGCTCTTTTATGTGTGATTGTTTTGTATTGAACTTCGCTGGGTTTGGAATCATCTTGGGCATGGATTGGCTCAAGAGGTATGCGACAAGGGTGAATTGCGAGAAGCAAGAGGAAGAGTCGGGGATGTGGAAGGGCGAAAGATGTTGATTAGATGTAAGCGCGAAGAGGGTATCTTCATGAACTATCTATATTCGCTTGGGATTCCACGGGGAGACTTGTCATCTGTACTGATTGCTAGTGAGTATGGGGATGTTTTTGACGAGGTCAAAGGGTTGCCGTCTCATCGTGAGATTGAGTTTAGGATCGATTTAGTCATGGGTGCTAGACCAATCGTTATGCCTCTTAGGCGAATGGCGCCTAAGGAACAACGAGAGTTGGAGGTGCAAGTTTGTGACCTTCTAGGGAAGGGATTCATTCGGAGAAGTGTTTCCGAATGGGGTGCACCGGTCGTGTTTGCAACCGAGGTAGATGGCTCGTTAAGATTGTGTGTGGACTATCATGAACTGAACAAGGTGATTAAAAATAACAAATATCTATTGCCAAAGATTGACGACTTGTTCGATCAGCTTCACGAGACCAAAGTGTTTTCTCAGATGGATTTGACAACGGGATTTCACCAGTTAAGGGTGATAAAGGATAGTGTGCCAAAGACTTCTTTTAGGACACCATCCAGTTTCTTCGAATGGTTGTTGATTCCATTCGGATTGACTAACGCGCCAGCGTATTTTGTGGATCTTATTAATACGGTTTTCAGGGATTAGTTGAACAAGTTAGTGCTTGTATTCGTGGATGACATTCTGGTTTACTCTTGGAATGAGGAAGAGAACAAGACGCACTTGAGAGTAGTGTCGGAAGTCCTATGAAAGCATCAGCCGAGAGCTAATTTTTCAAAGCATCACTTCTGGAAGAGTGAAGTGAGGTTCTTAGGCCATGTTGTTTCTAGAAATGGGATAGCGGTTGACCCCGCTAAAGTGGCAGCGATCCAGGACTGGGATAGAACTAAGAATGCGACAGATGTGAGGAGTTTCCTTGGGTTGGCTAGTTATTACAGACGGTTTATTAAGGATTTCTCTAAGATAGTTGCACCATTGATAGGATTGACGAAGAAGAACCAAGTGTTCACATGGGATGCAAAGTGTGAAAAAGTGTTCGGAATCCTGAAGGAGAGACTAACGAGTGCTCCTGTATTGACCATTCCAAATGGGAATGAAGTGATGGTGGTATACACCGATGCATGTGGTAATGGGCTTGGAGCAGTGCTAATGCAGAAGGATAAGGTTGTGGCCTACGCGAGTCGACAGCTGAAGCTGCATGAAAGGAATTATCCAACTCATGATTTGGAGTTGGCGGTGATTGTGTTTGCTCTGAAGATGTGGAGACATTACCTATTGGGAGTTCGATTCGGGTTATTTACGGATCACAAGTCGTTGAAGTATCTTTTTCCCCAAAATGATTTGAATCTTCAGCAACAACGATGGTTAGAGTTTCTGGCGTCATATGATTTTGGTATAGCATATACTCCTGGCAAAGGTAATGCAGTTGCAGATGCATTGAGTCGAAGACACACAAGTTTAGGGGCGATGTTTTCGGAATGAAGAGCCTCGAGTATTTGGCAAGATTCGATTTCAGGCCAGGGTGTGAGTTGGAACCTGAAATGTTGGCAAGCTTGTCGATAAGACCTACTCTTATCGGAAGGATTGATGAGAGCCAAAAGCGAGATGCAAAGCTTGTCGAGTTAATCCAGAAATTGAAACCGGAAGATAGAGAGTTCGAGGTCGATCGAGAAGGTTGGCTTCGAAAGCAAGGGCGATTAGTTGTTCCTGATATCGACAGATTGAGAGATGAGGTTCTGAGAGAATGTCATCACTCGAAATTGACGATTCATCCTGGTGGTAATAAGATGTATCAGGACATGAAGCGAGTCTACTACTGGGAGGGGATGAAGCGAGAAATTGGAAAGTTCATTTCCAAGTGTATGAATTGTCAGTTGGTGAAAGATGAACAGAAGAAGCCGAGTTGTTTGCTTCAGCCATTGGAAGTTCCTACATGGAAGTGGGAGTAGATATCGATGGATTTTATTAACGGACTACCTAGAACCAGGGCAGGTAACAAAGGAATTTGGGTCATTGTGGATCACTTAACAAAAAAGGCAAGGTTCATTCCTGTCAAGTTGACTAGGACGGCATCGAAGTTGGCTAAACTTTATGTGAAATGGATAGTTCAATTCCATGGTATCCTAAAGAGCATAGTGAGTGATTGAGATCCATTATTTACGAGTGGATTTTGGAAGAGTTTGCAAGAAGCTTTAGGAACCGAGTTGTGTTTAAGTACGGCTTATCATCCCCAAACTGATGGTCAAACCGAGAGGGTCAACCGAGTTTTGGAAGATCTCCTAAGAGCTTGTGCGTTGGATTTTGGGGGATCATGGGAAGACCATCTACATCTAGTTGAGTTTGCATATAATAATAGCTACTAGTCTAGCATTGGGATGTCACCATACGAGGCGTTGTATGGGAGACCATGCAATTCTCCAGCATGTTCATTAGAAACTGGAGATAAGTTGGTACTTGGGCCAGAGATGATTAGAGAGACCTCGGATTGTATCAAGATCGTTCGGCAACGAATGAAGGCAGCCCAAGATCGTCAAAAGAGTTATGCTGATAAACGTCAAAAAGACTTGGAATTCGATGTTGGCGAAATGGTTTTCGTGAAGATTTCGCCATTAAAGCATGTGGTTCGATTCGGAAGTAAAGGAAAGTAAGCTCCAAGGTTCCTTGGACCATTTCCGATAGTCGAGCGAATTGGAAAGCTTGCATATAAATTGGAGTAACCCGAAAAGATGTCGATTGTGCATAATGTTTTCCATGTATCGTTCCTACGGAAGTTCGTGCATGATTCAAGTGTAGTGGTGTGACACCCCACGCCCGTTAATGTCACTCACAAAGGGAATGCATTAAGTTTCATGAAGCGTTATAATAAACAGAATAGAAATATTACAAGATAGACATATAAAATAACAGCAGAATAAAAACTTTATTTATCATAAGACACTGTGGTCCAAAAATATCACGTGTCCGAAACACAAAAGCCCATTACAACATAAAAGCTACTGTCGTGTACTTCAAAAATATCAGAGTACATAAAAGAAATAAAATTCCACAAAACAAAAATATAGCCACAGCAACAAGGATAGGAGCTTGAGCCATACATCTCAGTAGCTCCAGCAAAAATAAGCAGAATCACGGTCAAGTTTGAGTGTTCCCACCCTGAGAACCTAGAGGGGGTGGGGAACGGAAGAAAGAAGAGGAAACAAAAAGGGTCAGACATAAAGTCTGGCGAGTCCAGTTACTTTTAGCAAGTAAATAAATAAAAGTAGCATGACAGACATTTAAAGTGGATAAGAGAGAGATAACTACACAAAAGGCAGGTATGACAAGGTAAACAGGATAGGGTGTATATGCTTCTAATGATTTCTCTGCACTATTACTAGTATATCCAGAATGAGATGATCCCTTCCACTATAAGGTGGTAGACTTAGGCATACGTCCAAGTGTACCCTAACTACTACCCTAATCGATCGGCTCCTTAATCCGCGTAGATACTCTATGCCGGCCCCACCGTAGGATGTATCACGTCCTAAAGTGGCAACCCCTCCATTGACATGCACAGCCCCATATCTACAGGTGTCACGGTCGTTTTATCTCCCTTTGCCCGGCTCATGCACGCACATGGCCTGGTCGGTTTGTGCCACCTACACCGAACTCCACGTTTGGATCTCTTACAATCAGTCCAGTAAGCGTGCCCCTTCTCTGACCTAGTTCGAAGTGCATGTTTGATACCTACTCTGGGTTACTGGATGAAACGAGTCCCACACAATATGATACAATCTCTCCCCTTTGTCTTGTATCCCCCATTAGGTTTTCCATTTGATTATGTATACCACTAGGTGTCTTTAATTACATATCTTTATTATTTCCATCGGTTATGTATACCACTAGGTATCTTTAATTACATAACCTTATCGGACTAAGTTTGTGGGCCTATATGTAAATATTACCCACCCCCTTAGATTTACTTAACCCACCCATTGTTTAACCAATTTTACTTAACCCTAACTTTAGTTCATAATCATACACTCCCTATGGATTTAATTAGGTTAACTAGTCCAATTCATTGCCATGTACATTTATGGTTTATAATGGGCTAGACCTCCAACATTAGGCCTACAACTTGTGGATGCGGGATATGTCGGTTGGGTCCGGGCAGACTTATTCCACAAGTTGGGCCTAACCTCTTGTCTGATCCCGCATCGTATTTGCACACTTAGACCTCTCACATTAGGTCCAACATTAGTGGCTGTTGGATATGCCGGTTGGGTCCGAGAAGACTTCCATCACAAATGCAACCTAACCTTGTGTCATAAGTGCAATTACAATTTCTAATTGTAATCCTAAGCATTTCATTATTATCTAATTACTAGTGCCTATGCCTTTATAGGTGTTCATACTCATTTACCCAATTATTGAATTATATGTCCAATTCATGTTTCTAAGCATTATTCAAATTATGCCAGTAATAATCTTTTTCCCCCGTTCCCTAACTAGCGCATTTACATAATTTGTGGCATGCCTAGGCTAGATAATAGCCTAGTCATAAACGATAAAAGGGAAAGGTGATGGGAATATAACAAGAGTGAATGTTCTAACATAACTGGCATAAATACATACTAACATGGTGATAAAGTGAACATGTAAGCATTGATCGGATGAACTTGTGGTAGTTGACTAGTTATAACATAGCAAAGGTGATAAGATAAGCATGACATGATCTAAATATTAATTTAGATGTCCAATGGGTTCAGATCTAATATGATAAACATAAGGGAATCCAAGTAATAGGCTAGATCTGATTAATAATATATATGTTCACATAATTCAGATCTAATAGTTAAAAGTAGATCTGACCTAAATAAGGTTTAATATCCACATCATAAAATGCCACAGAAGTTACAATAGATCCAACAAGATAGAGATTTAGATCCAAGTTATAACCAGTTTAGAATGTCATACGTTCACAAATTACAATGGATCCAGTATAATGTAGGCACATGAACAAATCCACTATAGTCATATCAGGTTTACTTTTAAATATTTAAATCTAAAAGCAACTAAGAACTCATAGAGTTTGGATTAGAAAATAGAAAAAGAATGGATCTTGAATCTCTAACTGATTTGCTTAAGTTGATAGTTGTAGAAAACAACGGATCCAGTTCTGTTCAGACACCGGCAACGTTTGGCCTCCATTGAATTCCAGTGAAGAAAACAAGAGAAATGGACCCGTATATATAGCTGCCAGCCTCCAGAAACCGACTGCCACGTCAGCCCTAGGGGTGTACACCCCTGTAGGGGGGTCGACCCCGGTGTCGACACCCCTAGGGAGGTCAACCTCCTAGAGCGGGAAATTTGCTTCCTTATGAAATTTTGATTTTTGAACCCTTTTTTGGATTAGTTCTGACTCATATCTGACTCGTATGTGTATATATAATTCTTCTGCGCGTATACAAAATTAAAATCCTCATAACTTCTTCACACGGTGTCCGTTTTACGCAAACCAAATGTCTTTCTTGACCAGAATTTCGAGACGGACGCAATGGTGTAGTTCATTTCCCTTAATTTCGAATATTAAATTAATTATTATTTAATTTGTCCTCTTTTAGCGTTGTTAAAAAAATACGGGGTGTTACATTCCCCCCTACTCAAAGGATTTCGTCCCCGAAATCTCTAAGTTGAAAAGAATGCATATCCTATCATCCATCATCCATCTACTCATACATCAATCACTGGCATTCATTGTCCTTAAAGATTCCTAATGCTTATGTGAATATATGCAAAGGTGTGTGTATATGTCCCAATACTAATGCAAAGATCAGACGGTCTACTGATTCAGTTGACCTCCTTAATGCAATGTATGTTAGTGCCATGTATCCAATATGTATGCAAATAATCCTATTATAACATGTGAGTTCTATATGTGTGCACACTCATTCGTCCAAATGCAACATTCATATGATAATACATCCATTTCCATCCATAGAAGAAAAGAAAATGCACACACATCCATATGCAGTATGAGAGTGATTGAGCCGATCTAGTGCCTAATGTATGTGTATATGCATCCACAGGCAGCCACTAGCAAACACTTGCATCCATTTGCATCCATCAAACATAACATGTCTCAAACACAAGTTTAAATCCATAGGATTCCTATCTAAAGGTCGAAAATACTAGGGAAAGGATATATTCAGATGATAGAAACAGGCACAGATAAAATTTTGGAAAAGGAGTTAAGAACATATCCTCGAAAAGAAAAGGGTACGAAGCCTGAATGTTGTCTTTGATCTCCCAAGTCGCATCCTATGGGTTATCTCCCCGTAGCTTGATCTCTTTATTGCGTAGCTTCTTATCTTCTGATCCAAGAATACGGGTAGGAACTTATCTAACTGTTGCCTCCCGTTCCACTTTTACTTCCTCTAATATACTTGGCTCAACAATTTCCGCGGTGTCATGCAAGCACTTCCACATATGAGAAACGTGGAAAACATCATAAATGCCGAAAAGATTTTCTGGGAGCTTTACTCTATAGGCCATTTGGCCAATCCTTTCGTTTACGGGAAATGGTCCCACAAATCTGGGTGCCAACTTCCCTACAGATCCGAAGCGAACCACATTCCTCAGAGGTGACACTTTAATAAAAACTAAGTCTCCTACTTCAAATTCGAAGTTTGTCCTTCTCTTGTCTGCTTAGGATTTCTGCCTATCTTGGGCAGTCTTCATCCGCCGTCGAATAAGGTCAAATTTCTCGGATGTTTCTCTAACCATATCTGGTCCAAGTAACAACCTTTTTGTAGATTCCCACCAACAAGTTGGTGATCTACAAGTTCGTTCGTACAATGCTTCGAAGGGTGCCATGCCGATGCTGGCTTGATAGCTGTTGTTATAGGCAAACTCTACTAAAGGAAGGTTCTCTTCCCAAGTCCCTCCGAAGTCTAGGATACACAGCCTTAAAAGATACTCAAGAATTCTATTCATCCTCTCCGTCTGCACATCAGTCTGAGGGTGATAAGCAGTGCTCAAACACAACTTTGTACCTAATGCTTCTTGCAAGCTCCTCCAAAATTCAGGTAGGGTCACGATCGTTTACGATGCTGGAAGGTACTCCATGAAGACGAACTATCTCATGAACATAAATCGCTGCCAACCATGATGCCATCCTCTTACTCTTCACTGGAATGAAATGAGCGCTCTTAGTCAATCTGTCCACTACCACCCAAATACTGGTGTTTCCTTTCTTTGACCTAGGCAACCCATCTATGAAGTCCATGGAGATGCTCTTCCATTTCTACTGTGGAACCTCCAAAGGATGAAGTAAACCGTTGAGCTTCTTTTGCTCAGCTTTAACTTGCTGGCAAAGTAAACATTGAGAAACAAATTCAGCCACATATTTCTTCATCCTAGTTCAAAAGAAAACCCTCTTCATGTCTCTATACATCTTATCACTGCTTGGATGAATAGTCATCTTAGAATGGTGGGCTTCTTCTAGGACTTCCTTTATCAAGCTTCCAGTTTAAGGGACACAAAGCCTTCCATCTTGTCGCAACCACCCATTTTCATCTATGGTATATTGACTGAGGTGACTAGAAGTCTCCCCTTTTCTAAGCTTATCCATGATGTCTAAAATCTTTAGGTCACCTTGTTGCGAAGCTCTTATCTAGTCCATAAGAGTTGGTCGTATTTCTAGCGATGCAAATAAATCAGGCAAAATCTCGATGGAGGGTTTAAAGTCAAAGGTTGATATGAACTCCAAGCTTTTCCTCTCCACAAAAAGAGGACTTAAGGCCATCCTCTGCCTACTTAGTGCATCAGCCACCACATTATCCTTGCCAGGGGTATAAGCGATTTCAAAATCATAAGAAGCTAAGAAATCCATCCACCTTTATTGCCTTAAATTAAGATCCTTCTATGAGAAAAGATACTTGAGAGATTTATGATTGGTGTATAACTCGAACTTATCTCCAAGTAAATAATGACGCCACGTCATTAGCGTGAATACTATGGCAGCTAGCTCTAGATCATGGGTGGGGTAGTTCTTCTCGTGAACTCTTAGCTGTCTACCCTCATAACACATTACTTTCCCTTCTTGCATCAAAACTGCACCAAACCCTGTACCACATGCATCAGTGTAAATGGTAAACACTTTACTCCCATCAGGCAAGGTCAAGACTGAGGTTGTTGTCAGAGCTCTCTTCAGTCGTTGGAAAGCAACATCACAATCTATATCCCATGAAAACTCCAAATTCTTCTTTGTTAGCCTGGTGAGTGGGGTTGATATCTTTGCGAAGTCCTTAATGAACTTCCTATAATAACCTGCCAACCCAAGAAAGCCCTCACCTCTATTGCATTTTTAGGAATCTACCAATCTTGCACCGCAACTACTTACGTGGCATCCACAACTATCCCTTCTTTGGAGACTACATGCCCTAAGAATCTCACCTCCTTTCTCCAAAAATGGCATTTGGAGAACTTTTCCTTAAGCTGATGGTCACAGAGAGTCTTCAAAACTTCTCTCAAATGCTGGGCATGCTCTTCTTCGCTCTTGGAGAAGATCAAAATATCATCAACAAAGACTACAACAAATTTATTTAGGAACTCCCGAAACACCCTACTCATCAGATCGACAAAATAGGTAGGTGCATTCGTCAGCCCAAAAGGCATACCTAGCCATTCAAAAAAACCATCCGGAGTCCTAAAACCAGTCTTGTCTATACTGTCCTTAGCCACCCTCAACTGATGAAACCCCATGGCCAAGTCTAACTGAGAGAATACCGAGGCCTCGACAGGCTGGTAAAATAAGTCGTCTATACTTGGAAGTGGGTGCCTATTCTTCTTTGCGAGTTTGTTCAATTCTCTATAGTCAACACACAAACGAAGCGAACCATCCACCTTAGTTGCGAATACAACCGGGGCACCCCATTCAGATATGCTTTTTCTGTTAAATCCTTTCTCAAGTAGCTCCCATACCTGCTTACTCAATTCTTTCCTCTCCCTCAGAGCCATATGACGCACTAGTAATGCAACTGGCTTTGCATTGTCCAGTAGATATATACGAAAGTCGATCTCGCGCCTCGGAGGTAATCCCTGAACCTCCTCAAAAACATCAGAATAATCTGGGATTACAGGAACAGATTGCAGATCATCGATAGATGCATCAAGAGACTCTAGAAAATTAAGCATAACATACCTTTGGGGGTCACAAGAAATCTCGAGGGTCCTCCCATGACAAGTCAGAAGCCTAACGACCCTCCACTCACAATCCAGAATGGCACCATACGTGGTAAGCCAATCCATTCCTAGAATCAACCCGTAGCCCATAAACCCTAGCGCATGCATGTCACACTCAAATTCGACGCCTAACACAAATATTCTCAAACCCTGACAAATCATAGATGAATGAGCCGAACCACCAATGGGGTTTGAGACAACTACGGGATCCACTACCATACTAGTAATTAAGTGCAGAGATCCAACCATAGAATTATATATAAATGAATGTGAAGCTCCAGAATTCAAAAGTGTTCTAATAGGATGGTTTGAAAGAGAAATTAAACCTTCAACATAAATTTTTCTACCTCTATCAGGAGCACTGGTCACGAGAGCATGCACCTTCCCTCCAGAAGTTCATGCCCTTTGCCCTTGTCCCTGTGATCCCTGTTTCTTCGGGCACTCCCTAGCAAAATGTCTGACTTCTACACAATTGAAGCAAGTGTTCTTCCTTCTTTTACAGTCTTTGATCAAGTGACCCTCTTTCCCATAACTGTGACATTTCCTCTTATCCTTGGCCTTGTCGTTCTTTCCACCTTTCTTTTGTTATTGTTGCTACTGTTGTCCCTTCTTGGGCCACACCTTCTTATTTTGCGTTGTTTCCTCATCTTTAACCTCCTTCTTTCCCCCTTTCTCTTCCTCATGCATCAAGGCCATATCAATAAGTCTTTCAACGATGGCTCCCATTGGGATATGAGACATGGCTAACCCATGAAGGGGTTTGTTTAGTCCTTTAACAAACCGCAAAGCCTTCTTATGAGGCATGTCTACCAGTTCCAGTCCAAATCTTGCCAACTGGTTAAATTTGTTCTCACATACTCTTTAACCGTCAAGTTCCCTTGTTTGAGTGCTAAGAACCTCTCTATCTGCATGCTCTTCTCAGCTTGGGAAAGGAATTTCATCTTAAACCTTTGTCTAAAGTCATCCCAAGTTTCCACCGGACGACCTGCTTGGGTTACCTCCCACCAAAATGAAGCTTCATCCTTCAATAGCCAAGCAGCTAACTGAATCTTTCTTCGATCCTCTACTTCAAAGATTACAAACCAGTCCTCGGTCTCCTTGATCCAGTTCCTTGCCTCCACAAACGTCTCAGTTCCATGGAATGACTTCCCTCCCATAGCACGAAAATCTTTGCAAATCTTTGAGAATTTGTCTACACGCAGAGCAGGAGGAGGAGAAACAGGTGCAGCTGGGGGAGGAACGTTTCCTTGGCCTTCGGCAGGCGCCGTGGCCTCCAGATACCTATGGAACCATCCTGGTATCGTAACGCCCTCTGGAATGTTAGGTTCCCCAGACATGCTGAAAAAGAAAACGAAAGAGATTCAGACAAGAGATCGAAAGATATTACTTATGGCTCTTTGGGGAATGTTTTTCAAAACAAACTTTTCTTTTTGAAAATGCTTTCTTTTAAAACCTTTTTGAAAATAGCTTTCAAAAACTTTTATCTAATCTGTTAACCTTAAGCTCTGATACTAAGTGTGACACCCTACGTCTGTTAATGTCACTCAAAAAGGGAATGCATTAAGTTTCGTGAAGCGTTATAGTAAACAGAACAGAAATATTACAAGACTGACATATAAAATAACAACGAAATAAAAACTTTATTTGTCATAAGATACTGTAGTCCAAAAACATCACATGTCTGAAACACAAAAGCCCATTACAACATACACGCTACTGTCTTATACTTCAAAAATATCAGAGTACATTAAAGAAATAAAATTGCGAAAAAAAAAATTATAGCCATAGCAATAAGGATAGGAGCTTGAGCCATACATCTCAGCAGCTCCAGCAAAAGTAAGCAGAATCACGGTCAAGTTTGAGTGTTCCCGCCCTAAGAACCTTGAGGGGGGGGGGGGGGGGAACGGAAGAAAGAAGAGGAAACAAAACGGGTCAGACATAAAGTCTGGCGAGTCCAGTTACTTTTAGCAAGTAAATAAATAAAAGTAGCATGACAGACATATAAAGTGGATAAGAGAGAGATAACTACACAAAAGGCAGGTATGACAAGGTAAACAGGATAGGGTGTATACGCTTCTAATGATTACTCTGCACTATTACCAGTATATCCAGAATGAGATGATCCCTTCCACTATAAGGTGGTAGATTTAGGCATACGTCCAAGTGTAGCCTAACTACTACCCTAACCAATCGGCTCCCTAATCCGCGTAGATACTCATTGTCGGCCCCACCGTACGATGTATGACGTCCTAAAGTGGAAACCCCTCCACTGGTATGCACAGCCCCATATCTACAGGTCTCACGGTCGTCTTATCTCCCTCTGCCTGGCTCATGCACGCACATGGCCCGGTCGGTTTGCGCCGCCCAACCAAACTCCATGTTTGAATCTCTTACAACCATTCCAGTAAGCGTGCCCCTTCTCCGACCTAGTTTGGAGTGCATGTTTGATACCTACTCCAGGTTACTGGATGAAACGGGTCCCACACGATATGATACAAGCTCTCCCCTTTGTCTTGTATCCCCCACTAGGTTTTCCATTTGATTATGTATACCACTAGGTGTCTTTAACTACATATCTTTATTATTTCCATCGGTTATGTACACCATTAGGTGTCTTTAATTACTACCCTTGTCGGGCTAAGTTTGTGGGCCTATTTGTAGATATTACCCACCCCCTCAGATTTACTTAACCCACCCACTGTTTAACCAATTTTCCTTATCCCTAACTTTAGTTCATAATCATACAGTCCCTATGGATTTAATTAGGTTAAGTAGTCCAATTCATTACCATGTCTATTTATGGTTTATAATGGGCTAAACCTCCCACATTAGGCCTACAAGTTGTGGATGCTGGATATGCCGGTCGGGTCCGGGTAGACTTATTCCACAAGTTGGGCCTAACCTCGTGTCTGAGCCCATCTCGTATTTGCACACTTAGCCATCTCACATTAAGTCCAACATTAGTGGCTACCGGATATGCCGGTTGAGTCCGAGCAGACTTCTACCACTAATGCAACCTAACCTTGTGTCATAAGTGCAATTACAATTTCTAATTATAATCCTAAGCATTTCATTATTATCCAATTGCTAGTGCCTATACCTTTATAGGTGTTCATACCCATTTACCCAATTATTGAATTATATGTCCAATTCATGTTTCTAAGCATCATTCAAATTATGCCAATACTATCTTTTTCCCCCGTTCCCTAACTAGCGCATTCACATAATTTGCGGCATGCCTAGGCTAGATAATAGCCTATTCATAAATGATAAAAGTGAAAGGTGATGGGAATATAACAAGAGTGAATGTTCTAACATAACTGGCATAAATATATACTAATATGGTGATAAGGTGAACATGTAAACATAGATCGGATGAACTTGTGGCAGTTGACTAGTTGTAACATAGCAAAGGTGATAAGATAAGCATGACAAGATCTAAATATTAATTTATATGTCCAATAGGTTCATATCAAATATGATAAACATAAGGGAATCCAAGTAATAGGCTAGATCTGATTAATAATATAGATTTTCACATAATTCAGATCTAATAGTTAAAAGTAGATCTGACCCAAATAAGGTTTAAGATCCACATCATAGAATGCTACAGAAGTTACAATAGATCCGACAAGATAGAGATTTAGATCCAAATTATAACCAATTTAGAATGTCATATGGTCATAATTTACAATGAATCTAGTATAATATAGGCACATGAACTAATCCAAACTATAGTCATATCAGGTTTACTTTTAAATATTTAAATCTAAAAGCAATTAAGAACTCACAGAGTTTGGATTAGAAAATAGAAAAATAATGGATCTTGAATCTTTAATTGATTTGCTTAAGTTGATAGTTGTAGAAGATATCGGATCCAGTTCAGCTCAGACACCGGCAGCGTTTGGCCTTCATTAAATTCCAGTGAAGAAAACAAGAGAAACAGACTCGTATATATAGCTGCCAGCTCCAGAAACCGACTGCCACGTCACCCGTAGGGGTGTCAACACCCGTGTAGGGGGGTCGACCCTGGTATCGACACCCCTGTAGGAGGGTCGACCCTGGTGTCGACACCCCCTAGGGGAGTCGATCCCCTAGAGCGGGAAATTTGCCTCCTTATGAAATTTTGATTTTTGAATCCTTTTCTGGATAAGTTCTGGCTTATATCTAGCTCATATGTATATATATATTTCTTCTGCGCGTATACAAACTTAAAATCCTCATAACTTCTTCATACCTTGTGCGTTTTACGCAAACCAAATGTCTATCTTGACCAGAATTTCGAGACAGACGCAATGGCACATTTCGTTTCCCTTAATTCCGAATATTAAATTAATTGTTATTTAATTTATCCTATTTTAGTGTTGTTAAAAAAATATGGGGTGTTACAAGTGGTATCTCCAAAGCAGTACGAAGACCTAGAAGTAGAGACCGCAGTTGTGAAACCTCGTAAGCCGCTTCGCGTTGTGGGAAATGACACGAAATAGCTTAGAAGAAAGACGGTTAAGCTAGTCAAGGTACAATGGAGTGAAGACGACGACGATTTACATGGGAGACGAAAGAGAGCATGATGGAGACTCATCAAGAACTATTCGTTGGTAGGACCCTTTGATATCGCATTATCGTTATATCGTTGTATCTTGTTATTGTTTGATATAATTCCACATGCTAGGATAAGGCTATGGATGCATGGCTTGATGGTTGCTAGTTTGGGTGATAGAATTGGCTTCTCATGGATGATAGGCGTGCAGAATTATTGTGGTTACTTATGTTTGCTTGGAATTTCGGAGGCGAAATTCTTAAGAGGAAAGAATGTAATAACCCTCATTTTACATATTGGAAGATCACAAAAAGTTTTTATTTTATTCCCTAAGGGTTGGATCATTCTTGTATTTTAATAATTGCTTATGGGGATGTGAGACATGTCCATAATTTTTACCTATTTTGTTTGTGACCATTTTCACCCTATTAACTTTGTACATGCATAACTTTTGACTTAGGTCGAATTAGGTGGTGAGATGTGTGCCATTGGAAAGGAAATGGTGATTACCTTTTAGTAGAGTGGTTACATTAAAGATCTGGCTCTGGGAGGAATCGTTGTTTTGAGGTTTTTCAGTTGGTTGTTCAGGTTTTGGAAGTCTTAATGGGCTGATTTAGAGAGGCCCATTGGTAGGCTGATGGAAGGGTATAAATAGGGGTGGAAGGAATGAGAAATGCTTTAGTTTCTCTATTCTCTCATTTGGTGGCCTATGTTCCTCCTTCCTTTAACACCTTTCCACCATTAAAAATCAAAATCTAAGGAAGGAAATTGAAGATCTACACCATTGGAGGCTAGATCTACATTAATTGAAGCACGAATTCATCGGATCAAGGGGTTTGGTTCGAAGTGATTGCTGTCCGGAATCTTATTACATTGATTTTAGCTTGTTTGTGAGAATCGGTGAGTGATTTACATCTCTCACATGGATTCAATGAAGTATATAAATGTTTGATAGTTTTTCATCAAATTCAAGTGTTTTACCATAGATCTATACCATTATAAGTCCATTTTCATATGGAACACCTTATGATCCAATTTAGCAAGATTGAACCTATTATTTCTATTACATTTCATATGCTTATGTCTATTAGATCCATCGTTTTGATCATATGTTCATTTTAATGGTTATGGTGAAATTTACATCATTTTTAGGGATAATCGTCATATTCATGTTGTTAGCAATCTTATGACATATTTATGGTTGTATTTGGTGAATTCGTTGACATGTTTTGTCAATTTGGTCGATTAGAGAAGTTTTGATCGAGATTGGGCTCGAATTGGAGATTGCAGGTTTTGGGTCGCACCATGATGTGGTTTTCTTGGGGAACAAGACAGGAGCAGGGTCGGTCGAGCGAGCTCGGGGGAGTAAGGGTCGGTCGAGCGAGCCTCGGGTTGATCTCTTGAGTGGGTCGGTCGAACCTAACCTAGTCGGTCGTGCTCTCTATACGAACAAGGTCGGTCGAGCACATATGTGGCCGGGTCAAGCATGCCAGGGTCGGTCGAGCAAGTTTAGCGCGAAGTGGTCGGTCATGCACATGTGGTTCTGATCGAGCAGGTTGGGTTGGTCAGGATGGCTCTGGTCGGGTCGAGCAGTATGGCTCGAGCAAGTGGAGTTCGGACATGCAAGGGGCGAGCGTGGTTTAGGGTCGGTCGCATCAGGGTTATTTCTGAAAATTTTATTTTTTTGGGTACGACTCAGATTTGAACCAAAGGGTCTAGGAAAAATATTTTTCGGGGGAAGCCCCTGAACCCTAGCCACAACGCAGTGATGTAATTTGGCTCGATGATGATGTGACTTCGAAGTAAATTCAAGTAGGAAGGTTCAAAGAGTTTAATGTGTTCGTTGATCGGTGTACAACATCGAATGATGTGACAACTCTAAGGTCGTGAGTTGGTGGATAATGTTTGCTTGAGAAGGTTGCTTGATTCATAGAAAGTTGTCGGGTTAGATGACTAGAGATGCGAAGGACGAGATTATCGTTATTGTAAGTTCTAGCAGGCTCAAAGAAGGGGTACGATAGGGGCACCTAAAAGACCGGTTGTAGGTCGAGCACCTTGGGTATCGTTGAAAGGCCTAGTTGTCAAGGTTGGACATGCATACGTAACGTTGAAAGGCATATGGAGTTTATGCTGGAACTGGGGTTACCATTAGCCCTTGACACATGGCAAGGTTGGCCGTCATGGTTTCAAAGCAGGATTGGTGGTGATAGCTAGAGTCAATCATGGATGATTGGTTGTTCTGTTTGTACCATATCATGTAGATTGTCCAACGCCGAAGGAGTTATTCCTTGGGTGCTTGTCTGATATTGGTTTCAGCCTCTGGGGCTCGTGCTTGAGGGATGTTGAGTTCGATCAGGATGGTTTACATGATATATATGTATATATATATTGGATGTCATAAGTGCTTTCCCATGATTGAATGGGTGTTCTGGTTTCCATGAATGTATGGTTGAAATATTATTATAAAGGCTATCACTATCCGATGTGGGGAAGATAAGATTGGGTTCTTCTCTGGAGTTATGGGTAGATCAGTATGATTATCTATCCATTCTCATATACTTTATTGTTGATATTTGTTAGCTGTTTTATCACTCACTAAGATTGTTGTTTGACCCAAGGTTTTATGTTTCCCTCTTATTACCTTGGGCTGTTCATCCGGTTATGGATGGGAAAACTGAGTAGCAGGTGACAGGTGATAGTTTGATGAGTCGACGACGCTGATCGATGGCGAGCCGGAGGCTTACGGACCAGTTTTATTACTATTTAGTATTTCTACTTCTGCTGTTTTTTATTCTCAGAGTGATGTAGTGAGGCAATTTGTATAAACACTATTTCCAAGTGTATGGATATTACTTTCTAGTTGTTATGAAAGTCTAGTGTTTTATGCTTCACTATTACTATTTGTTGTATATGTTCTATGATATTTTATCCTTGCGCTATGAATTACGACATGTTCCGATGTTGTTTACCTATTTTGATGATCATCCATAGCTGCCTGGCACATCTTTCAGCGCATTATTCCTCTTTTTTTAATGCAGGGGTTGTGGGCGGTCGTCACAGGATAAACTGAAGGCACCCTCCAACTGTATCCTAGGAATCACCATATGGATCAATAGCGAGCAGTCCTTGCAACCCGCAGATTCCAATCACGATAGAATCACCAATCAAATAACTCCAGTTGCAAGCCAGTGAAATTTGACAAGTAGTCCTTCTGCTTATGAAGATCTACGGTCTTCAATTGCTCCATCTTCAATCTGCATCTTCCCCGATTTCGTATTCGCTGGTTCATAATGGTTTTCGAATATAAATTCGATCCCAGTCTTTTCGTACCAACCATCGTATGGGCCAGATTTGATAGTCGGTTATTTAACTTTCAAATAGCAACTATTTATTCATAAAAAGTAAATGAATTCACTGATTCAATACCCAACATCATTTAACCCCTTTAATTAAACATTCGTTAATTAAACCTTCAAAATTTTCCAATATTAGGAAAACATTTCACTTTTCTTATATAACATAAGAATGTTCAATTATCTTTTCACTTTTACTTTTCAAACTTCTTGTTGTAAATTGGTGAGTATATCTCTTAGTATATAACCCCGAAGGCCGAAACCAACATCAAATTGGCACTTCGAAAGTTATTCGACTCAACCAACGTACAATAGGTTCTAGTTTCTCAAAAACCACATCATATTCCTTCGGAAATCATTTCTCTTAACAATAGCGTTACGGACTATGAATTCCTTATTATATACTAAGTCAATAATCTTTATTATTAAAATTTATCTTTATCAATAACTTAGCCGTTTAGGTTTTTGAATTCCATTATGGTCTTTCTTAAGTTTACAAATCACATTATGAACTTGTTTCGACTCTTGAAATCATTTACAACATTAACCCATTTACCAACGTGGTTTTATACTTGGCCAAATTTAGATTCTTACAAAAACCCAATTCATAGTATTTTTAATAAGAATACAATTTTAACCTTATATAGGTATAAATAAATATTCACTTAAGCCTACAAACAGGGTCTTAAGATCTCATTAACTCCATTTACTGAATCCCAATTATAAGGTCATCTCTTTGATTATTCTTAATAATAACCAAATGCAACATTATTTAAAATAAAATAGTTTATCTCATCTTTAACTAAGAACAATAGTTAATTTCTCTTAAGAAGTAATAAAATAATAAATAATTTAATTAATAATTTACAACTCATTATTCATCTTTAAAATCAATTTAAAAGATTTGTTCAATTTTTTAAGAAACTGTATTATGTTCCAACGACTATTTATCACACTATCTCCATTAAATTAAATGACAAAGATTAATTTAATATCAGTTCCAGTTGAAGCAGTTAACTTAGTCAACTCAAAAGATGGTTAATTCGTTAACCAATTCTAATTAGTTATTTCTTTAAATTAATTGATAATATAATTAATTTGAATAACCCCACGTAATTGTTTCTTAACAACAATAAATCCAACTATTAGTTCATAAGTTAATTTTGAACTTACTTACCTATAAAACTTGTTTAAACACAAGAATTTACCTTATTAAAATTAATTTATAATTACTTATAAATAATCAAATAATAAGTATTTATTTTTATTTTAATAAACTTTTATCTAAAATAATTTATATAAAAATAGATTTTATAATTTATTCTCAGTTATAAAATAAATTTTATAACTTCATTCAGTCGATCCACCTAACGGTAAATCAACATTTACAAAACTATTCATTCATAGGCCATTTGTTGTCAGTTACTCAACCAAAACTGCCCATTGGTTAAAACAAAACAAACATTGAATTTTAAGTCAACGATCAAAGACTAAATAAATCATCCAATCAAAACAATTCATATAATGAAAATATGAAAATAAATAACATTTAATATATTTAAGAATCCAATTGGATCCCTCCAACCTGTTTTTCCATGCATCTAGACAGGTTACCACAAAATAATATTGTTCAATTCAATATATAGATATAATTTCTAACAATCGACCAAAAACAACAATCTGAGCATCTAACTTAATTTTATACATTTATATTATTATAAAGGTGACCAACAAGGTAAGTTATCTCAATTGGTTACAATTTTTAAAAATTAACAATTGGTTTCAATTAAATTAAACGAACTTTTAATTTAAACAATTCATTATATATATATATATATATTATAGTAATCATCCAACAATATACAACCATAGCACACAAATATTTAACTCAACATATATAAAATATATGTGACACCCCACCTCCATTAAGGTCACTCACAAAGGGAATGCCTTAATTTTGGTGGAGCGTTTATTGCGTATAGAACAGAAAAGTAAACAAGGCAGATAAATATATTGGTACTTGGAAAATAAAAACCACTTTTATTGCAACGGAGGAATAGTTTGGTTACATCACATCAAAAACCAACTACAAAACCAAATACACTTGTTATCCATCTTGACAAATAAGTTCTGAGTACATAAAATAAAAGACATAACCCCAACATCAAATAGCCATAAATAAGATAGGCTGAACTTTACTTCAGCAATCCAAGCAACTTCCAAAAGAAAGAGATAAAGCTGTCCAAATCAAGCTCCACTGGTGCTAGTCCCACCCTGTGCACCTAGGGGGGACAAAGGAAGAAAAGAGGTGGAAACAAAGGGGGTCAGACATGAAGTCTGGCGAGTGCAATAACTTTAACAATATAATCATTAATGTAACTAGGATAAGGCATAAGCTGGGAAATAAGGAAATGACTGTGAACAAATGGGCATGACAGAGCAACCAAAGGAAATAAGATGAACAAAGATAACGTTAAAGGCGCACCTAATCACTATAAGATAATTATTACATTGCACCACACCAAACACCCTAAAAGTTGATCCCGCCTACAGAACTTAATAATGATAATGGTAGTTTCGTGTACCCCTTGCTGCCTTCATAGGTGCCGTCTTCCCCTATCTCCACTAGGTGTACCCACTACCCCCATTCGATCGGCTCCCTAACTTGTAGATACCCGTGCTGGCCCCACAGTGGGGTGTATCACTCCCCAAAGTGGCAACCCGATACCACCAAAAATGCACGGCTTATACCTACACGATGCTACAACGTCTTACCTACCAGCTCGGGCCCACACACGTACATGACCCCGTTGGACTTGCGTTGCCACCGCTAACCTGTTTTGACCTCTTACAATCAAAGCCAGTACGCGTTTCCCGTCCTTGACTTGGGTCGAGCCCACAAAGATACTTAATGGGTTACTAGTTTGAAAAGGGCCCCCATGCATGACACAAGCTTTCCACCTATGCTTGGTCCCCTCTAAGGTTTTCCCCACTTAACCCCATTCTTATTCATGTCTTCTTACATGTTTCAATCTTGGTTAAGTGCATCTAATCGTATTTCACATGCCACCCAAGGCACCTTCTTAATTTCACATGCCACCCAAGGCACCCACTTAATTTCACATGCCACCCAAGGCACCCACTTAACCCCCCATATCCCACCACATGTTTATCTGGTTAAGTGTTTCTTAATTTATTAAAACCGTAACCTTGTAAAGACCTCCCACATTAGGCTGGCATTTGTGGCTGCTGGATTTGCCGGGCGGGTCCGAGCGGTCTTACACCACAAACGAGCCTAACCTCATGTCTTTACAATTGTTACGCATTTAATTCGTGCCTTTGACCTCTCACATTAGACTGGCATTTGTGGCTGCTGGATTTGCCGGGCGGGTCCGGGCAGTTTTACACCACAAACGAGTCTAACCTCGTGTCTCAGGCGGTTAATTATTACATATCTTTATTTAACCCCAAAGTGGATTAATATACTTATTCAAATTTGTAAATAAATTCCGAATATACTTAAGTCCATAATTTTCACCTAAATTATGTCCATTTATTTCAGGTATAACAAATTTTACCAATTATTACCTCAAATTAATTGTATGCCTTTTAAGGCCATCACATGCCAATTCTCAATATGAGTATATTCAATATTTCCCCCATTCGTCCCCATGTTGTCCGTTCACTTATCATGACATATATATATATATATTATACTAGCAATTAGTCTATTCACATAAAAGGGAAGAACATCGCAAATTTTCATAACACACAAAATGGACCTAACTTACGAATAAGGATTACAACATATCTTGCATAAACTTTGTGTTGTCATGAATCTAAACATAGACCTAAAGGTATGAACTTGCAGGTATGAACATAGTTTTCACCCAAACTTGCATAGGCCATAGTCACAAACTAGCATAAAACTATGTATGTCATAGATCTGAATCTAAAGGTGCAAACATGCATATATGTGGATCCAATTCCTACCTAAACTTGCATATAGTCATTTTACTTGGTTCACATGTAAACTTGTGTACAATTTACATAGAAACTAGCATATAATCTACACCCAAACTTCATATAAATTGATGTCAAACATGAATCAAGTTGAACATAGGTGATTGGGCATATACAAAGGGATCCACAACAAAACTATCATTATGAACAACTAGCATATATTCACAAAATATCACATTTTTTCAATGTTTCACATACATAGCCATATAACCCAAATTATAACTCAACCTAATTAACTTGTTAATTATCTTATTAAAGAAATCGAATTCACAACTCAAAGAAGGTCTTGAGTTCTGGGATCTGTGTTTTGAATTTGATTTAGCTCGCCTTTAAAGTAGACAAATTCGTTATTGTTGTTGTTATATACTTGTGTTGAATTGAGTTGATTAGCTTTACTTTCCCTCTAGTTGATGGCAACTACTCTAGGTTGCGGGGTGATAGCATGACGACCATGGTTCTAATTTTGATTAGGTTTTAGGGTTTGAGTCTACATGTGTTTTTATAGAGATTAGGATTAATTTAGGCCATCCGATCAACCTAGAATCAAATCAAGACCATCCAGTCAAGATAGAGTGACAGCTCAGCCCTAATGACTCAGCACCGAGTCACAAAATCGTCATCTTTTCAGATCTGCTCGAGGGGGGGGGGGGTGCAGGTCGACCCCTAGGTCGACACTAAGGTCGACCTGTATAGGGGAGGTTGACACTAAGGTCGACCCCCTGGTCGACCTGGCCTTGGGCGGGAAATTTCCCGCCCTGCCCAGTTCTGAGTCTGAATTCGTTTTTGAATTTAAATTTAAATTTTCTGGAAACTTCCGACAACCATAACTTCTTCATACGAAGTCCAATTTATGCAAACTCAGACTCTATCTCAACCAAAATTCCGAGATGAACACAATGGTGTAACCCATATCCCTTGATTCTCACATTTAAAATTAATTATTCCTCAATTCGTTAGTTTAATGTTAACAGAAAACACGGGGTGTTACATTCTCCCCTCCTTAAAGGATTTCGACCCCGAATCTCCAAGTTAAGGAGAATGCATATCCTAACATCCAATCATCCATCTACTCAACCATCAACCACATGCATCCATTTTCCTTAAAAGACTTCTAATGCTTTCATGTTTATATGCACAGTGTGTGTACATGTCCGTATCTAATGCAAAATCAGGAGGTCTACTGGTTTAATTGACCTCCTTAATGCAAATTATGATAGTGCCATGCGTCCATTATGTATGCAAAAGATCCCTAATGATATATATTATTTCTACATGCTTGCACACCCATTCATCCGTATGCAGCATCCATATGATAACACAACCATTATACATCCATTAATCTAAATAAGCACACATTTATATGCAGTATGGAAGTGATTGAGCCGATCTAGTGCCTAATGTGTGTGTATATGCATCCACGAGTAACCACTAGCAAACACTTGCATCCACTAGCATCCATCAATCATAACATGTTTCAAATACATGTTTACATCCAATGGTCTCTACCTAAGGATAAAGAATACGACCGAGGAGATACCCTAAAAAGGTAGATACAAGCTTGAATAAACTTAAGGAAAAAGAGATCAAAGATGTACCCTAAAAAAGAAAAGGTTAGGCTGCACATATTTTGGCCTCAGTCTCCCAAGTCGCGTCTTCCTTGGCGTCGCTCCATTGAACTTTGACAAGCTTAACTTCACGGTTGCGTAGCTTTTTGACTTCCTTCCCCAAGATACGAGTTGGAACTCTCCTCACAGTCGCTTCTCGTTCCACTTCGACTTCTTCTAGTTATGCTTGGCTCTACAACTTCTGCCGACTCATGAAAGCACTTTCGTAGCTGAGAGACATGAAAGACATTATGAACTCCAACCAGTTTTTCCGGCAGCTCTACTCTGTAGGCCATTGTCCCAATCCTTTCGATGATAGGAAATGGTCCTACGAATCGTGGTGCCAACTTTCCTATGGACCCAAAGCGGATGACATTCCTCAAAGGAGTTACTTTAAGGAACACCTTATCCCCAACTTCAAACTTAAGGTCGGTCCTTCTCTTGTCTACGTAGGATTTCTGTCTATCTTGGGTAGTCTTCATTCTCCTTCGTATCAAGTCCACTTTCTCTGAAGTCTCTCTAATCATGTTCGGCCCAAGTATAAGTTTGTCTGTGGACTCCCACTAACAAGTTGGTGATCGACATGGCCTTCCATATAAAGCTTCGAAGGGTGCCATGCCTATAGTGGCTTGGTAGCTATTGTTATAAGCGAATTCCACCAAAGGGAGATGATCCTCCCAAGATCCTCCAAAGTCAAGAATGCACAGTCTCAAAAGATCTTCCAGTACTCTGTTCACCCTTTTCGTCTGACCATCGGTTTGAGGGTGATAGGCTGTGCTTAAACATAGCTATGTGCCTACTACCTCTTGCAAACTCCTCCAGAACTCGCTTGTAAAGATAGGATCTCGATCACACACTATGCTGGAGGGTATCCCATGGAGTCGAACTATCTCCTTAAGATAAATGGAGGCTAAAGACGAGGCGGTCCTCCTACTCTTGACAGGTATAAAATGAGTGCTTTTCGTGAGCCTGTCCACTATTACCCCAATACCGGTATTGCCCCTTCTTGACCTAGGCAACCCATCAACAAAGTCCACCGAGATGCTTTCCCATTTCCATTGCGGGACTTCTAGAGGATGAAGCAAACCACCAGGCTTCTTCTGCTCCGCCTTGACTTGCTGGCATATCATGCATTTTGAAATAAATTCAGCTACATCCCTCTTCATGCCATTCCAAAAGAAAGCTCTTTTGATATCTTTATACATCTTGTCTCCACCGGGGTGTATGGTCATCTTGGAATGGTGTGCCTCTTCCAGAATAATCTTCATCAAATCTCTTACTTGTGGGACGCATAGCCTTCCATCCCGTCTCAACCAACCCTTATCATTGATGGAGTATCTATTGAGGTGACTAGAAGTCTCTCCCCTAATCAGCTTATCTATCACATTAACTAGCTGAGGGTCTTCATGTTGCGCGGTTCCTATTGAGTCCAACAAAGTAGGCCGCACCTCTAGCATTGCCATCAAGCCAGTCACATAATCAACAGAGGGTCTAAAATCAAAATTGGCTATGTACTCCAAACTTTGCCTTTCCACAAAGAGAGGACTCAAGGTCAACTTGTTTCTACTTAAGGCGTCTACTACTACATTGCCCTTGCCAGGAGGATTGGAGATCTCAAAGTCGTATAAGGCGAGAAACTCCATCCATCTTTGCTGCCTTAGATTGAGGTCCTTCTATGAGAAAAGGTACTTCAACGATTTATGGTCAGTATACAACTCAAATTTCTCACCTAAGAGATAGTGGTGCCAAGACTTAAGCGCAAAAACGATGGCTACTAACTCTAGATTGTGGGTTGGGTAGTTTTTCTCATGCACTTTCAACTGCCTTCCACCATAAGCTACTACCTTCCCCTCTTGCATCAAAACATCGCCTAGTCCCGTACCGCATGCATCTGTGTATACCGTAAACATCTTGCTCCCATCTGGCAATGTCAGAACTGGGGCTGTTGTCAGAGTCCTCTTCAATCGTTGGAAAGCGACTTCGCAATCCAAATCCCAAGTGAAAATCAGGTTCTTCTTCGTTAACCTTGTAAGTGGAGCTGATATTTTTGCAAAGTCTTTAATGAACTTGCAATAAAAGCCTGCTAGTCCAAGAAAACTTCGGACTTCGGTTGCATTCTTTGGAACCTTCCAATCCTGGACCGCAACTGCCTTTGCGGGGTCCACGGCTAACCCTTCTTTGGACACCACATGCCCAAGAAATCTTACTTCTTCTCTCCAGAAGTGGCACTTGGAGAATTTTGCTTTTAACTGATGTGCACGGAGAGTCTCCATGACTTCCTTTAAATGCAAAGCATGCTCTTCCTCATTCTTCGAGGAAATCAGAATATCATCTACGAAGACCACCATAAATTTATTGAGAAATTCCCGGAACACTCTATTCATCAAATCGACGAAATAAGCAGGTGCGTTTGTCAAGCCGAAAGGCATGACGAGCCATTCGAAGAAACCGTCCGGGGTTCTGAATGCGGTCTTATCAATGCTATCTTCCTCCACTCTTAGCTGATGAAATCCGGTATCCAGATCTAATTGGAAGAAAACTGTTGCACCTACAAGCTGATCGAACAAATCGTCTATTCTTGGCAGTGGGTGCCTATTCTTCTTGGTCAGCTTGTTTAGCTCCCTATAATCAACGCATAGGCGAAGTGAACCGTCTGCTTTGGTTGCGAACACCACTGGAGCACCCCATTCAGAAATACTCCGCCTTATAAACCCTTTTTCTAGCAGCTCCTTAACTTATTTACTAAGCTCCTTTCTCTCCCTTGGAGCCATATGTCTAACGGGTAAAGCAACGGGTTTGCGTTATCAACTAGGTATATGCGGAAGTCTATCTTCTACTTCGGAGGCAAGCCCTCTATTTCCTCAAAGACATCCGAGTATTCACGGACCACTCTAATAGACTGCAAATTCTCAACAGACGCGTCAAGCGATTCTAGATAACATAGCATAACATAATTCATGGGATTACAAGAGATTTCGAGAGTGTTGCCCAAGCGACTCATAAGCCTAACCTCTCTTTTTTCACAATCTAGGACGACTCCATTACTGGATAACCAATCCATGCCCAGAATTAACCCATAGCCCGTGAATCCCAAAACATAAGCATCACATCTAAACCCAACAATAAGTATAGAAATTTCCAAATCCAAACAAATCATCGACAAATAGGCTGAGCCCCCAATTGGATTTGAAACAACTAAGGGATCCTCTACTATACTGGTGTTTAGGTGTAGTGACTCAACTAAAGCAGTAGATATAAAAGAGTGCGATGCACCAGAATCAAAGAGTGTGCGAACATGATGATCAAAAAGATAAACTAAACTTTCAACGGAAATTGCTCTACCTCGTTCTTATAGCAGTGGGGCCATGAGAGCCTGGACTCGCCCCCTTGCCTGCCCTGGTGCCATGAGAGCCTGAATCTGCCCTCCAGAGGTAGGCCCTGCCCTCTGCCCTTTCTTTCGGCAGTCCTTAATCAGATGTCCTGCCTTGCCACAGTGGAAACAACCAGTCTTCTTCTCCTTCCTACAGTCTTTGCTTAGATGGCCTGGTGTCCCACAGTTAAAGCATCTTCCCTTTGCCATTGTTGTCTTTACCACCCTTCTTGTTCTCCTGTTGTTGTTGTGGTTTCTTTTGATCCCCTTTCTTCTCAGGTGCCTTATTAGCATTGGCGCCTTTCTCCTCTTCATGCATAAACGCCATGTCAACCAGTCTCTCAAAGGTGGCTCCTATAGGGATGTGGGTCATAACTAACCCATGTAGCGGCTCGTTCAAACCCTTAACAAATCTCAGGGCCTTCTTTTCGGGTGTATTCACCAAGTCCAAGCCAAATCTCACCAACTGATTGAACTTATTGATGTACTCTTTCACTGATAGATTTCATTGCTTCAATGCCAAAAACCTTTCAATATATAGATTCTCTTCGGCTCGTGAGAGAAACTTTGCCTCAAACCTACGCCTGAAATCCGGCCATGTATCAACTGGATGCTCTCCATTAGTGACCTCCCACCAAATCGAGGCCTCATCCTTCATTAAACAGGCAGCTAATTGGACCTTTCTTCCATCTTCTACCTCAAAGATTACAAACAATTCTTCCACCTCCTTTAGCCAATTTCGAGCTTCAACAAACGTCTCCGACCCGTGAAAAGGTTTTCCGCCCATTTCCCTAAAGTCCTTGCATATTTTTGCGAAAGTATCAACACGGGAAGGGGGAGGAGGAGCATTTGCTGGGCCTGCGACATTGGCCCTCGCTTCCAGATACCTTCTAAACCATCCTAGTATCGGTATCCCCTCGGGTATCTCGGGAATTCCAGATATGCTGAAAAGAAAATGAAGAGATTCAAAACGGAGAATTCGAAAGAAAGATATATGGCTCTTAGGGGTTATGTTTTTAAAACAAACTTTTCTCTTGAAAATACCCTCCTTAAAACGTATTTTTGAAAGTACTTCTTTATAAAAATGTTTTTTGAAAAATAGTTTTTCAAAAATAGTTGCTTTTTGAAAGTATCTAGTCTGGTAACCTTCATCTCTGATACCACGTGTGACACCCCACCTCCATTAAGGTCACTCACAAAGGGAATGCCTTAATTTTGGTGGAGCGTTTATTGTGTATAGAACAAAATAGTAAACAAGACAGATAAATATATTGGTACTTGGAAAATAAAAACCACTTTTATTGCAGCGGAGGAATAGTTAGGTTACATCACATCAAAAACCAACTACAAAACCAAATACACTTGTTATCCATCTTGACAAATAAATTCTGAGTACATAAAATAAAAGACATAACCCCAACATCAAATAGCCATAAATAAGATAGACTGAACTTTACTTCAGCAATCCAAGCAACTTCCAAAAGAAAGAGATAAAGCTGTGCAAATCAAGCTCCACTGGTGCTAGTCCCACCCTGTGCACCTGGGGGGGGGGGGGGAAAGGAAGAAAAGAGGTAGAAACAAAGGGGGTCAGACATAAAGTCTGGCGAGTGCAATATCTTTAACAATATAATCATTAAAGTAACTAGGATAAGGCATAAGCTGGGAAATAAGGAAATGACCATTAACAAATGGGCATGACAGAGCAACCAAAGGAAATAAGATGAACAAAGATAACGTTAAAGGCACACCTAATCACTATAAGATAATTACTACATTGCACCACACCAAACACCCTAAAAGTTGATCCCGCCTACAGAACTTAATAATGATAATGGTAGTTTCGTGTACCCCTAGCTACCTTCATAGGTGCCGTCTGCCCCTATCTCCCCTAGATGTACCCACTACCCCCATTCGATCGGCTCCCTAACTCGTAGATACCCATGCTGGACCCACAGTGAGGTGTATCACTCCCCAAAGTGGCAACCCGATACCACCAAAAATGCACGGCTTATACCTACATGATGCAACAACGTCTTACCTACCAGCCCGGGCCCACACACGCACATGACCCCGTTGGACTTGCGTTGCCACCGCTAACCCGTATTGACCTCTTACAATCAAACCAAGTACGCGTGTCCCGTCCTCGACTTGGGTCGAGCCCACAAAGATACTTAATGGGTTACTGGTTTGAAAAAGGCCCCCATGCATGACACAAGCTTTCCACCTATGCTTGGTCCCCTCTAAGGTTTTCCCCACTTAACCCCATTCTTATTCATGTCTTCTTACATGTTTCAATCTTGGTTAAGTGCATCTAATCGTATTTCACATGCCACCCAAGGCACCCTCTTAATTTCACATGCCACCCAAGGCACCCACTTAACCCCCCATGTCCCACCACATGTTTATCTGGTTAAGTGTTTCTTAATTTATTAAAACTGTAACCTTGTAAAGACCTCCCACATTAAGCTGACATTTGTGGCTGCTAGATTTACCGGGCGGGTCCGGGCAGTCTTACACCATAAACAAGCCTAACCTCGTGTCTTTACAATTGTTACGCATTTAATTCGTGCCTTTGACCTCTCACATTAGACTGGCATTTGTGGCTCCTGGATTTGCCGGCGGGTCCGGGCAGTCTTACACCACAAACGAGTCTAACCTCGTGTCTCAGGCGGTTAATTATTACATATCTTTATTTAACCCCAAAATGGATTAATATCCCTATTCAAATTTGTAAATAAATTCCAAATATACTTATGTCCATAATTTTCACCTAAATTATGTCCATTTATTTCAGGTATAACAAATTTTACCAATTATTTCCTCAAATTAATTGTATGCCTTTTAAGGCCATCACATGCCAATTCTCAATATGAGTATATTCAATATTTCCCCCATTCATCCCCACGTTGTCCGTTCGCTTATCATGACATATATATATATATATATATATATATATATATATACTAGACTAGCAATTAGTCTATTCACATAAAAGGGAAGAACATCGCAAATTTTCATAACACACAAAATGGACCTAACTTACGAATAAGGATTACAACATATCTTGCATAAACTTTGTGTTGTCATGAATCTAAACATAGACCTAAAGGTATGAACTTGCAGGTATGAACATAGTTTTCACCCAAACTTGCATAGGCCATAGTCACAAACTAGCATAAAACTATGTATGTCATAAATCTGAATCTAAAGGTGCAAACATGCATATATGTGGATCCAATTCCTACCTAAACTTGCATATAGTCATTTTACTTGGTTCACATGTAAACTTGTGTACAATTTACATAGAAACTAGCATATAATCTACACCCAAACTTCATATAAATTTATGTCAAACATGAATCAAGTTGAACATAGGTGATTGGGCATATACAAAGGGATCCACAACAAAACTATCATTATGAACAACTAGCATATATTCAAAAAATATCATATTTTTCCAATGTTTCACATACATAGCCATATAACCCAAATTATAACTCAACCTAATTAACTTGTTTATTATCTTATTAAAGAAATTGAACTCACAACTCAAAGAAGGTCTTGAGCTCTGGGATCAGTGTTCTGAATTTGATTTAGCTCACCTTTGAAGTAGACAAATTCATTGTTGTTGTTGTTATAGACTTGGGTTGAATTGAGTTGATTAGCTTTACTTTCCCTCTAGTTGATGGCGGCTGCTCTAGGTTGCGGGGTGATAGCATGACGGCCATGGTTCTAATTTTGATTAGGTTTTAGGGTTTGAGTCTACATGTGTTTATATAGAGATTAGGATTAATTTAGGCCATCCGATCAACCTAGAATCAAATCAAGACCATCCAGTCAAGATAGAGTGACACATCATCCCTAATGACTCAGCACTGAGTCACAAAATCGTCATCTTTTCAGATCTGCCCGGAGGGGGGGGGGGCAAGTCGAACCCTAGGTCGACACTAAGGTCGACCAGTATAGGGGAGGTCGACCCCCTAGTCGACCTGGCCTTGGGCGGGAAATTTCCCGCCCTGCCCAGTTCTGAGTCTGAATTCGTTTTTGAATTTAAATTTAAATTTTTTGGAAACTTCCGACAACCATAACTTCTTCATACGAAGTCCAATTTACGCAAACTCGGACTCTATATCAACCAGAATTACAAGACGAACAAAATGGTGAAACCCGTTTCCCTTGATTCTCACATTTAAAATTAATAATTCCTCAATTCGTTAGTTTAATGTTAACAGAAAACATGGGGTGTTACAATATAAGTGGGACAAACTGAGTGAGTTATACTCACCTTGGTTTCCATTTGTTGTTGTAGCGTTCCATTTTAGTTAAATTAAACGAGCATTTAATTTAACTGTAAAATCCGGTTGTCTCTATCTCTATCCCAATTAGCTCCAGAAATGTTCCATTTTTCGATATGGTTTCGATGCCTTTTGTTTCGTTGAAAAATGTTAATGTATAAACAAATAATATAAGTTGCAAGTTTATTTAACTAATACATTTCCTAAATAAAATTAATTAATACTAATTATGATTAACTAACATTAACATACCACTTACTTAATCCCTTTTATTTTTGAAATGCAAGCCGCTCTTTCCGTCGTTCATGTTGCAAACAACCCATGTTCCATGTCGCTGCTTTATTATTTGTATTAAAATAACTGGCCCACTCTATATATCTTCTTCTATTTCCATCGTGACCCATACAAATACCCTTCTTCCTCTTACAAACCGCACCGCCAAAAACCTAGCACCCACTCAATTCAAGCTACCACCGCTTCCAATTCACCGCGCCTGGAGCACCACCACTCTTCGAGTTGTACAACTCTATCAACACCATAAACCCAATGCCATTCACCAGCGCACTGTCTTCCAGATCCTGACATTGCTCCACTTCAAAGGCCCCACTGAATTGTCTGTTGTATCAACCACCATCGTCCATCTTACCACGGTGAGCAGCACCTCGCCCTTCTTTGTAGCAACGGCCATGATCTCATGTCCTCCAGATTTCTTTGAACAATCATTATAACTCCACCGCAACCCCTAGCTCATCCTACCAATCCCCGACCTCAACACCACATGCGAGCTACAAGGAGTCCTTGCGAGCTGCTTTACCCATCGGGCTCTCCAGCTTCGTCCACCCGAGACCTACTAGCCCATCGTGATTCCTTTTCTACATTTCTTTATATATATATATATATATATATATATATATATATATATGGGTTCGATTTGTTCTATTGAGAGGAAGAGCACATAGTTATTTATAATCGAAGAAGTGAAGTTTTCGGTTTCTTTATGGGGAAGAAAATGAAATTTCAAGTTTTTTTACTTTGCAGAAAGAAATTGACGAGGCACATCTCACCTATTTATAGAAGTAGCACAAGAAGATAGGGAAAACCTCTCTCACAAATAAATGGTACATCGTAGGTAGTATGTACTGAAAAACTAGGGTGGTTTGCGGCGTGTTTTCTTTTCATATATATATATATATATATATATATATATATATCAATTTTCAATATATATGTGTGTATGTGTGTATATATATAACGTTAGCCTGTGTATTATTTCTAGGGTAGCTATACAAAAATTGGTAGGTCCGCACATATATAGGCATGTACATATATAGGCATGTTTTCTTTTCATAGGGTAGGTATGTTGATAGATATAGGCATCTACACACACACACATACACACACACACACACACACACACACACACACACACATATATATATATATATATATATATATATATGCTATTGTAAAACTTGGAGATGAAGGAAATAAGGTAGGTTTTCATATATATTTTATTAGGGTAGGAAAGTACTTCATTGCTTAGGAGTTAAACTTTTATTTTATTTTATTTTTTATAGGTATTTAATTCTACCGCTTATATAGTTGACCGTTTTATATATATACCACCACACACGAGCTCCAAACGAAATAAAAATGGCCACACTACTACATCTTAACGTTCCAGATTCAATGTTAATTTCGTTGAAATCCGACTTCAATTCCAAAACGGCGTTATTTTAATTTCATATTTATTTATTGGTTCACATTTAAATTGCACACGCTAATCAAACAACTCTGATTGGTTCCAAACTGGGAATCTAAAAATAATTAGCTATATGTATTCTAATAAAATCCGTTTTGTCATATTTAAAATTATACATATTCTAATAATTATATCGATAAAATGTAAATAAATCCAAAATAATTCAATTTAAATAATAAAAAATTATTATTCTTGTATATTTCCAAATGAAATCTTATACAGCTTCAAGATAAACTAATATTGATTTTGAACTTAATATTTAAAATTCTGGTTTAAACAATATTTAATTTATATAGAAATTCCTTTATATTTATTAAATAAATCGTTATAGTTTATAAATGATTTAATACAACTTTCTGAAAATTTGATTTGGACATAACTCATAATCTATAAGTTGAAATCTCAATTTATCTCTTTTATTAGAAAATTATAATTAAATATATTTGGACAATTCTTGTTTCAAAGAATTCCGACTTGTATAGGATCTTGTATATTCGGTTAAAGTTCGAAACTCAATATTACGAACTAACGCGACATTACGTGCTCATTTATAATTAAATATAAACTATATGTTCAAACGTCGTTTTATTAATAAATTCTATATATAAAGTCCATTTATTTTTCTAATATAATATTTAAAATAAAACTTACTGTTTGAAATTAGCGTTCAAAAATCTGGGTCATTGCATCCTTCCATCTTAAAAGAATTTCGTCCCCAAAATTACTAAGTAAGAAGAATGCTCCAAACCCAACTATTTTCAAAAATATTACTTTAGAATTATTATCTAAAATTTCTAATTTTTTAAAAAATACTTACGAAAAATTCGCTAATACCTCCTCTGCACAACTCGATCAGAACAACTACAACTGTCACTCTGAGCATCACATCGATCAAAAGAAATCAAAAGGCAAGCCCCTACCCAACTCAGGGGTATAAAATCAATCATCCAACCAATAATATTAAGATTTACCTATTTGTCGGGTATCCAAATCCTAATCTCGAAGCAAAGCAACTAACAGCTATAACATCCCAGATTTTTGGACATTAATTATGAATATTTAAATTCATTTAAAATGTTGATTTGGTGATATAAATGGATTTTATATCGAATTTATTTATCAAAATGGACTTGGTACATATAAATTAATTAAAAAAAAGATCGAAACGATGCAGTAGTTCGTAATATTGAGTTTTGAACTTCAATTGAATATAAGGAATCTGATATAAGTCGGAATTCTTTGAAACAAGAAACGTTTGAATCTATTTAATAGTATTTTTCTAATGTAAAATAAAAATAGAGATTTCATATTATAGATTGCAAGTTATGCCCAATTCAAATTTTCAAATAGTAGCCATGGAATTTGTTAATAAACGATAATGTTTACTAAATATTAAGGGTTTTGATGTATATTTGAATATTGTTTAACCCAAAAAAATTAACATTGAGTTAAAAATATATATTGTTTTATTCTAAAGCTGTACAAAATTTCAATTAGAGAGACGGTAATAATAAATTAGTATTATTCCTTAAATAGAACTGTTTTGGATTTAGTATATATTTTATCGATATTATATAAGCTTTAGAAATAGTCGCTTTTCAAACAACCTTCGTTTTTGATGAAACAAGTTTTGTTGAAATACGTATAACTAATTATTGCTAGATATCCAATTTGGAATCATTTAGAGTTATTTTGTGGGCATGTGAATTTTAAACGTGAACTGATAAATATATTGAAATTTAAAATAACGTTTTTATGCAAATGGCATCGGTTTCCAACGAAATTAACTTCTTTGGGATCATAACGTCAAGACGTAGTGGTGTGTCCATTTTCCTGGCATTTTGAATTTATGTGTATCGGTGCAAATTTTACGGTAAGCGTTAGGTAGCGGTACAACATAAAATAAAACCTAACCCATGTTTTACCTACCCTATATTCCATCGTCCCTAGTTGTTACCACAACTTGTAATTCTTCCCATCAGTTGACCTATAAGCATATTTCTCAATGAATGCAACCTAATCTAAACGCTAGCATTACCCTTCGAATATGACAGCTTTCTTATCCTCTTCTTCTTCTCATCTATTTATAGGATAGCGTAACTTCGTTTGTTCCAGTTTGCATTCTCGTTCCAGATGCTCACCTTCTAACAAAATGTATCCAAATCCAATCACGCAAATATCCTTCTGCTATTATTTTCCTTACTGTACGAGCCCTTGATATCTCATTATTCGTCCATCTAGTATTATTTGCAAAAGACAATAGGCCAACCAGATTGGGGGGGGGGGGGTGACCGATCTGTTTGAGGAATGAATGAGGGAGTGTGTTCTGAAACATGAAATGTGAACGAGCACCTGTGTAAAAGAGGAAGAGTGAATCATCATGTATGAACAAGGTAGGAAGCTAAGGCACTGCGGTAGTTCCATCCAAGAGGGAAGAGGAGTTGACTCGGGATGATCGTTGAGGTAGTAGGCGTGGTGTCAGGAGGGTTCTTCGACGAACTAGGGTGATGGCGGTGGGAGTCTGCTAAAGAGTTTATGATGCACAAAAACATGAGGTAGGGTCAGAGGCTTTTAATGGGGAAGTAACATGCACAGGTAGGATCAAAATAAGGAGCAGATGAAGAAGTTTGCGTTTGAAAAGAACGCAAGGATGGGGAAGAAATATACAAATGAAGGTGAGTGTCCATCGGAGCTAAGATGACGAGTTTCACTAATGGGTTTTCTATATGGAAGAGATAGGGCCGAAGGCGAGGCGATGTTGACGTGATCTGGTGGTGCTCAGGTTGATGTTGGTGGCTGGCGGAGAGGTGATAGTGGGAGAAGTTGTATGGGTTTCAGGGTTTATGGCATAGAGAGTTTTCGAACAAGAGCAGGAGGCAGTAGCAATGGGTAGAGGAGGAATAAACATAGCAGGGAAATGATGAATGGAGCAATGGGTTTACGTTTATGAAGAAATAAAGGAAGTGGCTTTCGAGATATACATAGTAGGTAGAAGAGTAATTATGAATGTGCTTAATTCTTTTTAATATGCCTAACGAATGAATTACCGTGGCCTAACTAAATTAATATCAATAATATATTGGCTATGGGTTAAGTGATGGGATTTGGCCTATTTATATATATATATATATATATATATATATATATATATATATATATATATATATATATATATATATATATATATATATATAAGACCAGGTAAGTGGAAGTTGCGATTTTGCATGGAACGTTTTAAACAGGGTGAAGTATAAAATTCGAGTCAGAGGCAGGTAGGAAGAATAGTAATTAAAATGCCTAGATTTTCTTATGAGCCAAACTAAAACTTTACGTGGCCAATGTTATATATGGATAATTAACGTTTTGATTATATATGAAACAGTTTACTTCGTGCCTGATAAAATGGTAAACGACCCAAATCATGAAGCCTAAACAATTAAATAGTAATAACAGCCTAATCATACTAGTTAATAACTATATTTAAGGTTAAGTTTGTTTAATTTAAGACCGTAACTATATAGTGTGTATAACATGCTCATATGTTAACAAATTGGACAAAACATGAGATGTTGGAATCATCGGAAGAACGCTACATTATGGAACAAATTTGAACGCGTTTGGATGCAGCTAATTTTTTAATTAAATAAACTCATTTTTAATTTAATTGGAAACACTCATTATGTCGACGAACGAAATCTAAGGTGAGTTCAACTCACTCAGTTTATCCCGCTTATACTTCCTATAAGCCAGGTATTTAATTTGTGTGCAATGTTTGCTAGTGGTTGATGATTGGATGACTGCTTGCATGTATACTACATATTTTTAATAGTCATTGATTAAATTAAACGTTTGTTTAGTTTAATCGAATTAAATTTTTATTTTAACGATTAGATTCCAAACTAGGTAACTTACCTTGTTGGTTATGTTCATAATAATGTAAACTTATTAAATAAATAATTGGATGCTTGATTAGATGTTATTAATTGATTTTTGATTGTTTTTAGTTAAACTGTTTATTTTTGTTTATCGTGATGAATGAAAATAAATGTATTTTTGCACTGAAATTGTTGTAACACATTTTGGATGTAGGGAAGAACAGGTTGAAGGGATCACACTGGATTCGTCACATAAATTATATGTTATAATTTCATCTTATGCATATACATATGAATTGTTCACCCAAATATAATTATATCTAATTCGATGCTGATTAAATGTTGATGTTTGGACTGAAAATTCAACGATCATTGTATTTTTGTCAATAAACAGTATTGAGTAATTGGTTAGCAGTGAATGGCCTAAAAACCGTATTTTTAGTTGTTGATATCCATCGGGAAAATTAATGCAATTGAAGTAACGAAATTTATTTTATAACTGAAACGAGGTCCTTAACTATATTTTATACGAAAATAGAAGTTTTATAATTGAATTAATATTTTATTTTAAATGATTCGTTTTGATAATTTAACTTTTTTATAAGATTTTGAAATCGGGAATGAACCTGAAGGTTATAATAAACAAGGATTTTCAAAGTAAGGAAATTGTTTGCAAACCATACTTTTAATAAAATAAGTTTTGATTGATATTATAAGTAATGCGGGTTTTCGAATTAGAAACTAGTATCTATCGTAAGATAAGAATGATGTCGATCAAGGTCTACGAGGTAATTAAAATACCTCAACTTGAACGATTTCACAATTATTGAGAGATGATATCTGTTTGTAATGGTATAAGAAGAAGAAAGGAGATTTTGTGAATATTATAATAATATCTTCATAGTAAATGAAATTTAAAGAATAATATAACGATATTTCCAAAGTTAGGAAATACAAAGGGGGTCGATAGTAAAATGGTTTTGGGAGATTATAACGATAATTATGAGGTAAAACGGATTAAAGAAATGACTTATGAAGAATGTTAAAAAGAAAATGTAAATTTTGTTTCGAGTAATAGGAAATGGAAGAGGTTTGTTGGAGATAAATTATAGAATTGAATTTAAATTGACATAATGGTTTTAAAAGAATAATTTTAAATGAAATGGACCTGAGCTACCAAAGTACTAATCTATACTGCTTGAATTGATAGTTAAAACCCCGACTATCAATGAATATTATTGGACTTTTGACTGGGATGGGAACTAGACCCAAAACCACTTCGAACTAACTATGCGCTCAAGGCTAACTTGCAGGGAAAGTATATAGATGGAGAATTGAAGACCATGGATCTTCATGAGCGAAAGAACTACAAGTTGAATTTCTCTGATTTGCAACCAGAGTTACTTCAATAGTGATTCTGTTGTCATTAAAATCTTCGGATTGCAAGGACTTCTCGGTACCGATCCTTTGGGTTATTCCTAAGATGCAGTAGGAGGGTGCCTTCGATTCATCCTGTTCCTGGATGAATGTATGACATAGTATTTCCAAGGAGTCACGTACGTTGATTTCTTCAAACGTATTCGGATTGGTGGTGGGGAAGACACCTTCTCTTAGCTCATCTTCTAGAGTATTTTTTTGGACGTCAATTAGTGAAATTACGGAGGTTCTGACAATGTGGCATTCAAAGTGAATGATGACCAGATGTTATGAAAAGTTAAACGTAGCCTTAAGTCTCACAACCAGGAAATGACAAAAATCGGGCATGCAGCATGGCTAGTTGGGTCACAACCAAGGAGGGTGTATTGTCACCGATCTAGAGAAAAATTAATATTTGTTCTTCTTTTGTTCCTATATCTCCTGGGAAGTATGGCGGGCCCATAAAACCATACGGTGACAATACATTCGATACACTCAAGTTAAATGAGCAGTCGGTCATGTATGGTCGGGTTGCAAGTTGTTCTTGTTGAACCCCAGTGTATCCCCTTTAGAGTACACTGATCGGAAGATGATCCCATACTTGTCATAGTTGGAATCCATTCTTAGAGCCCGCGGTTTTTGATTATATAATGAATATGTAGAATGTGAGATGCAAGCGTTCTAATAGATGATTATATATTTGTGATTTGATAGACACTATTATAATATCATTGGATTTTGATATATCAAAAATGTTTTGGGTTATACAGAGGTAAAAACCGTCCATGTTTATGTGTAGGCTGGTTCACCAAACTGATCTGTGGCGTTTGCAATGCTGGGGTCAGATTGAGTTTTACAGGTTCAGGTTATCGGATGTTGTGAAGTTCAGAGATAAGTTGGAGGAGTCCAGATGTATGGTACTATCTAGTATTTGTTCCGCCGTGTGATGTATATGAGGATAGGTTGTTATAACTATCCAGATGTATTGATGTACTCTGATGATTGTAAGTATTTCTCAAGCTTTCAGTAAAGATTTATTTCTATGTTATATTTTATTCCACTAGGATGTGAGAATCTGTGTAGTGTTGGTTCTTCTTCTTATTCTTCTATTCTAATATTTCTTTTTTCTTTTCTCATCCTCTAATTTTCTTTCTATTAAAGATTCGTATTTTCGTGCACTTCGGGTTGGACATGTGTAATATTAGTCAATTCAAAGGGTACGGATTTGCAGGCGTTTACATTTGGTATCAGAGTTATTGGTTTAGTAATAACCTTGGCTCTGTGGCGTAACTCAGTAGAGATAGGGTTAGTAATACCCTAGATTGAGTTTGAGTGTATGTACGAGAGAATGTATTTGTATATTTTATAAAGAAAATGTTTTGTATTGTGTTATTGATCGGTTCAAGTGTTGGGAAATCAAATTAAATTGGCATTGACACATTATTGTTTTATAAAGAGGGTAAATGGAATAATTTTTCCCAAGTTATATTTTTATAAAGAAAAAAGAAATAATTTTCTATAGTATAGTTATATTGGTTGTTTGATATTTTTGCTTGATTTTATAGGAATTCAAATTAAATTATGAAACGAATTGAAACTAAATTCCAGTATAACGAATAGGGAATAAAATCAGTTATGAAATGAAACTGAATTTTTTAACCCTGGAATGTTACTCACATTGTAAGTTGAGTTAAGTGCAGATTTTAGAAGGCTATGGAGTTGATTTGGTTACATAGATTGGAAGTACAGATTGTAAGGCGGAGAACAGTTAGTTGAATTGCTTCAAAATTAGAATTAAGTTGCCTGACAAATAGGTAAACCTTAATATATTAACGGGTGATTGATTTTACCCCTGAGTTGGGTAGCCATTTGGACTTGAGTTTTCTTTTGGGTGAAATTGAGGCCCGGAGTGACATTTGTAGTTGTACCGATTGAACTACGCAGAGGAGGTGCTGGCGAAATTTTCGAAAAAATTTGTCTAAATTTATTTTGATGATAACTCATAAATAATTATTTTAAAATAATGGGGTTTGGAGCATTCTTTCTTACCTTGTAATTTCGGGGATAAGATTCCTTTTTAAGGGAAGAAGAATGTAACATCCTAAAGTTTTAAACGTTAATTGCGAATATTTTAATTCATTTTAAATATCGATTTAGTGATATAAATGGATTTTATATCGAATTTATTTATCAAAATGGAGTTCGAAGATATAAATTTATAAATTAATTAAAAACAAGCTTGAAACGACGTGATAGTTCGAAATATTGAGTTTAGAACTTTAATTGAATATACAGAATCCGATATAAGTCGGATTCCTTTGAAAAAAGAAACTTTTGAATCTATTTAATTATATTTTTCTGATGTAAAAGAAAATAGGAGATTTTATATTATAGATTACAAGTTATGTCCAATTCAAATTTTTAAATAGTCGCCATGGAATTCGTTAATAAACAAGAACGTTTATTAAATAAAATATTAAGTGATTTTACATATATTCGAATATTGTTTAACCTAGAAAATTTAATATTGAGTTAAAAATATATATTTTTTATTCTGAAGTTGTATAAGATTTCAATTGGAGATATGATAATAATAAATTATTATTATTCTTTAAATAGAATTATTTCGGATTTAATATACATTTATCGATATTACATAAGCCTTAGAAATAGTCGTTTTTCAAACGACCTTCGTTTTTGATGAAACAAGTTTTATTGGAATACGTATAACTAATTATTGCTAGATTTCCAGTTTGGAATCATTCGGAGTTATTTTGTGGGCACGCGAATTTTAAATGTAAACTGATAAATATATTGAAATTTAAAATAAAGTTTTTGTGCAGACGATGTCGGTTTCCAATGAAATTAATTTCTTTGGAATCATAATGTCCAGACGTAGCTGTGTGTCCATTTTCGTGGCGTTTGGAATTCATGTGTATCTGTGCGAATTTTACGGTCAACGTTAGATAGCGGTACCGCATAAAATAAAACCTAACCCACATTTTACCTACCCTATATTCCATCGTCCCCAGTTGTTACCGCAGCTTGTAATTCTTTTCAACAGCCGACCTATGCACATATTTTTCAATGAAGCCAACCTAATCTAAACACTAGCATGTACCCTTCGAATATGGCAGTGTTCTTATCTTCTCCTTCTTCTCGTCTATTTATAGGACAACACAACTTCGTTTGTTCCAATTTGCATTCTCATTCCAGATGCTCGCCTTCTAATAAAATGTATCCGAATCCAATCACGCAAATATCCTTCTGCTATTATTTGCCTTACGTATGAGCCCTTGATATGTCGTTATCCATCCATCTACTGTTATTTGCAAAAGACAGTAGGCCAACCAGATTGGAGGGGACCGATCTGTTTGAGGCATGAACGAGGCAGTGGGTTCTGAAACATGAAATGTGAATGAGAAGCCGTTTAAATGAGGAAGAGTGAAGCAGCACGTATGAACGAGGTAGGAAGGTGAGGCACTGCGACAGTTCCATGCAAGAGGGAAGAGGAGTTGACTCAGGCCGATGGAAGCTGGAAGATCGTTGAGGTGGGAGGCACGATGTCAGGAAGGTCCTCAGGCGAACTATGGTGATGGCGGTGGGAATCTGGTAAGGAGTTGATGATGCGCAAAGACATGAGGTAGGGTCTGAGGTTTTTAATGGGGTGGTGATACACACAGGTGGGATCAAAACAAGGAGCAGAGGAAGAAGTTTGAGCATTTGAAAAGAACGCTAGGATGGGAAGAAATATACAAATGAGGGTGTGTTTCCATCAAAGCTAGGATGACGAGTTGCACCAATGGGTTTTCTATGTAGGAGAGATGGGGCCGGAGGCGAGGGGACGTCGGTGCGGACTTGTGGTGCTCGGGTTGTTGTTGATGATTGGTAGAGCGGCGACAGTGGGAGAAGTTGCGTGGGTTGCAGGGTTTATGGCGTAGAGAGTTTTCGAACAAGAGCAGGAGGTGGTGGCAATGGGTAGAAGAGGAATAAACATAGCATGTGGGAAGAATGAATGGAGCGATGGGTTTACATGTAGGAAGAAATAGAGGAAGTGGCTTTCGAGATATACATAGTAGGTAGAAGATTAATTATGAATGTGCTTAATTCTTTTTAATATTCCTAATGAATGAATTACCTTGGTCTAACTAAATTAATATCAATAACATATGGGCTATGGATTTAAGTGATGGGATTTGACTTATATATATATATATATATATATATATATATATATATATATAGGACTAGGTAAGAGGAAGTTGCTTTTTCATGGAACGTTTAAAATAGGGTGAAGTATAAAATTCAAATCAGAGGAAGGTACAAAAAATAGTATTAAACTTGCCAAGATTTTATTATGAGCCAAACTAAAACTTTACGTGGCCAATTCTAAATATGGATAATTAACGTTTTGATTATGTACGAGATAGTTTACTTCGTGCCTGATAAAATGGTAAATGACCCAAATCATGAAGCCTAAACAAGTAAATAATAATAGCAGCAGCCTATCATAATAGTTAATAATTTAAAATTTTATATTTAAAGTTAAGTTTGTTTAATTTAAGACCGTAACTATGTAGTGTGTATAACAGGCTCATATGTCAATAGATTGGACAAAACAGGAGATGTTGGAATCATCGGACGAACGCTACATTATGGAACAGATTTGAGCGTGTTTGGATGCAACTAATTTTTTAATTAAATAAACACGTGTTTAATTTAATTGGAAACAACCGTTATCTCGATGAATGAAACCCAAGGTGAGTTCAACTCACTTAGTTTAACCTGGTTATACTTACTATAAGCCAGGGTTTTAAATTTGTGTGCAATATTTGCTAATAGTTGATGACTGGATGATTGCTTGCATTTATGCTGAATATTTTTAATATTAATTGATTAAATTAAACGTTGGTTTAATTAAATTGTTATTTTAACGATTAGATTCCAAACGAGGTAACTTACCTTGTTGGTTACGTTTATAATAATATAAACATATTAAATAAATAATTTGATGCATGATTGGATGTTATTAATTGATTGTTGATTGTTATTAGTTAAACTGTTTATTTCTGTTCATCGTGATAAATGAAAATAAATGTATTGTTGTATCGAAATTGATGTAACCCATTTTGGATGTAGGGAAGAACAGGTTGGAGGGATCCAACTAGATTCCTCATATAAATTATATGTTATTGTTTCATCTTATGCTATGAATTGTTCGCCCAAGTATCATTATATCTAATTGGATATTGATCGTTGGATTGAAAATTCAACGATCGTTGTATTTTTATCAATAAACAATATTGAGTTATTGGTTAGCAGTGAATGGCCTAAAAACCTTATTTTTTGACGTTGATTGCCGTCAGGCAAATTAACACAATTGAAGTAACGAAATTTATTTTATAACTAAAACGAGATTTCTAATTATATTTTATATGAAAATAGAAGTTTTATTATTGAATTAATATTTTATTTTAAATGATTTGTTTTGACAATTTAACCTGTTTATAAGATTATGAAGTCGGGAATGAACCTGAAGGTTACAATAGATAAGGATTTCAAAGTAAGAAAATGGTTTGCAAACCATACTTTTAATAAAAATATGATTTGATTGGTATTATAAGTAATGCGGGTTTTCAAATTACAAACTAATATCTATCTTAAGATAAGAATGATGTCGATCAAGGTCTACGAGGTAATTAAAATACCTCAACTTGAACGATTTCACAATTATCGAGAGATGATATCAGTTTGTAATGGTATAAGAAGAAGAAAGGAGATTTTATGAATATTAAAATAATATCTTCGAAGTAAATGAAATTTAGAGAATAATATAATGATATTTCCAAAGTAAGGAAATACAAAGGGGGTCGATAATAAAATGGTTTTAGGAGATTATAATAATAATTTTGAGGTAAATGGGATTAAAGAAACGAGTAATCATGAATGTTAAAAAGAAAGTGTCGATTTTGTTTCAAGTAATGGGAAACAAAATTGGTTTGTTGGAGATAAATTATAGAATCGAATTTAAATCGACATAATGGTTTCAAAAGAGTAATTTTAAATGAAACAGACGTGAGCTGCCAAAGTACTAATCTATACTGCTTGAATTGATAGTTAAAACCCCGACTATCAATGAATATTATTGGACTTTTGACGAGTTAGTTCGAAGTGACCAGGATGGGAACTAGACCCAAAACCACTTCGAACCAACTATGCCTTGTAGGATAACTTGCAGGGAAAGTATAAAGATGGAGCATTGAAGACCATGGATCTTCATAAGTGGAAGAACTACTAGTTGAATTTCTCTGACTTGTAACCAGAGTTATTTCGACAGTGATTCTGTCGTGATAAAGATATTCAGATTGCATGGACTTCTTGCTACTTATCCTTTGGGTGATTCCTAGGATGCGGTAGGGGGGTTCCTTTGTGCATCATGTTCCTGGATGACTTGTATGGACGAATGTCTAATGGAGTATTTCCAAAGGAGTTATGTATGTTGATTTATTCAGACATAATCGGATAGGTGGCGGAGTATACACCTTCTCCTAGCTTATCGATCATCTAGAGTATTTTTGTAGACGTCAATTAGTGAAACTCTGGTGGTTCTGACGATATGGCATTCAAAGTGAATGATGACCAGATGTTCTGAAAAGTTAAACGTAGCCTCAAGCCTCACAACCGGGAAATAACAAAAAATCGGGCACATAGCATGGCTAGTTGGGTCGCACCAAAGCAGGGAGTATTGTCACCAACCTAAAGAAAATTCATATTTGTTCTTCTTTCGTTTCTGTATCTCCCAAGAAATATGGTAGGCCTATAAAACCATACGGTGAAAATACATTCGATACACTCAAGTTGAATGAGTGGTCGGTCATGTATGGCTGGGTTGTAAAATGTTCTTGTTGATCCCCAGTGTATCCCCTCTAGAGTACACTGACCGGAAGGTGATACCATACCTTGTCATAGTCGGAATCCATTCTCCAACAAGGGCCCGCGGTTTTTGATTATATAATGAATATGTAGAGAGTGAGATGCAAGAGTTCTGCTAGATGGTTATTTATTTGTGGTTTGATAGACACTATTATGATATCACTGGTTTTGATATATTAAAAATGTTTTAGGTTATAGTAAGGTAAAAACCGTCCATGTTTATGTGTGGGCTGGTCTTACTATTATTCTTTTCTTTCGAAAAGATTTTCTAAAGTTAAGCAATTTGGATGATACTTAAACTTAACGGGTTTTTCTCACGCTGGTTCGCCAGACCAATCTGGGGAGTTTGCAATGCTTGGGTAAGACCGAGTTTTACAGGTTCAGGTTATTAGATTTTCTGAAGTCTATAGATGAGTTGGAGGAATTCAGACGTATGGTAGTATCTATTACTTGTTCCCCTGTGATGTGTATGAGGACAGGTTGTTATAACCGTCCAGATGTATTGATGTACTTTAATGATTATAAGTATTTTTCAAGCTTTCAATAAAGAATTATTTCTATATTATATTTTATTCCACCGCAATGTGAGACTCTATGTAGTGTTGGTTCTTCTTCTTATTCTTATATTCTAATATTTCTTTCTTTCTTTTCCCATCCTTTAATTTTCTTTCTATTAAAGAATCGTATTTTCGTGCATTTTGGGTTGGACATGTGTAATATTAGTCAACTCAAAGGGTACAAATTTGCGAGCCTTTACATTTTGTATCATAGCTATTGGATTAGTAATAACCTTGGCTCTATGGCGTAACTCAGTAGAGATTGGGTTAGTAATACCCAAAATTGAGTTTGAGTGTATATAAGAGAGATCGTATTTGAAGATTTTATAAAAATATTGTTTTGTATTGTGTTATTGATCGGTTCAAGTGTTGGGAAACCATATTGAACTACCAATTGACACAATATTGTTTTATATAGGGGAAAATGAAATAATTTTGCCCAAATTATATTTTTATATAGGAAAAGGAAATAATTTTCTATAGTATAGTAATATTGGTTATTTGATTGTTTTGCTTGATTTGATTGGAATTCAAATTAAATTATGAAAAGAACTGAAACAAAATTCCAGTATAACGAGTAAGAAACAAAATTGGTTGTGAAATGAAACCGAATTATTTAACCCTGGATTGTTGCTTGCATTACAATTTGAGTTAAGCGCAAATTTTTTAAGGCTATGGAGTTTATTTGGTTACATAGATTGGAAGTACAAATTGGAAGGCGGGGAACTGTTGGTTGATTTGCTTCAAAATTGAAATTGAGTTGCCCGACAAATAGGTAAACCTAAATATATTGATCGGTGCTTCATTTTACCCTTGAGTTGGGTAGACATTTGGCTTTTGGTTTTCTGTTGGGTGAAATTGAGGCCCGGAGTGGTAGTTGTACCGATTGAACTATGCAGAGGAGGTGCTTGCGCAATTTTCGGAAAAAATTTAAAGAGTCTGAATTTATTTTAATGATAATTCGAAAATAATTATTTTAAAATAATTGGGTCTAGAGCATTCTTCCTATCTTGTAATTTCAGGGACGAAATTCTTTTAAAGGGGGAAGAATGTAACGTCCCAGATTTTTGAACGTTAATTACGAATATTTAAATCCGTTTCAAATATTGATTAGGTGATATAATTGGGTTTTATATCGAATTCATTTATTAAAATGAAGTTCGAACATTTAAATTTATAAATTAATTAAAAACAAGATCGAAATGACGCGGTAGTTCATAATATTGAGTTTTGAAATTTAATTGAATATACATAATCTGATATAAGTCGAAATTTTTTGAAATAAGAATCGTTGGAATCTATTTAATCATATTTTTCTAATGTAAAAGAAAAATGGAAATTTCATATTATATATTGCAGGTTATGTCCAATTCAAATTTTCAAATAGTCGTTATGGAATTCGTTGATAAACGATAACATCCATTAAATAAAATATTAAGGGTTTTTATATATATTCGAATATTATTTAACACAGAAATTTTAATATTGAGTTAAAAATATATATTGTTTTATTTTGAAGCTGTATAAGATTTCAATTGGAGATACGATAGTATTAAATTAGTATTGTTATTTAAATAGATTTTTTTTGGATTTAATATATATTTTATCAATATTATATCAACTTTAGAAATAGTCATTTTTCAAACAACCTTCATCTTTGACGAAACAAGTTTTATTGAAATACATATAACTAATTATTGCTAGATATCCAGTTTGGAATCATTCAAAATTATTTTGTGGGCACGCGAATTTTAAACATGAACCGATAAATATATTGAAATTTAAAATAATGCTTTTTTGTAATTGGCGTCAGTTTCCAACGAAATTAATTTCTTTTGGATCATAACGTCAAGACGTAGCGGTGTGTCCATTTTCGTGGCGTTTGGAATTCCTGTGTATCAGTGCGAGTTTTACAGTCAGTGTTAGATACGGTATTGCATAAAATAAAACCTAACCCACATTTTACCTACCCTATATTCCATCGTCCCCAGTTGTTACCGCAACTTGTAATTCTTTTCATCAGCCGACCTGTGCGCATATTTTCAATGAAGCCAACCAAATCTAAACACTAGCATGTACCCTTCGAATATGACAGTGTTCTTAACCTTTCCTTCTTCGCGTCTATTTATAGGACAACATAACTTCGTTTATTCCAGTTTGCATTCTCATTCCATATGCTCGCCTTCTAACAAAATGAATCCAAATCCAATCACGAAAATATCTTTCTGCTACTATTTGCCTTACTGTACGAGCCCTTGATATCTCATTATCCATCCATCTAGTGTTATTTGCATAAGACAATAAGCCAACCAGACCGGGGGGACCGATCTATTTAAGGCATGAATGAGGCAGTGTGTTCTGAAACATGAAATGTGAACGAGCACCTGTGTAAAAGAGGAAGTGTCAAGCAGCGCGTATGAACGAGGTAGGTAGGTGAGGCACTGCGGCAGTTCCATGCGAGAGGGAAGAGGAGTTGAAGCTAAAAGAAGTTTCCTTCTTTGAATGCCATATTTTTAGATCCATCAAATCACTAATTGACGTCCACAAATATACTCTGGGTGTTAAAGCTAAAAGAAGTTGCCTTCTTCGCCACCATACTTGGTATATTTGTAAAAATCAACGTACGTGGTTTTTAGAAAATACTCTTTCAGACATTTGTCCATACAAGTCATCCAGGAATAGGATGAAACGAATGCACCCTCCTACTGCATCCTAGGAATCACCTTATGGATAAGTAGCGAGTAGTCCTTGCAATCCGCAGATTCCAACTATGACAGAATCAACAATCAAATAACTCTAGTTGCAAGCCAGAGAAATTCGACAAGTGAACCTTTCGATTATGAAAATACCTGATCTTCAGTTGCTCCATTGTCAATCTGGATCTTCCACGATCTCGTATTCACTAGTTTGAAATGGTTTTCGAATATAAATTCGATCTAGGTCTTTTCGTACCAACAATCATATAGGCCAGATTTAATAGTCGGTTATTTAACTATCAAATAGCAACTATTTATTCATAGAATGTAAATGAATTCACTGATTCAATACCCAACATCATTTAACCTCTTTACTTAAACAGTTGTTAAATAAAACTTCTAAATTTTCCAATATTTGGAAAACATTCCACTTTTCTTATTTAATATAAGAATATTTAGTTATCATTTCACTTTTACTTTACTAACTTCTCATTGTAAATTGGTAAGTGAGTAAATCTCTAAGTATACAACCCTGAATGCCGAAACGAACATCAGATTGACACCTCGAAAGTTATTCGACTCAACCAACGTGCAACAGGTTCCAATTTCTTAAAAACCACATCATATTCCTTTGGAAATCATTTTCTTAACAATAGTGTTACGGGACATGAATTCCTTATTATATATGAAGGCAATAATCTTTATTTTTAAAATTTATGTTTATCAATAACTTAGTCGTTTAGGTTTTCAAATTCCATTTATGGTCTTTCTTATGTTTACAAATCACATTATAAACTTGTTTCGACTCTTGAAATCATTTACAACGTTAACCCATTTACCAACGTGGTTTTATACTTGGTCAAATTTAGATTCTTATAAAAATCCAATTCATAGAATTTTTAATAAGAATTAAAATTCATCCTTATATAGGTATAAATAAATATTCGCTTAAGATTACAAATAGGGTCTTAAGATCTCATAACTCCATTTAGAATCCCAATTATAAGGTCATCGCTTTGATTATTCTTAATAATAATGAAACACAACATTATTTAAAATAAAATAGTTTATCTCATCTTTAACTAGGAACCATAGTTAATTTCTCTTAAAATGTAATAGAATAACAATCAATTTAATTAATAATTTACAACTCTTATTTGTCTTTAAAATCAATTTAAAATATTTGTTCAATCTTATAAGTAACGCTATTATGTTCCAACGACTATTTTTCACACTATCTCCATTAAATTATTTGAAAAAAATTAATTTAATAATCAATTCTATTTGAAGCAGTTGACTTAGTCAACTCAAAATATGGTTAATCTGTTAAAAAATTCTAGTTAGTTCTTCCTTTAAATTAATTTAAATAACCCCACTTAATTGTTTCTTAACAACAATTAATCCAGTTATTAGTTCTTAAGTTAATTCTGAACTTACTCACCTATAAAACTTGTTTAAACACAAGAATTTGCCTTATTAAAATTAATTTATAATTACTTAGAAATAATTAAATAATAAGTATTTATTTTTATTTTAATAAACTTTTATTCAAAATAATTTATACAAAAATAGATTTTTAAAATCTATTCTCAGTTATAAAAATATTTTTATAACTTCATTCGGTCGATCCACCTGACAGTAAATCAACATTTATTAAACGATTCATCCTCAGGCCATTTATTGTCAGTTACTTAACAAATACTGCACATTGGTTAAAACAAAACAAATGTCGAATTTAAAGTCAACGATCAACAATTAAATCAATCATACAATCAGGACAGTTCATATAATGATATTATGAAAATAAATAACATTTAATATATTTAAGGAATCCAGTTGGATCATTCTAACCTGTTTTTTCTTGCATCCAAATAGGTTACCTCAAAATAATATCATTCGATTCGATACACAAATATAATTTCTAACAATCAACCAATAACAACAATCTAAGCATTCAACTATTAATTTTGTATGTTTATATTGTTATAAACGTGACCAAAAAGGTAAGTTACCTCAATTGGTACAATCATTAAAAATTAACGGTTGATTTCAATTAAATTAAACGAATGTTTAATTTAAACAATTAATCCAATATATATATATGTATATATATATATATATATATATTACTCATTAATCATCTAACAATAAACAACCATAGCACACAAATATTAAACACGACTTTTATAAAATATAAGTGGGACAAACTGAGTGAGTTTTAACATTCAGTTTTAGTTAAATTATATGAGCGTTTAATTTAACTATAAATTCCGACTATCTCTATTTCAAAGCCCCTGACGTTGATCCACCTCAAAGACCCCACTGAACCGCCTACTGTATCAACCATCATCGTTAATCTTCCCACAGTGAGAAACACCTCGAACTTCTCTGTAGCAGTGACCATCATCTAACATCCTCCATATTTCTTCAAACTATCACCATGACTCCACCGTAACCCTTAGCTCAGCCTACCAGTCCCTGACCTCAAAACCACATGCGAGCCACAGGGAGTCCTCGCGAGCTGCTCTACCCATTGCACCCTGCATCTTCATCCACCCGAGACCCACTAGCCCATCGCGATTCCTTTTCTATATTTCTTTTTTTATATATATATATATATATATTCGTGTTTATTTTGTTCTGTTGAGAGGAAGAGCACAAAGATTTATTTATAATAAAAGAAGTGAAGTTTTTGGTTTCTTTGTGGGTAAGAAAATGAAAGTTCAAGTTTTTGTACTTTGGTGGAAGAAATGGACGAGGCACATCACACCTATTTGTAAAAGTAGTACAAGAAGATAGAAACAATGTCTCCCACAAATAAATGGTCCAACGTAGGTAGCATGTACTTGAAAAACTAAGATGGTTTACAGCATGTTTTCTTTCCATATATATATATATATATATATATATATATATATATATATATATAGGGTTAGCCTGTGTATTATTTTTTGGGTAGCTGTACAAAAATTGGTAGGTCCGTACACATATATATCTTAGGGTGGGTATGTTGATAGATATAGGCATGTACATATATATATGCTGTAGTAAAACTTGGAGATGAAGGAAATAGGGTAGGTTTGCATATATATTTTATTACGGTAGGCAAGTACTTCATTGCTTAGGAGTTAAGCTTTTATTTTATTTTATTTTATACGGTATTTAATTCTACCGCTTATATGGTTGACTGTTTTATATACGTACCGCCACACACGAACTCCAAATGAAATGAAAATGGCCACACTGCTGCGTCTTAACGTCGCAGAGCCAATGAAATTAATTTCGTTGAAAACCGACTCCGTTTGCAAAACGGTGTTATTTTAATTTCAAATTATTTAACAGTTCACATTTAAATTGCACACGCTAATCAAACAACTCTGATTGGCTCCAAATTGGGAATCTAACAATAGTTAACTATACATATTCTTAAAATTTGTTTTTTCAAAAAAGGAATTTGTTTAAAAAATAGCTATTTCTAAGGCTTATATAATATCGATAAATATACTTAAATCCGAAATAATTCAATTTAAATAATAATAAATTATTATTATCATATATCTCTAAATAAAATCTTATATTGATTCAAAATAAACCAATTTAGATTTTAAACTCAACGTTTAAAATTCCGGTTCAAACGATATTCAATTTATATAAAAGTCCCATTATATTTATTAAATAAAATCGTTATAGTTTATAAACGATTTCATAGCGACTTTCTGAATATTTGAATTGGACATAACTCACAATCTATGAGTTAAAATCTCTATTTTTCTCTTTCATTAGAAAATTATAATCAAATAGATTTGGACAATTCTTGTTTCAAAGAATTCCAACTTATACCGGATCCTGTATATTCATTTGAAGTTCAAAACTCAATATTACAAACTACGGCGACATTACGAGCTCGTTTATAATCAAATATAAACTATATGCCCAAGCGTCGTTTTTATTAATAAAGTATATATATAATCCATTCTTTTTCCAATATAATGTTTAAAAAAAACTTACTGTTTGAAATTAACATTCAAAAATATGGTTCGTTACAAATTTGGTTGGTTTATTCGTGTTAATCCACTTTTGGACCAAACAACTTTAATCGAACTTACAAAATTCAAATGGAATCTGAATGACTTAAAATTGGCATGTACGCTTAGAAAAGCATAAGAAAAAACATGTAAAAAGTTTGAAGTGGTTTAGGTCAGCTAACTAGATTCAGGGTCGATTCATATCTTTAGATCGGGCCTGACCTATGTTGGCCCACCTGATAACTGTTCAGAATTCATGCATGGATCATTCTACTCTAGTACTATATGCTCAAGTAATTGTGCAAGAATTTGATGGACTACTCTAGTACTCAGGAGATCATAAGATTATTTATTTATTTTTTGGCATAGCAAGATTATAAGATTTAGGGCTATTATGGTAATGTGTTGGACGGTTTTGAATTTCAAAAATGGCGGCTCATGGCAATCTCTATTGACGAATTCCAAAAATTCATTTTCTTCTCTAATATCGTCTTTCTCCTCACATATTTCTTCCTCACATAATGATAATAACGTTGACACATTCCTGCTAATCCTACTTTAAAGAATATTCTCCTTCGGCCACTTGTAAAGCAGAATACTAATAATATTAAAAAATATATAAAATTACAACCAAAACCATCGCCTCGTATACATAACAGCTATAATGTTTTTTTCAGTAATATCAAATCGAAAAATGGCTGATTCAGGTGTGGATCGACAGATTACTGGGCACGATCATGCCATAACCCTATTATTTGTTTTAAATGTCACAAATCTGGGCATAAGGGCTTTAATTGCAAAACCCTCCGTATTCCTTCTACAAAAATGGGAAATAATAAATCTCGAGTCTATATCTCTGTCGATTTTTTCCCTGATGCATTCAACTAGGCTAGATCGATGGTTGTCGTCTCCACTGGACGAGGATCTTTCTTCATAGCGCAGATTGAGGATCTGTTAAAGGACAGATTTGGAAAGCGGTCTCCTTCTTGGGTTTGGAATTTCAAAAGGATGGGCAATGTTTTTATTGTTAGATTTCCTCCCTCTCTACTGATAGAAAATTTCTATTACTCTTTCATCTTAATGAAGGTAACCGTCAATTTAAAGAGATGGAGTGCGCAGACTAGCAGCATTACAAAGGAAAAGGAGAGATTTGGGGTTGTTTTGAAGAATGCTCCAGTGGTTTGTCGCAAGCTGGATATCCTCGGATTGGCTCTAGCTGATGTTGGTTATGTCACGAGATTACAATACGGAGTGTTACATGAGGCGGATTATACCTGTTTATGTGCTGAGCCGACGAAGGAGGTTGGGGATGTGCTTCCTCCGTCAATTGTGATTCCAGTTGAAGGTTTTTTTCATGAAGTCCAAATTCAGAGATGCGAGGGAGACTCCTTATCCCATTCAGATGTATTAAGCTTCAAAAAGAAAGTTTTTTCCACTAGTAGTGATGGTAGGCTTAAAGTTCTGAGCAGTGAAGAAAGGTGTGCTAATGTTGATAGGTAGGGTGTAGATAATATTGGTGCTGCTAACAATCCTGTTGTTGTCCCCTCTAATATTACGGATATGGATGATGGGGGAGGAGGAAACAATGATGGAGTGAAGGGTAACAACAACATCGATAACAATGATAATTTTGTGGTTCACATTGATGATGGAGTCACGGTTGAAGTTGATGCAGGGGGAACATTGTAGGTGTTGGAACTGTTTTTGGTGGAGTAGCTCCTGTTGATGTGGGCGATGTCATTGGCTTCATTGATTTGGGGGTTGGGGATGATATGAATGTAGAAGCTATTGTAAATAGTAAACAAGTAATGGACAATAGCTTGTAGGATCTGAATCAAGCTGGAAATCTGGCTCTCGCTCCTTCCAGTTCTGGTGAATGCTCTACAACTAGAGGTATAGGAAAGCGTGCTTTGGATAATGGTGGCGTTGTTATGCTCCGTCGCAGTGCGCAAGGGATGGGACACCCGATGGTAGGTAGCGCCTTCGATCCTGCTATACTTAATTCTTTGACTAATGATCAATTGCATGCTCTAGCAAGTAATTCTGGTTTTATGTTGAATAATGATGTCATAAGCGAGATTAAAATTAAAGAATTGGAGAGGGCTAATGTTTCACCATGATAATTGTTACATGGAATGTTAGAGGCCTAGGAACTTTTGATAAGTGTCTTAGGGTTAAGAATTATCTAAAGTCTATCAAACCTGATATAATTATGTTGCAAGAAACAAAAATTCAAAATCCTGATGCATTTATCTTTAAATGTTTGGGATGGGGAGTAATTGATGAATGGGGTTATATTCTTGTTGTAGGGAGTGCGGGGGGCATTTTTACTAGTTGGAATAGCAACTAATGGGCTATTAAACAGGAAATTAAGCAAAAATATTGCCTGCATGTGGCTCTTGAATGCAAGACTACCAATGTTTTGTATTTTTTCTCCACTGTTTATGGACCAAATTCTAAAAGAGAAAGAAAGACTTTGTGGGAAGAGGGAGCTGTATTTCATAATCTTATGTATGGGCCTTGGGTCATTGGAGGTGATTTCACTGTTACAAGATTTGTATTTGAGAGGACTATTGAGAAAGCTAATGGAATGGGTGATATGGAAGATTTTAGTGACATTATTGGTGAACGTGGCCTAATTGATTTACCCATGTCCAAAAGAAGATTTACGCGGAGTTATGGCAGATCCCCTCCTACTTTGGTTAGACTTGATCATTTCTTTATCAATTCAAGTTTTTAAAATTTACACCCCCTAACTCTTCAAAAAGGCCTGACTTCCTTTATTTCAGACCATTGCCTAGTGGTCTTGGACACTGGTGTTGCTTTGAAAAGGAAATTTTTTAAGTTTGAAAATATATGGTGCATTGAACCAAACTTTGATGACCTGCTTTGGCAGAAATGGTAGGAGTTTCGTAATTATGGTGATGCTGCTAGTAACTTTTGTACAAAGATGAGGTTGTTACGAAGATTTTTATCGAAGTGGAATAGAGAAGTTTTTGGCAATATCAGACTTAAGAAGTAGAAACTTGAAAATGAAATTATGGAACTAAATGTGTTAGAGGAATCAAGAAGGTTGGATGATGTTGAGAGAGCTTTGTTAAAAAGTAAAGAGAAAGAACTTCTTACTGTGATTGATCAAGAGGATATCTTTTGGAAACAGAGATCAAGATCTCTGTGGATGAAATTGCGGGACAGTAACATGAGTTATTTTCATAAAGTCGCGAATGGTAGAAGAAGAACTAATACGATTTGCAGCATCTGGAAGGATGGGGAAGAAATTTGCAATCAACAGAAATTAGGAGAAGCATTTACTGAATATTATAAGAGCATTTTTGGTGAAAGAAATGAGACTCGTGTTTCTATTGATTGGAATAAGCTGTACTCTTCTACTATTGATTTAAGTGGCATTAATTCTGAATTTTTAGGAAAAGAAATTTTGGCTGCCCTGAATGAGATGCCCAGTGACAAAGCCCCCGGTCCCGACGATTTCCCAAACTTCTATAAGAAATACCGGAGTCTAATCAAGCAAGACATTTTGAATATTTTTAAGGATTTTCATAAAGGCACTTTGAGATTGGATGTGTTGGGGTATGCCAATGTGGTTTTGATACCTAAGAAAGAGGGTAATGTTTCTACTGCAGACTTTTGACCAATTAGCCTTTTGAACAACAACTTCAAGCTTATCACTAAAGTCCTCGCGATCGGTTGAAACTGAAGATGGATTAGCTTATTGAAAAGTCACAGACTGCGTTTATCAAAGGAAGATATATTTTGGATGGTATTATGCTTGTTCGGGAAGTCATTTCCCACTATGATAGACATGATGTCCCTTGTGCTATTATAAAGCTCGACTTTGCCAAAGCATTCGACACTGGAGATTCATTGAGGAACTGCTTAGAGCGAGGGGTTTCCCAGTGCAATGGATGAATTGGATTCACCGCATCCTAACTTCTAGTGGATCTAACATATGTGTAAATGGTATTGCTTGTAATACTATTGTTTCTAAGAGGGGCTTGGGACAAGGGGACGCTCTTTCCCCTCTCCTCTTCGACTTTTCCACGGATATGTTTTTTTGGATCCTTCAGGTAGCAAGTGCTAATGGTATCATTCAGAGCTTTGGCAGAGGCCATATTATCGAGGGTATTAATTCATTGCAATATGCTGATGATACCATTATTTTCAGTATCCCAGAATGCAAATATATTGCTACTTTAAAATTTTTGCTTTATGCTTTTGAAAGCTTATCAGGTTTGACAATTAATTTTCATAAGAGCAGTGTTTACACTTTGGGTTGTAGTGTCAATTTGAATAGGAATTGTGCTGCGTTGCTCAACTGCAAGGCTGAATTGTTTCCACTCAATTATCTTGGCACTTGTATTCAACCTAAACGATTGTTGAAGCGAGATTGATAGCCAGTTATTGACAATTTTGATAGGAGACTTGCGAGATGGAAAGGTTGTTGTCTATCTAAAGCTGGTAGGGTGGGGTTGGTGAACTCTGTACCCTCATCTATCCCCTTGTACTGGCTATCTTTTTACATGTTTTCGAGGTGGTAATTGATAAGATTGATGCAATTCGTCGTAATTTCTTCTAGACTGGAACTAAAGATAGAAGGAAATCTAGCTGTCTTGTGTCTTGGAACCAGGTATGTAAGTATAAGGATCAGGGAAGCTTGGGTGTTTTAAACTTAAGGACCATGAATTTTTCTCGGCTTTGCAAATGGTTGTGGACAATGTTAAGTGACAAGAAATTTTACTGGAAGGACAAGATTATCAGCACTTGTTATGGAGGTAGATTTGACTGGAACGCAGATTCTTCTCGTTGCTCAGTTTTTTGGCATGGAGTTATGCGTAACATTCATTGGCTTAAGATCGGAGCAGGCATTGTTGTAAAGAGTGGGTGTAATTTTTTGTTTTTGTATGATTGCTGGCTATTACCCATACCTTTGAGAATTGAATTCACTGATCTTTTTGATATCACTTGTAATAAACATTACACACTCAAGGAAATGTACGACATGGAGGCAGTCAACTTCAGGTGGAGATTAACTTTCTATAGATTGGTCACTGGCAATGCTTTGTCTCAATTGTGCTGCTTGATTGGATTGCTGAAGGATGTAAATCTTGCTGATGATGGGGAGGATGCTTTTGTTTGGATGTTGGAAGGAAATAACAAGCCTTTTCGGGTTAGTTATTTGTACAAGACGATAAAATTTGTTGGTCGGAGATGGTTAGAATTTGAGTACATATGGAATTTCAATGCTGTGCCTACCAAAGTTAAAATTCATATGTAGGCGATTATGCATAACATACTTAATACTTCAAGCAGGCTAAGGCATAAAGGGTTAAACATTACTAGGGGCTGCATTTTTGTGATCAAAACGATGAGGACTATCTTCACCTGTTCTGCAGTTGTGATTTCGCATTCTACGTTTGGATGAAGTGCTTAGTTAGCTTAAAAATACACTTAGATTGGAAGGATTTTATCAATGACCAGCACTACTTTTGGCATACCATTTTCACATCTCTTCCTGATACATACATGCGCAACCTTTTTGCTGTTTTGAACTTTGCTTATGTGTGGATACTTTGGCATGAACGAAACTCTCAAAAATTGAAATGCAAAATGAAACTACCTAAAACTATTATTTACTGCATACTTATATATGTTTCCATTTGGTCAGGCACATATACCGTGAAGTTTGTGGATATTATCGCTGCTCGAGTCATAGATCGAGCACGTGGCAGGAGAGCATGATGTTGCTTTCAGCAAGCTTGGGTTTGATGCTTTTATTTTGATGTAATATGTATATGCAATATTTTTTGCTATGCTTTTGTTCATGCCTGCGTGCATGTGTTATGTTTTAGCTGTGTACATTTCTGTAAATACATGTATGTTGTACTAGACTTTATGCTTTATTGAAGTAAAGCGTGAATCTCGCTATTCACTACCTTTTGCATCAAAAAAGATCACAAGATTTAGCTCTAACATGATCAGAAAGAAGCTCAAAAAATTGTTCTAGATGTTTGAAGAGGCAAGATAATGTGATGAATCATAATCCACTAGGCACTTGAGTCGGGTCCAACCTATAGCTATATGATGGTTTCGAGTTATCCCAATGAATCAGCCTGACTTAAGATTTCAAATTTGTTTCTGACTTATCTCCTGAACCTCTATGGTGATGGACCTTTATATTGTTGATTCTCTTATAAATGCCTACCTGTTGGCATTTAGACAGAGATCTAAATTTGAACTTTTTCAGAAACTCCGTTATTACACTATCAAATTTTATTCACCTTTCTCGCTTTTTATCTCTTCCAAACTTATCCAAATTTGTAGTAACTTAGATTTATAGGGAAAACTAGTTATAGTCGAGAGAGATAACAACAAGCAACCAATAATAAAACATTTGATGTGGACATAGATTAGAGCACGCCAAGCAACTATAAAAAAATGTATGTTCTTTCTTGTCTTATGCTTTTTGGTTTTACTTTTTATCCAGATTGATGCTTTCATTTGGACTTTTGAGTGTTGATACAATTTTGGGTAAATAATTTGGTTTACTCAAATATTGATAATGTGAAACTGAACTTGCTAATCGCCTAGATTCTTAGTAGTATATCTAATCAAGTTACAATTGTATTGTGGTTGCTGCTTATATGTTTCAAAGGTAATAGCTAGGAAACATGCTTTCGTTAAAAATACTCTGATCAAGTCGATAGACGAGCCCAATGCATTATAGAGTTAGTCAAATTAAATGTTTTGGTTGCTAGGATCATCGAAAATATATCTTGACGTCTAACGAGTTGAATGCTTTTGACATAAATATAATTGTATTATGGTTGGCGCTTATCTTCAAAGGTATTAGCTAGGAAACATGCTTTAATAAAAAAATGCTCTGGTCAAGTCTACAGACGAGTGCATTACAGAGTTGGTCTAGTTAAATGTTTCAGTTGACAAGATCGTTAAAGTTCTATTAATGACGTCTAATAAGTTGAATGCTTTTGACATAAATATTAGATTTTAAATGACCAAATTTGAACAGTAAAAACTCTTCCATAAAAACCACTTCATCACCATGACCAAAGGCAAATCCAAAAATTTTACTTTAACCATTTTTGTTAACAGGAAAATATTGTGAAGGACAAAATTAACAAATTTTTTATCCATAAGGACAAGAGGCTAAAATTTTAATCATAAGGACAAATTTAGTGTAAAGTATGAAATGATAGTGGTCCCTGAATTCCCCCCTTTGCACTAAAATTTGTCCTTATGGTTAAAATTTTAGCCTCTTGTCCTTGTGGATAAATTTTATCTTAATTTTGTTCTTGTGCCTAAAAACCCCTTAACAGGAAAATTCGTATCCATCTCATTTTTTTTCTTAGTTTTTGGTCATAATGTCACAGAAAACCTCTTACAAAAGTCCCAAATTTTGGTCGAAAAGAACTCTAATTCAATCCTTTCAGTGCATAATCTATGCATTACCAAGCAACTAAATTAGAAAAGGGCATCAATAAGAGGGTGAAAATGGCGCTTGATTAATTTTGGCGAAGGAAGAAGTATCATAGTAAAGTTTTCTATAAATACAATGGACTGAAAAAATAATGGTCATTATAGTAAAAGTAGCAGCAGAAAATAATGGTGAATCGATGGTGTAAAAGGTAAATTTTGTTTTTGTATGGTACTTAAGTTTTTAACCTATAAGTTTTAATGGTAATATTTTTCTCCTTTTTTTTGTGGAATTCGGACCCTCAATTATAAAGAAAAAAATCATAACCAATATGGAGTCCCTGCAAACTATATTTGAGGGCACAACTGAAAGTGGAATAGGTGCATTTACATTTGATGTTGCAGACGATCAGATCGAGTTGCACATTCTTCTCCTTCAGAAATATCTACAGATACAATGTTAAACCAAATATTGGAGTATGATGCATTTTATACTATACCTTAAGACCTCAATATGCAATAATTGCTATTGATACACTTTTAGGGTATTTTCAATCCATTACTATGGGATCGTGGCTCAACTTTTGCATCTAAAGGTTGTGCTAGGGCTAACAAAAAAGATGTCAAAGTTAGGCTAGCATTAAACCAAATGAGATAATCAACATGGTGTATCCAAAAAAAAAGATCTCTCATTTAAAATGGATAGACACATCACTACTCAATGTCCGAACGCAAATATCATAGTGCAAATATCATTGGATTGTTTGTAAAATTTAGGGTTATAGTTATTTGTCTGAAGCAGTTTGATGTTTAATTTTCTAAAGCATTTTAACTTCTTAATGTATAAGAGAATAGAGAAATATTTACTTCATTATATGATGATGATGTCAAAAATTGGTTGTTGTTTAAAGATCGAACGTTTGAAACACGTAATCAAATATTAGACATTTTTGTTGATCTGAGGCCATGTCTACCCATCGTCTACCCACTTCCCTCCTCATTCGCTTTCTAATTTTAATTTCTTTACATGATTTGTCTATTTTTTCATTTATACCATTGCATTTTTACGTATTTGAATCCAGAAGTACTAGTTTTTAAAAGAAAATAATTATTGCAATTATTCTTGTATTCCATATTTAGAAATAATCCAGGTTCATTCGAGTACATTATTTAATCATAATAGAAACTAAATTAAAATAAATCATTAAAAAAGTTCTCATAAAAATTAAAAGTAGCTCCTTCAAACATTTTTTTGTAACATAAGAACACGTTCTATTTTCATAAATTTTTTTGTCTTCTCATTCTATTTTCGAATGCCATTATCCTGTGTCCCTTTTGTTTCGTACATGAGCGCATCTAACTATTATTGCTTAATGACAAGATGATATGCCCCAACAATTACAACCATTATGCATCATAAGGAAAAACATCATGGCTACAACATAACTATTATAACCCTCTGTATTTTCAAAACAGCTGATTCTACTAATACACACTAAATTACTTTTCATATACCATTAATTTCGTTAATATAATTTAGGACAAAAATACCCATATATTTCAATAGTCTCTATTTCAAAGAATTTTTATAATTTTAAATTAATTAATTTAAAATCAAATGTAAACTTCCTAAGTATAGGATTTAAAATCAGAATTTATCTTCGCTAAAAAAATAGAATTTTCTCTGGCCAGCATTAGATTTTCAATGCAAAGTTTAAAATTATGGTTCAAATTACAGGTTTAAATGCAAAACTTTTATTATGTATTTTTGAATTCATAATTAAATTCATCTCTTCTTAAAATGATATTAAGATAGCATAATTACAGAATTTATAATCATATTTATACATAAATTCAGAACATATAACCAATATCAAACAAGTCATATTACTTAATGAGATGGTTGGCAAGATGTTTTCACAAGTTAATTGTTCTAAAATTAAAATTTGAAATATTCAAATTTAAATTTAAATTTAGAAAATTGTAAATTTTAATTTATGGGTTTGATTGATAGAAGATGAAAAAAGTTAAAGGGAAAGAGGGAGATAGATAGATATGTCTTATTTTAATAAATTCTAGAAGTAATGTTGTAACTTGGATGTAAAATATGGACTATATGATTTTGAAAATTATTTCAGTATATGTAAAGTAATTTCTGGTGTATAAATAGAATCTGCCTTTTAAACAGCTAATTCTAAAATATAATGAGACAACATCTTATAGTAGCAAACCTAGTATTAATATATTGCTAAGAGATATATAGAACATGGCTGTTAATTTTTCGTGTGTAGTAATGGTACATTGTTCAAGCAAAGAATAAATTTTATGTCTTGACGGTCGCACATTAAATATCACCTTTTTGAAAATCAATCTTCTTCTTCGCTCTTTCTTCTTCTTCCTCTATATTATTCTTCAATAATCTTTATGCAAATTGAATAAAAGGGTTGGTAACACATCAATACTTTCTCCTGCTTTCATTAATGTAACAAAATGCTCAGAACAGAACTAAATCCCAACCCAGAAAAGGCCCATAAGAACTTAGAGTCATTATAAACAGGTCATTTGAAACACCCCACCTCCGTTAGGGTCACTCTCAAAGGGAATGCCCTAACTTTGGTGGAGGTTTATAAGTATAAGTCACAGATATACAAGACAGATATAAGAACACATATTTGTAAACAGCGGAAAAACAACAACTTTTATTTCATAAAAGCAAATACGTGCTACAACAACATCACCATAATTGTCTTACATCTTGTTAGACCCAAATGTGGTTCTAACACCCAAATTGATTAGAAACAAGATAAAATAAAGCAGAAATAAAAAAGAACACACAAGGTTTATAGTGGTTCGGCGAAGAAATGCCTACGTCCACTTAGTTTTCACTATATTCAGGAATTCAATTACAAATACAATGTAAGATTCGCTCACAACTCACTTTTGTTCACTCAGAAAGATAAAAACAAGAAATAAAAGATGGTTTGGATTTTCCGGGAGTGAAGGAATTCGGATGATGGAAGTACTTGGATTCTCAAAAGTGCTCAAAAAAGATCCTTCTCTTTGTCTCTAGTTGGGGTATTTATAGGTGTGAATTTGCCTGAAATGCAATCCGGGTCGGAACACGTGTCATCCATCGCCCTCTCTTCGGGTTCGGATGGGCCATCAAGCAGACAACGCATCAATGAGATGGACGTTAGGGGTAGGAATTGGTCACATCCGGTCCGGTTCTCCAGGCGGCTTTATAGGAGATTTTTCTGGATCATGGGTACGGGTCGGAGACATGAAGGCTGGAGGGTTCGGATCGGAATACCCGACCCGAACCGGAGTAGCTTGGACGTCTCTTCTTCTCTGATCCTACTCCGCTCCGCTCCGAAGTCGTGGCAAGCAGACGGCTTTCCGATCCACCTGAGATTCATTGGCCTTCCGATCCGATCAGGTATGCTTTGCCAATTTATCCAGTATGAGATATTCGATCCGAACAGAGAATTTACCCGATCCGAACCGATACGCTGCTATCAATCTGAATCGTGGAGCTTTCTTCCGATCCGAACCGGAGTCGCATAACTTGAAATACTCTTCAACGGTTGGTTTCTTGACTTTGTGTTGCCTAGTTCACAAAGTAGGCTAACATTTTGCCCCCTCAAAGGATGCTTTCGTTGTACAAAGCATGCTTTGATGTCGTTTTAACCGCTAGCTCTTGAATCAGAACAGTCAGGAGGGGCGCACAGATTTATTCGGTTCGGGTGTCAGAAGAACGCACATTCTCTTCATTCCTGAGCAAATTTGGAAATCTTTTCTTGACATATAATGCTTCTTGCAGGCGTACTCTACCTTTGTTCTTCTTCTTTTGAATTCAATTCGAGTTAGATGCTAAACTAACGTGTAAAATCTGCTCGGTTCGGATGCCGATCCGAAACGCTTTCATGGGTTTGGCTTTTTGACGTTGGGCCTTCAGTGAGAGTTGCGCTTCTGGGCTTCCACTCCGGTCCGAGCGGGTGAGTTAAAAAAAGGGAGACGAGGAGTCAACACTATTCTCTATATAAACACCTCGCCGCCTTCATTCCTTCCTTCTTCGTTTCCATCGCCGCTCCCAACCTTAACATTGAAAACGTCAGAAACTCGAAAATTCTCAAACTATTTCCTGTAGACTTCCCGAATCAGACATATAGGTAGCTTTTCTAATCTCAAATAATCCTGTTGTAACCGTTCTCGATTTCGATTAGTGTTGGGTTAGGATGTTTTGGCCATAAGCATCATTCGAACCCTCCGCCGTTGCTGCTGGACGCGCCATCGCTCCGGGACGTTGCGAAGTTGAAGAGAGCGCGCATTTGTTCTTCATAGCGGCTTCGGTGATAAAATGGATTCATCTGTGAGTAGATGGGAAAGAAGAAAAGAGATAAAGAGTGGGATGACAAGCTGGAGTCGGCTCGGGTGGAAGACGAAGGAGCAGAAAGGAAAAGGAGGGAAAGGGGATCGGCTCGGGTTTCGTTCTTTGGAAAGATGGAAAGGAAAGAAAAAGTCGGTTCGGGTCGGAAAAGTAAATGGGATAAGGAGCTGAAGTAAACGGTTCGGTCAGGTGGTGCTGATTCGGATCGGATCGGGTCACCCGATCCGATCAGATCAGTTCTGCTTCTGAACCCACCGTTCCTATTGTCTTGAACTAGCCTTGCCTTACCGAAGCACCCGAACCGAATGTCTTCTGTACTGAGCCAATCATCACATGCATATCCGAACCGAACCGAACATATTGAACTTGACACATAAAGACCACCCAACTAACTCAACTAACACTTATTCTAGACGAATATGCCTCGCGGACAGTTAGGATAGTGCCTTGTGCACATAAATGAGAATCAAGGACAACTCGGACTATTACTTTCTCTTTAAAGCTTCGTCTTATATTGCTGTACTTTTATTTTGCACTTCCCGCATTTGTTGCACACACTTTAGTTCACACACATACACAAAAAAGGGGGACACGGGATAATTTACTCTAATCTACGCTATTGCTTCTTCAATAGTTCCATGACAATGAGGCCCAGACGCTCTTCTCGTTTAGCCGAGAGGAAAGAAGCTCCAGAAACTTCCCACAAAACCACTCTCGAGGATATATCTTCTTCATCTGACCCAGAATGGGATAGCGAGGGTCCGGATTACGGAACTGGTCATCGGGAAAGCGATGAAGTATCTTCAGAAAATGAAGTTTCCCTAGGCTTTGAGGAGGAAGGAGGGATTGGTGACAATCGAGCACCTGATGAATTTGACTCAGCCATTATATTGGAATCACCTCCAGATTCCGTAGAATCAACAATTGACAATGACCGACTCGTGAGAATCTGCTTGAAGTATGGAATAATGAAGAGAGACACTCTAGTGCCTTCACGTTCTGATCGTCCACATAACCCTCCAGAAGGATATATGACGGTCACTCGTCTGATGTGCATGGTTGGCGCTATTCCTCCTTTCTCGCCTTTCATTGTCGACTTCTTAAGACAAATGCGGATTGCCCCCATGCAGCTACATCCCAATTCATACGCCTATCTGCATACCTTATTCATAGCATATCGTGAAGTTCTAGGCGTAGAGCTTACGTTTGACGACGTTCATTTCTTCTATAATTTCAAACATCGGACTAGGGAAACCCCTTCCTTTTGTTACTTTGAGTCGGTCCCAAAGAGGAAGATAATCTCTACGCCGTTTAGCAGCAAGGCTGGAGATTCCAGACTGGAGTGGTTCTATATAAAGCAGCAGTCTGGATGCGCCAGAAGATGGACAAAATCAAGTAAAGCACTGATTTCCTGACCTTGGACTCTATGCACTTGAATCTTCACCCTGACCTGTCTTTCTTCTTTTTTTTTTTTATTTGCAGTCGATAATCCCAAACAGGTATCAGACCAAGTGTTCTTTGATCGAATGCACCATCTCCTCAATGGCGACCAAAAATTCCTTACTATTGACGAGGTTCTTAAAGATGAGTACCTTCATTCTCACGGGCTGCTATCCGTCTACCGTAGCATCGGTCATGGGACAGTTCCTTATGCATATATTCCTCCAGTGGAAACAGTTCCAGAACTAGGAGAAGGCTCGGGAATTCCTGCAGCTTCTCTTCAAACTTCACCCTCTCCCTCTTCCACTCAAGACGATGAGCTGGCTAATCTGGCCAAAAAACATCGTGAAGGGTATGTTGCCCCCGCGGAAACTACCTCGGTAGACAAATCAAGATCTCCCCAAGGGTCGCCACTTCACGCTTCCGAAGGGGATGTTCCTAGCGCCGACGAGCACATATTTCAGGGTTTGGGGGATCTCCCTTTACCCGAGACTATATACACTTCGGAAGATTTCAGAAAGGACCCTCTAGTCTTCACTTCTTCTGAGGAGACCACTCCTGCTAAGGCCAAAGAGCCTGCCCGCACCACTTTAGCTTCAGATTCGGGTTGGTTGGGGGGACACGTACACCACATAGGATGCACTTTGCACCGTAGCACTAGCATTCATTGCACTTCTTTTTCCATGGATCTGCTGATTCTAAACTTCGTTTAACTTGTCGTGCAGGTACAATGTCTCGATCCTCTTATGACATAAGGAAACTTCGCCGCAGCATGTCTAATCCTCCCCAGGATGCCGAATATAACCGCCGGGATGACCGCGGCAGGGAGGAAAGGAGACCCTATGACCCTTATCGATCTCGATCCTCACGCTCCCGCTCACCAGTTCGACCGGAACAGGAAAAATACAAAAGCTATCAAGGTCGTAGGGAGGAGGATAGACCACAATCTAGGGATTCCACTTCCTCCCATGAAAAACGAAGCAGAGAGAAAACACCTCCAAAGGAAACCGGGTCTAGAAGTAAGCAAAAAGTCCCTGCTACTAAGCGACCTCGGACAGATAAGGGCTCTACAGAATCTTCTTCGGGAAGGGACGCTGAACTAACAATCCTAGCCCCTCCTCCATCAGATGCGGGAACCGCCGTAAGGCTGGCATACTTAAAGGAGCAGTTTCCCGAGCACTACTTCGAGACTCTGACCTTTCTACCTTCACTTGAACCTATTTCTTCTAATTGGGCAGAGGAGGCCAGAGCAAAGATTGATTTGGTGGAAAAACAATACACCGAAATGTTCAAGTATTCCCGCACTCTTTCCAGAATCATTCGCACACTACTGACAAATGCTGACTCAATGCACAAAACTGCAGAAGAAGATGCTAAAGCCCTAAAAACCTTAGGAAAAAATTTAGAAGATACTCAAGCTCAACTAGCTATCGCTCAAAAGAACGCTTCTAACTTCAAACAACAGTTTGAAGACATGCAAAAGCGCTATCATGATTTGCTAGAGTCCCACACTCAGGAACGTTCCGAGTTAAAGAAGCAGGCTGACGAAGCCAAATCAGAGGCTACGAAGGCACGTCTTGCTTATGTTGAGCTTGAGCAGAAAAATGCCGAGTTAGCGAAAAGGAGCGCCGAGTTAGAAAAGAAAAACGCCGATTTGGCTTCAAAATTGTTAGAGGCGGAAAACAGGGCTGCTCTGGCTGAGGGCAACGTTGAATGCGCTATTAAATCTGCGGAGGAAACCCGCAAACAGCTATCAGAGGCGGAGGCCGATATTCAGGGCTTCAGTGAACTAATGATCGAGTTCTTCGCGCACATCATTCGTCGTCGAAACATTTCCTGGATCGAGGACTATCCATCCACTTTGGTTCATGTGTGGAATCAAATCGTCGAGTGGGAAAAAGAAGAGCTTAAGGTCGATTCCCTCGATGAAGATAAGTTGATGGAGAAGTACTTGAGAGACGACGAGCCGGAGCGCCTAGCTGAAGGTCGCCGTCTAATTGCCGAGGCCATGGAAGAAGAGAGGCAGAAGTCTAAACAGAAAACCATTCCTGAAGCTGGCTCCTCTTCTTCTGCTCCTGTAACTCCTGAAGTGGAAGGGTATGATCCCGAAAACCCGGGAATTTCCCGAACAACCTTGCTATCTCCCATTCCTGAAATAACTCCAGAGGTAGTAGTCACCCCTGCTGAAAAGTCTTCAGAAGGTATTCCTATTTTTTCTCCTCAATTTGTCAAGGCTACTACTACCTTTGGCTACATGACTGAATGTTCGATGAGAAATCCTTTGATCTCGCCCGAGTTGATAACCGATGTTTCTCATTTTGTAGGCGTTGAATCCTCCGCGAAAGCAGATGTTGTTCAAGGAGATACCACTGGGACAAAGCCCGCTGATAGGGTCAAAGAAGGGGAAGACAAAGCTGCTTCCACGGACTTAGGGGAGAGGAGTGAATCAACTAAGGTGACTACTCCCCATGACGAGGAAATGATTGCAGCGTTAAGAGACGACGGAGGAGACGAGGGGCATGATGAGGAACCAGAAGTTACAATAACCGGGGAGTCAAAAAGCGCTGAGGACATTACCTTGGCTGCCATGAAGGCTGACCAAGACAGGCGTTTGCAATTAAAGGCTGAAGAATTAGACCCTGAGGTCCTCAAGCCCCTTGCAGTTGTGGATGCAGGTTCAAGGTTAGTTGTTAAGCTTTCCACTAGATCTATTACCGAAGAACTTGCTAAAAAATCTTCTCTCGATTCCAGTGCCCCGCCCTCCGGGAAAAAGTCTGCTGGCCCCAGTACTACGTCTTCAGGGAAAAAGAGACCAAAACGGATCTTGACTGAAGCCGAGAAGGAAGCAAAAAATGCAGAAAAAGCTGTCAAGAAATCAAAGGCTCATTCCAAGCCCAAATAGTGGGTTCTCCTGTGTCCTTTTAGCATCTTTGTAAATCAATAAGTGCTGCCACAACAGCAGCTCCCGCATTTTCTTTTTTAGTCATTTCCCTGTACAAATTTATTCATTAGTAAATAAAAATAATTCACTTTTTGCAATGTTTATCTGTTAGCAGCTCTGCACTTATGTAAAAATGCATATCTATAGTTATGAAACAAAGTTGTGGAGAGGGGAGATATGTGTATATATATGTGTCCCCAGTTAATCTCCATAAGTTATTCAGTGCTTAACCATGCAATCTGAATATTCCCGATTCTTTAACGGGATAGCATTTCCTGTATCACCAACTTCTGTTGTTTTTTCTGGCATTCCTTTTATACTCTCTCTCATTCTCTCGAGAGTTAGAGTTCGAGTTCAGCTATTTGTTTATTCCCCGGTCGTTCAACGGGAAAAGATTTCTTTCTCGGCGCTCGGTCAGAGACGCCTTTATACTCTCTTTCTCTCTGGAAAGTTAGAGTTCGGAGTTGAACCTCTTTCTCAGCGCTCAGTCGGAGACGCTTTTATACTCTCTCTCTTTCTCTGGAGAGTTAGAGTTCAAAATAGAATTTTCTTTTTCAGCGCTCAGTCGGAGACGCTTTTATACTCTCTCTCTCTCTTTCTCTGGAGAGTTAGAGTTAGAAATGTCGTTTTCTCATTCTGTCACATCCTATCGCACAAATAATCATTGTGCTTCTTTTCATGTCCAGACTGTTTTCAACCTTCTTTAGGCTCTCAGTTGTCCTGTATTTTATAATCACAACAGAACAACTAATGAATGTAAATGCATAAAAGTAAATAACACACAATATTTTTATAGTGGTTCGGCTAAATCATAGCCTACATCCACTTTATAGTTCTTTATTCATATCACCGGATTTTCCCAAGGCAAGTCGTGCCTTATTACAGAGTTTACAGGAAGAACAGCAAAAAGTATAGCATTTCTAATCCAAATATCGCATTAAGTGTTGGGCATTCCATGTTCGAGGGACTTCTTCGCCATCTACGGTCGTTAACTTGAATGTTCCCTTATCAAGTTTCCGTTGGATGACAAAGGGTCCTTCCCATTTTGGGCCGAGGTGAGGAAGAGATGGAAAAACTCTCTTTAGCACCAAATCTCCTGGTTCAAAAGTTCTGAGGCGAACTTTTTTGTCATAATAGTGCGCCATCTGACGCCGATGTCTTGCTGCACGCAAGTCTGCTTCATCTCTTTTCTCTTCGACTTCATCAAGAGACTCAAGTAAAAGTGCCCGATTCGTCATCGGGTCATAATATGTCACCCTGTGGGAAGGAACTTCCAGTTCAACTGGAATTACTGCTTCTGAACCAAAGGAGAGGGAGAAAGGGGTATGACCAGTAGCCGTTTTAAACGTTGTTCGATATGCCCACAAAGCTAGGGGCAATTCATCAACCCATTTTGCCTTTGCACGCTCTAATCGCTTTTTGAGGATGGATTTTATTACCTTGTTTATTGCCTCTACTTGCCCATTAGATTGTGGATAGGCAACTGCAGTATATCGTTTATCTATCTTATATTTCTGGCAAAAGTCTCTGAATTCAGTGCTATCAAATTGGGTCCCGTTGTCGGTAATAATTGTTCTTGGGATTCCGAATCGGCATATAATATTTCGGACCACAAAACTTATCACCTTTCTTGTGGTGATCTTAGTCAAGGGTTCAGCTTCCACCCACTTCGTGAAATAATCCACGGCTACTATGGCATACTTAGCTCCCCCTTTAGCAATTGGTAAAACCCCAATGATATCGATTCCCCATGTGGCAAATGGCCAAGGACTCACCATCGATTTAAGCTGGGTTGATGGTGCCCTGGGGATTTTGGCGAATCTCTGGCACTTATCGCAGCGTCATGAATAATCAGCTGCATCTTTGTTGATCGTAGGCCAGAAGTATCCGTATCGCAATATTTTCTTCGCTAAAGTTTGACCTCCTGTATGATCTCCACACTCACCTTCGTGCACTTCTCTCAGTACACGCTTGATGTCGTCGTGTGCGATACATCGTAACAGGGGCATAGAAAATCCTTGTCTATAGAGAATATCGTCTTGTATAACATATCTGGTAACTCTGCGCACTACAGCTCTCTTTTCACTCTTCTTTAATGGGAGTGTCCCATTCTTAAGAAAATTCTTGATTGGAGTCATCCATGATTCCTTCTCTGGTTCCGCTTCTAGAACGAATTCCATGTCCATTGACTCAAAGCTTGGCGACTCCAACGTTTCAATTGGAATTACCTCGGTCCCCTCTGGATTGTCGGAACTAGCTAATTTTGCTAGTCTATCCGCTTTCTGGTTTTCTTCTCTGGGAATATGTGTTATGTTGTACCGCTCTAGGCTACTTAACAGCTCTTTCACTTTCTTAAGGTAAGCGACAAGTCGAGGTCCTCGAGCCGCGAACTCCTCTCTCACCTGACAAACAACAATTTTAGAGTCACAAAATATATCCATCACTTTTACTCTGAGGTCTTTAGCGAGTTTCAGCCCGGCAATCAGGGCTTCATACTCAGAGTCGTTGTTTGTTGCCGAAAATTCTAATCGCAGAGCGTAATATAACGACCGTCCCTCCGGAGTGACTAAGAAAATTCCAGCTCCGGATCTTCGGTCATTTTTAGCTCCATCTGTATATAATTCCCACGGACTCATCTTTAGCTCATCCTCGGATTTAACCACTCGGTCATTGATTATTTCTTCCTCTGGAATGGTGAATTCCGCAATAAAGTCTGCTAGAGCTTGCCCCCTGATTGACTTTCGTGGTTGAAAATTCAAATCAAACTGGCTTAGTTCTATGTTCCATTTAATCAATCTTCCCGACGCTTCGGGTCTCTGCAACACTTGTCTTAACGGCTGATCGGTGTATATGGTTATTGGATGGGCTTGGAAGTAGTGACGAAGCTTTCGGGATGCAATCAGGAGGCTATAAGCAAGCTTCTCGATCTTTGGGTAGTTGCGCTCTGCCGCTGCTAATTTCTTACTCACATAGTATACTGGCCTTTGTACTTTGTCCTCCTCTCGAACCAGAACTGTGCTGACAGCGTGAGCCGAGACTGCTAGATAAACAAACAGTTCTTCATGGTCTACGGGCTTAGATAAGATCGGCGGTTTTTCTAACAGTTCTAACAGATTTTGAAAAGCCTCGACACAATCGGGAGTCCACTGAAAGCTCTTCTTTCCCCTTTTTATCAAATCAAAAAATGGAACACATTTATCGGTGGCTTTGGAGATGAATCTACTTAGCGCCGCTACCTTCCCTGCCAGACTTTGGACGTCTTTAATTTTCCTTGGTTCTTTGATATTTCTAATCGCCGCTATCTGGCTAGGGTTGATCTCAATTCCTCGGGAACTCACAATGAAGCCAAGGAACTTTCCCGACGCCACTCCAAATGAACATTTTAAAGGATTCAATTTCATACGGTATTTTCGCAAGATACCAAACATTTCTGCTAAGTCTTGCGTATGACTGGAGGACTGCTTTGATTTAACTAGCATATCATCCACATAAACTTCCATAGTTTTTCCTATCTGATCGTAAAACATTCTATTTACCAACCGCTGATAAGTAGCTCCAGCGTTTTTTAATCCGAATGGCATTACAACATAACAATATAGTCCCAGATTCGTAATGAAACTTGTATGCTCTTGGTCTGGTACATGCATAGGAATTTGATTGTATCCAGAATATGCATCCATGAAAGAGAGAAGTTCATGACCTGCTGTCGAGTCTACAAGCTGGTCAATCCTGGGAAGTGGGAAACTATCTTTTGGGCAAGCCTTATTTAAATCTGAAAAGTCAATACAAGTTCGCCACTTTCCGTTTGGCTTCTTTACCAGAACGGGATTCGATATCCAGTCGGGATAGGTCGAATCTCGAATAAATCCATTTTGCTTCAACTTCTCTACTTCCTCTTTGAGGGCAGCCGACCTCTCTGGGCCCAGCATGCGTCTCTTTTGCTTTACAGGTGGATGCTTCGGATTTACATTCAATTTGTGACTGATAACGGAAGGCGATATCCCACACATGTCAGCATGGGTCCAGGCGAACACATCTAAGTTCGCTTTTAAGAAGTTCATCAGCTCTTCAGCACGACGTGGATCCAATTGGGAACCAATCTTCAAAACTTTCGTCGGATCAGCTTTATCAACAGGTATTTCCACTGTTGCTTCATTAGGAGTTGCATTCCTAGCCTCTGGTTCCTCATCTTTTCTAGGATCCAGGTCTTCAGGCGTTCCTTTTCGCAACTCCCTTGGGTTCAACCTCTCTAATTGCTATGCTGAGTCCCCCTTTGAGGGAGATGAGGCATCCTTATTCTCAGCATTAACTCCTTTCATCAACATCTTCAGTTCGGCCACATAGCAGGCCCGTCCAGAAACCTGATCCCCTCTTATTACTCCAGTCCCGGCTTCGGTTGGGAACTTTAGTAACAAGCACCAAGGGGCGATACAAATTCTAAACTCAGCGAGGGCAGGCCTCCCTAAAAATGCGTTATATGGCGAATCTACGTCCAGTACTACAAATTGGAGCATTCGCACTCTTCTACGTTCTCCTTGCCCTAGGGTCACAGGCAACTCTATATATCCCATAGGAGCTGTCGTCGCTCCGTTGAAACCTCTAATCCATCCTTCACAAGGTTTCAGATCTTCAGGCTCAAGCTTCATCTGATCAAATGACTTCTTGAACAAAATATTAACGGAACTTCCGTTGTCTACTAATACCTTATGGACCAACGCTGGCCCAATAGCGGTAGTAATAACCAACGGATCATTGGTGGGAGATTGTATTCCCGTGTTGTCTCGGCTGCGAAACACCACGTCATCGAACATGGTTTTTTGTTGTTTGATGGGGGTGACATCTTCCAACTCGTCACCTTCATTCACATCCAGATGTTTGGCAGCATTCACATATTGGTCCATTGACCTAAAGCTTCGAATTGCCGGGTGAGGTCCGCCTACTATGGAGTTGATGACGATCCCTTTACCTTTCTGCTGCGCGGTAGGCTTAGGAGCAGGTAGGATTTGCTTTGGAGCCTGCTCTCCTTGCCCCCTATCCCTCGGGGCAACCTTGTACTCATCCAACTTTCCCTCACGCAGCAGCTTTTCAATTACATCCCTCAAATGTCGACACTCATTGGTCGAATGTCCATGCGTTCCGTGAAACAAGCAAAATTTCCCTGTCGCCATTTCTTTTTCGGTCGAATCACGAGGTGGCGGTCTTTTGTATTGCAACACATTATATGTGTCCAGGTAAATATTTTCCAACGTGTCATTCAATGGTGTGTAGTTCTCGTAGTTCTGGAATCGGGGCCTTTTGTTTGGGTCGCTTCCCCTATTTCTGTTTCTCCTGTTACCGTTCGAATTACGGTTGTTGTTGTTTCCCCCGCTTCCAGTATTGCTGTTTCCACCCTTGTTTCCTACATTTACTTCAACCTTGCCAGAGCTTTCCCCAGACTGCTTCACTGCAATATTACTCTGCACATTCTCCTTTGAAGCTGTCTCAGACTTTCTTTTCCGGTTTGCCCGGGCCTCCTCTCGTCTTAGATAAATATCGGCTTTTTCGTAGAATATCGCCCTTGTGGGGGGTGTCTTCCCAGAAAGGTAGTCTCCAAACTCAGATTCGGGATCGACTCCTTCCTTCAATGCCATCAGAATTGTGGGCTCATGCGGGTCACTGACCTCAGTTACAGCTTGGTTAAAACGATCTAAATATGCCCTTAAAGATTCTCCTGGTGCCTGTTTGATCCTTGACAATTCAATAACGCTCTTGGACTTTCGAGCATGTAGTCGGAACTGGTTCATGAAACGCTCGCTTAGTTCTTTGTAATTAGAAATTGAACGAGGAGGAAGTCGGGTAAACCAAAATAAAGCCACATCTTCTAGGTAGATTGGGAACGCTTTGCATTTTACTTCATCGGGGGCAGCAGCGGCATTCATAAGCCACGAATACCGCATCAAGTGCTGTCCTGGGTCAGTCCTTCCGTTATATTTATCCATCTGTGGCAAATTAAAGCGTCGGGGGAACTGGAAGTCTAGGATGTCGTCAGTGAACGGAGTATGGCTTCGCTCTATGCCGTAGTCTTCATTTGTATAATTCCGGCTCTCGGACATAATTCGACGAACCATCGCCTGCACATCGGCACTAGTTAGGGGCTGCTCAGGTTCCCTGGCCCTAGTGTCCGAGTTCCTCCGGGGCTCTTGCTCAGGAGACACCCTTCTTCTTCGAGCTGCCTCTGCTCGATTCCTTTCCCCGCGTTCCCGGTCGATCTCGGGAAGAGGGGATTGGAGTCTTTGCCCCCGAGATGGGCTATCGTTTCTTAATGCTCGTGCGATATCCTCGCGAGATCCCAAAGATCCAAACGTTAGCTGCTCCACGTTCTGAGGTCGTTCGAGTGGCCTTCGCTCACGGGGCCTCTCTTCCTCAGAAGATGAAGATTGATCTACTGGGGTATGACGAACTGGCGACGGAGTTCTTTGCCGGCGGAGCTCACTGATTTCCCGACTCATGAGCCTCATATTTTCCTGCATCATGAGGTTGGTACGCTCATGAACTCTCATAGCTTCCCTCGTGCTCTCAAGCATATCGAGCAAGCGCGAGAAATCTCCTTGAGTGATGGGAGCAGATGGATTGGCCTGGTCTCCAACCCTGGCAGCTGGAATTGGAGCATTCGCGGGGACTCGAGTAGATGTTCCAGCTTCACCAAGCATCGGGTCGGATCGGAGGTAGGAAGTCGGGTCGGATCGGAGCTGGGGTCCCTGGTCGGATCGGTGTGCAGCGAGCAAGTCGGGTCGGTTCAGACTGGGGGAGTGCACTGCTTCAGAGTCTCCTACCCGGTTCGGATCGGAGCTTTCCCCTTGCTGTCGGTTCGGATTTCCTGCATTGACTCTCCCTGCTGCTGAACTCTGCCCCCTAGACCTTGTTACAACAGCATGTTGCTGATCTTCATCAGCTCCATTTCCTTGAACAGACTGGACTTCCTTGCCTTTTCCTCGGGCCATGAGTCTTTGACAATTACTTCAACGAATGTAAGAAAGTGGAGACACTTATGGATTCACTTCTTCGAACTCAACGGTCCAAAAAGTAGAAAGAGATCCCGGAAAATAAAGAATTTAGATGAGGATTCTCAGTGAAAGCACCAAAATGTTAGACCCAAATGTGGTTCTAACACCCAAATTGATTAGAAACAAGATAAAATAAAGCAGAAATAAAAAAGAACACACAAGGTTTATAGTGGTTCGGCGAAGAAATGCCTACGTCCACTTAGTTTTCACTATATTCAGGAATTCAATTACAAATACAATGTAAGATTCGCTCACAACTCACTTTTGTTCACTCAGAAAGATAAAAACAAGAAATAAAAGATGGTTTGGATTTTCCGGGAGTGAAGGAATTCGGATGATGGAAGTACTTGGATTCTCAAAAGTGCTCAAAAAAGATCCTTCTCTTTGTCTCTAGTTGGGGTATTTATAGGTGTGAATTTGCCTGAAATGCAATCCGGGTCGGAACACGTGTCATCCATCGCCCTCTCTTCGGGTTCGGATGGGCCATCAAGCAGACAACGCATCAATGAGATGGACGTTAGGGGTAGGAATTGGTCACATCCGGTCCGGTTCTCCAGGCGGCTTTATAGGAGATTTTTCTGGATCATGGGTACGGGTCGGAGACATGAAGGCTGGAGGGTTCGGATCGGAATACCCGACCCGAACCGGAGTAGCTTGGACGTCTCTTCTTCTCTGATCCTACTCCGCTCCGCTCCGAAGTCGTGGCAAGCAGACGGCTTTCCGATCCACCTGAGATTCATTGGCCTTCCGATCCGATCAGGTATGCTTTGCCAATTTATCCAGTATGAGATATTCGATCCGAACAGAGAATTTACCCGATCCGAACCGATACGCTGCTATCAATCTGAATCGTGGAGCTTTCTTCCGATCCGAACCGGAGTCGCATAACTTGAAATACTCTTCAACGGTTGGTTTCTTGACTTTGTGTTGCCTAGTTCACAAAGTAGGCTAACACATCTTTTCCAAAACATAACACTTTCATAATCTGTCTTGATTACATTATTTAAAGAAGCATAAATAAAACATAGATAAACTGCAAAGGCCCCATAGTGGTTGTCCAAAGCCATAGTTCAAGACGAAAAGGACCAAGCAATACATGTCTCCTCTTCAAGCTGGATGTTAAGACCGGTCAAGCTGCTGTGTTCCCTCCCTGTGGACCTGGGGGGGGGGGGAACGGAAGAAAAGAAGACGAAAGAAAAGTAGAGTCAGACATAAAGCCTGAGTAAGTCTAGTACTATTCTGTCTATGAATAAAGAACTGGGTATGATAAGTATAAACAAGAAGTGGGAAAGTACTATAAACTTGGTTAAGTTGTCTAGGGTCGAATATACTATCGTACCCCATGTTAATCTCTGAACCCATATAAACTAGTTTCCAACTGGCACCCCATAATCAGGGTGATGTGATCCATTCTATGATGATCGGCTCCTACTCGCATAGTTACATGTGTCTTACGGCCCCCGATGTTGTAGTTACCTATGCTGGTCCCACCATGGGGTGTATCAAGTCCCATGGCGGCGGCCCGACACAACCTTAGAATGCACAGGTATGCTACTGGTGCCCAGTGCTTTATTTTTCTACGCCGGAGTGTGTGCACGCCCGCACCCCGTTAGAACCTACACTGCTACACCACCGCCGTCGATTTGACCTCTTACAATCAGCCCAGTAATCGTGCCCCACCCTGCCTAGTTTCAGGGTATCCTGATACACCTTCTAGGGTTACTGCTGAAAAGGGTCCCCCCGTTACTAGGTTTTCTATCTCTAGCCAACATGCTAAGTTGGTTAAGTGTTTCCTAACCTAACCCCCACCAGTCCGTTTAGTTTAGCATGTTCCATTTTGATTAAGTCTTTAGTTCACTTAATCCCTACAATCCTGACTCAGCCTTAATTGTCTTATTAAAGCCTTGACCTCTCACATTAGACAGGTATTGTTGTGGCTGCCTGTTGCCGGTTGGTTCCGGGCAGTCTTACGCCACAACTCAGTCTAACCTCGGGTCCTTATTGGGCTCCATGTTTAACCTCCCACATTGGATAGGTATTGTTGTGACTACTGGACAGCCGGGCGGTTCCGGGCAGGTTTACATCACAACTCAATCCAACCTCGGGTTAAACACATCGTATGTTCTACATTTACATATTTTGTCTTTCTTCTTTATTTTCTTATATGTAAATATTTGCGGCCCATTATTAAGTTAATGGTGTAAAGGTTACACCAATCATGGGCCCAACCCATACTTGAATTTGGGCCCTTCTATTTTATATTTTCATTCATTAGTAATTTTAATCCAACGTTATTTTCCCCCGTTTAACAAGTCCGTTTATTATATATATGTTGGGCTTAGCCTTTTAAAGCCCAACTTAGCCATGCGAAAAGGGGAGGCTTAAAGCATGATTACATACACAAAAAGGGGAATGTGAACGCATGAACTTGCAATCTGACGTTGGAAATACAAAATAGAAACTGGTGTACTTGCATAGTAGTGACATATACTTTGGTCATAAAGCATAAGTGACATGAATCAAACCATGTAAACTTGTAGTTAAGTTAGGAATATCACTATCGACACATAGGCTTAACTACAACATAAACCTATATTTTTATTTAGGCATAATGTCAAACATAAGCAAATCATGTTCATAAGACTACTACATGTTTACAAAGGTGCCTACTTTTGTGACTAATACAAAAGTATAGTTAAATTTGTTCACGTAACCATGGCATAAATATTTCTAACAAGAAATCATGATTTTTACTTTAGTCATGCAAACTTGCAAAAAGGGATTTTGAATCTAACCTAGCTATGTACCACATATGTCATCATATAATTCTTGTAAACAACATAGACTTAACATGGATTTCAATTATGCCAAATATCAATCATAGCCTAGTCATATTCATAAGTTTGCAAATAGGTTTTCTAGTACAAAAGCATGTCTTAATACATAAATCATGGTGCCAAAATTTCAACATAGTTTCATATGAACTATAACAACCAAACTTGTTCCAATTACGTACCAAATGATTTATGTACAAAAATATACATCATGATGGCATAGTAGCAAAACCCCAAACTTGCATGAGTTTCAATTAAACAACTACATACATGTAGCTTCAACAAGGATTACATAATTTGCGAATATTCCAAACGTATACTTGCATAAAACTACCGCATGTAGTTTTTTATAATGAATAACATAATTCGAGAATATCCAAACGTGTACAATATTCCAAATTGATAAGAATCATAGTAACGCACAAATTATGAATTATTTATCACCACAATCAAGTATACAAACCAACACAATTATTTGTTCATACCAAAGTAATACTCTACTTACAATTGTGTGGCGAATTCTCAAATTTAGGGATTTGAAGATGCGATTCCTTGTTGATTTGATTTGTTTAGGTTGCTTTATGCTTTAGAATTTGCCTCCTAATCCTCTCTCCAATTGGTGGCTACTCTTAGTCGTTCCTCAGCAACATGGTGGCCTTGTTCTTATTTTTGAATGAATAGATTAGGGTTGAATCTAGGGTCCTTTTTATAGGGGTTATGAACTGATTAGGACCATTGATGTTGCTTGGATTGATCGTAGCCATTCATCCTAAGGAGAGACCAATTAGAGCCTGCCACCTAGCCCTAATGACAAAGCAGACTGCAGAAAATCGACCAACATAAAATAGGCCAGCCAGGTTGGGCTGGGTTCGACCTGGCTCTGGACCAGGTCGACATGCCTGTCGACAGCCCTGTCGACAGCCCTGTCGACCTGGCTAGACCAGGTCGACAGCCCAGTCGACTTGGGCGCATTAGGCGGGTGTTCTTCCGCCCTGGCCCATTGGGCCCCATTTTGAAATTTAAACTTGATTTTCTGAGCTATTTTATTCTGTTTGAATTTTAAACTTAATTCAGAAACTTCTGAAGGCCATATCTTCTTCATACGGACTCCGTTTTTCGAAAACTCGGACTCTATTTCGCGTATTTTTCCGAGACGAACGCAATGGCGTATCCCGTTTCCCTTAGTTCTTTGATTTCAAATTGATTATACTTTAATTTGTGAATTTCACAGTTATAGAATTCGCGGGGTGTTACATTCTCCCCCACTTAAAAGGATTTCGTCCCCGAAATCTTCAAGTTAGGAGGAATGTATATACTAACATCCAATCATCCATCTACTCAACCATCAAACACGAGCATCCATTGTCCTTAAAAGACTTCTAATGCTTCATGATCATATGCGAAGTGTGTGTGTACATGTACTTATCTAATGCAAAATCAGGCGGTCTACTGATTCAGTTGACCTCCTTAATGCGAATTATGTAAGTGCCATGAATCCATTATGTATGCAAATTTTCCTATTCTTGATTCTACATGAGTGCACAATCATTCAATACAAATGCAACATCCATATGACAACATATTAAAGTTCAACCATATACGAATGCAAACATATATGCATATGCAATATGTAGTGACTGAGCCGATCTAAAACCTAGATTGTGTGTGTATATGCAACCACGAGCAACAACTAGCAATCACTTGCAACCACTTGCAACCATCATCCATAACATGTTTCAATTACATGTTTCCATCCAAAGGGTTTCTACCTAAAAGATAAGGTCGAGGAAATATACCTAAAAAGATAGATAAAAGCGCAACTTAAGGAAAAGGAAAGATCAAGGATGTACCCTCGAACAGAAAAGGGTAGGCTGTACGGATTCTAGCTTCAGTTTCCCAAGTCGCATCTTCCTCGGCGTCGCTCCACTGAACTTTGACGAGCTTGACTTCACGGTTGCGTAGCTTCTTCACTTCCGTTCCTAATATGCGGATTGGAACTTTTCTTATGGTTGCTTCGCGTTCCACTTCGGCCTCTTCGAGGATATTTGGCTCTACCACTTCAGCAGACTCATGTAGACATTTTCGGAGATGTGAAACGTGAAAAACGTTGTGGACTCCAGCCAACTTCTCGGGTAGCTCTAATCTATAGGCCATTTTCCCAATTTTCTCGATGATAGGGAATGGCCCTACGAACCTTGGTGCTAGCTTTCCTGTGGTTCCAAAACGAACAACGTTTCTTAGTGGTGATACCTTGAGAAAAACTCTGTCTCCAACCTCAAATTCAAGGTCGGTCCTTCTCTTGTCGGCATAGGACTTTTGTCTGTCTTGGGCCGTCTTCATCCTTCTTCGTATTAAGTCTACTTTCTCTGAAGTCTCTCGGATCATATCTGGTCCAAGTATGAGCTTATCAGTAGACTCCCACCAACAAGTGGGCGATCAGCACGGTCTTCCATATAAAGCTTCGAAGGGCGCCATTCCGATGGTTGCTTGATAACTGTTGTTGTAGGCAAATTCCACCAAAGGAAGGTGGTCTTCCCATGTCCCTCCGAAGTCGAGGACGCATAGCCTTAAAAGGTCTTCCAAAACTCTGTTCACTCTCTCTGTTTGGCCGTCGGTTTGGGGATGATAGGCTGTGCTCAAGCATAACTGCGTTCCTACTGCTTCTTGCAGACTCCGCCAAAACTCACTGGTGAAGATGGGGTCTCAGTCACTAACAATGCTAGATGGTATTCCATGGAGTCGAACGATTTCCTTGAGGTAAAGTGATGCTAGGGATGAGGCAGTTCTTTTACTTTTGACAGGTAAAAAGTGGGCGCTTTTAGTAAGCCTATCCATTATTACCCAAATGCTAGTGTTGCCTCTCCTAGACCTAGGCAGCCCATCGATGAAGTCCATTGAGATACTATCCCACTTCCACTGCGGGACCTCTAGAGGATGTAGCAGTCCGCCAGGCTTTTTCTGTTCCGCCTTAACCTGTTGGCACACCATACACTTAGAAACGAACTCTGCCACGTCCTTTTTCATGCCGTTCCAGAAGAAAGTCCTTTTTATGTCTTTGTACATTTTATCTCCGCCTGGGTGTATCGTCATCTTGGAGTGATGTGCTTCCTCGAGAACCTTCTTTACTAAATCTTTTGTCTGTGGGACGCATAGTCTTCCGTCTCGCCTTAGCAACCCCTTATCGTCGATGGAGTATCTGTTGAGGTGACTTGAAGTCTCACCCCTAATTAGCCTATCAATTGTTTCCACAAGCTGAGGGTCTTCGCGTTGTGCTGCCTCTACTGAATCCACTAAAGCTGGGCGCACTTCGAGAGATGCTAGCAAGCCTGGTACGAAATCGGAGGAAGGCCTAAAGTCGAAGCTGGCTATAAACTCTAGGCTTTGTCTTTCAACAAACAACGGGCTTAGGGTCAATTTCTTTCGGCTTAACATGTCTGCCACTACGTTGCCTTTGCCCGGAGTGTAGGAGATTTCGAAATCGTATGAGGCAAGAAACTCCATCCATCTTTGTTGCCTCAAGTTAAGATCCTTCTGCGAGAAAAGATATTTCAACGATTTATGGTCAGTGTAAAGTTCGAACTTCTCACCTAGGAGATAGTGTCGCCAAGACTTGAGTGCAAAGACGATGGCGGCTAACTCAAGATCGTGGGTTGGGTAGTTCTTTTCGTGCACTTTCAACTGCCTTCCGCCATAAGCTACTACCCTTCCTTCTTGCATTAAGACGGCGCCTAGCCCTGTCCCACATGCATCCGTATAAACAGTGAACATCTTGCTCCCATCTGGCAGCGTCAAAACTGGGGCTGTTGTGAGAGCCCTTTTCTGTCGTTGGAAAGCAAACTCGCAATCCAAATCCCAATTGAACACTAGATTCTTCTTAGTCAATTTCGTGAGTGGGGCTGAGATTTTCGCAAAATCCCTTATAAACTTTCGATAGAAACCTGCTAGTCCTAGAAAGCTTCGGACCTCAGTTGCATTCCTTGGTGTCTTCCAATCCTGTACCGCCACTACCTTAGCAGGGTCCACTGCTAACCCTTGTTTGGATACTATGTGCCCAAGGAACCTCACCTCTTCTCTCCAAAAGTGGCATTTGGAGAATTTGGCTTTTAGTTGATGGACTCGCAAAGTTTCCATGATTGCCCTTAAGTGCTGAGCATGTTCCTCTTCACTCTTTGAGAAGATAAGGATATCATCTACGAAGACCACTACGAATTTGTTGAGGAAATCTCTAAATACCCTACTCATCAGGTCCACGAAGTAAGCAGGTGCATTTGTCAAGCCGAAAGGCATGACAAGCCATTCAAAGAAGCCGTCTGGGGTTCTGAACGCCGTTTTATCGATGCTATCTTCAGCCACCCTTAGCTGATGAAAATCGGTTGCTAAATCGAGTTGGGAGAAAACAGACGCTCCTACAAGCTGGTCAAACAAATCGTCAATTCTAGGGAGAGGGTGCCTATTCTTTTTCGTTAGCTTGTTGAGCTCCCTATAGTCAACACATAGACGGAGTGAACCATCCGCCTTTGTAGCGAACACCACCGGAGCGCCCCATTCTGAAATGCTTCTCCTAATGAACCCCTTTTCTAGAAGCTCTTTAATCTGTTTACTGAGCTCTTTCCTTTCTCGTGGAGCCATGTGTCTAACGGGCAACGCAACGGGCTTTGCATTATCTACAAGATATATGCGGAAGTCTATTTCCCGCTTCGGAGGCAAGCCCTTCACCTCTTCGAAGACATCCGGATATTCCCGGACCACTCTAACTGATTGCAAATTTTCAACAGAGGCATCTAGCGATTCAAGATAACTAAGCATAACCGCATACGAGGGATTACAAGAAATTTCCAAAGTATTACCGAGCTGGGTTAGGAGCCTAACAACCCTTTTCTCACAATCAAGGATGGCCCCATTACTGGATAGCAAATCCATACCCAAAATCAAACCATAACCCGAAAAGCCCAAAACAAAGGCACTACATTGAAATTCTACACTTAGAATATAAATTTTCAATCCCAAACAGATCATAGACAAATGAGCTGGGCCCCCAATTGGGTTTGAAACAATTAAGGGGTCCTCTACCATACTAGTTTTTAGGTGCAGAGATTCTACTAAAGCAGACGAGATAAAGGAGTGTGATGCGCCAGAATCAAATAAAGTGCGAACGGGGTGCTCATAAAGATAAACTACACTTTCTACAGAAGTATTTATACCTCGCTGTTGCAGAGGTGGCGCTTCCAGCACATGAACATGTGCCCCTGGGGTGGATCCAGCCCTCTGCCCCTGTCCTCGTTTCTTTGGGCAGTCCTTAGCCCTGTGGCCTGTCTCACCGCAAGAAAAGCACCCACCATTCTCCTTGGCCTTCTTTTTCCGGCAGTCCTTAACTAAGTGCCCCACTTTGCCACAGAAATTGCACTTCCTCTTCTCTTTGTTGCATTTCCCGCCCTTCTCAAAGTCTGCCTTCTTAGGCTGCAAACCTTCTTTCTTCCCTTGAGAGCTTTCTGCCTTTGTTTCCTTCTTGCCCTTATCCTCTTCATTCAGCAATGCCATTTGCACCAATCTTTCATACGTGGCTCCCATGGGTATATGGGTCATGGCCAAACTGTGTAATGGCTCATTCAACCCTTTGACGAACCGGAGAGCCTTCTTGTGCGGGGGGTTGACTAGGTCAAGCCCAAACCTAGCCAGCTCATCGAACTGATTCACATACTCTCTGACTGTCTTGTCCCCTTGCTTAAGAAATAAGAATTTTTCCAACTGCAAACTTCTTTCCGCATCTAAGAGAAATTTAGTCTCAAACCTTGCCCTAAAGTCCTCCCATGTCTCCATTTGTCTTTCAGCATTAGTGACTTCCCACCAGTAGGAAGCCTCGCCCTTCAATAGCCACACTGCCAATTGTACTTTTTGTCTATCCTCTACCTCAAAGATGATAAATAGGTCCTCCGTTTCTTTCAGCCAATTTCTAGCTGCCACGAAGGACTCAGTTCCATGGAAATTCTTTCCTCCCATAGCTTTAAAATCTTTACATATCTTAGCAAAAGTGTTTCCCCGTGGATGAGGTGGAGGAAAAGGTGCTGCTGCAGCTGGATGATTTCCGGCAGCTGGGGGAGGAGGAATGGTAGGACCTGGCTGAGTGGCTCTTGCTTCTAAGAACCGTCTAAACCAACCAGGTATTGGTACCCCTTCCGGCAAGTTAAGATCTTCGGACATGCTGAAACAAAAAGGATAGATTCAAAACGAAGGATAAGAGATAGTACCTATGGCTTTGGGGCGTGGACTTTGCCTTTTTAAAATAATATTTTTCTTTTAAAAATGCTTCTTTAAATTTCCTTTTTGAAAATAATTTTTCAAAACTTTTTATCTTATCTGGTAAACCTATGCTCTGATACCAAGTGAAACATCCCACCTCCGTTAGGGTCACTCTCAAAGGGAATGCCCTAACTTTGGTGGAGGTTTATAAGTATAAGTCACAGATATACAAGACAGATATAAGAACACATATTTGTAAACAGCGGAAAAACAACAACTTTTATTTCATAAAAGCAAATACGTGCTACAACAACATCACCATAATTGTCTTACATCTTTTCCAAAACATAACACTTTCATAATCTGTCTTGATTACATTATTTAAAGAAGCATAAATAAAACATAGATAAACTGCAAAGGCCCCATAGTGGTTGTCCAAAGCCATAGTTCAAGACGAAAAGGACCAAGCAATACATGTCTCCTCTTCAAGCTGGATGTTAAGACCGGTCAAGCTGCTGTGTTCCCTCCCTGTGGACCTGGGGAGGGGGGGGGAACGGAAGAAAAGAAGACGAAAGAAAAGTAGAGTCAGACATAAAGCCTGAGTAAGTCTAGTACTATTCTGTCTATGAATAAAGAACTGGGTATGATAAGTATAAACAAGAAGTGGGAAAGTACTATAAACTTGGTTAAGTTGTCTAGGGTCGAATATACTATCGTACCCCATGTTAATCTCTGAACCCATATAAACTAGTTTCCAACTGGCACCCCATAATCAGGGTGATGTGATCCATTCTATGATGATCGGCTCCTACTCGCATAGTTACATGTGTCTTACGGCCCCCGATGTTGTAGTTACCTATGCTGGTCCCACCATGGGGTGTATCAAGTCCCATGGCGGCGGCCCGACACAACCTTAGAATGCACAGGTATGCTACTGGTGCCCAGTGCTTTATTTTTCTACGCCGGAGTGTGTGCACGCCCGCACCCCGTTAGAACCTACACTGCTACACCACCGCCGTCGATTTGACCTCTTACAATCAGCCCAGTAATCGTGCCCCACCCTGCCTAGTTTCAGGGTATCCTGATACACCTTCTAGGGTTACTGCTGAAAAGGGTCCCCCCGTTACTAGGTTTTCTATCTCTAGCCAACATGCTAAGTTGGTTAAGTGTTTCCTAACCTAACCCCCACCAGACCGTTTAGTTTAGCATGTTCCATTTTGATTAAGTCTTTAGTTCACTTAATCCCTACAATCCTGACTCAGCCTTAATTGTCTTATTAAAGCCTTGACCTCTCACATTAGACAGGTATTGTTGTGGCTGCCTGTTGCCGGTTGGTTCCGGGCAGTCTTACGCCACAACTCAGTCTAACCTCGGGTCCTTATTGGGCTCCATGTTTAACCTCCCACATTGGATAGGTATTGTTGTGACTACTGGACAGCCGGGCGGTTCCGGGCAGGTTTACATCACAACTCAATCCAACCTCGGGTTAAACACATCGTATGTTCTACATTTACATATTTTGTCTTTCTTCTTTATTTTCTTATATGTAAATATTTGCGGCCCATTATTAAGTTAATGGTGTAAAGGTTACACCAATCATGGGCCCAACCCATACTTGAATTTGGGCCCTTCTATTTTATATTTTCATTCATTAGTAATTTTAACCCAACGTTATTTTCCCCCGTTTAACACGTCCGTTTATTATATATATGTTGGGCTTAGCCTTTTAAAGCCCAACTTAGCCATGCGAAAAGGGGAGGCTTAAAGCGTGATTACATACACAAAAAGGGGAATGTGAACGCATGAACTTGCAATCTGACGTTGGAAATACAAAATAGAAACTGGTGTACTTGCATAGTAGTGACATATACTTTGGTCATAAAGCATAAGTGACATGAATCAAACCATGTAAACTTGTAGTTAAGTTAGGAATATCACTATCGACACATAGGCTTAACTACAACATAAACCAATATTTTTATTCAGGCATAATGTCAAACATAAGCAAATCATGTTCATAAGACTACTACATGTTTACAAAGGTGCCTACTTTTGTGACTAATACAAAAGTATAGTTAAATTTGTTCACGTAACCATGGCATAAATATTTCTAACATGAAATCATGATTTTTACTTTAGTCATGCAAACTTGCAAAAAGGGATTTTGAATCTAACCTAGCTATGTACCACATATGTCATCATATAATTCTTGTAAACAACATAGACTTAACATGGATTTCAATTATGCCAAATATCAATCATAGCCTAGTCATATTCATAAGTTTGCAAATAGGTTTTCTAGTACAAAAGCATGTCTTAATACATAAATCATGGTGCCAAAATTTCAACATAGTTTCATATGAACTATAACAACCAAACTTGTTCCAATTACGTACCAAATGGTTTATGTACAAAAATATACATCATGATGGCATAGTAGCAAAACCCCAAACTTGCATGAGTTTCAATTAAACAACTACATACATGTAGCTTCAACAAGGATTACATAATTTGTGAATATTCCAAACGTATACTTGCATAAAACTACCGCATGTAGTTTTTTATAATGAATAACATAATTCGAGAATATCCAAACGTGTACAATATTCCAAATCGATAAGAATCATAGTAACGCACAAATTATGAATTATTTATCACCACAATCAAGTATACAAACCAACACAATTATTTGTTCATACCAAAGTAATACTCTACTTACAATTGTGTGGCGAATTCTCAAATTTAGGGATTTGAAGATGCGATTCCTTGTTGATTTGATTTGTTTAGGTTGCTTTATGCTTTAGAATTTGCCTCCTAATCCTCTCTCCAATTGGTGGCTACTCTTAGTCGTTCCTCAGCAACATGGTGGCCTTGTTCTTATTTTTGAATGAATAGATTAGGGTTGAGTCTAGGGTCCTTTTTATAGGGGTTATGAACTGATTAGGACCATTGATGTTGCTTGGATTGATCGTAGCTATTCATCCTAAGGAGAGACCAATTAGAGCCTGCCACCTAGCCCTAATGACAAAGCAGACTGCAGAAAATCGACCAACATAAAATAGGCCAGCCAGGTTGGGCTGGGTTCGACCTGGCTCTGGACCAGGTTGACATGCCTGTCGACAGCCCTGTCGACCTGGCTAGACCAGGTCGACAGCCCAGTCGACTTGGGCGCATTAGGCGGGTGTTCTTCCGCCCTGGCCCATTGGGCCCCATTTTGAAATTTAAACTTGATTTTCTGAGCTATTTTATTCTGTTTGAATTTTAAACTTAATTCAGAAACTTCCGAAGGCCATATCTTCTTCATACGGACTCCGTTTTTCGAAAACTCGGACTCTATTTCGCGTATTTTTCCGAGACGAACGCAATGGCGTATCCCGTTTCCCTTAGTTCTTTGATTTCAAATTGATTATACTTTAATTTGTGAATTTCACAGTTATAGAATTCGCGGGGTGTTACATCATTGGTTTTTATAAAAAATTAAAGTAACAAAGGCAGACTAAAACAAAATCATATTTTACAGCAGAATGGATAAAATAAAATAATCAAATAGATGTATCTTTTCATAAAATATCATAATGTCAAATACATCATATCACAAATGACATAAATATTAAATCAAGTTACATCATTATTACAATAACTGAGATACAATCAGATAATAATAGTAAACAAAATAATAATTGGCATCCCCAAGCTATGTCGTCTATCTCACTATCTAGCATGCTTTGCCATCCTGCCTAACTTGTGTTGTAAGAGGAGGGGGGTCAGAACAACAGTTTCGATGAATAAAAATTTAAGCTTAAAAAGGAAACATATTTCCTGTACCTGGCAGTATAAAACCTAATATGTCTATCACTATGTTTAGGTGGATATAAAACACTTGTACAAATTTCTACATTAAATGGAAAGTGGTAAACTCTTCTTAGTCACTTAAGGCCATTATAAGTGTGGGCAGATTCCTATGACCACTTAATACCCTTTGGCGGACCATAGTCACTTATGATCTTGTTTCCTAGTAGATTACGCTATATATATATATGTATTCTTTCAATGTAACATGAGAGATAGTAATCAGCCACTTAATGCAGAGTCTTAGGTAGAAACTTAATGCCATTTATGATCCTCTCGGCGGACTCTATGTTATTATTATGATGATATTACAAGTGAACTCCTAAGCACTTAGTACTTCCCTTAGACAAGCGGTTTCGATGAAACTCTTAGTAGTTCATCCCTAGACGTGCCCTCACTTAGCCTCAACTTAGGAAGCAAACTACTTATGAAGCACTACCTAAATCATTCAAGAATATTTAATACCTTGCAAATATTATAGAAAGATGGACCCATAGAACACTTAATACCTAATAATAGTGGACCTTATGACTTCAGTCCAAACTATGGGGATGAACCCTTATAGCGGACCGAGTCCAACCACTTAATACCCTCATAAGATGGACCAGTCACTTAATACCTTCTCGAGGCTAGCCTATCACATATTGAATGTCCCACGATACTAAACGTCTTACATTAACCCGACTTCTTATATATGTTGGATAGCAGGTAGTCCAGGCAGACTTCTACTATAAGTTGGGGTTAACCTTGAGTCCACATGTCATTTAATATTTCTAAAGGCCATTAACTCATTGTGATGACCCGAAAATTTCTACCCTTGGATCGAACATAAGCCACACAAGTCTGATCCAAAGGGTAGAAATCCTCAAACCTTTATGGGTTACAACACATCGGAACAAAAATACAAATGAATATTTCATCGTTATTACAACAATTTTACATCAGAGTACAAAATATATCAAATAACATTGCAAATATCATAGAATAAGACATTATTGTACACAACAAAAACATTATTACATTCAGCGGAAGAATATCAAGTGCTCTGGACACAACTCTAGCTTCAATCTAGAATCCTGCTATATAAAATATATGCGAAACCAAAACTACTAGCTGCTCGTGCGGAAAATATGGGAACCCAGAATTTAGATGAGAAACAATAAATTTTGAGTCAGTCATGGGACCAGTGTGAGAACCAAAACAGTTATCATACTTTATTTTAAAGTACGTTAAATTACGGGACTAAGCCATCTAACACGTAATATGTTTTCTCCATATGAATACTAATCATAAACAATTCACAATGTTTTTTGAAAAATGAAGCTATTATAATACTCAAGTCCTATCACACAATGCAACACAAACAGAAGGATAGAGTTTTACCTTATAATAGCCAAACATGCTTGATACGCAAAATTTATCTTTTATTATCACTAGTGCATAGTGTGAAAATCATTTTCTTAAATAAATGTATCAATCTCAGATCGCATAATACCCCATCTCATTATGTCTTCATATAGGTTTACAATTGAAACCGCGAAGCTCGTATTGGAATTGGTATCCATCAAAGAACCAAGGCAATGGATCATCCTTATCCGATTCAGACCATCCCTAGCAAGATGTCCAGGACTCACATGTATGTGAACCTTAGAGCGGCAGAGCCGGCCCACTTATTCCCGGTGAGTTTGGGTCACTCCTGAACATAACGTTCCCCGGCCGTATCTGACTTTCATCCTGGTCGTTGATTGACCATCATCTATGGTGCCTCAGTTCCAACATTCACGTAAGTAAATCTGCCAGGGCTCCATACTATAGCATAAAATTTAGCTAGATGGAAACGTATGTCCTTACTCCAATGCCTTTCATTTTGTTTTCAGCTCATTCCAAGGTGTGAGGCCCTAGAGTCAACGTACCATAAAGCTCTGCTTTTCAGCAACAGCTTTGATCTATCTGCCAGCAACACTTGGCATGCTACATTGTTAATTCACAAATATGATCAGTTTCTATTAATAATATAACCATTGAGTTCACACTCCTCAAAGAAGGGTGTTAAGATAAGAGAATAAATTCTCCGCCGCCACAAATATATCATCAGTAGCAACTAATCGGTTATGTTATAAAATACAACGTCAGACACACATCCATTTACAAGTTTGTTCCAGGTCTGATTGAAACCGAAGGCACCTTATTCCTTGTCCAATTAAGGAAAGATACCCTTGCATATACGTTTGGACCACTGTCACTATAACCCCTTAACGAGAGCTACCCACATCTAGGACATTTGCAAGCAGTCCACTCGATGTGAAGATTCCTAGTCTTCCACCGTCTTCAATGTCTTCGACTTCATTTTATCGTATAATTATTCGAAATAGGTTGAAACCAGTCTTTTTGAATAATTAGCGTCAAAAAAAAAAACTCTTATTGTATTATCAACCCCCCGATTAAGTCTACTTTAATTGGTAATCATCTTATAAGATTAAAATTTTATTTTCAAACTTAGTTAAGTTATTTGGTTTTATCATTCCAAAATAATATATATTTGGTTCAAACCTCTTTCGAATAATTTATAATAATTTATAATGGTTTTCTCTATTTTTATTTATATAAAAATAGTCTATATTCGCAAATCCTGATTACTGGTCATTATTGGTCATGGCATTGCTTTTATTCAAATTTGAATTGAACATTTCTCAAAATCTAATCGCTAGATTTCAAAACTTTCCTTATCATTTGGAAGCTCTTTTCATTATGAACTCAACGGTTCCAGTTTCGAGAAAATCCGATGGTTGGCTCTCCTGGTACATCAGATTGAAGTTACATGTCAAAGTTCGCGAATTGCCGCTGCGCGACGACTTCTGTTCTGACCATAATTCGACATATAATACAATCTACGTCAAATAGCTTCAAATATGTAAATATATATATATTATAATATCTAGAAGCTATATTTTTATTTTTCAACATCAAATTTAATCATTATAATATTTAAGTATTATAATAATATTTAAATCATTAAAATAATATTATTTTTAAAACCTTATTATTTTTAATCTAAATTTTTCTAACGTTCATTACAAAAATAAATAAGAAAGTTTTGTAAAGGAAGTCTTCCCAAAACATTTGCTAAATATCCTAATCGAATTTCAATTTAACGTTTACTATTCATTTTAAAATAAAAGCTTGAACAAGCCATAACTATTTGAAAATTAATTTAAATCAATTAATTTCAATTACGAATATTCGTCGTAATTTTATAAATTGTGTGTCCATCCAAAATCGGACATCAAATTCAAACTTATATTTTTCACCTACTATTATATTAATAAAATATTCATTAAATTATCCATTAAATCATTTTATTAATGGAGACTTAACCAATGGATCAATAATCAAATCTATTGGTCATATTCAATCAATGTATCACATAACACTATATCATCCCTCAAAAAACATCCAATCCATATATATAGTGGGATACCCCATATAAGCCTAAAATCATTAACGCTTATATGGGTTTGTCAATCAACAGATTAACTGCAATATCAATCCATATCAACTAATCATCATTTAATACCCAAATAGGATTCATATCAATATCCATTAACCAGTAAATAGTGAATTAATTTCTATTGACCATTTAAGGTTCAAACAATTTCCAAGTCAACACGATTCGTTCTTAAGTGTCATATACCCAAGCAACTACAATATATCACTTAAAAATGATATTTTTATCATGCTAAAAATCATTAGACATCATAATAAACTTGTATTATCAACCATTAATCATCATTAAACCATATAAGTTTACTAACAAAAATAGATAATAAACTAGCCCTTTGTCACTTAACGGTATCTCACCGCAGGTTCCACTCCGTAAATCTTTAAAGCGGTAGGATATTCGAACGTTCTTAGATGGTTCCAAAAGCCTCCCATGTTAATGGAGAATTCCAAAAATGAAGTGGGCATAGTTTTGTTGCGATGGGGTTTATAAACTTAGAGACAAAGAAATGGAGCTAGATCTGGGTTTCAAGAGCAAATAGGGCAGGGATTTCCAACTATGACAAGGTAGGGGGCTACCTTCCGATCAGTGTACTCAGGTGGGGATACACTGGAGTTCAACAAGAACATCTTGCAACTCGGCCACACATGACAGACAATTCATTTGCTTGAATGTTCCAAATATATTATCACCTACGGTTGCTAGCAACATAACCGTTCCTGGGAGATACAGAAGCTAAAAGAAGAACAAATAATGAATTTTCTCTAGATGGTGAAAATACACTCTAAATGGGGGCGACCCACTTAGCCATGCTGCCTGCCAGATTTTTGTCATTTTTCGGTTGTGAGGCTTGAGGTTTTAATTAACTTTCCAGAACATATGGCCACCATTCACTTTGAATGTCACATCGTCATATCTGCCACAAAATCACTAATTGACTCCCCAAAAATACTCTAGTTTTAATCTAAGAGATGGGCCCTTCTCCGCCATAACTGTGATACGTTTGAAGAAATCAACGTACGTGATCTCTTTGGAAATATTCTGTCGTACATCCGTTCATACAAGTCATCCAGGAATAGGATGAACCGAAGGCACTCTCCTACCACATCCTAAGTATCACCTTATGGATCAATAGCGAGTAGTTCTTGCAGTTCACAGATCTCAATCACGAATAAATCATAGTGAAAATAACTCGGCTTGCAAGTCAGAGAAATTCAGTAGTTGTAACACCCCACGTCCATTAATGTCACTCACAAAGGAAATGCATTAACTTCTATGGAGTGTTTTAAGTGAATATAGAATAGAAAATCACAACAAGACAGATATAAAAGCAGTACTTAAAAATTTAAAACTTTATTTATTGCAGTAGAAGGTAAATATGTTTGGTTACATCATCAAAACCATAAAACAAAGTCAAGTACATCATATCCATCTTGATAAAACAAAGTACATAAACTGAAAGACATAATCCCCAACATCAAAATAGCCATAAATAAAGAGAAGCTGAACTTTACTTCAGCGATCCAAGCAATCTTCTAAAAGCAGTCCAAAATCAAGCTCCACTGGTGCTAGTTCCAACCTGAGCACCTGGGGGGAGGGGGGGGGGGGGAAGGGAGAAAAGAGGAGGAAACAAAGGGGGGTCAGACATAAAGTCTGGTGAGTGCGATAACTTTAACAATATAATTAACAAAGTAACTAGGCTAAGGCATAAGTTGGAAAATAAGGAAATGACCAAGAACCATTGAGTATGGCAGAGTAAATAAGGAAACAAGATGAACAACGATATCGTTAAAGCGCACCTAACCCACTAAGATAATTACTAAACTACACCAACACTATAGGATAATTTCTATACTGCACCACCACTAGTATACTGCACCACCACTAGTCACCCTAAGGTTGATCCCGCCTACAGAGTTAATAATGATATTGGTAGTTTCGTGCACCCCTAGCTGCCTTCATAGGTGCCGTCTGCCCCTATCTCCACTAGGTGTACCCACTACCCCCAAGCGATCGACTCCCTAACTCGTAGATACCCGTGCTGGCCCCATAGTGGGGTGTATCACTCCCCAAAGTGTCAACCCGATACCACCAAGAATGCACGGCTTATACCTACACGATGCAACAACGTCTTACCTACCGGCCCGGGTCCACACACGCATATGAACCCGTTGGACTTGCGTTGCCATCGCTAACCCGGTTTGGCCTCTTACAGTCAAGCCCAGTATGCGTGTCCCGTCCTCGACTTGGGTCGAGCCCACAAAGATACGTATGGGTTACTGGTTGAAACGGGCCCCCATTACTTGACACAAGCTATCCACCTAAGCTTGGTCCCCTCTAGTACATCCCACTTAACCCACTTCTTACTCATGTTTCAATTACGTGTTTCATATTTTGGTTAAGTGTTTCTAATCGTATTTCCAAATGCCACCCAAGGCACCCACTGGATTCCACATGCCACCCAAGGCACCAACTTAACCCCCTCATGTCCCACTACATGCTTATCTGGTTAAGTGTTTCTTAATTCATTAAGACCGTAACCTCATAAAGACCTCTCACATTAGACTGACATTTGTGGTAGCTGGATTTGCCGGGTGGGTCCGGGCAGTCTTACACCACAAAAGAGCCTAACCTCGTGTCTTTACAATTGTTACGTATTTAGTTTATGCCTAAGACCTCTCACATTAGACTGACATTTGTGGCAGCGGGATTTGTCGGGCGGGTCCGGGCAGTCTTACACCACAAAAGAGTCTAACCTCGTGTCTTAGACGATTAATTACTCCTAATTAATCATCCCCAAAATTTGAATTACTTTCCCTATTCAAATTATCAATCAATTCCAAATTTAACGATGTCCATAATTGACTCAATTATGTCCATCCATTTATGGTATGTAAAATCATACCAATTTCACCACAATTTTATTTTATGCCTTTTAAGGCATTTATGCCAATTAAATATTTTTAATATTGTTCCTTTTTACCCCGCGTAGTACGTTTGTTCGTTCAACGTAAAAATATACGTTAGACTCGAATAGTCTAACTCATGAAATAAGAGAAAACATCACATATATACACATAATTAAAACATAGATCTAACATAGGGATAAACTTGCATATGTGAATGATGTTCTACATCTATAACTTGCATAGGCCAAGATTACAACTTGCATAAACAACATATGTCATGGATCCAAATTTAAAGGTGTGAACTTGATGAGAAAATGGCCACAAACTTGCATAAACATCATATGTCATAGATCTATATCTAAAGGGGGTATAAACTTGCATAGGTAATAACATAACATGATTCATATCCAACTCATAAACTCATATATGTGATCACAACAATGGTGTAAACAAGTATCTAACATGTAAGGTATCATGTAGAATTTAGCATATGTCATAGCCTAACTTTCAATTAAAGTTCACATAAACTAGGTGCCATAGACATGTAAAGTCACATATAATTCTACCCAAACTTGTGTATGGTTCATGTTTGAATCAACATCTAAACTTTCCTACATATGATTTATCATATGAATCGATATAACAAACTAGCATAAGAAACATGATGATTTGATTGTATATAGAATTACAACATGGATGATAGAAACATAACTTTGCATGATAGCATCACAACATAACATCATAGATATTTCAATCACAATCCTACAACATAATTACAACATGCAATCAATACTTCATATCACATCCATACAATCCGCGTTATAACTTAATCTAATTAAATTACTAATTATTTTGCTAAAACTATCGAACTCACAACTCAAAAGCGGTCTTGAGTTCTGAATTCTGATTTCTGGAGTTGAATTAACGCTCCTTTGATGAAGATTCGATGATAGGGTTGAATAGTTCTGATTTGGTTGTTGTTCTTCTTCTTTAATTTGGTGGCGGCTGCTCTAGGGTTCAAGACAACGGCATGACGGCCATAGTTTTAGTTTTAATTCTGATTTAGGGTTTGTGTCTATGGGTCTTTTTATAGAATTCTGAAATAATTCAAGCCGTCGGATGTTCTTAGGGTTAATCAAAACCATTCAATCATGATAGGGTGATGAGTCAGCCCTAATGACTTAGCTAGGAGTTAGAAAGGACTCAACAACACGGGTCAGCCTAAACCAGAAAGCTGTGCAGGCTCCTGCCTCGGCCTGGGCGCACTTGGCAGGTGCGCCAGTGTTAATATGTACTGGCGCACTTCCCAAGTGCGCCGGTGCATTTATATTTTTTTCTCTCTTTTGCTACCCATCTTCGTTCGTCCATAACACCTTCATTCGGTACTCGTTTCCCGCAAACTCGGACTCTATCTCCACTAGAATTCCGAGACAAACACAATGGCGCAACCCAATCCCTATAATTCTCACGTCTGAGATTAATTATTCTTTAATTTAGTTAATTCGATTATTCAAAAATCTGGGGTGTTACATACCCAGCATCATTTAGCCTCTTTAATTAACCAGTCATTAATTAAATATTCAAAACTGCTAATTCGAAAAAAAACTTTTCCATTTTCTTATTTAATATAAGAAAATTGAATTATCATTCCACTTTTACTCATTGGCTCCCCATTATAAATTGGTAAGTGAATAAATCTCTCAGTATCAACCCCGAAGGCCGAAACCAACATCAGATTGACACCTCTAAAATTACAATACTCAACCAATGTACAACAAGTTCCAATTTCTCAAAAACCATATTATATTCCCTTTTAACCATTTTTAAAACGATTATATTCCTTTATAATCTCACTAATCATTTCCAGTTTTATTTTTAAATATCATTTCCTAAAATAAATCAAATAGTTCAACTTATCTTCTATAAATAAATATTACAGATTCCATTTCAGAACCCTTCACCTTTCATTTACAAAATCACCAACTTTTCATTTACAAAATGTAACACCCAGTATTTCTGTTAACACTAAAGTTGCTAATACAAAAAATAAATGTGTAAAGGGGAGATGTATCTAATGTGCATACAAGAAGAAAAGAGACAAAATATGTAAACTTAGAAAAATAGGATGTGTTTAACCCGAGGTTGGATTGAGTTGTGATGTAAACCTGCCCGGAACCGCCCGACTCTGCAGTAGTCACAACAATACCTATCCAATGTGGGTGGTTAAACACTGAGCCCAATAAAGACCCGAGGTTAGACTGAGTTGTGACGTAAGACTGCCCGGAACCAACCGGCAACAGGAAGTCACAACAATACCTGTCTAATGTGAGAGTCGAGGCTTTAATAAGACAGTTAAGGCTGAGTCAGGATTGATAGGATTAAGTAAATTGAATTAATACTTAATCAAATTGAACATGCTAAAACTATACAGACTGATTGGGGGTTAGGTTTATTCAGAACACTTAACCCACTTAGCATGTTGGCTAGAAATAGAAAACCTAGTAGCGGGGGACCCTTTTCAGCAGTAACCCTACAAGGTGTATCAGGATACCCTGAGCTAGGCAGGGTGGGGCACGATTACTGGGCTGATTGTAAGAGGTCAAATCGACGGTGGTGGTGCGGCAGTGTAGGTTCTAACGGGGTGCGGGCGTGCACACACTCCGGCGCAGAAAAATTAGGCATTGGGCACCAGTAGTGAAACACCCCACCTCCGTTAGGGTCACTCTCAAAGGGAATGCCCTAATTTTGGTGGAGGTTTATAAGTACAAGTCACAGATATACAAGACAGATATAAGAACACATATTTGTAAACAGCGGAAGAACAACAAACTTTATTTCATAAAGTCAAATACGTTTTACAACAACATCCTTTCCAAAAACATAACATAACACTTTCATAATCTGTCTTGAGTACATTATTTATAGAAGCATAAATAAAACATAGATAAACTGCAAAAGCCCCATAGTGGATTGTCCAAAGCCATAGTTCAAAACAGGAAAGTCCAAGCAATACATTTCTCTTCTTCAAGCTGGATGTTGAGGTAGGTCAAGCTGCTGTGTTCCCTCCCTGAGTACCTGGGGGGGGGGGGGGGGCGGAAGAAAGAAGACGAAAGAAAAGTAGAGTCAGACATAAAGCCTGAGTAAGTCTAGTACTATTTTGTCTATGAATAAAGAACTGGGTATGATAAGTATAACAAGAAGTGGGCAAGCACTATAAACTTGGTTAAGTTGTCTAGGGTCGAATATACTATCGTACCCCATGTTAATCTCTGAACCCGTATAAACTAGTTTCCAACTGGCACCCCATAATCAGGGTGATGTGATTCATTCTATGATGATCGGCTCCTACTCGCATAGTTACATGTGTCTTACGGCCCCCGATGTTGTAGTTACCTATGCTGGTCCCACCATGGGGTGTATCAAGTCCCATAGTGGCAACCCGACACAACCTTAGAGTGCACAGGTATGCTACTGGTGTCCAGTGCCTTATTTTTCTGCGCCGGAGTGTGTGCACGCCCGCACTCCGTAAGAACCTACACTGCTACACCACCGCCGTCGCTTTGACCTCTTACAATCAGCCCAGTAATCGTGCCCCACCCTGCCTAGTTTCAGGGTATCCTGATACACCTTTTAGGGTTACTGCTGAAAAGGGTCCCCCGTTACTAGGTTTTCTATCTCTAGCCAACATGCTAAGTTGGTTAAGTGTTTTCTAACCTAACCCCCACCAGTCCGTTTAGTTTAGCATGTTCCATTTTGGTTAAGTCTTTAGTTCACTTAATCCTATCAATCCTGACTCATCCTTAATTGTCTTATTAAGGCCCTGACCTCTCACATTAGACAGGTATTGTTGTGGCTGCCTGTTGCCGGTTGGTTCCGGGCAGTCTTACGCCACAACTCAGTCTAACCTCGGGTCCTTGCTGGGCTCCATGTTTAACCTCCCACATTGGATAGGTATTGTTGTGACTACTGGACAGCCGGGCGGTTACGGGCAGGTTTACATCACAACTCAATCCAACCTCGGGTTAAACACATCGTATGTTCTACATTTACATATTTTGTCATTCCTCTTTATTTCTTATATGTAAATATTTGAGGCCCATTATTAAGTTAATGGTGTAAAGGTTACACCAATCATGGGCCCAACCCATACTTGAACTTGGGCCCTTCTATTTTATATTTTCATTCATTAGTAATTTTAACCCAACGTTATTTTCCCCTGTTCTACACGTCCGTTTATATATATATTGGGCTTAGCCCTTTAAAGCCCAATTTAGCCATGCGAAAAGGGGAGGCTTATGGCGTGATTACATACACAAAAAGGGGAAGGTGAGCGTATGAACTTGCAATATGACGTTGGGAATACAAAATAGAAACTGGTGTACTTGCATAGTAGTGACATATACTTTGGTCATAAAGCATAGGTGACATGAATCAAAGCATGTGAACTTGTAGTTGAGATAAGAGTCTAAATTGGGTATCATTATTGACACATAGTCATAACTACAACATGAACCTATACTTTTATTTATGCATAATGTCAAACATAAGCATGGCATAAATTTTTCTAACAGAAGCATGGCATAATGTCAAACATAAGCATGGCATAAATATTTCTAACATAAGCATGGCATAATGTCAAACATAAGCATGGCATAAATATCTCTAACATAAGCATGGCATAATGTCAAACATAAACATGGCATAATATCAAACATAAGCATGGCATAAGTATAGTTAAATTTGTTCACATAACCATGGCATAAATATTTCTAACATGAAATCATGATTTTTACTTTAGTCATGTAAACTTACAAAAAGGGATTTTTGAGCCTAACCTAGCTATGTCTCACATATGTCATCATAAAATTCTTGTAAACAAGATAGACTTAATCATGGATTTTAATTATGCCAAATATCATTCATAGCCTAGCCATATTCATAAGTTTGCAAATAGGTTTTCTAGTACAAAAGCATGGCTTAATACATGATGCCCAATTTTCAACATAATTTCATTTGGATTATGATAACCCAAACCTATTCCAATTACTTCATAAAAATGACGTTTGTATAAAAATACACATTATGATGGCATAGTAGCAAAGCCCCAAACTTGCATTAATTTAAATCAACTACATACATGTAGCTTCAACATGGATTACATAATTTGTGAAATATTCCAAACGTATACTTGCATAGAACTACCGCATGTAGTTCTTTATAATTGAATAACATAAGTCAAGAATATCCAAACGTATATAATATTTCAAATTGATAAGAACGCACAAATATGAATTACTTTATTGCCACAATTCAAGCATACAAACCAACACAATTATTTGTTCATACCAAAGTAATACTCTACTTACAATGGTTGATGAATTCTCTAGTTTAGGGATTGAAGACGCAAATTCCTTTGTTGAATTGATTTGTTTAGGTTGCTTTAAGCTTTAGAATCTTCCTCCTAATCCTCTCTCCAATTTGGTGGCTACTCCTAGTCGTTCCTCAGCAACATGGCGGCTATGTTCTTATTTTTGAATGAATAGATTAGGGTTTAGTCTAGGGTTGTTTATATAGAGGTTAGGAACTGATTAGGACCATTGATGTTGCTTGGATTGATCGTAGCCATTCATTCTAAGGAGAGACCAATTAGAGCCTGCCACCTAGCCCTAATGACAAAGCAGACCACAGAAAATCGACCACATAGAGAATAGGCCAGCCGGGTTAGACTGGGCTCGACCTGGGTCTGGACCAGGTCGACACCCCTGTCGACAGCCCTGTCGACAGGCCTGTCGACCTGGTTAGACCAGGTCGACAGCCCAGTCGACCTGGGTGCGTCAGGCGGGCATTTTTCCGCCCTGGCCCATTGGGCCCCATTTTCGAATTTAAACTTTATTTTATTCTGTTTGAATTTTAAACTTAATTCTCAATTTCCGAAGGCCATATCTTCTTCATACGGACTCCGTTTTTCGAAAACTCGGACTCTATTTCGCGTATTTTTCCGAGACGAACGCAATGGCATATCCCGTTTCCCTTAGTTCTTTGATTTCAGATTAATTATACTTTAATTTGTTAATTTCACAGTTATAGAATTTGCGGGGTGTTACATTCTCCCCCACTTAAAAGGATTTCGTCCCCGAAATCTTCAAGTTAGGAGGAATGTATATCCTAACATCCAATCATCCATCTACTCATCCATCAAACACGAGCATCCATTGTCCTTAAAAGACTTCTAATGCTTCATGATCATATGCGAAGTGTGTGTGTACATGAACTTATCTAATGCAAAATCAGGCGGTCTACTGATTCAGTTGACCTCCTTAATGCGAATTATGTAAGTGCCATGAATCCATTATGTATGCAAATTTTCCTATTCTTGATTCTACATGAGTGCACAATCATTCAATACAAATGCAGCATCCACGTGACAACACATTAAAGTTCAACCATATACGAATGCAAACATATATGCATATGCAATATGAAGTGACTGAGCCGATCTAAAACCTAGATTGTGTGTGTATATGCAACCACGAGCAACCACTAGCAATCACTTGCAACCACTTGCAACCATCATCCATAACATGTTTCAACTACATGTTTCCATCCAAAGATTCTACCTAAAAGATAAGGTCGAGGAAACATACCTAAAAAGACTGATAATAGCGCAACTTAAGGAAAATGAAAGATCAAGGATGTACCCTCGAACAGAAAAGGGTAGGCTGTACGGATTCTAGCTTCAGTTTCCCAAGTCGCGTCTCCCTCGGCGTCGCTCCACTGGACTTTGACGAGCTTGACTTCGCGGTTGCGTAGCTTCTTCACTTCCGTTCCTAATATGTGGGTTGGAACTTTTCTTATGGTTGCTTCGCGTTCCACTTCGGCCTCTTCGAGGATGTTTGGCTCTACCACTTCAGCAGACTCATGTAGACATTTTCGGAGATGTGAAACGTGAAAAATGTTGTGGACTCCGGCCAACTTCTCGGGTAGCTCTAATCTATAGGACATTTTCCCAATTGTTCCTATCTAAAGGTATAGTCGAAGTAAAAACTTTGTGCCCATTAGGCAATGTCAAAACTGAAAACCTATGCCACATATATATTGATTAGGAGAAGAACTCCCTAAGCATCAGCCCCGAAGACCGAAATCAACATCAGACTGACACCCAAAGAGTTACTCAACCCAATCACCATATATGATTCTAGGCAACTAAGCATGATGGACTCCTTTTAGGTCATAAGGGAGTCCCTTCCTAAGACCAATCTGTATCCTATAAAACCCAAAAACTTTAGTCAAACCAATGAACACCCTCGAGCCCCCAACATGTGTTACTAACAGATGAGTCATACTCCCTATGGGGTTTGCACCAGAAATTGGATTGCGAATGGGACCGAGAGGATATATAGAAAAGATACTATGCAAGTAAGCTCTACAGGAAGAGAGGGATCAAGGATATACTCTTAAGAAGAGATATTATGCATGAATCTAGTCTTCAATCTTCTAAGTCGCATTTCTTGAGCTTAACTCCATTATGATTTGTCCGTCTTTAACTTCACAATTTCGTAGCTTCTTAATTCTTGTTTCCAAAATATGAGTTGGAACCTATTTCACTGCTGCCTCTCGTCCCTCTTTCACTTATTCTCCTTCTAGTATACTTGGCTCAAGCCTAACTGCGTACTCATGGTTCCATGCAAGCTCTCCAAAATTCACTAGTGAATCTTGGATCTTGTTCACTTACTAGAAGGTATTCCACATAGATGAATTATCTCTTGAAAATAAACAAATGTCAACTATGTTGCTAAATGAACTTACTAAGGTGATTCTTTACGACTCATGCATAAGTGAAATGAACCTTCTGCCTTAGTGGCGAACACTACTGGAGCACCCCATTCTGAAATGCTCCTCCTAATGAACCCCTTTTCTAGAAGCTCTTTAATCTGTTTACTGAGCTCTTTCCTTTCTCGTGGAGCCATATGTCTAACGGGCAACGCAACGGGCTTTACATTATCTACAAGATATATGCGGAAGTCTATTTCCCGCTTCGGAGGCAATCCCTTCACCTTTTCGAAGACATCCGGATATTCCCGGACCACTCTAACTGATTTCAAGTTTTCAACAGAGGCATCTAGCGATTCAAGATAACTAAGCATAACCGCATACGAGGGATTACAAGAAATTTCCAAAGTATTACCGAGTTGGGTTAGGAGCCTAACAACCCTTTTCTCACAATCAAGGATGGCCCCATTACTGGATAGCCAATCCATACCCAAAATCAAACCATACCCCGAAAAGCCCAAAACAAAGGCACTACATTGAAATTCTACACTTAGAATAGAAATTTTCAATCCCACACAGATCATAGACAAATGAGCTGGGCCCCCAATTGGGTTTGAAACAATTAAGGGGTCCTCTACCATACTAGTTTTTAGGTGCAGAGATTCTACTAAAGCAGACGAGATAAAGGAGTGTGATGCGCCAGAATCAAATAAAGTGCGTACGGGGTGATCGTAAAGATAAACTACACTTTCTACAGAAGTGTTTGTACCTCGCTGTTGCAAAGGTGGCGCTTCCAGCACATGAATCTATGCCCCTGGGGTGGATCCAGCGCCCTGCCCCTGTCCCCGTTTCTTTGGGCAGTCCTTAGCCCTGTGGCCTGTCTCACCGCAAGAAAAGCACCCACCATTCTCCTTGGCCTTCTTTTTCCGGCAATCCTTTACTAAGTGCCCCACTTTGCCACAGAAATTACACGTCCTCTTCTCTTTGTTGCCTTCCCCGCCTTTTTTAAAGTCTGTCTTCTTAGGCTGCAAACCCTCTTTCTTCTTTCCCTTATCCTCTTCATTCAGCAATGCCATTTGCACCAATCTTTCATACGTGGCTCCCATGGGTATATGGGTCATGGCCAAGCTGTGTAATGGCTCATTCAACCCTTTGACGAAACGGAGAGCCTTCTTGTGCGGGGTGTTGACTAGGTCAAGCCCAAACCTAGCCAGCTCATCGAACTGATTCACATATTCTCTGACTGTCTTGTCCCCTTGCTTAAGAAATAAGAATTTTTCCAACTGCAAACTTCTTTCCGCATCTGAGAGAAATTTGGTCTCAAACCTTGCCCTAAAGTCCTCCCATGTCTCCACTGGTCTTTCAGCATTAGTGACTTCCCACCAGTAGGAAGCCTCACCCTTCAATAGCCACACTGCCAATTGTACTTTTTGTCTATCTTCTACCTCAAGGATGATGAATAGGTCCTCCGTTTCCTTCAGCCAATTTCTAGCTGCCACGAAGGACTCAGTTCCATGGAAATCCCTTCCTCCCATAGCTTTAAAATCTTTACATATCTTAGCAAACGTGTTTCCCCGAGGAGGAGGTGGAGGAAAAGGTGCCGCTGCAGCTGGATGATTTCCTTCAGCTGGGGGAGGAGGAACGGTAGGACCTGGCTGAGTGGCCCTTGCTTCTAAGAACCGTCTAAACCAACCAGGTATTGGCACCCCTTCCGACAAGTTAAGTTCTTGGGACATGCTGAAACAAAAAGGATAGATTCAAAACGAAGGATAAGAGATAGTACCTATGGCTTTGGGGGGTGGACTTTGCCTTTTTAAAATAAAATAATATTTTTCTTTTAAAAATGCTTCTTTAAATTTCCTTTTTTGAAAATAAATTTTCCAAAACTTTTTATCTTATCTGGTAAACCTATGCTCTGATACCAAGTGAAACACCCCACCTCCGTTAGGGTCACTCTCAAAGGGAATGCCCTAATTTTGGTGGAGGTTTATAAGTACAAGTCACAGATATAAGAACACATATTTGTAAACAGCGGAAGAACAACAAACTTTATTTCATAAAGTCAAATACGTGTTACAACAACATCCTTTCCAAAAACATAACATAACACTTTCATAATCTGTCTTGAGTACATTATTTATAGAAGCATAAATAAAACATAGATAAACTGCAAAAGCCCCATAGTGGATTGTCCAAAGCCATAGTTCAAAACAGGAAAGTCCAAGCAATACATTTCTCTTCTTCAAGCTGGATGTTGAGGTAGGTCAAGCTGCTGTGTTCCCTCCCTGAGTACCTGGGGGGGGGGGGGAAACGGAAGAAAGAAGACGAAAGAAAAGTAGAGTCAGACATAAAGCCTGAGTAAGTCTAGTACTATTTTGTCTATGAATAAAGAACTGGGTATGATAAGTATAACAAGAAGTGGGCAAGCACTATAAACTTGGTTAAGTTGTCTAGGGTCGAATATACTATCGTACCCCATGTTAATCTCTGAACCCGTATAAACTAGTTTCCAACTGGCACCCCATAATCAGGGTGATGTGATTCATTCTATGATGATCGGCTCCTACTCGCATAGTTACATGTGTCTTACGGCCCCCGATGTTGTAGTTACCTATGCTGGTCCCACCATGGGGTGTATCAAGTCCCATAGTGGCAACCCGACACAACCTTAGAGTGCACAGGTATGCTACTGGTGTCCAGTGCCTTATTTTTCTGCGCCGGAGTGTGTGCACGCCCGCACTCCGTTAGAACCTACACTGCTACACCACCGCCGTCGCTTTGACCTCTTACAATCAGCCCAGTAATCGTGCCCCACCCTGCCTAGTTTCAGGGTATCCTGATACACCTTTTAGGGTTACTGCTGAAAAGGGTCCCCCGTTACTAGGTTTTCTATCTCTAGCCAACATGCTAAGTTGGTTAAGTGTTTTCTAACCTAACCCCCACCAGTCCGTTTAGTTTAGCATGTTCCATTTTGATTAAGTCTTTAGTTCACTTAATCCTATCAATCCCGACTCAGCCTTAATTGTCTTATTAAGGCCCTGACCTCTCACATTAGACAGGTATTGTTGTGGCTGCCTGTTGCCGGTTGGTTCCGGGCAGTCTTACGCCATAACTCAGTCTAACCTCGGGTCCTTGCTGGGCTCCATGTTTAACCTCCCACATTGGATAGGTATTGTTGTGACTACTGGACAGCCGGGCGGTTCCGGGCAGGTTTACATCACAACTCAATCCAACCTCGGGTTAAACACATCGTATGTTCTACATTTACATATTTTGTCATTCCTCTTTATTTCTTATATGTAAATATTTGAGTCCCATTATTAAGTTAATGGTGTAAAGGTTACACCAATCATGGGCCCAACCCATACTTGAACTTGGGCCCTTCTATTTTATATTTTCATTCATTAGTAATTTTAACCCAACGTTATTTTCCCCCGTTCTACACGTCCGTTTATATATATATTGGGCTTAGCCTTTTAAAGCCCAATTTAGCCATGCGAAAAGGGGAGGCTTATGGCGTGATTACATACACAAAAAGGGGAAGGTGAGCGTATGAACTTGCAATATGACGTTGGGAATACAAAATAGAAACTGGTGTACTTGCATAGTAGTGACATATACTTTGGTCATAAAGCATAGGTGACATGAATCAAAGCATGTGAACTTGTAGTTGAGATAAGAGTTTAAATTGGGTATCATTATTGACACATAGTCATAACTACAACATGAACCTATACTTTTATTTATGCATAATGTCAAACATAAGCATGGCATAAATTTTTCTAACATAAGCATGGCATAATGTCAAACATAAGCATGGCATAAATATTTCTAACATAAGCATGGCATAATGTCAAACATAAGCATGGCATAAATATCTCTAACATAAGCATGGCATAATGTCAAACATAAACATGGCATAATATCAAACATAAGCATGGCATAAGTATAGTTAAATTTGTTCACATAACCATGGCATAAATATTTCTAACATGAAATCATGATTTTTACTTTAGTCATGTAAACTTACAAAAAGGGATTTTTGAGCCTAACCTAGCTATGTCTCACATATGTCATCATAAAATTCTTGTAAACAAGATAGACTTAATCATGGATTTTAATTATGCCAAATATCATTCATAGCCTAGCCATATTCATAAGTTTGCAAATAGGTTTTCTAGTACAAAAGCATGGCTTAATACATGATGCCCAATTTTCAACATAATTTCATTTGGATTATGATAACCCAAACCTATTCCAATTACTTCATAAAAATGACGTTTGTATAAAAATACACATTATGATGGCATAGTAGCAAAGCCCCAAACTTGCATTAATTTAAATCAACTACATACATGTAGCTTCAACATGGATTACATAATTTGTGAAATATTCCAAACGTATACTTGCATAGAACTACCGCATGTAGTTCTTTATAATTGAATAACATAAGTCAAGAATATCCAAACGTATATAATATTTCAAATTGATAAGAACGCACAAATATGAATTACTTTATTGCCACAATTCAAGCATACAAACCAACACAATTATTTGTTCATACCAAAGTAATACTCTACTTACAATGGTTGATGAATTCTCTAGTTTAGGGATTGAAGACGCAAATTCCTTTGTTGAATTGATTTGTTTAGGTTGCTTTAAGCTTTAGAATCTTCCTCCTAATCCTCTCTCCAATTTGGTGGCTACTCCTAGTCGTTCCTCAGCAACATGGCGGCTATGTTCTTATTTTTGAATGAATAGATTAGGGTTTAGTCTAGGGTTGTTTATATAGAGGTTAGGAACTGATTAGGACCATTGATGTTGCTTGGATTGATCGTAGCCATTCATTCTAAGGAGAGACCAATTAGAGCCTGCCACCTAGCCCTAATGACAAAGCAGACCACAGAAAATCGACCACATAGAGAATAGGCCAGCCGGGTTAGACTGGGCTCGACCTGGGTCTGGACCAGGTCGACACCCCTGTCGACAGCCCTGTCGACAGGCCTGTCGACCTGGTTAGACCAGGTCGACAGCCCAGTCGACCTGGGTGCGTCAGGCGGGCGTTTTTCCGCCCTGGCCCATTGGGCCCCATTTTCGAATTTAAACTTTATTTTATTCTGTTTGAATTTTAAACTTAATTCTCAATCTTCCGAAGGCCATATCTTCTTCATACGGACTCCGTTTTTCGAAAACTCGGACTCTATTTCGCGTATTTTTCCGAGACGAACGCAATGGCGTATCCCGTTTCCCTTAGTTCTTTGATTTCAGATTAATTATACTTTAATTTGTTAATTTCACAGTTATAGAATTTGCGGGGTGTTACAAGTAGTATACCTGTGCATTCTAGAATTGTGCCGGGCCGCCACCATGGGACTTGATACACCCCATGGTGGGACCAGCATAGGTAACTACAACATCGGGGGCCGTAAGACACATGTAACTATGCGAGTAGGAGCCGATCATTAGAAATGGATCACTTCACCCTGATTATGGGGTGCCTGTTGGGAACTAGTTTATAGGGGTGCAGAGATTAATATGGGGTACGATAGTACATTCGACTCTAGACAACTTAACTTAGCTTATAGTGCTTTCCCATTTCCAGTTTGTACTTATCATGCTCATTTCTTTATTCATAGACTGAATAGTCCTAGACTTACTCAGGCTTTATGTCTGACTCTACTTTTCTTTCGTCTTCTTTTCTTTCGTTTCCCCCCAAGGTCCACAGGAAGGGAATACCGCAGCTTGAACAGTTTTCACATCCAACTTGAAGAGAAAGAATGTATTGCTTGGATCTTTTTCGTTTTGGACTATGGTTTTGGATAGCGACTATGAGGACTTATGCAGTTTACTTATGTTTTTTTTATGCTTCTTTAAGTTATGAAATCAAGACAGTTATGAAAGTGTAATGTTTTTGGAAGTATTGTAAGACAATTATGGCATGATTTGTGTAACACGTATTTTGATGAAATAAAAGTTGTTGTTGTTTTCCGCTGCTCAAAAAATATGTGTATTTATATCTGTCTTGTGTATCTGTGACTTATACTTATAAACCTCCACCAAAATTAGGGCATTCCCTTTGAGAGTGACCCTAACGGAGGTGGGGTGTTTCACAAACTCTTAACCACTGGTTTACAAAATCCTTAACTTTCCATTTACAAATTCTTTAATCCTTTATTTACAAAATCCTTAACCATCCGTTTATAAAATCCTTAACCATCCATTTATAAAATCTTTCTAATTGCAAATATTTTGAAAATAACTTGTATTCTTTACTTATTGAATCTTTTAAACAATATGCCAATATTAAATCCCAATTTAACAATTTCCTTTATATATTATATAAATCCATTTCACAAAATTCCCAATATACCCCGGTTTATAAGTATTTCCGTTTAAAATTCTCTTTCGATAAATCTTGCCTTGAAATCCCATTTATTAGACAATCAACTCAGTTCATTCTTTTTCTATTTTCAATTCCATTATCTCGCTTGTCTCATTCACGAAAAACCCATTTATCACATTTTATATATTTATAATAAACATTTGCAGAAACATTCAATTGTTTACGAAAATCATTTTTTCAATTCCTATAAATCAATTCCCATTTAATTTATATGGCTTAAACATTTGTTTATTAATATCTTGGAAATTCCATTAATTTAAAAACAATTTAAATAGATTAAAAAAAAAAATAAACTTCGATGTTATATTTTAAAACTAAACATCGTATTCGAATAAATAAATATAACTTTGAAAACGTTCACAATCGATTTCGAATATCTTTAATTTTATCAATGGCACTTAAGAGGTAAATATCTAATAAAGTACCAAACCGTGAAATATTAACTAATTTAACATCCAAATGAACATAATAAATCATATTGATGAACATTATCAATATCAACAGGGAATCCTGTTGGATTCCCCAACATATCAATTCCTACATCACAATTTCATATTATTCAACATATATTATAATATAATAAAATTTTACAATTATTGGTGGGGAATCTAGTTGGATCCCTCCAACCTGTTTTTCCTTGTATCCAAATAGGTTATCTTAAATAAAATCATACAATAAGATATATGAACTTTTAAACCAATAATTCTTGTAACTTTAACTAACAACTATTTAACATCAACTAGTTTATTTAACAAAACAATTTAAACAAATTAAATCAAACACGTTTATAATATAAACGTGACTAATAAGGTAAGTTACCTCAATTGGTTCCAATCGTTAAAATAATGATTTGGTGTTTCACTAAAATTAAACAACGTATAATTTCATCGGTTCAATCAATATATGAATATATAATTAACAAACAGTCAACCATTAGCAACCATAGCACATAATTATAAAATCCGACTTATATAATATAAGTGGGAAGAACTGAGTTAGTTTAACTCACCTTGATCTAATTTTGTTGTCAACGGTTCATTTTAATTAAACATTGTTTAATTTAATTAAAAATTCTAGTTGAGTCCAATTCCATTCAGGCTAGCTCCACTATGTTGTGTTTGTTACCAGGATCTCATTGCAACTTATTTGGTCGGATTATGACAACATAACAAATAGTTATATATGTTTAAGTGTATACGATATTTAATTAATTTAAATCTATTCCTTAATTATAATAATTACCAGCTAATTACGGTTTATCAAAAATATCGGTAGGTCACAAATTTTTGTTCCCACGCAATTTCTCTTCATGTTTGAAAAATCCTGATCCGTCTCTCATAATTGTCCAGTACCTTAGGCTTCATAACCATGCTTATTTAATGTTTGAACAAGGTCAATCCTTTCAATTATTAATATCTTTCCTAATCACTTTAATTAAATTATTCAATTATGTTTAAGGGTTTTAAACGGCCGATTTATATCTATTTCTTCACGCAACAACTCTTCCAAGCTTCACATAACCTACGCTCCCCATTCTTCACCAACTGCAGTAGCCATGGACGATCGCCAGTGGCCCATCAGACAATGCCACTCCAAGCTTTACTTGCACCCCAAATGCCTCCTCACCAAACATCGACGATTTTCAGTATTTGGCATGCGAACATTGCTGCTTACAGAGCCAACTCCGGCCACGTCGATGAACTATGAGTGATCGTGACCGTTCAGGTGATGGATCTTAAAGAGCACTACCACATTCATGTTGAACAATTCGTGGGTTAGTGAGTGGATTTAGGAAAATGAGAGGAGAAGGGTGGATTTTTTGGTTCGTCGATTTCGGTTATGGCGGGACCGAATTGTATTGACCACGGGATATAGTTTGAATTAGGATTTAGAATGCGAGAAATAGTATTTATAGGAAAATATTAATATTATATTATTGGTTAAACTTCACCATGAAGTAACTGACAAAATATCTCAAACAACATCCTATCGAGATGCAAATTTAAATCCTAGCATTAAACGACGTTCCGAACACGACATAATAGGTTTATTCAAATTCCGAGACAATTTGTGAGTTCCTTTACGATACACATTTAAATTGCGTATGATCACAAACTAAATCAAAATAACTTAAAAATTGAAATACTGCAATTATAAATGATTACAAATTCAATAATATTAATTTCGCTTAAAACGGAGTTCATTAGAAAATCCATTATTCTTAATTTCCAAATTAAATCACAAAATGAATAAATATAAATATAATCACTTATGGCCACCGTTCTCACATATAACATCGGTTTACCACGAAATTTTGGTTCATACAGTAATTAACATTATGGATGAAATGACCCAAACTTACCCTTTCCGGAAAGCCCGGATTGAGTTGAGAACGCGATGCATCAGAACACAAACAAAAGAACATTTCATTGCTCATTACAACAATTTACATTAGAGTACAAGAATATAACAGAGTATGAATAAATAATATACATTGGAAAATTTCAGAGATTAAATTACAAACCAGTGGAATATTAATACATAACACAACTGAAAGAAATACACGGATATAGAGCCTTCCGAATATAGTTCCAGCTGTAAACCAGGATCTTGTGAAAATAAATCCGCAAAACCAAACTATTAGCCCCCCGTGTGGAAAATATGGGAAACCAAAGTTTAGGTTAAAACAATAAACTCCAGGTCAGTCGTGGGACTGGTGTGAGAAATAAAAACAATTAGTAACTTCTGTACTTTAAAAGTTGGGGAAATCATGGGACCACATCGTATAACACGGAATGGGTTTACTCCACAATGAACCTCGGTTTAAAATAAAACAACGCAATGCTTTTTGAAAAATGAAGCTATTATAAGATTCAGGTCCCATCACACAATGCAACGCAAGCCGGAGGATAAAGTTTTCCCTTATAATAGCCAAACAAGCTTGGTACGTTTAAAACAAATTATTTTGATATTACTATAAGTGTGTAGTGTCAAAAACAACTTCAAATATAAATGTATCAATCATAGACAACATGGGTACCATATATCATGTCGCCATACTAGTTCTACAATCAAAACCACACAATGTCGTATTGGAAGTTGGAATTCTATCTATGAACCAAGGCAAGGGATCATCCTTACTGAATTCGAGACAATCAAGCCCATGTCTCAGGACTCATTCGCAACTGCACCTGGAGCCACAGGGTCGGTCCACAACTTACGTTAGTGGATCATATATAATTCCTGAACAATACGTTTCCCTGTCCTATGGGGCGTAAGAATCTGAGCCACAAGGGACTCAACATCCGAGGTACCTCGCTTTCCATCGTCCACATAAGTAAAAATGTCTGGGCTCCATACTATGACACCACTCCTAGCTAGAAAGAAACGCATGTTCTCCCAGGATCCTTCTCCCATTTCTGGATCATACCGGGATGTGAGGCTCGCGAAGTATCACTATACACAAAGCTATGCTAACTAAAGCTGTGCTTTGATCATCATCCGCAAGACTCTGCTTTTCAAAAAAAGCCTTGATCATTTGCATCTTGGCATGCCACACTGACAATTCACGCTATACAACTGATGTCTATCAATATATAACCTCTAAGCTCGTACGTCTCAGAGAAGGGTGTTAAGCGAGAGAATAAATTCTCTACCACCAAACATATATATATTTAATAGAAACCAGTTAGCACAGAATGAAATCCAATGTCACACACACATACATTTACAAGTCCGTTCTGGGTCTGAACGAAACCGAAGGCACCTTATTCCTCGTCCCATATGTCCAACACAGGAGAGAGGTCCTCGCATATCCGTCGATCTCCAAGTACTTTTGGACGATCACCACTTATTACCTTGTCTTGGGTGTACAGCCCAATCAAGACATCAATAATCATCCAAACGATGTGAAGAACTCCGGTCTTCAACCACCGTCTTCATCTTCAACTTTTAGTTGTCGTAGTAATTATTCTGAATGGGTTAAATCCGGTCTTTTGGAATAACTCGCATACTTTATAATCAATAATCAAGTGCTATAAAAATACATCATACGCCTCATTCCAATTCAGAAAATTATTTTAATAAAATATTCACATTATTAGGTAAAGATTCCCATTAATTTTATCAAAGATATATTCTTTTAAATTTATTCTTTAATCTTCTTTTGAATATCAATTTCAAAAGATTTTATTAACTAGTCGGGATTATCGAACCTTACCGCAATAATCATTTATTATTTTCCAATCCCAACCTATTCATCCCACGGAGCAAAACTGGTAGCACCCCATATCTAACACCACGGTGTTATCGGTAAAATTAATTACCATTTCACGTTCAAATCTAATTAATGACTTAACTATCGCCTGGAGTAAAACTGGTGGTACTCCATTCTCGATCATTTCCCGAATTTGATAATTTAAATTATCACATTCTTATTTAAATCTAATTATACATTCATTAAAAATCTAGTTCAATTTTAATCTAAAAAATCATTACTTAATGATTGTTCAAAGTTAAGAATTAATCTTATCTTTAACTGGGTTAAAGAACTAATGTCATTTCAAACACAGTTCACGATAAACCCCAAATCATCTTCGACTAAATGTGGAATCTTCATAGAAATCAGATCAATATAAATTTCTGTATCAGACTAATAATATTAATGGTATAACGGCAAAGCCTTTTAAATTCCATATATAGTAACGGTCTTCATTCACAGAAGCTCATCTCGATTATTATTAAATCGAATTCCATTTAATTCCAATTTAATAGAATAAATTGGAAAACTTTACTTTGGAAAATTTCAATTTAAATCTTATTAAAAGATTTATATATTCCAAATTATATCTTCACTGTTAATCGTGTTAAAGAACGAATGTCGTTAAAACACAGTTCACAATAAACCCAATTTACATTTCATTGTATTCCAACTACTAAATATAATTGGAAACTCTAATAATCCTAATTAAAAGAATTATTCTTTCCAAAATTATATTTTCACTGTTAACCGGGTTAAAGAACGAATGTCGTTAAAAACACAGTTCACAATAAACCCAATTTACATTTCATTTTATTCCAATTACTAAATATAATTAGAAACTCTAATAATCTTAGTTAAAAGATTTATTCTTTTCACGCGGGGTTTAAGAACAGTGTTATTGAAGACACCACTCACGACAAACCCAAAATCCAATTTGATATTACATATAATGTTCTGAATATAAATTATACCGGCTTATATTCAATATCAAATTCTGAAACCAACAAATATCGTATTGGGAATAACAATATATATCTTCCAAATTCCTCAACAATATCCGTATAATCACGGAATCCAATATCGAAATATTCCAAAGATTATTTCTATTCAAATCCATTCCAATTAATACATTGGAAAATCTTTGTTAAATTTAAACCATTTCAAATCCAATTTATTTATTTTAAAACATTGGATTCTTATTCTAGTTAATAATTAGTTCATTTCGATCAAAATATGTTTTAATCTTTTCAAAACTTGTAATTTTTCATCCAAAATCTTTTCGAACCATTTATTATGATTTTACATAATTTTTCCATATTTTTAATAATTTTATTTAGGCCCTTACAGTCAGTTTCCAATAATGGCCACCAAACTGCATCCATAACGACTTTTTTAAATTTGATTTGGACATAATTCCAAATCCAACCGTTAGATTTCAAATCTCTTATATTCATTGGAAAGCTCTTTTTGATACAAACCCAACAGTTCTGGTTTTAGGAGAATCTGACGGTCGGATCTCCTGTGACATCAACTTGAAGTTAATGGTCGAAATTCGCGAACGGTTGCTGCGCGGCGCATTCTATTCAGACCATTAAATATATAATGTATATATTATATATATTTCATCGATTTCCATTTAAATCGTATTTATATAATATTTATAAATTCATTTTAAAACGATTCCAACTTCTTTTTCAATTTTAAATCTAAATTGAATATTCTATAGCATTATAATAATAAAATGATAATAATTTCAAAATATTAGATTTTGAAATCACTTCTTTTCGATATTCATTATAAATGAATAAAATCAATCGATAAACCTGTTTGGGTTAAAATGGCATTTCTATACTTAACCAGGCTTCATATTTTTAAACTTTTGGTGTCCATCTAAAATCAGGCATAAAAATCATAATTTTATTTTTCATTGAATATTATTTTAAAATATTCGTTATTTTAAAATATTCTTTATCTTAAAAGATTCTTTTATTTTAAAATCTTCTTTATATTAAAATCTTCTTTATTTATGAATCGGAATGCGACTCAATCAATTACCATATAATTTCAGTTATATGGATTTCATACATCACACATATACAACAATAATGATAAATAATCAGTAATCGGTCCATTCACATCCAGAGTGAAATTTACAATTGTGTGAGCATTAAAATAAATAAATAACGCTCATCACAGCCTGTCAATCCATCGATGGACATATAACTAAATATTAGGAATAGTGTATGTCAAATATCATCCCAATACCCGTATGGGGTTTTCAAACAACAACAGTTTATTTAGATAAATTATTGGTTAACAAATTTAACCATTCTAATTCGGTTTGAATTATTTTTCTAACTAGCCAATTTACGGTGTTTAAATTATAAATAAATATTTATAGCCTAATTTCAACTACCACATTAATGTTAACATTTTTTTTATACATTAAACATTTCAACATCACAAACAACACACAATACAGTCCAAACAAACAATTATGGTTTGTACAATAAATAGTGATGGGTGTTGCTAAGCACCGTCTGCATCCTAGTATATATTTAACTGTAAAATAATTAGAGTGAGGAGTTCTCACCTTGGGTTCCACTCCGTCAGTGTGTATTTCTAAATTTCTAGTACGGTTTGGATTCCTCTTTGTTTCCAGACAGTTCCATCGCAATCTGTTTCACGCGGTATATATATATTAAAAATCATATTTTTAAACAACGATTTTATAAATAAAAATCACATTTTTAATAATGTTATATATATAAAATTACATTTTAATCTATGTTATATACATTTAATATCATATTCTTATTTATGCTATATTTATCAAAAATCATATTTTTAAAAATAATGCTCTTCATATAAAAATTCATTTCTAAAAACAATTTTTTTCATAAATGAAAATTCCATTTTTATTATATGTTTTTCATTTATTTAGAAACAATGATTTTTCTATATAAAAATCACATTTCAATTACAATGGTATTTTATATAAAAATTACATTTCTTGTAACGACCCAGAAAATCTGAACCAATTTAAAAATTTTAAATTGGCTAAAATAATGGATTTTAAATATTTAAAATAAATATTTTAAATAATGGCGATGAAAACTGAGTTTGAATCAACAATTGAAAACGAGTATAATTAATTATAATTATAAACAAGGCCTGAAATGGCGTGGCAGTTTCAAAAATTGAATTCAAACTTTGTCGGACTGTACCGGGTGCAAAACAATCCGGATTTTAGTGAAACCAAAAACATTAGGATCTAATTGATGATATCTTTCCAACGAATCTGACCAATCGAAATTTGATAGCGGGAATCAAAAGATATGTCCAGTTGAAAATTCTGAATAGTCACTATGGAATTCAGGCCCTTAAAAATGGACATTTTGCAAACGACCTCGGATTTCGATGAAACCACTTTTGTTAGATCCGCAGTGTCAAGTTATTGCTAGGTTTCAAATTTCATAATTTTTCGAATCAATATGTGAGCGTGGCAAAGGAAAACGCGTTTGACCAGTTTCAGTTGATTTTAATCGACTGGAAATTGGCCATTTTTCAAACGGTCTCGGAATTCGACGAAACTAGTTTTGTTAGGACCGTATCGTCAATACGAAGCTAGAAAATATTTTTCTGGAATTTTTCTAGTTAGTATGTGGCCCCGGTAATTTGAAATGTACGTTTAAAATTCAATATAGTGATTTAAATGTAAATTCAATGGAAACTGATTGTAACAATCAAATCAGCTTGCGATACATATCCCATTGTGTTCGGAATGGGGGTAAAACGCTATGGACGACAGGCGGTAGGCCTCGTTTCGAGGTCGTATGTAAAAGTCAACTTTTTGAAAAATTAAATAATTAAATATATATATTTTATATAAACCCCCCTGTTCCCTCTTCTCTCTCTTCAGTTCGAAATAAAAAAAAAGAGAAAACCCTAAATCTAAATCGCGTCGCAGCCCAGGAAGCGCCGCCCATCACCGCACCCCCTCGCCTCGTTCGTCGAACCAGTGGCGCAACCCCCGAAGACCCCGTCCCCCTCGAAGCCATCGCGAGCGATTCGAGAGCCCCCCTGTTCGAGACGCTGAAGCCGCCGCCCCCCTGGAAGCCAGCTCCGCCCTGCCGCCGACGTCTTCTTCCTCCCCCCCCCTTCGCAGACTACGGTGAGTGTTTTAGGTTATTTTATTTTTATTTTTATTTTTATTTTTATTCTGTAAATGCTGATTTTGATAAGCATTAAAAACTGATTTTTAAAAGGATGTAAAACTGAGTTTTTAAAGCATTAAAAACTGATTTTAAAAATGATTTAAAACTGATTTTTAAAAGGATGTAAAACTGAGTTTTTAAAGCATTAAAAACTGATTTTAAAAATGATTTAAAACTGATTTTTAAAAGGATGTAAAACTGAGTTTTTAAAGCATTAAAAACTGATTTTAAAAAATGATTTAAAACTGATTTTCAAAAGCGTTTAAATTCTGATTTTTAGAAAAGTTTAAAACTGATTTTGAAAAGGTTTAAACTTTAAAAAGAAAAGGTTTGAGCTTTAAAATAGAAAAGGTTTGAATTTTAAAATAGAAAAGATCAGATTTTTAGAATGGAAAAGATCATATTTTTAAAGTAGAAAAGACGGAATTTTTATTAAGTAAAAGAAGTAAGATATGAAAATTTATATTTTTAAAGCAATAAAAATATAATTTTTACATCATAGGAACATTAAAAATATAATCTTTATTTTTGAAAAGGCGGAATATATATTTTTGAAATGCAGTTTTTATATATTGAATAACATAGAAAAAAACTCGATTTTTACATATGTAGAGAATACGGGCAACAAAGCGACAAAAAGAGAGATTGGCGAAGATTTTATGCAAAGAAGAGTCGTGGGATTGAATTAGCTATTCGGTGAGATTTCTGATTTAAAAATATTATATATGTGTGAAATGAAAGTGAATTGCTATATACAAATATATATCTATATATATATATATATATATATATATGCCCCTCGTCCACAAACCATGGACGATATTTATTGGTTGAAATTGTTGAGAAAATTGATTGATAGCGATTGATTGTTTGGGATTGTTTGTGATTGATATTAGTTGATTGTGGTTGAAAAATACCCATTTGTGGTTGAGAAATATTTGGTTGAAACCATATAGGATTAGTTTGTGGAAATGAAATAAATATATACATGCCGCCTGCGTGCGAACTAGATGCATGATCACCATTGCCAAAAACCGCGAGGTTTTAAGGTAGAGCGAGGAGCCGTACTAGGGACGGTCCCGGTTTTAACTACCCTGCCGTTATGCTGCCGAAATTTTGAATAATATTCGTGTGTTTGAATTATTTTCATATGCTTAAACTATATTTATTCATTGAATATAAAACCTTCATGTGTTGAATTGATATTCATTCGTTGATTAGAAATTCATGTGTTGAATGGTATTCATATTTTGAAATAAATTGTTTGATAATAAAAATCACATTTTTATCTATATACAGAAACTATAGAAAACCTTCATGTGTTGAATTGATATTCATTCGTTGATTAGAAATTCATGTGTTGAATGGTATTCATATTTTGAAATAAATTGTTTGACGATAAAAATCACATTTTTATCTATATATAAAAGCTATAGAAAACATTCATGTGATGAATTGATATTCATTCGTTGATTAGAAATTCATGTGTTGAATGGTGTTCATATTTTGAAATAAATTGTTTGATAATAAAAAATCACCTTTTACCACCAATATGAAGTATATAAAATAATAGTGTTTTGAAATGAATTGTTTTACAATAAAAATCACATTTTTATTGTAGGCATAAATCGTTGAAATGTGAAGTGTTAAAAATAGCCACTTGTTCAAAATAAACATATATGAGTTGAAATATTCATTAATTAGCTAATGAAATGATTTGCACCTATTTATGTAACATTAGAATGAATGGTGTTTTCAAACCAAATAGAAATCAAATATGAAGTTGAATAAAAAATGATAAATGATAAGAACTGTATATATATGTACATGCATATTCATTGAACAGGTTATAGCAAAGGGGCTAGAGAAGAGGAATAAAATTTTGTGCCCGACAAATAGGTACACATTTACTGCTTTGTTTGGGTGATGATTTTATGAGCCTGTTGGCTAGCCGCTTGGCTTTTTCTTTTTCTTTTTGAGATTAGAAGGACCGGGAAAGCTATTTGCGATTTCCCGATGCTCCCGGTGCAGGGGAGGTTATGGCGAAATTTTCCAAAATTTTAAGGTGTTAGAAAAATATTTGAAGTAAAAACGATATTGAAATCATTGAATGAACTATATTTATATAAATATATAAATATAAATAAAATTAAAACGAAACGAGGCCGTGCAGTTCGTATTTTGAAACCGTGATTTCAAACAACTAGTGCGGGAAATCCGACCATTGGATTTTCCCCGAAACCTCAACCGTCGGGTTCGCCTTGGAAATATCTTTCCAACGGCACCAACCTTGCAAAAATCCAACGATTGGATTGTCTGGAATGTTTAATTCAAATCTGAAGAAAAATAGCGCCAGAAACGATTATATTTATTTATATATATAAATATAATTATATTTAATCGAATAACGACGTTGCAGTTCGTATTTTGAAATCGAAACTTCAAACGATTGTACCGGGAGATCCAACCGTCGGATTTTCCCAAAACTGGAACCGTTGGATTCGTTTTGAAAAGACCTTTCTAATGATGTAAATTTTGCGAAGATCCAACGGTTAGATTTTCAGATATGTGTAAATCAAATCTGAAGAAAAACAGCGCCACGGCCGCCTTATGGCCCGAAGCGTCGTTTTGAATAAAATAGCTATTTTAAAATAAATAAAAATAGCGATAAATAGTTATAAAATATCATAAGCGATATGGAATGGAAATAAACTGAATTTGCTTGATTTATGTGGCTTTTGATGGTTGAATGTGTTTGGTGTGAAAATTACATTAAAGAACACAATTGGTGTTGTCGAATAATTTAACCATTGAAATAAATTGATTTGAAATTCTAAATATACGTGAATTATTTGAGAAGGCCGAGTTAATTCTCATTTCAAATAATTGACCGACGATTGAAAGTCGAAGATGAAGACGATGGTCGAAGACCAGAGATCTTCACCTCGTTTGGATGGTAACCGAGGTCCTGATTGGGAGGCATCCCGAAATATGGATAATGAGTGGTGATCGTCCAGACGTACGTGGTGATCGATGGGTTTGCGAGGTATTTAGTGCCTCCGGTTTCGTTCAGACCCAGAACGGACTTGTAAATGGACTGTGTGTCTGACATGGGATTTTATTCTGTGTTGATTGATCTCTATTAAATATACATCTGTTTGGCGGCGGAGAATTTATTCTTTTGCTTAATGCCCTTCTCTGAGACGCACGAGCTCAGAGGTTGTATATCGATGGACGTCAGTCGCATGGCATGAATTGCCTGTGTGGCATGTTAAGATGCAGTGATCAGGGCTTCTGTTGAAAAGCAAAGTCTTGTGGTGATGATCAAAGCACCGCCTGTGTGGCGTAGCTTTGTGTATAACGTAAATTCGCGAGCCTCACACCCAGGTATGAACCTAAAACGGGAGAGGACATCAGGGAGGGCCTGCGTTTCTTTCTAGCTAGGGTGGTGTCAGTGACCTACCAGCCCTGACATTTATATACTTTTCACCTATGTGGCCGTTGCTGTTGCGAGGCGCCTCGGTTTGATCGGACGATCCGGGTCCGATGGAGTCATTCGTTGGCTCGTTTACGCCCCAAAGGGCGGAGAAACATAGTGTTCAGGCATAATAATCCACATCGGTGGACCGGCCCTGACGATCCAAGGGCCCACCTGAGTTTGGGCCTGAGACATGGGCTAGATTGTCTCGAATTCGGTAAGGACTATCTTTTGCCTTGGTTCATGACGGAAATCCAATTTCCAAATACGACATCGTGCGGTTTTGATTGTATATATATATGGCGACATGATATATGGTACCCATGCCGTCTATGATTGATAGTTATGATTTGAAATTGTTTTCAAAACATATAGACACTAACAATAATATCAAATGCCTTTGTTTTGTTCGTATCAAGCATATTTTGACCGTTATAAGGTAAAACTCTATCCTCCGGTTTGCGTTGCATTGTGTGATGGGAACTGAGTCTTATAACGGTTTCATTTTTATAAAAAGCATAGCGATGTTTAAAAGAAAGATTTGTTTTAAAGCACTGGCAATCTAATGGAGTAAACCTGTTCCACGAAAGTGGCGTGGTCCTGTGATTAGCCCAACTATATATGTGTTGAGTGGATTTCTCATACCAGTCCCATGACTGACTCGTAGTTTGTTTCACTTTCAAACTCGGGTGCCCCTTTTTCTACACGGGCAGCCTTGTATTCAGGTTTAGCTGGTTCTTTTTCTGGATAACTGGAGCTGAAGATGGATTCTATCATTTATTTCTTTTTATGTTGTTCAGCTCCTATTGTACATATTTTGTTTATTTCCGCTGTAGACATTTATGTATAGCTGAACTGTATTTGTACTAAGTAAGATCCTGTATACTGTGTAACTCTGATGATTACTTTTATCCAGTATACTTTGTTGTTCATTTTCTGGTGTATTTATTTAATTTTGTTCTGCTATTATCTGTTTCTGTGTTATATTCCAAAGATAACCCTTGTTTCCGTCTGAACGGGATTTCGGGTCGTCTCAACGTGGTATCAGAGCTTTGGTTAAGCTTAGTTATGGGATATAACATTTGAACGAACTCGTCAGAAATAGAACCAGTAGTGTTCTAGGACGGGTAGCTCTATACAGAGAGGATCAACAATATCCTAGTATGAGTAAAGCAGAATGAAATTGCACCTCGATAGACACATTTACATTTGAAGTATATGTTTCTATGTTTTAAAATACCTTTTCTGTGACCTGACACTTGATCTGCTAATTGCAGAAGTACTAGAAAAATGAGTGCCAGAAACAGAAGGAATACAGAACCCGATCTAGAGGCTCTATTCAAGAGATATCGAAATCTGGGTGGAGCACAATTCTCGGGCAATGAATCTATTATTCAAACTCAAGCTTGGATGAGTTCTGTCGAGAGAATCTTTGAGCATATCCAGCTGAGAGATGACCAGAAACGGTTAGTAGCATCTTGGGCGCTCAAAGAAGAAGCTTTAATCTGGTGGGAATCAATCATCAGAAATAATCCAGAAGGTGATATCACCTGGGACAGATTCAAAGTGATTTTCCTAGAAAGATTTACTCCTCCCGAAGTAACCGAGAGATTATGTGATGAATTTTCTTATCTAATACAAGGTGATATGACCATTCCCGAATATCATAAGAAATTCAATGAACTTTCTCACTTTGCTCCTCATCTAATTCAAAATCCGAAGAGGAAAAATATGAGATTTATTCACGGGCTTCAAAGGAAATACCAGAATAAAGTATTGGGGCATGTGAAGCTTCCTTTTTCTGAAATGATTTATATGGCTTATCAGTATGAAGATCTCCATAAGAAAGGAATGTTGCGCGACGAAGAAGAAGTCTGTTCTAGTGACAAAACAGAGTCAGAAATGGATATACCTGAGGCAAGTACAGTGTCTGAGGTCAGTACGAAGCCCAAAGTAAATTGGAAAAGGGCTAGATCTGAAAAAGAACCTGTCACGACTGTCACATGCAATAACTGCCATAAGCAGGGGCATTTGCAAGGAAAATGCAAATCTTTAAAGAAGCAAAAGAAGGAAGTATCTAAATCTGATAAAAGGGTTCATGAGAGCAGAGGATGCCACAGGTGCCACCAGCCTGGGCATATCGCGAAGAATTGCTGGCTGTTAAAAAAGACCAATGTGGTTCAAGTAAATGAATTGGCAGAGACTTCCGAGCCCTCAGCTAGTCAAGAAAGGGACGATGTTTTAGAAGGCACGCTAACTGTCAAAAACATCCCAGTTAAAGTACTGTTTGACACAGGTGCGTCGCGAAGCTTTATTTCAAAAAGTGCCGCTAAGAAACTTGATTTGAACTTGAGGAAGCTTAAGGAACCAATGACTGTCCAGAATCCGGTCGGGGGTTCTATCAACCTCAGTTGGATTTATGCAGTACCTGTCTCCTTTTCTTGCTATAAATTCCCTATTATCTCTGTCGTCATGAATTTTGATGAATTCGATCTTATTCTGGGATTGGATTGGCTAACCAAATATGAAGCAGAGGTTAGATGCGCCGAGAGAGTTGTTAAAGCTAAGATTAAATCAGGCGATTATATAACCATTCCCTGTGAAGGTCAGAATGCTAATAGAAAAGACTTCTGGGCAGCTTTGAATGTTTCTCCAGCCCAAATAGAAAATGCCCCTGAAGTCATAGAGAATATTCCCGATCTAGTGAAAGACATTCCTGTTGTCAAGAACTATGCGGATGTGTTCGAAGAAGTTGTTCGCTTACCTCCGCAAAGAGAAATAGATTTCAAGATTGCTTTGATTCCGAATGCAAGGCCGGTAGTTCACGCTATTCGAAGAATGTCCTTGAAAGAGAAGGAGGAATTAGACAATCAAACACGACAGCTAGTATGGAAAGGTCTGATTAGGCCCAGTTTCTCTGATTGGGGTGCAGCAGTGGTATTTGTCCCAAAATCTGACGGTACTCTACGTCTATGTGTGGATTATCGTGATCTGAACAAACAGACAATAAAGAACAAGTATCCATTGCCGCGGATTGATGATTTGTTAGATCGATTAAATGGAGCACAAGTATTCTCACGAATGGACCTAGCTACAGGATTCCATCAACTTCGAATTGCCGAAGAGTGTGTTCCAATGACAACATTCAGAGGTCCCGACTTATTCTACGAGTGGTTAGTAATGCCGTTCGGCTTATGTAACGCTCCAGCTTACTTCGTCGATCTAATGAACAGGGTATTCAAAGGAGTATTGAATAAATTTGTTCTAGTTTTCATTGACGATATTCTAATCTTCCCTAAATCAAAGGCCGAACATGAAAAGCATCTGGAACAGGTTCTAGAAATTCTGAGACGGAATGTATTAAAAGCAAAGTTTTCCAAATGTATCTTCTGGCAGGATGAAGTAAAATTTCTGGGCCACGTCGTATCGAAAGAAGGAATCGCTGTGGACCCAAGTAAAATCACGGCTATTCAAAATTGGAAACAGCCCAGTACTCCCACTGAAGTCCGCAGTTTTCTTGGATTGGCTAGCTATTACCGGAAGTTCGTTAAGGACTTTTCGAAGATATCTGGTCATTTAACAAAGCTTACAAAGAAGCACTCTAAATTCAAATGGACTCAAGAGAGCGAGGAGGCTTTCGAAGAGCTAAAGTTGAGATTAACCACAGCTCCAGTGTTAACCATCATAGATGGCAACCAGGATTTAAAAGTATGGACTGATGCTTCTAGAGAAGGCCTTGGCGCAGTGTTAATGCAAAGAGGTCAAGTGATTGCCTATGCTAGCCGTCAACTGAAGCCGCACGAGAAAAACTATGTAACTCATGATCTTGAGTTATTGGCTATCATATTCTCTTTGAAAATCTGGAGACACTATCTTCTGGGTGAGAGATTTGAACTATTTACAGATCATCAGTCATTAAAGTATCTGTTTACTCAGAAGGACTTGAATTTGAGGCAGCAACGTTGGCTGGAGTTTCTTGCAGCATATGACTTTGAAATTATATATACTCCAGGGAAAGCCAATGTCGTGGCCGATGCATTAAGCCGAAAGAATGTAATGATCGCCAGTTTTATCATCACGACTTCATTGCTAGATAAAATATCTGCTCTTCAGGAGGATGATCACTTCATTCAGAAGATCAGAGGGATAATTCAACAAGGCGAACCCTCGAGTTTTCAAGTTGACAATGACGGGATTTTAAGGCTCAAAGGTCGAATCTGTGTCCCTAACATTCCTGAGCTTCGAAAAGAAGTTCTGGATGAATGCCACAAGTCAAAACTCAGTATCCATCCGGGAGTAAGCAAAATGTATAATGACATCAAACGCACTTTCTGGTGGAAGTCGATGAAGAGGGACATTTCTTTATATGTTAGCCGATGTCCTACTTGCCACCTAGTCAAGAGCGACCAACAGAAATTGGCTGGATTATTACAACCACTAGAAGTTCCTGGTTGGAAGTGGGAACATATCTCCATGGATTTCATTGATGGTCTGCCCAGAACCAGAAAAGGAAATGACAGTATTTGGGTGATCGTAGATCGCTTCACGAAGACCGCCCATTTCATACCTGTCAGATCAAATAGAACTGCTCAGAGTCTGGCGCATATATACTTCAGGGAAATAGTTAGACTACATGGAGTGCCGCTCAGTATAGTAAGTGATAGAGATACAATATTCACTAGCAAGTTCTGGGAAGCATTTCAAGTTGAGCTAGGAACGAAGTTAAACTTGAGCACCGCTTATCATCCTCAGACAGACGGTCAGACTGAGAGGGTGAATCGCATTTTAGAAGATCTATTGCGGGCTTGTGTTATAGATTTTGGTGGATCATGGGAAGACCATCTGCATTTGGCTGAATTCTCTTATAACAACAGCTACCAGGCGAGTCTGACAATGTCGCCATTCGAAGCATTGTATGGTAGACCGTGCCGATCTCCTGCTTGTTGGGTCAAGCCAGGAAATAGACTGGTGTTGGGTTCGGATATGATTCGAGAAGCTACCGACAAAGTCGATTTTATTAAGAAGCGATTACTCGCCGCTCAAAGCCGACAAAAGAGCTATGCCGATAGAAGAAGAAGAGATATATCCTTAGAGGTTGGCGACTATGTATATTTGAAAGTATCGCCGATGAGAGGAGTTATCCGGTTCGGTAAAACTGGAAAGTTAGCACCCAAATTCATTGGTCCGTTTCCTATTCTGGAACGGATTGGGACTCTCGCTTATAGGGTCAAACTGCCTGACTGGTTGCCTGGAGTGCATGATGTATTTCATATATCTCAACTTCGAAAGCACGTTCATGATCCAGACTTGATCGTGGAAGAAGCAGCTCAGCAGGACATTGAAATTACTCCAGAATTAGCCGTGAGGCGTGAGCCGCTAAAGATCATCGGCAAAGAAACCAAAGAGCTGAGAAACAAGAAGGTTCACTTAGTCAAAGTGCAATGGAGTGGAGATCCGCGAGATTGTACTTGGGAAACTGAGGAGAGCATTCAGAAAGCTTATCCTAGGTGCCGAGCAGATATCTCTGATTGACTCCGGTGCAAGGTACATTTACCATACTTTGCATTACCATTTAATTCTCTGATCTGTTGTTATTTTCTTTTCATGGATGTGCACTTTTATATTCTATACTCTGAATTATTTTTAAAGGAAAATAGGATTTGATCAGAATATTTTAGAAAGGTTAGACGCAAATTGGTTGGTTGTGTTGTATGATTATGGATTTATCAAACCACTTTCGACTTTGTTCCTTTTCGGGGACGAAAAGTTTTAAGTGGGGGAGATTGTAACGACCCAGAAAATCTGAACCAATTTAAAAATTTTAAATTGGCTAAAATAATGGATTTTAAATATTTAAAATAAATATTTTAAATAATGGCGATGAAAACTGAGTTTGAATCAACAATTGAAAATGAATATAATTAATTATAATTATAAACAAGGCCTGAAATGGCGTGGCAGTTTCAAAAATTGAATTCAAACTTTGTCGGACTGTACCGGGTGCAAAACAATCCGGATTTTAGTGAAACCAAAAACATTAGGATCTAATTGATGATATCTTTCCAACGAATCTGACCAATCGAAATTTGATAGCGGGAATCAAAAGATATGTCCAGTTGAAAATTCTGAATAGTCGCTATGGAATTCAGGCCCTTAAAAATGGACATTTTGCAAACGACCTCGGATTTCAATGAAACCACTTTTGTTAGATCCGCAGTGTCAAGTTATTGCTAGGTTTCAAATTTCATAATTTTTCGAATCAATATGTGAGCGTGGCAAAGGAAAACGCGTTTGACCAGTTTCAGTTGATTTTAATCGACTGGAAATTGGCCATTTTTCAAACGGTCTCGGAATTCGACGAAACTAGTTTTGTTAGGACCATATCGTCAATACGAAGCTAGAAAATATTTTTTTGGAATTTTTCTAGTTAGTATGTGGCCCCGGTAATTTGAAATGTACGTTTAAAATTCAATATAGTGATTTAAATGTAAATTCAACGGAAACTGATTGTAACAATCAAATCAGCTTGCGATACATATCCCATTGTGTTCGGAATGGGGGTAAAACGCTATGGACGACAGGCGGTAGGCCTCGTTTCGAGGTCGTATGTAAAAGTCAACTTTTTGAAAAATTAAATAATTAAATATATATATTTTATATAAACCCCCCCTATTCCCTCTTCTCTCTCTTCAGTTCGAAAAAAAAAGAGAAAACCCTAAATCTAAATCGCGTCGCAGCCCAGGAAGCGCCGCCCATCACCGCACCCCCTCCCCTCGTTCGTCGAACCAGTGGCGCAACCCTCGAAGACCCCGTCCCCCTCGAAGCCATTGCGAGCGATTCGAGAGCCCCCCAGTTCGAGACGCTGAAGCCGCCGCCCCCTTGGAAGCCAGCTCCGCCCTGCCGCCGACGTCTTCTTCCTCCCCCCCCCCTTCGCAGACTACGGTGAGTGTTTTAGGTTATTTTATTTTTATTTTTATTCTGTAAATGCTGATTTTGATAAGCATTAAAAACTGATTTTTAAAAGGATGTAAAACTGAGTTTTTAAAGCATTAAAAACTGATTTTAAAAATGATTTAAAACTGATTTTTAAAAGGATGTAAAACTGAGTTTTTAAAGCATTAAAAACTGATTTTAAAACTGATTTAAAACTGATTTTTAAAAGGATGTAAAACTGAGTTTTTAAAGCATTAAAAACTGATTTTAAAAAATGATTTAAAACTGATTTTCAAAAGCGTTTAAATTTTGATTTTTAGAAAGGTTTAAAACTGATTTTGAAAAGGTTTAAACTTTAAAAAGAAAAGGTTTGAGCTTTAAAATAGAAAAGGTTTGAATTTTAAAATAGAAAAAGATCAGATTTTTAGAATGGAAAAGATCATATTTTTAAAGTAGAAAAGACGGAATTTTTATTAAGTAAAAGAAGTAAGATATGAAAATTTATATTTTTAAAGCAATAAAAATATAATTTTTACATCATAGGAACATTAAAAATATAATCTTTATTTTTGAAAAGGCGGAATATATATTTTTGAAATGCAGTTTTTATATATTGAATAACATAGAAAAAAACTCGATTTTTACATATGTAGAGAATACGGGCAACAAAGCGACAAAAAGAGAGATTGGCGAAGATTTTATGCAAAGAAGAGTCGTGGGATTGAATTAGCTATTCGGTGAGATTTCTGATTTAAAAATATTATGTATGTGTGAAATGAAAGTGAATTGCTATATACAAATATATATCTATATATATATATATATACGCCCCTCGTCCACAAACCATGGACGATATTTATTGGTTGAAATTGTTGAGAAAATTGATTGATAGCGATTGATTGTTTGGGATTGTTTGTGATTGATATTAGTTGATTGTGGTTGAAAAATACCCATTTGTGGTTGAGAAATATTTGGTTGAAACCACATAGGAATAGTTTGTGGAAATGAAATAAATATATACATGCCGCCTGCGTGCGAACTAGATGCATGATCCCCATTGTCAAAAACCGCGAGGTTTTAAGGTAGAGCGAGGAGCCGTACTAGGGACGGTCCCGGTTTTTACTACCCTGCCGTTATGCTGCCGAAATTTTGAATAATATTCGTGTGTTTGAATTATTTTCATATGCTTAAACTATATTTATTCATTGAATATAAAACCTTCATGTGTTGAATTGATATTCATTCGTTGATTAGAAATTCATGTGTTGAATGGTATTCATATTTTGAAATAAATTGTTTGATAATAAAAATCACATTTTTATCTATATACAGAAACTATAGAAAACCTTCATGTGTTGAATTGATATTCATTCGTTGATTAGAAATTCATGTGTTGAATGGTATTCATATTTTGAAATAAATTGTTTGACGATAAAAATCACATTTTTATCTATATATAAAAGCTATAGAAAACATTCATGTGATGAATTGATATTCATTCGTTGATTAGAAATTCATGTGTTGAATGGTGTTCATATTTTGAAATAAATTGTTTGATAATAAAAAATCACCTTTTACCACCAATATGAAGTATATAAAATAATAGTGTTTTGAAATGAATTGTTTTTCAATAAAAATCACATTTTTATTGTAGGCATAAATCGTTGAAATGTGAAGTGTTAAAAATAGCCACTAGTTCAAAATAAACATATATGAGTTGAAATATTCATTAATTAGCTAATGAAATGATTTGCACCTATTTATGTAACATTAGAATGAATGGTGTTTTCAAACCAAATAGAAATCAAATATGAAGTTGAATAAAAAATGATAAATGATAAGAACTGTATATATATGTACATGCATATTCATTGAACAGGTTATAGCAAAGGGGCTAGAGAAGAGGAATAAAATTTTGTGCCCGACAAATAGGTACACATTTACTGCTTTGTTTGGGTGATGATTTTATGAGCCTGTTGGCTAGCCGCTTGGCTTTTTCTTTTTCTTTTTGAGATTAGAAGGACCGGGAAAGCTATTTGCGATTTCCCGATGCTCCCGGTGCAGGGGAGGTTATGGCGAAATTTTCCAAAATTTTAAGGTGTTAGAAAAATATTTGAAGTAAAAACGATATTGAAATCATTGAATGAACTATATTTATATAAATATAAATAAAATTAAAACGAAACGAGGCCGTGCAGTTCGTATTTTGAAACCGTGATTTCAAACAACTAGTGCGGGAAATCCGACCATTGGATTTTCCCCGAAACCTCAACCGTCGAGTTTGCCTTGGAAATATCTTTCCAACGGCACCAACCTTGCAAAAATCCAACGATTGGATTGTCTGGAATGTTTAATTCAAATCTGAAGAAAAACAGCGCCAGAAACGATTATATTTATTTATATATATAAATATAATTATATTTAATCGAATAACGACGCTGCAGTTCGTATTTTGAAATCGAAACTTCAAACGATTGTACCGGGAGATCCGACCGTCGGATTTTCCCGAAACTGGAACCTTTGGATTCGTTTTGAAAAGACCTTTCTAATGATGTAAATTTTGCGAAGATCCAACGGTTAGATTTTCAGATATGTGTAAATCAAATCTGAAGAAAAACAGCGCCACGGCCGCCTTATGGCCCGAAGCGTCGTTTTGAATAAAATAGCTATTTTAAAATAAATAAAAATAGCGATAAATAGTTATAAAATATCATAAGCGATATGGAATGGAAATAAACTGAATTTGCTTGATTTATGTGGCTTTTGATGGTTGAATGTGTTTGGTGTGAAAATTACATTAAAGAACACAATTGGTGTTGTCGAATAATTTAACCATTGAAATAAATTGATTTGAAATTTTAAATATACGTGAATTATTTGAGAAGGCCGAGTTAATTCTCATTTCAAATAATTGACCGACGATTGAAAGTCGAAGATGAAGACGATGGTCGAAGACCGGAGATCTTCACCTCGTTTGGATGGTAACCGAGGTCCTGATTGGGAGGCATCCCGAAATATGGATAATGAGTGGTGATCGTCCAGACGTACGTGGTGATCGATGGGTTTGCGAGGTATTTAGTGCCTCCGGTTTCGTTCAGACCCAGAACGGACTTGTAAATGGACTGTGTGTCTGACATGGGATTTTATTCTGTGTTGATTGATCTCTATTAAATATACATCTGTTTGGCGGCGGAGAATTTATTCTTTTGCTTAACGCCCTTCTCTGAGACGCACGAGCTCAGAGGTTGTATATCGATGGACGTCAGTCGCATGGCATGAATTGCCTGTGTGGCATGCTAAGATGCAGTGATCACGGCTTCTGTTGAAAAGCAAAGTCTTGTGGTGATGATCAAAGCACCGCCTGTGTGGCGTAGCTTTGTGTATAACGTAAATTCGCGAGCCTCACACCCAGGTATGAACCTAAAACGGGAGAGGACATCAGGGAGGGCCTGCGTTTCTTTCTAGCTAGGGTGGTGTCAGTGACCTACCAGCCCTGACATTTATATACTTTTCACCTATGTGGTCGTTGCTGTTGCGAGGCGCCTTGGTTTGATTGGACGATCCGGGTCCGATGGAGTCATTCGTTGGCTCGTTTACGCCCCAAAGGGCGGAGAAACGTAGTGTTCAGGCATAATAATCCACATCGGTGGACCGGCCCTGACGATCAAAGGGCCCACCTGAGTCTGGGCCTGAGACATGGGCTAGATTGTCTCGAATTCGGTAAGGACTATCTTTTGCCTTGGTTCATGACGGAAATCCAATTTCCAAATACGACATCGTGCGGTTTTGATTGTATATATATATGGCGACATGATATATGGTACCCATGCCGTCTATGATTGATAGTTATGATTTGAAATTGTTTTCAAAACATATAGACACTAACAATAATATCAAATGCCTTTGTTTTGTTCGTATCAAGCATATTTTGACCGTTATAAGGTAAAACTCTATCCTCCGGTTTGCGTTGCATTGTGTGATGGGAACTGAGTCTTATAACGGTTTCATTTTTATAAAAAGCATAGCGATGTTTAAAAGAAAGATTTGTTTTAAAGCACTGGCAATCCATTGGAGTAAACCCGTTCCACGAAAGTGGCGTGGTCCTGTGATTAGCCCAACTATATATGTGTTGAGTGGATTTCTCATACCAGTCCCATGACTGACTCGTAGTTTGTTTCACTTTCAAACTCGGGTGCCTCTTTTTCTACACGGGCAGCCTTGTATTCAGGTTTAGCTGGTTCTTTTTCTGGATAACTGGAGCTGAAGATGGATTCTATCATTTATTTCTTTTTATGCTGTTCAGCTCCTATTGTACATATTTTGTTTATTTCCGCTGTAGACATTTATGTATAGCTGAACTGTATTTGTACTAAGTAAGATCCTGTATACTGTGTAACTCTGATGATTACTTTTATCCAGTATACTTTGTTGTTCATTTTCTGGTGTATTTATTTAATTTTGTTCTGCTATTATCTGTTTCTGTGTTATATTCCAAAGATAACCCTTGTTTCCGTCTGAACGGGATTTCGGGTCGTCTCATTTCTACACAATGCTCTTTCTATTTTAAAAATCTATGCTATTTTATATAATAAAAACCAATGCTTATTCTATTTTAAAAACAATGCTAATTTTTATTACAAATCATATTTTATTCCAATGTTATTTATGTAATAAAAATGACATTTTGCAAACAATGCACTTTTTATTTTTAAAAAGAATGTTTTTTTATTTCAAAAAGAATGCTCTTTTTATTTTAAAAATAATGCTCTTTTTATTTCTAAAAATCATATTTTTATTTCACTACTATAGATGTAAAAATTATATTTTTATAATGCTGTTATATATATATATAAATCATATTTTTATACTGCTATTCAAATAATAAAAATCATATTTATTAACCTACCATTCAAATAATAAAAATCATATTTATTATAGCCATTACATTTCAAAAATTATATTTCTAAACAAATGCCACAATATATAAAAATTATATTTTTATACTATTGTATTTATATAAAAATATCATTTTAATCTTCTCTATTTTTATAAAAAATCATATTTTTACTTCAATGTTATTTTTATTTTCAATCATGCTATTTTTATATTTTTAAATCAAAGCTATATATATAATTTATATTGCTAATTTTATTTTCAAAATTATTGCTAATTTTATTTTCGAAAATATTGCTAATTATATTTTCAAAAATATTGCTTTTGTAGATTTGCGTATAATTTAAAAATTATTAAATAATTAAATTAAGTCATTAGCCCTTAATTAAGTAGCTAATTACCATTCAAAGATCAGGGCCGCACACAATTTTTTTCCATCTTCTTCATTAATTACTGTTCAAAGCCTGAACCCATGTCGCGACTTACAACTTGGACCACGCGCCTCGCCCAGGCCATTTCCGGCCGATCAACCACCGCCATGATGAAGCCCGTTCCCTCCTCCTCCCACACCGGTGAGGCACCCAATTTGAAGCAACAGATTGCCCCCAAAACGGAGAAGAACGCCACATCTTTCAGAGAGGAATATGCGAAAAATAAAACACCATTTTCGATCTCAGCCGTTGGTTTCGTAGAGCTTGATTAGCTCTACAATTTTCCCTTTAGGATCAGATTTTGGTTTGCGTTGGATTGGAAGATTTTAAAGAAGAAAAATCGGAGTAAATCGGCCATCCAACTGATGAAAGCGGCGGCTGTTTAGAATGGTTCTAGGGTTCCAAGAGAAAGGCCTTTATATAGTATATTTATAATATTATTTAATTATTTAATTACTTTTTTTTTTGTTTATCGTTATGAACTCCAAACGAGACCCAACGACTGTCATTTCTAGCTAAATACCCCCATTCTGGACACAATGGGATATGTCACGTAGGCCAATTCGGCTATTTCGATCAGTTTTATTCAAAATTAAAATGTAAATTAATATGTACTAAATTTAAACATACACTTTAATTTACCGGGACCACATACCGACTCCAAAAATTCCAGAAAAATAAATTTAGTTACGTTCTGATGATACGGTCCTAACAAAACTAATTTCGTCGAATTTGGAGACCGTTAAAAATGGTCAATTTCTGGTCGATCCAATTCAGATTTAAATTACCAAACACATTTAAATTTATTGTGTTCACATATTAAGTCCAAAAATTATGAAATTTGAAACCTAACAATAATTTGACATTCCGGATCCAACAAAAGTGGTTTCATTGAAATTGGAGGTCATTTGCAAAATGGCTATTTTTAAGGGTTATATATTATATTAAAAAAATATAAGTTCCATAGCGACTATTCTGAATTTTAAACTGGACATAACTTTCAATTTATATTATGAAATCTGGATTTTTCACATTCGTTAGAAATATATTATTAAACATATTCAAATATTTCTGGTTTTACTAAAATCCGATTTATTTTGAATCTTGTACATTCAATTGAAATTTGAAATCGAATTTTCAAACTACCGCGCCATTTCAAGCTCGTTATATAATTAAAATAATTTTATTCGTTCCAACTTCAATTTAAATAAATTTTTAGTCGTTATTATTTAAAATAAATCATTTTAATTTCTTAAAATCCATTAAAAAAGCTAAAATAAAAATTTTAAATTGGTTCTGAAAAGCTGGGTTGTTACAATCTCCCCCACTTAAAATCTTTTTGTCCTCGAAAAGGAAGGGAGCTAAAAGTTGTTTAACTAACCAACTCAACTTTCATTCTGGCTTTCATCCTTCAACTTTTCTGTTTCTAAGAATTTTCTAATTTCTCAAAAATTTGGCTAATACCCTAAATTTTCAAAAAAAATCGCCATAACCTCCTTTGTACGGGTTGATATTTAAAATCGGAACTTGCCTCACAAGGCCCTCATCAATCCAAAAGAAAAAGCCAAGCGTCTAGCCAGTCGTCTCATAAAATCATCAAATCCCAATAAATTAATAAACATGTACCTATTTGTCGGGCATACAATTTTATTCCTCTTCTTAGCTTCCTTACTATGACCTGTTCATTTCATATACATGTACATATATGCAATTCTAATAAATTTTCAATTCAGTTCAATAATTTGTTTCAATTTGGCTAAATTTACCTTTCATTCTTATATTGGTCAAATTAATTATCATTCCAATATTTTTATTAGTTAAACTAATTATCAAACATCACAACCAGCAATCAATTGGGTGATTAACTTTTCAAACATATATAACTTTTATATATAGTCGAAAATCATATTTTTAGTGCAAATCACAACAATAAACTCTAACTAAGTTTTGGTTCTCACACCAGTCAATTGGAAATATATAGTTATCACACTTTCGAAACTCGAAAATAACATTGATGATGGGGCCCCATCATCAGAATCATCCCCGGGCAACTAGAGTGTGATTCTATATCTAACTAGTATATTTGAGACTCCGTATATACACTAGCTAGATGTATATGCAAATCTTCATATACTCGATTGTCCAAATTTAATATAAAATAAAATAGTCAAATACGTACAATAAGATAAAAAATTTAAAACTAAATTCATTTTTTTCTTAATAAATAAATAATACTCTTCAAACTCATTCTAGGATGCTACTGATTCTATCTCTAATAAGTTATTCTGATAGGATGTTACTAATCCTATCTCTGATGAATCCTCTCGTTCGGTTCTAATGTGTCTTATTCTCTAGCTCTGTAAACTAGAGCTCTGATATCATGCTGAAACGACCCAAACTTGCCTTTTTGGGTAAGCTCGGACTGAGTTGAGAACACGACGCGTTAGAACACAAACAGAAGACATTTCTTTGCATATTACAACAATTTACATTAGAGTATAAGAATATAACAGAGTATGAATAAATAATATACATTGGAAAATATCATAGATTAAATTACAAAGCAACGGAAAATTAATATATAACACAACTGAAAGAAATACACAGACACAGAGCATTCCGAATATAGTTCTAGCTATAAACCAGGATCCTATGAAAATAAATCTGCAAAACCAAACTATAGGTGCCCGTGTGGAAAATATGGGCACCCAGAGTTTAGGTTAAAACAATAAACTCCAGGTCAGTCGTGGGACTGCTGTGAGAACTAAAAACAGTTATTAACTTCTTTGCTTTAAAAGTTGGGGAAATCATACGACCACGCCGTATAACACAGAATGGGTTTACTCCACAATGAACCTCAGTTTAAAATAAAACAACGCAATGCTTTTCAAAAAAATGAAGCTATTATAAGACTCAGGTCCCATCACACAATGCAACGCAAGCCGGAGGATAGAGTTTTCCCTTATAATAGCCAAACATGCTTGGTACGTTAAAAAAAATTATTTTAATATTACTATAGTGTATAGTGTCAAAAACAACTTCAAATATAAATGTATCAATCATAGACGGCATGGGTACCATATATCATGTCGCCATACTAGTTCTACAATCAAAACTGCACAATGTCGTATTGGAAGCTGGATTTCCATCTATGAACCAAGGCAAGGGATCGTCCTTACCGAATTCGAGACAATCTAGCCCATGTCTCATGACTCAGTCCCAACTGCACCTGGAGCCATAGGGCCGGTCCACAACTTACGTTAGTGGATTATATATAATTCCTGAACAATACATTTCCCTACCCTATGGGGAATAAAAATCCGAGCCACTAGGGACTCAATATCCGAGGTATCTCGCTTTCCATCATCCACATAAGTAAAATTGTCTGGGCTCCATACCATGACACCACTCCTAGCTAGAAAGAAACACATGTTCTCCCTGGATCTTTCTCTTGTTTCTGGTTCATACTAGGGTGTGAGGCTCGCAAAGTATCGCTATACACAAAGCTATGCTAACTAAAGTTGTGCTTTGATCATCATCCATAAGACTCTGCTTTTCAACAAAAGCCTTGACCATTTACATCTTGGCATGCCACACTGACAATTCATGCCATACAACTGATGTCTATCAGTATATTACCTCTAAGCTCGTACGTCTTAGAGAATGGTGTTAAGCAAGAGAATAAATTCTCTTCCACCAAACAGATATATATTTAATAAAAATCAATTTGCATAGAATGAAATTCAATGTCAAACACACATACATTTACAAGTCCGTTCTGGGTCTGAACGAAACCAAAGGCACCTTATTCCTCGTCCCATATGTCCAATACAACAGAGAGGTCCTCGCATATCCTTCGATCTCCAAGTACGCCTGGACGATCACCACTTATTACCTTGTCTTGGGTGTACAGCCCAATCAAGACATCAGTAATCATCCAAACGATGTGAAGAACTCTGGTCGTCAACCACCGTCTTCATCTTTGAATTTTAGTCGTCGTAGTAATTATTCAGAATGGGTTAAACCCGGTCTTTCCGAATAACTCGCGTATTTTATAATCAATAATCAAGTGCTATAAAAATACATCATACGCCTCATTCCAATTCAAAATATTCTTTTAATAAAATATTCACATTATTAGGGAAAGGTTTCCATTAATTTATCAAAGATAAATTCTTTTAAATTTATTCTTTAATCTTCTTTTGAATATCAATTTCAAAAGATTTTATTAACTAGTCGGCATTATCGAACCTTACCGCAATAATCATTTATTATTTTCCATTCCCAACCTATTCATCCTATGGAGCAAAACTGGTAGCACCCCATATCTAACACCACGGTGTTATCAGTAAAATTGATTACTATTTCACGTTCAAATCTAATTAAAGATTTAACTATCGCCTCGAGTAAAACTGGTGGTATTCCATTCTCGATCATTTCCCGAATTTGATAATTTAAATTATCGCATTCTCATTTCAATCTAATTAAAGATTCATTAAAACTCTAGTTCAATTTTAATCTCAAAAATCATTACTTAATGATTGTTCAAAGTTAAGAAATTAATCTTATCTTTAACTGGGTTAAAGAACTAATGTCATTTAAAACACAGTTCACGATAAACCCCAAATTATCTTCCATTAAATATGGAATCTTCATAGAAATCAAACCAATATATAATCGATAAAAATTTCCGTATCAGACTAATAATATAAATGAAATAACGGCAACGCCTTTTAAATTCCATATATAGTAACGGTCTTCATTCACAGAAGCTCATCTCGATTATTATTAAATTGAATTCCATTTAATTTCAATTTAATAGATTAAACTGGAAAACTTTACTTTGGAAAATTTCCATTTAAATCTTATTAAAATATATATAAATTCCAAATTATATCTTCGTTGTTAATCGGGTTAAAGAACGAATGTCGTTAAAACACAGTTCACAATAAACCCAATTTACATTTCATTTTATTCCAATTACTAAATACAATTGGAAACTCTAATAATCCTAATTAAAAGATTTATTCTTTCCAAAATTATATTTTCACTGTTAATCGGGTTAAAGAACGAATGTCGTTAAGACCACAGTTCACAATAAACCCAATTTACATTTCATTTTATTCCAATTACTAAAAATAATTGGAAACTCTAATAATATTAATTAAAAGATTTATTCTTTTCACACAGGGTTTAAGAATAGTGTTATTGAAGACATCATTCACGACAAACCCAAAATCCAATTTGATATTACATATAAGGTTCTGAATAGAAATTATATCGGCTTATATTCAATATCAAATTCTGAAACAAACAAATATCGTGTCGGGAATAATGATATATATATATATCTTCCAAATTCCTCAACGATATCCATATAATCATGGAATCCAATATCGAAATATTCCGAAGATTATTTCTATTCAAATCCATTCTAACTCATACATTGGAAAATCTTTGTTAAATTAAAACCATTTCAAATCCAATTTATTTATTTTAAAACATTGGATTATTATTTAAGTTAATAACTAGTTCATTTCAATTAAAATATATTTTAATCTTTTTAGAACTTGGAATTTTCATCCAAAATCTTTTCGAACCATTTATTATGATTTTACATAATTTTTCCATATTTTTAATAATTTTATTTAGGCCCTTACAGTTAGTTTCCAATAATAGCCACCGAACTGCATCCATAGCGACCTTTTTCAAATTTGATTTGGACATAATTCCAAATCCAACCTTTAGATTTCAAATCTCTTATATTCATTGGAAAGCTCTTTTTGATACGAACCCAATGGTTCTGGTCTTAGGAGAATCTGACGGTCGGATCTCCCGTGACATCAATTTAAAGTTAATGGTCGAAATTCGCGAACGGTCACTGTGTGACGTGTTCTATTCTGGCCATTAAATATATATAATATATATATTATATATATTTTATCGATTTCCAATTAAATCATATTTATAAAATATTTATAAATTCATTTTAAAACGATTCCAACTTCTTTTTCAATTTTAAATCAAAATTGAATATTCTATATCATTATAATAATGAAGTGATAATAATTTCAAAATATTAGATTTTGAATTCACTTCTTCTCGATATTCATTATAAAATAAATAAAATCAATCGATAAACGTGTTCGGGTTTAAATGGCGTTTCTATACTTAACTCGGCTTCATATTTTTATACTTTTGGTGTCCATCTAAAATCGGACATAAAAATCATAATTTTATTCTTCACTGAATATTATTTTAAAATATACATTATTTTAAAATATTCTTTATGTTAAAAGATTCTTTTATTTTAAATCTTCTTTATATTAAAATGTTTTTTTATTTCTGAATCAGAATGCGACTCAATCAATTACCATATAATTTCAGTTATATGGATTTCATACATCGCACGTATTCAACAATAATGATAAATACTCGGTATTCAGTTCATTCACATCCAGAGTGAAATTTACAACTGTGTGAGCATTAAAATAAATAAATAACGCTCATCACAGCCTGTCAATCCATCGATTGGCATACAACTAAATATTGGGAATAGTGTATGTCAAATATCATCCCAATACCCGTGTGGGGTTTTCAAACAACAACAGTTTATTTAGATAAATTATTGGTTAACAAATTTAACTAATTCTAATTCGGTTTGAATTATTTTTCTAATTAACCAATTTACAATGTTTAAATTATAAATAAATATTTATAATCTAATTTCAACTACCACATTAATGTTTAAAAAAAATTATACATTAAACATTTCGACATCACAAACAACACACAATACAGTCCAAACAAACAATCATGGTTTGTACAATAAATAGTGTCGGGTGCTGCTAAGCACCATCTGCATCCTAGTATACATTTAACTGTAAAATAATTAGAGTGAGAAGGCGTTCTCACCTTGGGTTCCACTACGTCAATGTGTATTTCTGAATTTCTGGTATGGTTTGGATTCCGCTTTGTTTCCAGACAGTTCCATCGCAATCTGTTTCACGCGGTATGTATATTAAAAATCATATTTTTAAACAACGATTTTTATAAATAAAAGTCCCATTTTTAATAATGCTATATATATATATATATATAAATCACATTTTTATCTATGTTATATACATTTAATATCATATTCTTATTTATGCTATATTTATTAAAAATCATACTTTTAAAAATAATGATTTTCATATAAAAATTCATTTCTAAAAACAATTTTTTTCATATATGAAAATTCCATTTTTATTATATGCTTTTCATTTATTTAAAAGCAATGATTTTTCTATATAAAAATCACATTTCAATTACAATGGTATTTTATATAAAAATTACATTTCTACACAATGCTCTTTCTATTTTAAAAATCTATGCTATTTTATATAATAAAAACCAATGCTATTACTATTTTAAATACAATGCTAATTTTTATTACAAATCATATTTTATTCCAATGTTATTTATGTAATAAAAATCACATTTTATTTTGCAAACAATGCTCTTTTTATTTTTAAAAAGCATCTTCTTTTTATTTCTAAAAGAATGCTATTTTTATTTTAAAAACAATGCCCTTTTTATTTCTAAAAATCATATTTTTATTTCACTACTGTATATGTAAAAATTATATTTTTATAACGCTATTATATGTATAAAATTCATATTTTTATACTTCTATTCAAATAATAAAAATCATATTTATTAACATACCATTCAAATAATAAAAATCATATTTATTAAAGCCATTACATTTCAAAAATTATATTTCTAAACAAATGCCACAATATTTAAAAATTATATTTTTATACTATGGTATTTATATAAAAATCTCATTTTAATCTTATCTATTTTTATAAAAAATCATATTTTAACTTCAATGTTATTTTTATTTTTAATCACGCTGTTTTTATATTTTTATATCAAAGCAATTTATATGTTTATATTTTTTATATTGCTAATTTTATTTTCAAAAATATTGATTTTACAGATTTGCATATAATTTAAACATTATTAAATAATTAAATTAAGTCATTAGCCCTTAATTAAGTAGCTAATTACCATCCAAATATCAGAACCGCACACAATTTTTTTCCATCTTCTTCGTTAATTACTGTTGAAAGCCTGAACCCATGTCGGGACTTACAACTTGAACCACGTGCATCGCCTAGGCCATTTCCGACCGATCAACCACCACCATGATGAAGCCCGTTCCCTCCTCTTCCCACGCCGGTGAAGGCATCCAATTCAAGGCAGCAGATTGCCCCCAAAATGCAGAAGAACGCCGCATCTTTCAAAGAGGAATACACGAAAAATAAAACGCCATTTTTGATCTCAGCCGTTGGTTTCATAGAGCTTGATTAGCTCTACAATTTTCCCTTTAGGATCAGATGTTGATTTGCATTGGATTGGAAGATTTTGGAGAAGAAAAACCGGAGTAAATCGCCATCCAACTAATGAAAGCGGTGGCTGTTTAGAATGGGTCTAGGGTTCCAAGAGAAAGGCCTTTATATAGTATATTTATAATATTATTTAATTAATTAATTCACTTTTTATTTGTTTATCGCTATGAACTCCAAACGAGACCCAACGACTATCGTTCCTAGCTAAAAACCCCCATTCCGAACACAATGGGATACGTTTCGTAAGCCAATTCAACTGTTTCGATCAGTTTTCATCAAAACTAAAATATAGATTAATATATATCGAAATTAAACGTACATTTTAATTTAACGAGGCCACATACTAACTCCAAAAATTCCAAAAAAATAAATCTAGCTATGTTTTGATGATACGATCCTAACAAAACTAATTTCGTCGAATTTGGAGACCGTTTGAAAAATTGTCAATTTCTGGTCGATCCAATTCAAATTTAAATTACCAAACACATTTAAATTTACTGCGTTCACATATTAATTCCAGAAATTGTGAAATTTGAAACCCAACAATAATTTGACATCCGGATCCAACAAAAGTGGTTTCATCGAAAACAGAGGTCGTTTACCAAATGGCTATTTTTAAGGGCTATATATTATATTAAAATATATATAAATTCAACAGCGACTACTCTGAATTTTAAACTGGACATAACTTTCAATTTATATTATGAAATCTGGATTTTTCACATTCGTTAGAAAGATACTATTAAACAGATTCATATATTTCTGGTTTTACTGAAATCCGATATATTTTGAATCTTGTACATTCAATTGAAATTTGAAATCGAATTTTCAAACTACCGCGCCATTTCAGGCTCGTTATATAATAAAAATAAATTTATTAGTTCTAACTTCACTTTAAATAAATTTTTAGCCGTTATTATTTAAAATAAATCATTTTAAATTCTTTAATTCCATCAAAATAGCTAAAATAAAAATTTTAAATTGGTTCTGAAAATCTGGGTTGTTACAATGGTTCCAATGAAACTAATTTCATCAAAAACCGAGGTCGTTTGCAAAATGGCTATTCTTAAGGCTTATATATTAATATAAATAAAATATATTTAAATCCCAAAATAATCTAATTAAATAGTAATAACTTATTACTATCGTAAATATCCAAAAAAATATCATTTATCTTCACATACAAATAATATTGATTTGTAACCCAACATTAAAAGTTCGAATTAAGCGACATCCAAATTATATTAAAACCCCTTTAAATTTATTAAACAATCATTTATAAACGATTTCATTAGACATAAATGACAATCTATAACATGAAATCTCGATTTTTCTCTTTCACTACACAATTTTAATCGACTAGATTCAAACATTTCTTGCTTCACAAAATTCCAACTTATATTGGATCCTGTATATTCAACTGAAGTTCAAAACTCAGTATTACAAACTACCACGGCGTTACGAGCTCATTTTATGTTAAATATAAATTTAACATTCAAACTTCATTTTTAAACAAATTAAATATTAAAATCCATTAATATTCCAAATATAATATTTAAAACAGTAAAATTTTAAATATCTGACTACCAAATATATAGGATGTTACACTCTTAGATCTCCGCTCCCCTGTACTTTGACTAGTCTCACATTTTTGTTTCTCGGTTATTTTATCTCTTTGCCATTTATCTTTAATGGCTCTCTTCGAATTGCTAAACTTGGGGTGATTTCCAAGTCCTCATGTGTTGCTTCCTCAATAATTAAATCAGGATCATGTACATATTTCCAGAGATGAGAAACATGAAAAACATTATGCACTACGGATAACCACTCTGGTAAGTGAATCCTATAAGTCAGAATTCCAATTTTCTCTAATATCGGGAATGGACCAATATACTTGTAATGACCCGCATTGGCAGAGGTATTATAATTAATTTATTAAATTATTTAAAAGGTAATTAAAAGGATTTAATGGTCGTGGAATAAAATAATGGTGAATATTTAATTTTAATAATGAATTAAATAATATATTTAATTCTGAAATAATCAGAGTTGGCTGAAATGGCGATATGGTGTGAACTGGATCATCTGGGATATTTAATTCAGTTTAAAATTGAATTTGAATAACGAATATATTTTATAAACGACAGTTTGAACGTAGAATTATAATATAATTAAAAACGAGCTTGAAATGGCATTGCAGTTCGTAAATTGGCGATTCGAACTTCAACTGAATGTACAGGATTCGTTTTAAGCCGGATTTCTGTGAAACAAGAAACGTGTGGAGCTGGTGGAGTATATTTTTCTAGTGGAAGAGAAAAATCAGGATTTCGTCGTGTAGATTTTAAGATATGTTCAAATCAAATTTTAGAAAAGTCGTTGTGGAATTCCTTTATAATTTATAAAGGAATTATTTATATTTTAAAAAGGAATTTCAATATAAATCGAATATCGGGTTGACCAGATTTGAAATATCAAGTTAGAAATTCATATAGGAATATTCTAGAGTTGTATGGTATTCCACTGTGAATATATATACGATAATATTAATTTATTAATATTTAATTTAATTATATTTAAATATATTTATATATTTAAATGGGTCATTCAGAGCTTTAAAAATAGCCAGTTTTTAATACGACCTCAGAATTCGACGAAACTAATTTTTTTGGATTCCTAATATCAAATAGTTGTTAGATTTCCAGTTTCGTGATTTTTAGAGTCACTGTGTGGTCGTACGGATTTTTAGAGTGAGAAATAGTCAGTATTTCGACGGTTAAAAATACGCTGTGTGAGCATACGAAGTCGGAATTCGACGAAACCAGTTTCGTTTGGACCGTAATGTCGGACTCTAGCTGCATGACCATTTCCATGATTTTTGAATACTGTGTGTGATCACATGGATTTTTAGAAGGACAAAAACGAATATAATAAAAAAAATAAAATATCCTAACTAAATATCTAAAAATATCTAGATATTTTATCCTTCTATAAATACCTACCTAACATCCTAAACCTAATTCAACTCTCCCTTAGGTCAACAAAAATCCGCCGTAACCATTTCATTCCCAGGAAATTTGTTCGATCAAAATAAAATCAAAAGAAAATGTTATAAATCCTAAAAGACATATGTGTGAGATCCTTGAAGCAAGAGCTTCACGTCAGCATGTTCTTCGTCCAGTTCGACGCTGGTTTCAGATAACCGAAAATAGCCAGTAGATATAGGGCTCAAGATTTTTGGAGATTGAGGTAGTGGTGTTTGATTTGAAGGTCGATTTGGAGTTTGTGGGGTTTTTCCGAATCGATTACCAATTTTTGGGATGTTTCTGGGCCAAAAGATGTCGCGACTACCACAAAGTAGTCGAGTGTCCTCCGTCGACGGGATTCCCATTGTTGAGGCGAGCTGTGAATGATTGGTATGAGGTCGAAGTGGTTGAGAAGAGAGGAATGGTGGAGTTTATGGTGTGGGAATCCGTTTAGAAATGAAGGAGGGATGGCCGTTTAAAGGATAGGCTATGTTGATGGTATACAGGAAGAGTCGGGTCTGGTGTCTTTTGGAGGAAGAAGAAAGGTGTGGGTCGGGTCATTTAGGGTAGGAGATGGGCTATGCAAAGGTTAAGGCCCAAAATGAAAAGTTTAATTTAGTTTCGTTTTAATTTAATACATGTATAACTTGTAGACTTAATATCCGCTACATACGTGATCATAATTTCGAACGGTTGGATTCGTTGGGATCGTAGGGACGGTGGCTACACCATGGAGCTGACAGGGAGTAAATCCGAGCTCGTTACAATTTATTGAAAAATAAATTGTCCGTCTGAATCAAATCGAGCGATGGTTATCGTTATCAACGATGATCGTCCAATGTGAGTAAATCTCACCAACTCTGAACAGTTTATAATTTCATGTTGTATTTTTAGAATTGTTAGAAATTGCCTGATTGACTGTGTGTTGATTGTTTGATTGAACTGCTAGTCAGTTAGTTGAATTTCTATATTGATTCTGTTTAACAGAATATATAGTATGGAACTGAAAGTGATGTTATCTATATTGTTTAACATCTGTGATGCAGGGAAACAGGTTGGAGGAATCCGACTGGATTCCTCAACATTTATTTTATTGTTTTTCATATATTTTGATATATGATGTGAATTATAACCTGTTATTGATTATGTGTGTTTGGACGATAATTATCGTTGTTATATGGTGTGTTAAATACCATAAGAAATACCAGAATGTAGAAAAGGGATTTTTCAAAGTTTATTTTGAAATAAATTTATTATATAAAATCAATGGATTTTATATATATAAATAAAAAAAAGGATTTTTGTGAGAAGAAATATATTTCGTAAATCAAATAGAAAGGGACATATTTGGTAAATCAAATATAGAAGAAACATATTTGTAAATCAAATAGAAAGGAAAATATTAGTAAAACAATTATAAAGGAAAAATATTTGTCGAATAAATAGAAAAGAAAAGAGGAATATTTATTTGTTAAAATAGATAGAATAGATATAAAAGGAAATATTATTGGCTAAATAGAATAGAAGAGATAAAAGAAATATTTATTTGTTAAATAAATAGAATGGAAAAAGGGAGTAGTTATTTGTTAAGTAAACAAATAGATAATGAATAAACGTTGTAGAAGGTATTCATTATAAATGAATAAACGCTGTAGAAGGTATTCATTATAAATGAATAAACGCTGTAGAAGGTAATCATTATAAGTGAATAAACGCTGTAGAAGGTAATCATTATAAGTGAATAAACGCTGTAGAAGGAAATCTTTATAAAGCATATAATGTTAGTGAATAAGGGTAAATCGACAAGTAGAGTTAATTGAATATCGGTTATTCAATTAGAGTTATCGAATTAGTTATTCGATAGGAGTTAATTGAGATAGAGTTAGGCAAACTAAGTAAATCGAATATTAGTTTATTCGAATAGAGTTAAATAAAAGGAGTAATCGAATATTAGTTTATTCGAATAGAGTTAAATAAAAGGAGTTATCGAATTTAGTTAATCGAAAGGAGTTAATCGAATATAGTTTATTCGAAGGGAGGAGTTATCGAATAGAGATTATTCGAAAGAGAATTTCATAAGGAAGTGTTAAAGAGTTAAAAGATGAACTTACCCTATTTCGAGGTTTGAAATGTTGTTCAGTTAAGGTCTGAGAGGTAATTATACCCCAACTTGATTGACTTCGTTTTTAATTTAGAAATGGGTAAGATTCGAGAGTGAAAGTGGTTAAGTGAATTTAGTAAATAAGTAAAGTGGTTTGAGTTGTCGTCGCGATGTTGATTTAAACATCTGTTTAAATCCAAGTACAGAAGATTTGGAAATGTTTTCCAAATAGAATCAGAAACGTAATCAAATACTGAAACAAGGAAACTATGAATATATATATATATACATACATATATATATATATATATGTATATATGATTGATGATTGATTGATATAATTTCCATCTTGAAATAATATCGTTGTTTGCACACTTGTTTTTCTTTGATAGTTAACTCACAGACTATCGAAGTTTTGACCATTTTAACGTTGTCAATATGGAGAGACCGGTTGGATTATTATCCAAATAACCACTCTGTATTGGCATAAGCGTTGCGAATCATATATGCCAAAGATAATTGAAGACGGAGTAAAGTGCAAGGGCTATTGTATAAGTCTTAGATAACACTACCTAAGATGGATGTACTGAATAGTGCCTTCGGTTCATCCTGTTCCTGGATGACTTGTATGGACGGATGTCTGACAGATTATTTCCAAACGATCACGTATACTGATTTCTCCAACCGTACCAAGAGTGGAAGCGGAGAAGGAAACTTCTTTTAGCTAACACATAATGTATTGTTGAGGACGTCAATTGGTGATTGGATGGATTTGATGATGTGGCATTCAAAGTGAATCCGGTGTGATGATAAAGCGTAGCTTCTAGCCTCATCAACCGGTAAATGACAGAAATCGGGCAGGCAGCATGGTTATGTAGGTCGCACCTATTAGGGTGTATAATCACCTGATCTACAGTTTCATTTATTTCTAAAATCTATTGTCGATACTGTCCCATTCGGGAAACGGTTGCTGATCCCAACCGTTGGTGATATACATTCGATACACTCAAGCGAAATGAGTGGTCGGTCATGTGTGGCCGGGTTGCAAGATGTTCTTGTTAAACCCAGTGTATTTCTCTCTAGAGGTACACTAGCGAAAGGTGGTTCCATACCTTGTCATAGTTGGAAATCCATTACCCAATACGTGCTTGCGGTTTTGATTGTATACTATATATGTAGAACGTGAGATGAAAGCGTTTCTGCTAGATTGATATATATTTGTACTTAGACATTATTATAATATCAGAATGATATTGCTTGTCAAAGATGTTGGATTCTCATAAGGGAAAAACCCGTTCCGTATTCACGGCGTGGTCTTATGAGATATCATATATATGTTAAACTGTTTTAAAATATTTTACTCACACCAGTCCCATGACTGACCCGGAGTTTACTTTGTTGTTTTCCCTAAACTCTTGGGTGCCTAAATTTGTATGGGCAGTCAAGTAGTCGGGATTTTACAGATACACTTGAAGAGCTGGAGCAGGAGGCTTCAGGATCATATAACTATAGTTATTTCCGCTGTGTTGTAAGTGTTGTTGTAAAAACCCCAAACCCCGTACTGACGGCGGCAAGGGTAATCCTTGGAATATAACACAGAAAACAGATAATAGCAGAACATATATAAATAAATAAATACACCAGATAATGAACAATAGAATATACTGGATAAACGTAATCATCAGAGTTACACAGTATATAGGATCATACTTAGTACAAATACAGTTCAGCTATACATAAATGTCTACAGCGGAAAACAAACATAATATGTACAATAGGAGCTGAACAACATAAAAAGAGATAAATGTTAGAATCCATCTTCAGCTCCAGCTATCAAGAAAGCCTGCCAACAACCTGAATACAAGGCTGCCCGTGCAGAAAAAAGGGCACCCGAGTTTGAAAGTGGAACAAACTACGAGTCAGTCATGGGACTGGTATGAGAAATCTACTTAACACATTTATAATATGGCTAATCACAGGACCACGCCACTCTCGCGGAACGGGTTTACTCCATTGGATTGCCAGTGCTTTAAAACAATTAAATCTTTTAAACATCGCAATGCTTTTTATAAAAAATGGAGCCATTATAAAACTCAGTTCCCATCACATAATGCAACGCAAACCGGAGGATAGAGTTTTACCTTATAATGGCCAAAATATGCTTGATACGAATAAAACAAAAGCATTTGATATTATTACTAGTGTTTATATATTTCAAAAACAATTTCCAATCATAACTATCAATCATAGACGGCATTAATGCCCTATACCACTATGTCGCCATATATAGGTATACAATCAAAACCGCACAGTCGCGTATTTGGAAATTGGATTTCCGTCATGAAGCAAGGCAAAAGATAGTCCTTACCGACTTCGAGACAATCTAGCCCATGTCTCAGGAACAGCCGCAACTGCCTCTTGGATCGTCAGGGCCGGTCCACCGATGTGGATTATTATACCTGAATACTACGTTTCCCCGCCCTTTGGGGCGTAAACGAGCCAACGAATGACTCCATCGGTCCCGGATCGACCGATATATCTGAGGCGCCTCGCAACAGCAACAACCACATAGGTGAAAAATAGTATAAATGTCAGCCAGTTTAAGCACCGACACCACCTCTAACTAGAAGGAAACGCATGCCCTCCCTGAGGTCCTTTCCTGTTTCTGGTTCACACCGGGGTGTGAGGCTCGCGAATTCACGTTATACACAAAGCTACGCCACACAGGCGGTGCTTTGGTCATCAACCACAAGAATTTGCTTTTCAACAGAAGCCTCGATCACTGCATCTTAGCATGCCACACAGGCAATTCACACCATGCAACTGATGGCTATCAATCACATAGAATAAATTCCAATGTCAGACACATAATCCATTTGCAAGTCCGTTCTGGGTTGGAACGAAACCGGAGGCACTAAATACCTCACACATTCATCGATTTCCACGTACGTCTGGACGATCACCACTAATTATCCATATTTCGGGATGCCCCCCAATCATGACCTCAGTGACCATCCAAACGAGGTGAAGATCGGTCTTCAACCCCCGTCTTCATCTTCGACTTCTTATCGTCGATTCAGTTATCCAGAATGGGATAAACCCGGTCTTTCTGAGCAACTCGCGTATATAATAAACAAGTGCAACACTAACATACATACGCAACATTTCAATTCATTAGTCACTAACCGTCAATCAGTAAGAGAACGATTTCCCAAATATTAACCCCGAAGGCCGAAACCAACATCAGATCAACACCCAGGAAACCATTCGACTTAGCCAACCTTCAGTTAATTTCTAAATTTCACATCCATATCGTTTATAATATTTTATAACGATTTATCGCTATTTTTATTTACTTTTAAATAGCCAATTTATTCAAAATGACGCTTCGGGCCATAACGCGGCCGTGGCGCTATTTTTCTTCAGATTTGATTTACACATATCTGAAAATCTAACCGTTGGATCTTCACAAAATTTACATCATTAGAAAGATCTTTTCAAAAAGAATCCAACGGTTCCAGTTTCGGAAAATTCCGACGGTCGGATCTCCCGGTATAATCGTTTGAAGTTTCAATTTCAAAATACGAACTACAGCGTTGTTATTCGATTATATATATATATATATATATATATATATATATAATAATCGATTCTGGCGCTGTTTTTCTTTAGATTTGAATTAAACATTCCAGACAATCCAACCGTTGGATTTTTTGAAGTTGGTGTCGTTGGAAAGATATTTCCAAGGCGAACCCAACGGTTGCGATTTCAGGAAAATCCGATCGTCGGATCTCCCATACTAATCGTTTGAAATCACGGTTTCAAAATACGAACTGCAGCTTCGTTATTCGATATATTTTAATTCTATTTATATATACATCGATTCTTCGATTTCAAAACTATATTCTTTTCACACATTTGAAAAAAATGATATTTTTATCTAACTGGCTTCTATTTCAACACTTCACTATTTTTACCAATTCATGTATATAATAAAAATGAGATTTTTAATGTAAAACAATTTATTTCAAAACACGATTATTTTATATAGTTAATATAGGTGATAAAAATAGGATTTTTATTTTAAAACAATTTATTTCAAAACAAGATTATTTTATACATTTCATATTGATGTTAAAAATGGGATTTTTATTATAAAACAATTTCTTTCATAATATGAATACCATTCAACACATGAATTTCAATTCAGCGAATGAATATCGATTCAACACATGAAGGTTTTCTATAGTTTATATATATAAATAAAAATGTGATTTTTATATTTAAAACACGAATACCATTCAACACATGAATTTCAATTCAACGAATGAATATCGACTCAACACATGAAGGTTTTCTATAGTTTATATATATAGATAAAAATGTGATTTTTATATTTAAAACACGAATACCATTCAACACATGAATTTCAATTCAACGAATGAATATCGACTCAACACATGATGGTTTTCTATAGTTTATATATATAGATAAAAATGTGATTTTTATATTTAAAACACGAATACCATTCAACACATGAATTTCAATTCAACGAATGAATATCGACTCAACACATGATGGTTTTCTATACAGCAAATAAATATAGTTTCGACAAATGGAAATAATTCAAACATATGAATATTATTCAAAATTTCGGCAGCATAACGGCAGGGTAGTTAAAACCGGGACCGTCCCTAGTACGGCTCCTCGCTCTACCTTAAAACCTCGCGGTTTTTGACAATGGGGAATCATGCATCTAGTTCGCACGCAGGCGGCATGTATATTTATTTCATTTCCACAAACTAATCCTATGTGGTTTCAACCAAATATTTCTCAACCACAAACGGGTATTTTTCAACCACAATCAATCAATATTAACCACAAACAATTCCAATCAACCATTCGCTATCAATCAATTTCACATTAATCACAACCAATAAATATCGTCCATGGTTTGTGGACGAGGGGCGTGTGTATATATATATATATATATATATATATATATATATATATATATATATATATAGCAATTCACTTCTATTTCAACACATATATAATTTTTACAACACATATATAACTTATACATCGAACGTACAGCTTATACAATGCTTATACATGAGGTGTACAACGCTTATATAACCCATACATCGACTATATAATTTATACATCGTCGTTTTCCATTTCGTTTATAAATTAGAAATCTTACATTGGGTTCCACTCCACCAAAAATAGCAGAAGGCTCAGAAAAATATGCGGTCTCTTCTAGAATGTAGAAGACATCCACACAAGTTCACTGTCTCTTGTTTCACTGAATTTCGTCGAAAAACGAAAAAAATATGATTTTTACAAGTTTGCAACACTTAAAAGTGTAAAAATCAGTTCAAAATAAACAGCCGAACCTTTTCTGAAATGGTTCCAAACTAGGTTTGGATTTTTCGATCAATCCGCGTAATGGTTCCACGATCGGGTTCCGCGAGGTCGAAGGGGGAGGAGAGGCGCTTCCACGGCGGGTGGTCAGGTCGAGATTGACGCTGACTAGGCGGAGCTCCGGCGACGCGAAGGTCTCGACTTCGTGGACCTCGTTCTCGAAGCTGGGGCGACGATAGGTGATGCAGTTTGTTTTGATTTGAAGAGGGAGAGGAGATCTTCAAAAACCCCAACTGGAGCCTGGCCTGAAGATGAACGTGGCGGCGACAAAAAGTCCGGGAAGCTTCGAGCTACTTCCGTCGTCGAGATCGGGGAGAGATAAAAGGTTTTTCTTTTTTTTATTAAAAAAATATGATTGGCCGGTGGGTTTAAAAAGGGGTTTTCTCACACGACCTCCAATCCAAACTCAACGACTGTCGTCCCTAGCGTTTTACCCCCGTTCCGAACACATGGGATATGTTTCGTAGGCCCATTCGACTGTTTCAGTCAGTTTTCATTCAAATTAAAATATAAAACATTCAATATTCGATTTGAACGTACATTTCAATTTGCCAGGGCCACAAACTGATTCGAAAAATTCCAGAAAAATAAATTTAGCTATGTTTTAACGATACAGTCCCAACAAAACTAGTTTCGTCGAATTCTGAGATCGTTTGCAAAAAGGCCCATTTCTGGTCGATCCAATTTAACTGTAATTGACCAAAACACGTTTTCCTTTGCCACGCTCACATACTAGCTTTAAAAATTATGAAATTTGAAACCTAGCAATAACTTCACATCCCGGACCCAACAAAAGTGGTTTCGTCGAATTCTGAGGTCATTTGCAAAATGGCTAATTTCACGCGCTATATAAATTCCATAGCGACCTTCCTGAAAGTTCATTTGGCCCTAACTTTTGCTTTCCGCTATGAAACTTCGATTTTTCAGATTCGTTAGAAAGGTATTCACTAACAGATTTAAATATTTTTGGTTTCACTCAAATCTGTTTTGTTTTGCACCTGGTACAGTACGACAAAGTTTGAATTCAATTTTTGAAACTGCAGCGCCATTTCAGGCCATGTTTATAATTAGAATTAATTATATTCCTTTTCAAACGTCGATTCACACTCAGTTTTCATTGCTATTATTTAAAATATTTATTTTAAATATTTAAAATCCACTAAAATAGCCAATTTAAATTTTTTTAAATTGGTTCAGATTTTGTGGGTCGTTACAATCTCCCCCACTTAAAACTTTTCGTCCCCGAAAAGGAACAAAGTCGAAGGCGGTTTGATTAATCAACTCTACGTTCAATCTGGCTTCCATTCTCCAACTTTTCAGTTTCTAAGAATTTTCAAATTCTTCAAAAATTTGGCTAACACCCGGAATTTTCGAAAAATTTCACCAATACCTCCTTTGTACGGGGAGGGGTTTGGAAATTTATTGGGCCGTATTAGGTACCCAATAAATCCTAATAAGCATACACATATTTATAGTGATATATGCTGGTGTTTACAGGGGAGTGTGTATTGATAATAACTCCAGAGAATAAATTCTCGTCACCTTGTCAAAGCCTGAGGGAGTGTGTATTTTAAATGCTCCAGAGGATAAATCCTTGTCACCTCGTCCCGTGTGGGAAATAAATAGTCCATGTGCCGTATCTAATGACTAGAGAGACGTGGTTATTGTCAACTCCATACCTGTGTGGGGTTTTTTTTATTAATCTGGCAATTTTATCGTTACAATTTAAATAGTCCATATCAGTCATCAGTTCAACCTGTAAAATATAGTCATCGCCATACAAGCCTCTCGCTCGTATGGTTAATCTTCCACCTCGTCACACAAGCTCCAAATGCTTATGTGGTATATGATGAAGTATGCCTATCTTCAGAAGTATGCCATGTAATGTGGTTCAAAATTAATTGTTACTATCCTATGGCGACGTTTATTATTTCACACAGAACAACCAGCACTCCGCATCCAATGGAATTCATAGGAGTTGATATAATAATAAAATTGTTCATCCAACTCATTAAGGTTTACCTATTTGTCGGGCACGCAAATAAAATCTTTACTCAACAGCTATCCATTTACCTGTTCAAACATATGTAATGCACATGTATATATTTCTATCTATTTTCTAATCAGTTCAATGGGTGATATAATCGAATAAATTCTACCATTCATTCTATTATTGATTAAATTAACTATCGTTCTAATAATTTAATTAATCAAGTCTACTATCACACAACACAAACTACAAGCAAATTGTTTTTAACCTTTCAAAAATATATATCTTTTATATATGTTCAAAAATCATATTTCTAAAACCAAATTAGATATATAATCACAAATACGTTATTTATAAACATATTATTCTCGACTCGTTCTAGGGCACTTCTGACCCCATCTCTAACGAGTTATTCTGTTTCTGCTCTACTCATACTAGGATATTACTGATCCTATCTGTACTGAGTTACTCGTCCTAGAACTCTACTGGTTCTGTTTCTGACGAGTTCGTTAATATGTTATATTCCAGCACTAAGCTTAACCAAAGCTCTGATACCACGATGTGACGTTACCGCGAAATCCGGTAGGCTTTGCAACCATCCCTTCATCCTCCAGTACAGCAGGTAAAACCTACCGTGGCTCACATTGGTTCCCCAATCCCTTGTTTTACGGCGACCCTCTCGAGTCTCGCGCCTACTGGCGAACCAACGCTCTAAACTGCGACATATAGGGGTAAGAGTCTCCCGTTCGCCACCAAACCGCGAAGCGAGAATCCCCTATCATGCGTACCCGGCCTACTCAGGGCCAGCAACAAGGACTGGTATGAGAAATCTACTTAACACATTTATAATATGGCTAATCACAGGACCACGCCACTCTCGTGGAACGGGTTTACTCCATTGGATTGCCAGTGCTTTAAAACAATTAAATCTTTTAAACATCGCAATGTTTTTTGTAAAAAATGGAGCCATTATAAGACTCAATTCCCATCACACAATGCAACGCAAACCGTAGGATAGAGTTTTACCTTATAATGGCCAAAATATGCTTGATACGAATAAAACAAAAGCATTTGATATTATTACTAGTGTTTATATATTTCAAAAACAATTTCCAATCATAACTATCAATCATAGACGGCATTAATGCCCCATACCACTATGTCGCCATATATAGGTATACAATCAAAACCGCACAGTTGCGTATTTGGAAATTGGATTTCTGTCATGAACCAAGGCAAAAGATAGTCCTTACCGACTTCGAGACAATCTAGCCCATGTCTCAGGAACAGCCGCAACTGCCCCTTGGATCGTCAGGGCCGGTCCACCGATGTGGATTATTATACCTGAACACTATGTTTCCCCGCCCTTTGGGGCGTAAACGAGCCAACGAATGACTCCATCGGTCCCGGATCGACCGATATATCTGAGGCGCCTCGCAACAGCAACAACCACATAGGTGAAAAATAGTATAAATGTCAGCCAGTTTAAGCACCGACACCACCTCTAACTAGAAGGAAACACATGCCCTCCCTGAGGTCCTTTCCTGTTTCTGGTTCATACCGGGGTGTGAGGCTCGTGAATTCACGTTATACACAAAGCTACGCCACACAGGCGGTGCTTTGGTCATCAACCACAAGACTTTGCTTTTCAACAGAAGCCTCGATCACTGCATCTTAGCATGCCACACAGGCAATTCACACCATGCAACTGATGGCTATCAATCACATAGAATAAATTCCAATGTCAGACACACAATCCATTTGCAAGTCCGTTCTGGGTCGGAACGAAACCGGAGGCACTAAATACCTCGCACATTCATCGATTTCCACGTACGTCTGGACGATCACCACTAATTATCCATATTTCAGGATGCCTCCCAATCAGGACCTCAGTGACCATCCAAACGAGGTGAAGATCGGTCTTCAACCCCCGTCTTCATCTTCGACTTCTTATCGTCGATTCAGTTATCCAGAATGGGATAAACCCGGTCTTTCTGAGCAACTCGCGTATATAATAAACAAGTGCAACACTAACATACATACGCAACATTTCAATTCATTAGTCACTAACCGTCAATCAGTAAGAGAACGATTTCCCAAATATTAACCCCGAAGGCCGAAACCAACATCAGATCAACACCCAGGAAACCATTCGACTTAGCCAACCTTCAATTAATTTCTAAATTTCACATCCATATCGTTTATAATATTTTATAATGATTTATCGCTATTTTTATTTACTTTTAAATAGCCAATTTATTCAAAACGACGCTTCAGGCCATAAAGTGGCCGTTGCACTGTTTTTCTTCAGATTTGATTTACACATATCTGAAAATCTAACCGTTGGATCTTCACAAAATTTACATCACTAGAAAGATCTTTTCAAAACGAATCCATTGGTTCCAGTTTCGGGAAATTCCGACGGTCGGATCTCCCGGTATAATCGTTTGAAGTTTCGATTTCAAAATACGAACTGCAGCGTCGTTATTCGATTATATATAATTATATTTATATATATATATATATAATCGATTTTGGCGCTGTTTTTCTTCAGATTTGAATTAAACATTCCAGACAATCCAACCGTTGGATATTTTTGAAGTTGGTGCCGTTGGAAAGATATTTCCAAGGCGAACCCAACGGTTGTGATTTTAGGAAAATCCGATCGTCGGATCTCCCATACTAATCGTTTGAAATCACGGTTTCAAAATACGAACTGCAGCTTCGTTATTCGATATATTTTAATTCTATTTATATATACATCGATTCTTCGATTTCAAAACTATATACTTTTCTCACATTTGATAAAAATGATATTTTTATCTAACTGGCTTCTATTTCAATACTTCACTATTTTTACCAATTCATGTATATAATAAAAATGAGATTTTTAATGTAAAACAATTTATTTCAAAACACGATTATTTTATATAGTTAATATAGGTGATAAAAATAGGATTTTTATTTTAAAACAATTTATTTCAAAACAAGATTATTTTATACATTTCATATTGATGTTAAAAATGGGATTTTTAATATAAAACAATTTCTTTCAAAATATGAATACCATTCAACACATGAATTTCAATTCAACGAATGAATATCGATTCAACGCATGAAGGTTTTCTATAGTTTATATATATAGATAAAAATGTGATTTTTATATTTAAAACACGAATACCATTCAACACATGAATTTCAATTCAACGAATGAATATCGACTCAACACATGAAGGTTTTCTATAGTTTATATATATAGATAAAAATGTGATTTTTATATTTAAAACACGACTACCATTCAACACATGAATTTCAATTCAACGAATGAATATCGACTCAACACATGATGGTTTTCTATGGTTTATATATATAGATAAAAATGTGATTTTTATATTTAAAACACGAATACCATTCAACCCATGAATTTCAATTCAACGAATGAATATCGACTCAACACATGATGGTTTTCTATACAGCGAATAAATATAGTTTCGACAAATGGAAATAATTCAAACATATGAATATTATTCAAAATTTCGGCAGCATAACGGCAGGGTAGTTAAAACCGGGACCGTCCCTAGTACGACTCCTCGCTCTACCTTAAAACCTCGCGGTTTTTGACAATGGGGAATCATGCATCTAGTTCGCATGCAGGCGGCATGTATATTTATTTCATTTCCACAAACTAATCCTATGTGGTTTCAGCCAAATATTTCTTAACCACAAACGGGTATTTTTCAACCACAATCAATCAATATCAACCACAAACAATTCCAATCAACCATTCGCTATCAATCAATTTTCACATCAATCACAACCAATAAATATCGTCCATGGTTTGTGGACGAGGGGCGTGTATATATATATATATATATATATATATATATATATATATATATAGCAATTCACTTCTATTTCAACACATATATAATTTTTACAACGCATATATAACTTATACATCGAACGTACAACTTATACAACGCTTATACATGAGGTGTACAACGCTTATATAACCCATACATCGACTATATAATTTATACATCGTCGTTTTCCATTTCATTTATAAATTAGAAATCTCACATTGGGTTCCACTCCACCAAAAATAGCAGAAGGCTCAGAAAAATATGCGGTCTCTTCTAGAATGTAGAAGACGTCCATACGAGTTCAATGTCTCTTGTTTCACTGAATTTCGTCGAAAAACGAAAAAGATATGATTTTTACAAGTTTGCAACACTTAAAAGTGTAAAAATCAGTTCAAAATAAACAACCGAACCTTTTCTGAAATGGTTCCAAACTAGGTTTGGATTTTTCGATCAATCCGTGTAATGGTTCCACGATCGGGTTGCGCGAGGTCGAAGGGGGAGGAGAGGCGCTTCCACGGCGGGTGGTCAGGTCGAGATCGACGCTGACTAGGCAGAGCTCCGGCGGCGCGAAGGTCTCGACTTCGTGGACCTCGTTCTCGAAGCTGGGGCGACGATAGGTGATGCGGTTTGTTTTGATTTGAAGAGGGAGAGGAGATCTTCAAAAACCCCAACTGGAGCCTGGCCTGAAGATGAACGTGGCGGCGGCAAAAAGTCCGGGAAGCTTCGAGCTACTTCCGTCGTCGAGATCGGGGAGAGATAAAAGGTTTTTCTTTTTTTTTTTATTAAAAAAAATATGATTGGCCGGTGGGTTTTAAAAGGGGTTTTCTGACACGACCTCCAATCCAAACCCAACGACTGTCGTCCCTAGCATTTTACCCCCGTTCCGAACACAATGGGATATGTTTCATAGGCCCATTCGACTGTTTCAGTCAGTTTTCATTCGAATTAAAATATAAAACATTCAATATTCGATTTGAACGTACATTTTAATTTGCCAGGGCCACAAATTGATTCGAAAAATTCCAGAAAAATAAATCTAGCTATGTTTTGACGATACGGTCCCAACAAAACTAGTTTCGTGAAATTCTGAGATCATTTGCAAAAAGGCCCATTTCTTGTCGATCCAATTTAACTGTAATTGACCAAAACACGTTTTCCTTTGCCACGCTCACATACTAGCTTCAAAAATTATGAAATTTGAAACCTAGCAATAACTTCACATCCCGGACCCAACAAAAGTGGTTTCGTCGAATTCTGAGGTCATTTGCAAAATGGCTAATTTCACGGGCTATATAAATTCCATAGCGACCTTCCTGAGAGTTCATTTGGCCATAACTTTTGCTTTCCACTATGAAACTTTGATTTTTCAGATTCGTTAGAAAGGTATTCACTAACAGATTTAAATATTTTTGGTTTCACTCAAATCCGTTTTGTTTTGCACCCGGTACAGTCCGACAAAGTTTGAATTCAATTTTTGAAACTGCAGCGCCATTTCAGGCCATGTTTATAATTAGAATTAATTATATTCCTTTTCAAACGTCGATTCAAACTCAGTTTTCATTGCTATTATTTAAAATATTTATTTTAAATATTTAAAATCCTCTAAAATAGCTAATTTAAATTTTTTTAAATTGGTTCAAATTTTCTGGGTCGTTACAGTTGTACTGTGATAATGATGTATATTCAAGTACAGATGTATATTTCAAGTTATGTTATATATATTATATGTTATTCGTTCCGCTGTGAGATTCGTGTTACTCTGATGTTGTGTTCTTCTTCTTCTTCTATTCTAAGTTTCTATCTTATCTTTCCTCACCCTCTAATTTCTTTCATTAATTACCAGAATTTATCGATGTTTTGGTTATCGACATCGAGTTTATGTCGATAACCAAAGTCGCTCAAAATCCAGGTCATTACAGTTGGTATCAGAGCTTAAGTTAAGAATTACATTGGCTCTGTGGCGTGACTCGGTAGAGATAGGGTTAGTAATACCCTAGATTTAGTTGAGTGTATATATACGAGTGAACGTATTTGTATTTGATATAAAAATTTGTTTTATATTGTGGAGATTTATAGGTTAAGTTGTTTATGGATTCTGGTCGATCAGTTTGATCCACTGTATCGGTAAGAGTTACTAAACACTTGAATACGATGAACCGACACGATATGTTTTGAAAAGAGGGTAAATTAAAATAAGTTTACCCAAGGTATATCTTGATATAGAAAAGATATATATATCAAAATTATAATATATTGGATATATTGGTTGTTATTATAATCGAGTAAGATTATAAAAGTAAAATGGTTATATATATATATACATATATATAACCAATCAAAATTCGTATAGGTGTTACGAGATGAATTTAATCTGAATTTGAACCAGAGATTGAATTAAAATTCTGGAAAATTGGATAAGTGTTTGTAAATGGATTTGGATTAAAAATAAGGAAAATTTAAGATCTTGGGACATTTTAAATTGTTTTACAAGCAGTGTGAATTATATTTTGAAATGAATTTCAAAGTGGAAATGTTTAGAAATGGTTTTATAGTATTGAACTCACTTCGATCGCTGGAAAATAGATTCTGATGATGACAGCTGCATCATCGGTATTCATTTTCGAGTTGTAAGTGACGAAATACTACCAGAGATACTATTTTGAATTTGTTTTGAGAAAGACAAGTTGTGTTGAATTTCAAAATGGGATTTATAATAGTATAATTTGATGTAAGAGAGTTTGAAATAGAAATTGAATATAGAAATTCAAAGGGAGTTTGAATATATGAAATTCAATGGAATTGAAATAGAAATTGAATATAGAAATTCAAAGGGAGTTTGAATATATGAAATTCAATGGAATTGAATATAGAAATTCAAATGGAATTATAATATAGAATTTGAATATAGAAATTCAAATGGAATTATAATATAGAATTTGAATAATAGAAGTGAAATAGACTAAAGAGTTAATTAACAAATTAATTAACGAATTGAGTTAAAACGATCAGGTATAGTTAAAATAGATTGGGCAGGTATAGATGATATACACGTAAATGTGTATATTTTATCCGCATATTTATCTTATTTTATCTTTTAAATAATTGATATTGTGTATTTATAGCTGTGTTTTCAGATTGTTGACAAGCAGCATGGTTTAGAGCATTTGATGGATAAAAGCATGAAGAATTTGCTTAAAAAAGAGTGAAGTTTAAAATTGCTAAAGCTTGAAGAGTCTAAAGCTTGAAGAACGGTTGCAATTATATTTCAGTTAAGAAGATTTGGCTCAATAAAGACTCAAACTGCATTCACATTAGCTCATTTGGAGGGCCTCTTACTCATGTTGCGTTCACACTCGCCTATTTGCTAGACCACTCACTCTAAAGCTGCGTTCACACTGGCTTATGTGTTATTTGGGTTATTTCTTTAGTCCCACATTATGTAATTAGCTAGCTAGCCTTTGTCATATCAGCTATAAATACCTTGTATCTCATTCATTGTAAAACACATTAGGTTTTATTCTGTAATTCTCTTCTTGGAATAAAATCATTCTTCTTCCTCTTTTCTATTTAGTTTTAGTTTTATTTATGTTATTTAATTTCTGTTTTTCTTCTTCTTTAGCTATGTCTAGCTAATCCCCTTTGATTAGGGGGTGATGACGCTGATAGTATGATTCAATATGAATCACATAGCCAAAAGATGAGGACTGTATACATGTAGATCTGGATCTGAATTAAGGGTTAGATCTGAACCTTCATATTTTGTGTCGTTTAAGAGCTATGCTCCTTCACAAGATATATTCGTGTTCGATCTAACGTTTATCAGATCTAGACCTAATTTTAGGGTTTTAGAAATTAATTAGTAAATCTGTCCTGATAGTCTATGGTTGTAGAGCTGAGCTCCTGCATAGGCTATGCTTGTCGTTATTTACATATTTGTTTCTAAAAACCTATTATCGTTGATTCATGTTTGTGACAGAAACATGTATTAGATCTGGTTAATCTTTTGGCTATTGATGATTATGAATCTGATCTATGTCATTATCCCCTAATTGCTTTCACTTATTGTTAAAACTCTCTTTTTATTTAATTTCTGCTATTTTCTTTGTTTTCAACCAATCAAAAGTTAGGGATAACTTGACTGGATTTATTAATAAAATAATTTGGTCCCAGAGTTGTGGGGCAGCCAGGATCTTTGTATTTCACTGGCATAGATTGGGACAAGACTTCGCTTAGAGTCGCCGCTAGAAACACTTTCTTAGGTACATGTGTATGACGTTTCTGGGTGCACATATATTTTAGAAATTTAGCGTACTGTGGAACTTGTTGTATAATATCTAAAAGAGGAATGTTCACTTTAACTTGCTTAAATATTTCAAGGATCTTTTCTACCTGGTCCGTCTTTTTTCTAGGTCGGAGTCTATGAGGAAATGGAGCAGACAACTCAGTAGGTTGGGCTACTTGAGTTTGAGGATGGTCCTTGTCAGAAATTGGCTCAATGTTTTGATCTGAGTTGGTCGAATTTTCGATAGGGTTTGGAAGATCGTCCTCTAGGGTTTTGGATGGGTTGACTTGGAAACGTACCCTTTTCCCTTTCACTTAATCTAGCGTTAAGTTGAGACATTTGTTTTTGAAGTTCACTCATTTGTTGATTCGTGTTTCCAAATGGGTCGAAGCTGTACCATGCAAAACAAATGATAACAAGGTTGTTGTGCGCTTCTTGAAAGAAAACATCTTTTCTAGGTTTGGCACACCTCGCACAATAATCAGTGATAATGGTACACACTTCTGTAATCGTTCTTTTGAAGCTCTCATGAGAAAGTATTCGATAACCCACAAGTTATCTACTCCTTACCATCCTCAAACTTGTGGGCAGGTTGAAGTATCGAATAGGCAGATTAAACAAATTCTTGAGAAAACTGTGAATCGAAATCGTAAAGATTGGTCTCAAAAGTTAACCGACGCTCTTTGGGCTTACCGCACCGCTTTCAAAACCAACTTGGGTATGTCCCCTTATCGGTTGATTTTTGGTAAGCCATGTCACTTGCCAGTTGAACTAGAACATAGGGCGTTATGGGCAATAAAAACTTCAAATCTTGATTTAGAGAAAGCAGGTGAACATAGGAAGCTTCAACTTAATGAACTTGATGAAATTCGAAATGATGCCTATGAAAATGAACGAATTTACAAGGACAGAACAAAAGTTTTTCATGATAAATCAATTTTACGTAAAACTTTCATGCCAGGTCAAAAAGTTCTGTTGTATGACTCAAAACTGCATTTATTTCCGGGTAAGCTAAAATCTAGATGGACAGGACCTTACACTGTACGGACCGTTTTTCCGTATGGTGCGGTAGAGATTGAGAATCCAACTGATGGATCATCCTTTAAGGTCAATGGTCAACGCCTTAAACCTTATTTGGAACCAATACCCAACCAAGAGGAAGAGCTCATGGTCCTCCATGAGCCACATTACATTCGGTAAGACGCACTAACCCTCTTTTGTACATATGTAAATAGTCTCTTATTTTATTTTTCCTTTCACTAAGATATGTCTGATTAACGACTGTGGGGACACAGTCACACTCAAGTGTGGGGGGAATTTACATTACATCAGCAATCAAATTTTATGAAGTAGGTCATTCATTGAACAAGGATTAACTTAAATTCATAAATAACACCTTGGTTCTTGTTTGATAAGTTGAATTGTTGGGTGATGAGAATGAACATTATTTATTCATTGAGTCGTAATGTGTCTTTTTAAGATGCTAGCTTGAGACTGTGCAGACGTTAGTCGTGTTCTGGAGTAAGCGTGTCAACCTTTGTTATACATGTTAGAATGTGCAAGTAAAAAAATCAAAAAAAAAAAAAAATCAAAAAAAAAAAAAAAAATCAAAAAAAAAAATCATGAAATAAAAGGATTTTGCACCTACATTTGTTGGATTTTCTGAGTTTGTTTTCATGCATAATATTTTCTTTTCCACTCAAATTTTCAAAATCGTAAGTTCTAAAATCCACTTGGCCCAATTAAGGAGAAATGACTCATTGTAGCGTTCTTCTTCGATACCCCACATTATTCAAACCCAAGTTTTAGTTGATTTACATCCATGTTTTGACAAGTTTATCTTATATTGGTATACTCAAGAACCTTTTCACTGATTTATGTTTAAAGGTCAAAAACGTCACTTTTTATATACCAATATTACACTACCCATTCCGTACTTGTTTTAAGGTAGGATAACCATATACCACATCTTATTTTATATGGGTTATCTATCTTACGAAACTTTGTTTATCATTCCTTTCAGCTTTTTGTATAACATCAATCCAGACTTGTGTGTTGAATTAAGGTTATAGAAGTAGAGTAACTAGGGCACAAAACTTTCCTTTCATGAAGTGTTGGTAGTAGAGGAGGAATCAAATGAAATCATGTACGTCATCATTCCATCTCCATTCATCACTCATCATGCAAAAGAAAAAGAAAAAGAAAAAGAAAAGAAGAAAAGAAAGAATAGAAAAAAAAAGAAATAAAGAGAGAGTCTCTCAGAATAAAATAGTCATTCATCATTCTTGACTATAAAGCATTCAGTTCCATTCCATCCACATCCATTATACCGTACTTGGAAGTGAGGATTGTAGTAGAGGAGACGAAAGGAAATAAACATGTTCATATGTGCCTTAGTATTACTTTATCTTTTGTAGCTTGAAGTTCAACTAATACACTTGCCCTCTTATCTATAACATTTTTAGAACTTACAAAATTTTCCTTCATCTATGCATAACTCACATCCAATACATTACAGTTACATTGGTGCAAAATTATTCAAAAAAAAAAAAAAAGGTCAAATAAATGATTGGGTGTACATTGTCGATGTGTAGAACTTTGGTTGACACCACGCTCTTAACCTTCAAGACAATTACAGTGTTATCAAGGAATTACGATTCAGCTTGAAAATTTTTATTCATTTTTGCACCAATTATGGGATGGACAATTTGGGACTAAACCGTTATTATTGAAGTTAGGTGAAATCCTTGGAATGTGAAAGACCTTAAATATATTGTTTGATTAATCTGCGTACATAAGACGCTTTGGATTTTGTGGGTAGTATCCGCTGAAAACCCTCACGAGACAACACTCGTCCTACTGGGGACACCCAGAGGTTTAACGGCTTGTTGCATACGCTAAATGCAATCGTGTTTCCTACGAAAGTGTGACATATCTTAGTTTAGTTTATTCGAGGACGAATAAAAAGATAAGTGTGGGGGTATTTGATATACACGTAAATGTGTATATTTTATCCGCATATTTATCTTATTTTATCTTTTAAATAATTGATATTGTGTATTTATAGCTGTGTTTTCAGATTGTTGACAAGCAGCATGGTTTAGAGCATTTGATGGATAAAAGCATGAAGAATTTGCTTAAAAAAGAGTGAAGTTTAAAATTGCTAAAGCTTGAAGAGTCTAAAGCTTGAAGAACGGTTGCAATTATATTTCAGTTAAGAAGATTTGGCTCAATAAAGACTCAAACTGCATTCACATTAGCTCATTTGGAGGGCCTCTTACTCATGTTGCGTTCACACTAGCCTATTTGCTAGACCACTCACTCTAAAGCTGCGTTCACACTGGCTTATGTGTTATTTGGGTTATTTCTTTAGTCCCACATTATGTAATTAGCTAGCTAGCCTTTGTCATATCAGCTATAAATACCTTGTATCTCATTCATTGTAAAACACATTAGGTTTTATTCTGTAATTCTCTTCTTGGAATAAAATCATTCTTCTTCCTCTTTTCTATTTAGTTTTAGTTTTATTTATGTTATTTAATTTCTGTTTTTCTTCTTCTTTAGATATGTCTAGCTAATCCCCTTTGATTAGGGGGTGATGACGCTGATAGTATGATTCAATATGAATCACATAGCCAAAAGATGAGGACTGTATACATGTAGATCTGGATCTGAATTAAGGGTTAGATCTGAACCTTCATATTTTGTGTCGTTTAAGAGCTATGCTCCTTCACAAGATATATTCGTGTTCGATCTAACGTTTATCAGATCTAGACCTAATTTTAGGGTTTTAGAAATTAATTAGTAAATCTGTCCTGATAGTCTATGGTTGTAGAGCTGAGCTCCTGCATAGGCTATGCTTGTCGTTATTTACATATTTGTTTCTAAAAACCTATTATCGTTGATTCATGTTTGTGACAGAAACATGTATTAGATCTGGTTAATCTTTTGGCTATTGATGATTATGAATCTGATCTATGTCATTATCCCCTAATTGCTTTCACTTATTGTTAAAACTCTCTTTTTATTTAATTTCTGCTATTTTCTTTGTTTTCAACCAATCAAAAGTTAGGGATAACTTGACTGGATTTATTAATAAAATAATTTGGTCCCAGAGTTCGACACCCCCTACAACGATCCTTGTTGTTTAGGAAAGACGAACGAATTTTACAGTTGTTTACAATTGCATAATTCATTCGCAAACAATAGATATACAGGAGACAGGTTTGGAATATAGTATAGAAGTGAAATAGATAGAATGCCCGACAAAAGGTATGTATTTAATTAACATATGAGATTTTATGCGCCGTATCGGCTAGCCGCTTGGCTTTTTCTTTTTCTTTTGGATTGGTGAGGGCCATGGGAGGCTATTTGAAATATCCCGATGCTCCTGGTACATAGGAGGTTATGGCGAATTTTTTTTGGGAATTTAAGGAGTTAGAATATTTTTAAGATAGTTTGATAGTTAAAAATCAACGTATCGATATATATAGAAGTCGATAAGGAAACGAACTTAGAAATAGAATAGTAAAATCAAAAAGGAAGACTAAGAATAAAATATAGTAAGAATATAAAGAGGAAGCGTATACGTGTGTAAAAGTGAATAAGTAGTTGTATGGTATTGATTATTCGAATAAGTAGTCATATCTGTTTTGACGTTATAAATGTTATTCAATCAAGGTCTGAGAGGTAGTTATACCCCAACTTGATTGATTTCATTATTAACAAATAAATAGTAAGATTTCAGGCTCGAAGATCAATGTTGGATAAGAGTTAGTTGAATATAGTGTTTGGATTGTCGTAATGATGTTTTACACAACATCCCTTTTAACCCAAATAAGTGTAAGCTTGGAAATATAATAAAGAATATTTCCTAAGTATAGAAATAAACGAGATCGGAAAAGAGATAAGTAATTGGAATATTTTCCAATTATAAATAGCATATATTTTCTAAAAGTTTAGAAAAAAGGAAGGCGATATTCGGAAATGTTTTCCAAATAACATAAAAGGTCAATATGGTTATTGAAAATATTTGGTTAACAAATATTGATAAAGAAATAGAGAAGTGATTTAACTAATGGAATATTGAGTATGGGCTCAGTTGAATTTCAAAAAGGAAAATTTTATTTTTAAAAAGAGTAAACTGTTTAAAAACTCCCAGGGAAAGACTGTTTAAATTAAAAACAAATTTAACAGAAATGTGTGAAAGCAGATTTGAATTAAAGTAAAGTCAGTTAAGTGGTAACTGAAGTTGAATTGAAATCGAATAAGATAGGATTTGTGAAATTAGAATCCGAAATGGTATTGGATTGAGGAGTTAAGGAATTGAAAATCAAGAATTGAACTTGAGTTGAAAAGGGATTTGGCTTGGTTAAAAACGAATGGTTGTGTTGGAGATAAAAGCAGAGTGGAATTTGATTGGGATGACCCTTGTATCCGCTGAATTGATAACAGGTGGAAAGGATATAATGATATGCCGAGAAAAGGTACAAGTTTATATTTCTATTGGATATAAGATTTATGAGCCGAATTGGCAAGCCGCTTGGCAAGCCGCTTGGCTGTTTGATTTTCTTTTGGGTTGGAGATGGCCCAGAGAGGCGAGTTGGAGTTTGACCGATTGACCAGTACAAAGGAGGTGCTGGCGAAATTTTTCGAAGAGTTAAGGCGTTAGAAAATTTTCAGGATTTTTGAAAATTTTCGTTGATAAGGATTAATTAATATTTTAATTAAAATTAAATTGGTTCAGTTGAAACTGAAGATTAGAAGAGAACAAATATGTTTTAACCAGTCGATAGGGTCGTCCCCTACCTTTTAGCAATTTTGAGGACGAAATTATTTTAAGTGGGAAAGATTGTAATGACCCGCATTGGCAGAGGTATTATAATTAATTTATTAAATTATTTAAAAGGTAATTAAAAGGATTTAATGGTCGTGGAATAAAATAATGGTGAATATTTAATTTAAATAATGAATTAAATAATATATTTAATTCTGAAATAATCAGAGTTGGCTGAAATGGCGATATGGTGTGAACTGGATCATCTGGGATATTTAATTCAGTTTAAAATTGAATTTGAATAACGAATATATTATATAAACGACAGTTTGAACGTAGAATTATAATATAATTAAAAACGAGCTTGTAATGGCGTTGCAGTTCGTAAATTGGCGATTCGAACTTCAACTGAATGTACAGGATTCGTTTTAAGCCGGATTTCTATGAAACAAGAAACGCGTGGAGCTCGTGGAGTATATTTTTCTAGTGGAAGAGAAAAATCAGGATTTCTTCGTGTAGATTTTGAGATATGTTCAAATCAAATTTTAGAAAAGTCGCTGTGGAATTCCTTTATAATTTATAAAGGAATTATTTATATTTTAAAAAGGAATTTCAATATAAATCGAATATCGGGTTGACCAGTTTTGAAATATCAAGTTAGAAATTCATATAGGAATATTCTAGAGCTGTATGGTATTCCACTGTGAATATATATACGATAATATTAATTTATTAATATTTAATTTAATTATATTTAAATATATTTATATATTTAAATGGGTCATTCAGAGCTTTAAAAATAGCCAGTTTTTCATACGACCTCAGAATTCGACGAAACTAATTTTTTTGGATTCGTAATATCAAATAGTTGTTAGATTTCCAGTTTCGTGATTTTTAGAGTCACTGTGTGGTCGTACGGATTTTTAGAGTGAGAAATAGTCAGTATTTCGACGGTTAAAAATACATTGTGTGAGCATACGGAGTCGGAATTCGACGAAACCAGTTTCGTTGGGACCGTAATGTCGGACTCTAGCTGCATGACCATTTCCATGATTTTTGAATACTGTGTGTGATCACATGGATTTTTAGAAGGACAAAAACGAATATAATAAAAAAAATAAAATATCCTAACTAAATATCTAAAAATATCTAGATATTTTATCCTTCTATAAATACCTACCCAACATCCTAAACCTAATTCAACTCTCCCTCAGGTCAACAAAAATCCGCCGTAACCATTTCATTCCCAGGAAATTTGTTCGATCAAAATAAAATCAAAAGAAAATGTTATAAATCCTAAAAGACATATGTGTGAGATCCTTGAAGCAAGAGCTTCACGTCAGCATGTTCTTCGTCCAGTTCGACGCTGGTTTCAGATAACCGAAAATAACCAGTAGATATAGGGCTCAAGATTTTTGGAGATTGAGGTAGTGCGGTTTGATTTGAAGGTCGATTTGGAGTTTGTGGGGTTTTTCCGAATCGATTACCAATTTTTGGGATGTTTCTGGGCCAAAAGATGTCGCGACTACCACAAAGTAGTCGAGTGTCCTCCGTCGACGGGATTCCCATTGTTGAGGCGAGCTGTGAATGATTGGTATGAGGTCGAAGTGGTTGAGAAGAGAGGAATGGTGGAGTTTATGGTGTGGGAATCCGTTTAGAAATGAAGGAGGGATGGCCGTTTAAAGGATAGGCTATGTTGATGGTATACAGGAAGAGTCGGGTCTGGTGTCTTTTGGAGGAAGAAGAAAGGTGTGGGTCGGGTCATTTGGGGTAGGAGATGGGCTATGCAAAGGTTAAGGCCCAAAATGAAAAGTTTAATTTAGTTTCGTTTTAATTTAATACATGTATAACTTGTAGACTTAATATCCGCTACATACGTGATCATAATTTCGAACGGTTGGATTCGTTGGGATCGTAGGGACGGTGGCTACACCATGGAGCTGACAGGGAGTAAATCCGAGCTCGTTACAATTTATTGAAAAATAAATTGTCCGTCTGAATCAAATCGAGCTGGAGCAGGAGGCTTCAGGATCATATAGCTATAGTTATTTCCGCTGTGTTGTAAGTGTTGTACTGTGATAATGATGTATATTCAAGTACAGATGTATATTTCAAGTTATGTTATATATATTATATGTTATTCTTTCTGCTGTGAGATTCGTGTTACTCTGATGTTGTGTTCTTCTTCTTCTTCTTCTATTCTAAGTTTCTATCTTATCTTTCCTCACCCTCTAATTTATTTCATTAATTACCGGGATTTTTCGATGTTTTGGTTATCAACATCGAGTTTATGTCGATAGCCAAAGTCGCTCAAAATCCGGGTCATTACAATACTTGGGTGATAACTTCCCCGTTTCCCCGAATCGGAAACTCTCCTCAGCAGAGAAAATTTCAAGAACACTTGATCACCAATTGCAAATTCCCAATCTCTTCTCCTAGAATCTTCATTACTTTTTTGATGGCTTTACGCAGTCTTCAGCTTCTACTTATTGAAGTCCACTTTATTCGTTGCTTCACGAATCATGTCTAGACTCAATAGGAGCCGTTTTCCAGACTCTACCCAACTTGCAGGCGAACTGCAAGGTCGACCATGCAATGCTTAAAATGGTAACATCTTAAGATTTACTTGGAAGTTGTTGTTATACGAGAACTCCACAAGATGCAAGTGATCTTCTTATGATACTTCAAAATCAAGGATACATGCTCGTAACAAATATTCCAAAGGTCGATTCATTCTTTCAGTCTGTCAATCCGTTTGGGGGTGATAAGTAGTGCTAAAGTTCAATGTTGTCCCCAATGTTGAATGAAATGCTTCCGAAAATTTACTGGTGAAAATCGGATCTCGATCACTAACAATACTATTGGGTATTCCATCCAGTCGAACCATTTCCTTCAGATACAACTGAGCAAGACTATTAGTTGTCCTTTTTGCTTTTATCATAAGAAAATGGGCACTTTTTTGTCAGGCGATCAACTATAAGCCAGATACTTTCATTACCCTTCTTGGTTCGAGGTAAACTGTCAATGAAATCCATTGATATCTAGTCTCACTTCCATTCAGGAATCTCCAGCGCTTGAAGTAACCCAGCCATCGACCTTCTGCTGATCACTTTTGACTTGTTGGCAAGTTGAACACCTACTAACTTATATCTAGATATCCCTTTTCATTGGTTTCCACCAAAACGTGCACTTCACATCTCGATACATCTTATGAACTCATGGATGGATACTGAGTTTGGACTTACGACACTCATCTAGTTCTTCTCTTTTTAGCTCTGGAATATCTGGAATGCAAATTCGGGTTTTCAATGTCACAACTCCTTTAATATCAATTTTAAGTTCGAGACTTCACCCTCTTGAATTCTCTTACAAATCTTCTGAACAAACTCATCATCTTTCTGTTGAGTTGGAATATTCTTAATCAATAAGGGTGTAACAACCAGATTGGCAATAATAGCATTCTTTCTACTTAGTGCATTTGCTACAACAATAGCTTTTCCTAGAGTGCAAAGATTTTCTGGATCTTGTGCCTCCAGAATATCCAATCAACCTTGTTACCTCATGTTCAAATCCTTCTGGTTTAAAAGATACTTCAATGATTTATGATCAGTAAATAGTTCAAACTTTTGAGCCAGCAAGTAGTGCCTCCAAATCTTTAAGGCAAATACCACAGCTAGCAACTCCTAGTCATGAGTGGCGTACTTCTTCTCATGTGGTTTAAAGTGCCTACTTGCATAAGAAATCACTTTACCACTTTGCATCAGTACCTCACCAACTCCTTCTCCAGAAGCATCTATACAGACGGTTTAATCTTGGTTACCATCTATTGTCGTTAACTCCAGGGAAGTAGGTTGTCTTTCCTTCAATTCCTGCAAAGCTTCCTCACACTCAGGAGTCCAAATAAACTTAGCGTGTTTCTTAGTTAGCTTCGTCAAAGGACAAAACAACTTGGAAAATCCTTTACGAACTTCCAATAGTAACTGGCCAACCCAGGAAAACTTCGGACTTCAGTGGGGGTCCTTGGTTGCTTCCAATCCTAGATAGCAGCAATCTCACTCGGATCTACCGAGATTCCTTCCTTTGATTCCACATCTCCAAGAAATTTGTTAGAATTTACTGAATTAAAAAATGAGTATATAATGTTTCACTACAACAGGAAGTATTAAATTTTCACTTTTCTCTTAAAAATGTAACATTTTACAAAGAATTTAATGTTTCTTATTTTCTTAATGTGGTTACATGTGTCATTTTAAATTGAACATCTTTTAATAAGATTTCATTATTCCTTATAATACATTTCATTAATGAATAGTAGTTACATTTTTCTAATTTGCAAAGTTTTGGAAGCATTTATTAATGGTTCATAATTTCTAACATAAGAATGAAATGAGTTCTTTTCTTTTTGACACTTATCTTCGTTAACATTTAAATGGTTAGATAACACTTTTTTCAAAAACGACAAATGTTTTAAGATTTAACAAAATAAATGCTTATTTTATTTTGGAAACAAAACCTTAATAATTAGGTATCAAAAATCAAATTAAGTGACAGTTTAGGCCTCTAAAATGTTTAACAACATTTATTACTATATTCTCAAAATATGTCACTACACTTTAAAATACTTTTTGAAACATTATTCAAAGTCTCTATACTTTTTAGCAATGAAGTTTAATATCCTCTTGATGTAATTTTCTATTGATGCTTTTACTTCTGTTTTTACCAAAAAAATGGCTCAAACACCAATGTTACGTAGGCCGTACTTCACCAATATGGTTAGAAAATAAATGGAGCCACAATCCACAAGAGTTAAAGCAGAAATGCGAGAAAAATGAAATAGAGACAAGGTTTTTAGAGTGGTTCAGCCCTAAGCTAGGCCTACGTCCATTATAAAGGTAGCTTGCATTATCATGACAACGATTATAGGGCATATAAACTATCTTTGTACATTCATCTTCCCACTTTCACAACTTACTCTCTTTCCCACATACAAATCTCACATAGATACACGGAACTTAATGGGGAAATGATGAGATCCGCAGAGGAGAAGGATAAGCCAGTGGCGAAGAAGGAGAATGCCTTTGTTTGGGAGGAGAATGGAGGAGAATCTTCAATCTCTTCCCCACTTAGATGATCCTAATGGATGTCATGGCCAAATGGATGAACGATCTTCAGGTCGAGATGATGATGGTTGAGATGTTAAGGAATGGTGGAGGAGAGAATTCGGCAGCACTTCGTGGTGGCAAGGAGTCCCCCCTCTTTATGGTGGAAGCCATGGCCTATTTATAGGTGAGATCTCCCGAAGAAATGAGTTGAAATCAATTATGCAGGCTACAGGTCACTTGTTTCATTAATTATGAAAATGCCATCATCCGGCTGTGGCCAACTATCGATAGTTGTATCTAGCTGTCCTGTACGAGCGACTTTGTAGGAGCGAGCAGTTGCATAGGAGCGATAGGTCTGAGCACATTGAATAGGAGGATAGGCGATGAGTGTACAGACGGCCTATCAAAGCTTCTTGGTTAGTATAAGAATGACCGACCAGATCATTATGTTAAGCCATTCATAATTGACCGACGGATAGTATCTGGTTGTAGATGGGCGACCAACCAAAGCTTGTAGAGCAGACATACATGCGATCACTCTGGATTTGACATCTATTGGGCCAGTAGGTAGCATATGATTGTAGCATTAGTGACTGATTGAGGAGCGAGCGACTGGGGTTGTAATCTATGAGCGGTCACAGGATGTGTATGTGACCTCTGGTATTTTTGTGTTCTTGCTCAAAAGACATGTACAACTGACCAGGGTACTATAAATGACCGCAGAGTGGAATGGACAACCAGAACCCATTCTTCTCCTTGTCTTGTTTGATCGACCTTTTCGATATAAGAATTGAGACACTTCCTTAATACAGGCGACCTTTACAGGATTTACGAGCCTTACTATTTTTGCACTGTGACATTCTTGAGCTAGGCTCATGTGCGCGACCTCTTTCTATGGTTGTGCAATGCTGTATGACCGTGACTGTGTTGAGCAGATGACCCAACTTGTTCTGATGTTTGAGCGACTTTGTTTGATACAAATGACTGATCCTTGCTCCTATGCTCGAGCCATGGCTTATGTTTGACCTTTTTGTGCATGAATGACCTTGGTTGGAGCATAAGTACATGAACCTTGTGAGTGCTCGTCTTACGGTTTTAATCGCAGACTTAATCCTTCAATGCATGTATGATTCTTAAGGGATAAACATTTGCCCCTTGAAGTTTCTAATTTTTATTTTGTTAAAGATTACATGCTTCAAAACAATGAAATGCAAAACCATTTGATGGATTAATTCTAGTTTCCTATAAGACGAGCATGCTTGCTAATGGCTCGTGTTTACACAAAATCGAATGACCTCTTGGTCGCTCGTGCACAAACATAGTTTGTTTGTTGACTGGATTTGATTGATTGATTGGGCCAACATATTTATCTATTCGTTCGAATTACTTGTGCTCGAGCTGGCAGGCTGGTTCTGATGAGCTATCTTTTTGGTACAATTAAGCAGGTTATTCAGATCTGATCGAGCTGATGTGTCACTATAGGCCTTTTAGTCTTCTTTAAATACCGTCTCTTCATTTTCCCGCTCTTTATTTATTTTGACTTTCTGAAGACTTCTTTTTAATGGCGGTTTTGCTTTAGAAGATTTTCTACTGCTTCCGATTCCTCCCAGACTTCGACTGTATTTCCTTCCTTAATTTGTCATTGCGCTTGATCCTGCTAGCTGAGCTTTAGCAATTTTGAAATCAGCTAGAGCATTTCTCCTTTAAAATCGAAACCGCCTGCTCGTTCGTAAGTGAACTTTCCTCTTTAAATTTTGCTTTTGGGTTAATCCAATTAGCTTTATAAAAGTTCCGGGCTGGGGTAAAAACTGAATTATTCGAGCATGTATTGAAGTTTTTGTAGTTTGCTGTGATTGCGATGACTGGAAAATTTTGATTCAACTTAGTATGCTCTAGGGTTGTTTGTGTAATCATTTGATAGATCTGATTCGTAAAAATGCCCTTCGATTTTCTGATTTCAATGATATGTCTGCAAGTTGTTTGTTGAAATGTCTTGTCAAAACACTTTAATTCACCATACTTTTGTCATTATACCCGTAATCATACGTGAGTGATTAGAATTGGGCCCTTTTTTTGCACTTGGTTGAGCACAAACTTAACTATACATATGATGCTCGATGAAATGCTTGTACCATAAAACCTTGATGTTGTTACTATTGTTTCATGCTCTGTTTGATGTTGGTAGCCTCCGTTTATTTATTCAGTTCTACAATCCCTTGATATCCTTGCTTGTGCACTCTAGTCGCTCATGTTCGATTTGACAAGGGTCGTTTCTGCCTAACTCACATGTGGAGTTGGTTATGAGTGAGCCAACCCGATCGCTTATGAGCGACCATCTTTGAATTGTATGTGCATGATCATACACTCATAATCAAGATTCACGCGACCATTCGAGCGAAATGTGTATGACCCATTTAAATTTATCGTGTGCGGCTAGGATTTATTTATAACCGACCGAGCCAAAGCCTTTGTATATGCAAAGGTCACGTGCGACCGGTCAAGACTGGTTCATATTGTTGGCTGAATTTTCCTTGTAATGCTTGATCTGTAATGACAAGTTCAACCGAACACTTTTGAGCTTACAACTTTACCTTCAATTGCTTATACTATCAGTAGATTTTGAAGACTAGGTATAGTTGATAGCTTTTAGTTTTAATAGCGCATTTATTCAGAGTAGCTTTCCTTTAATTATTAACCACCTAGTTGTAATTCGCTTTTCAAACATACCCACTTATGTATAAATGCAAACTAGGAACCAATTCAGTCAAGATCCCAAGGAGGGTACCATGTCTGGAGAGCCCAAAGGTTCTTGTCAGATAACTGGAGCTGCCCCAGCTGTTGGTCCTAAAGTGAATATTAGTCAAATTTATCCCCAACCCCGAATCCTTAAGAGAGTGCCTTCTGACAGCCGTAAATCGATGCTCCCATTTGGCTTATACCAGCAAATGTGTGCTTGTTTTGGATTTTCAGAAGATGAAACTAAATTTCCAAGGAGAGATAATTTGGCCGATCATCCACCTCCTGGGTATGTAATAGTCAATCACCGTATGTTGTCCAGTGGAATGGTTCCCCCTTTTAGTTCTTATTTAGAGTCCATTTTGCGGTGTTTGGCCATTGATCCATAGTAGTTGCATTCCAATGGATATCATATTTTATTAGTGCTATACATACTTTTCATGAGAGTCAAGCAACGAGCACCTACATTTCTAGATATCTGTTCCTTATATGCTTTCAAAAGAAGGAAGATGGACGGTCCCTCTTTTATTTTTATGGAGGGCAGACATTGTAGAATTATCACTGGCTTAACAGACGGTGTCATGGAGTTTCCTGATCAATACTTTTATGTTCGATGTCCTGGTAACTTCTATGGTCGGTGGATGGAAGGAGGTGACTGTCCTTGCTTTGGAATTTCCTACTTCTTTCTCCTTTTTATTGGTTCTCTTTCCATTTTGCAGTAATTCCTTCCAATGAAGGCCTTGTCCTTAACCATGCCCTTCTTGATTCTTTGGTTGCTATTAACAAGACTGAGAGAAGTAAACAGGTATTGCTTTCAGAAGGAAACCTTCGTCAATATCTGCTACTCCGTCCTTCATGGTCCATTAAGAAAACTTTGGCTTATACACAAAGTACCATTGGCAAATGCCTTGCCAAAAAGAAATACTTAGTCCTTGGTGATAGTAGCCAAACTTCACCAGGATCTCCCTTGCCTTTGATTACAGAAGGGAATGCCTTTTATTGTGAGGATAAAGGAGTAGATGGAAGCATAGATGGTACAAGAGATAAAATAATTTCTGAAAAGATTATTGAGAATCCCACTGCCCCTACTATCTAGGAAGAGAGTTCAACAGGAACTTTCGGAGGCTTGGGAGACTTAGACACCGTCAATTATCTCAGTCAGGGGGATATTGTGACTTCTGATCCTATAGCGTTTGATATGGAGAGAACTTGGGAATCCGCCCAATGGCCTGGGAAAGCATTTGATTTAGGAACTCTCCTCGAAATTGGTTTGTTATTGGATGTGCATTAAAATATAATTATTATAAGCATTTTATGCTTTCCTGCAAATCTTATAATTTCTTTGCATGCTTGCTGAAGTTTTGCTTTGTTCCCTTTTCCAGGTATAAAAATGAAACACTCATTATTAGATAGTTTCTCCCGACAAGCTGGTTCTACTGATCCACAAAGTCTTTTACAATCTCTCCTTTCTTATCACTTGAAGCACTCCTAGTCATCCTCGAGTTCTCAACCTCAACACATCCCCGAACTTCCACTAACTGATTCTATAAGGAGGGAAGAACCCGATCATGCAGAGTATCGGATAAGGGCGATAAAGGTGAGCACCACACAGAAGGACCGAAGAAAAAGAGGAGCAAAAACGATCGAGGCAAGAGTGAGATTCAGAAACGTTCCGTATCAACTGATTTCCTAGACCCAATGTTCCCATTTTCCCTAAACGATCCATTGTCCCAACCTCTGCTCAAATTCAAATGATCCTCGACCGACCCCTTATAAGGTTCCATCTGGAAATTTGATGCTTAGGGATCATTTTGGAGGTTAGGATTTAAGGGGAATGTATTCTGATTTAGATCTACATCCAAATGATAGGAGAGATGCTGTTGAGTGGTTAAGTACTATAAAGAGTTGTATGATTACTCAGTATAACACTGCTAGGAGTCAACTTGAAACACGATTGAACCTGGCCATGAGCAATGTTGATAAGCAACTAGAACATTGGGACAAATTTCGTTATGAATTTCAAAGGTTAAATGCTTGGCACCTTGATCATATTGACATCTTGGAGAATGATAAAGCTGGATTAGTTTACTTGATCAGGTTTCAAGAATCTGAAATCGTGTCTTTAAAGAGTGGGAATGTTAGAGTGAACAACTTGGAGGCTGAAAATGGGGAACTCAAAAGAGAGCTTTAGGCTGCAAGAGGAAAATTTCGAGAAGCTCAATCTACCAAGAACTTGCTGAATGTCAATTGACTTTAGAAAGACGGGCTTCGGCTTCTTATCAACAAGAAAAGGAAGTTCTCAAGGACAATATCAATTCTTAGAGAAAGACTCTAGAGATACTGAAAGAAGACAAAATCAAGCTACGCAAAGATCTTGACGAGGACAAAGTCAGGACTAACAATTCTATGTTTCAATTTTATGTTTACAACGTTATGAATCATGGAAGCTTAAACTATCTGAACAAATACTTTCCACGGACTCTAGCTCTTGTTTGGGAGCAAGTGCTTTCATACTCTGGTGGTGCCGATGATGAATATCTCCAGGAGAACCTCTTAGAAGAAGAAGACCGTAAGGCTTTGGTTGAAGGCAGGAAAATACTAGCGAACGAGCGAGCCCAATCCTCTAGGGAAAAAACCCTGGATGTTACTACTATTCATGGCCCATCCAGTCTTATCGACGTTGAAGCTCCAAGCTCTCAAGCTCCCCTTGCGGATCACCCTATCAAGGATGCTACTGGATTTCAACCCATTAAAGAACAGATAGTTCAGGGGAATGTTCTCAAACAACGTGCAGGACATGGCATAGCGAATGATGATACTTCTTTAAATGTGAATGACTACGAAATCGACCTTATATACCCAGTAACCCCAGGTAAAATTGATATCTATCAGTCCGCATCAGATTTGGATTATCTTACTTCTTCACCTGGGTTTGCTAAGTTTAGTGCTTACTATTCATTTGCAACAAGTCTGCCTTCGCTACCTCTTTTGTCTACTGGTGCTACCATGATTCAGGTTGCTACTATTGACTCCATTCTAGTATCAACCAGTATTATCTCGTGCACCACACCTTTACCGGGCAATCCAACATTACTTAATACGCCTGATCTGGAGGTTGTTGATTATGATTACAGCAATGGCAAGGATGAAATTTGGAATACTAAGGCTATGACTACTCTGATACGCAGAAAGAGGCCCATTGTGAATAGCCCAGGAATCATTAACCTGTCCTCTCCTGAGAGTCCTTGTGTGAACAAAGAAACAAAGGGTGGAAGTCAAGCAGTTGGTTCACCTCCTCCTTTCTCTGTTAATAAGTAGAAATTGTGACCCTCATACTTTGACTTCAGTCTATTTTCTTATTTGTCGTGCACTAAGATCGGCTGTTTATGCGAGTGCTAGTCCTCGCCTAATACTTTTATGCTTATATATTCATGTTGTAATGTCTGGTATTATAATGATTTCGCCATTCGTTTTTATGAATGATAGTATTTCACGAGGATTCAATCTTGTTAGTCGAACGATCCCATCAGACGCTTAGCCTTTGTTGAAGTTGTGATGAACTTGTGGTATGTTTAAGGGAGCATTATTGATTTTTACGCAATGGTGATGCCCCTATACCAAAGTTCTTTACAACTCTATTGGGGTGGAAACGATCGATTTTTCCTAAATTCTCTTAGTTATAGCTACAATTTTAGTTTTAATCGATCAGTTCATGACTTTTGGATAGGTATTCAACCGTATTTCCCGCTAACCTGACAATCCAATCTCTTCTGGGATTAGTTTTAAATATATCAGCTTTTTAATGCATTAGACCCTTTTTCTCACTAACTTGGTGGCCCAAGCCCTTCGGAGATTGGGGTTTGAATGCACGAGGTTGTTATGTTTTTTTAATGTATTCAACCCCCATTTCTTACTGACTTGGTGGCCCAAGCCTTCGGAGATTGGGGTTTGAATGGGTGCCCCCAGGGGAGGTCTTGGGTTTCAATTTTCGATCCAACTTTGGTCTTGTTTGTTCTGGTTACTCAAGAGCCAAAAAGACCTTATTGGACACCCCCTTTCGGCTAGGATTTATGTTACCCCCATTCGGCTAGGATTTCTACTTGCGCTGGTCCTTCCAACATGTTCGTCGGTCCTTCTGGCACTAGGACTGGTGCTTCCAGCCTAGATTTTATTGGTCCTTCCAACTTTATGCATCATCCTAGGAGGTGGACACTAGTTCCTCTTATCAAGCTTTATTTTGATTTAAAGAATTTGTGTTCTGCACCTAACAAGGTGCCTCTTTTGGGATTGGCAATTTTTATCCGTGGGGCAAATTCGATACCATCTTTGTATTTTGTTTTTCAAAGTTTGATGCCAATCCCTTCAATGGATGCTTGCTAAGGACTTGGCCTTTTTTGTAGTGAAAGGTGCAGCTTTCTGACTTGGTGTTTGTTTACAACGCTTTTCACTATTTGCCCCAGAACAGCTTATTCTCTTGAAGTGATGTGCTTATTCGTCTTTCTTAATTCGCATGATGTTTCTGGCTCTCGAGTTGCTTCGCCAGAAATATGCTTGGGAAGCTTTTTGTTATGGTTGGGTTGTAAATGAGCGATTGCTTCTACTTTGCCTACATTTAAGAAATCGACTTTTAGTATGAGCTTACAAGTATGTTATTTAGCTAAGCACATAACTTCTGATTTATAAGGCCTTTATTTGATACAACGTAAGTAAATCATCACCAATTGTTTACATGAATATAGCAATTAATAAAGCAAAGTAAAGTACAAGCGATGGAGGTCGCTTATTCAGAGCCACCTTAACTAGAACACTGACTACTGGTCCTTAAGTAAATGTCGGCCTTGGATTGGTTTGGGCGATCTGCCATTACTTGTTGCCTCTTGCTCGTAGAGAATTAGAGCAATGTTCATGGACTTGTATATATTATTGCAAATGATTCTTTCTAATCAGTTCCTTAGTTAGTGATTTTAGATGCCTACAATCATTAGTATCATGCCCTGGCTGGTTATGAAATTGACAAAACCATCCTGATCTTATAGAAACATCTTTGACTTGCATTCGTTTTGGGATCAGATATTTCTCGATATCCTTAGTTGCCATGAAGATATTCCATATGGTTTCATTAAGCGGAGTGAGCTCAAAATTCTTACAAAAGTGGAGCTTCTTCTTAGCCTGGTCATCCTTTCCTTCGTTGCTCCTCTTCTGACTATCAAGGCTATTTTGCACACTACCTCTCCATTTTAGCTATTCATTGCCTTCCAAAACACACACCGAATTCTTTTCAATACTAATATATTTTTTAGCTTTATCGAGTAGTTGTTCGAGGGTACTTGGTTTCTTCTTCTTAATCCACCATCCTAACTTGGTCTTTTTACATATGGCGCCTTTCAAAGCCATCAAAACTAGGTGGGATTCATAATTTTAAACCTCGGCCACTGCCATATTAAAGCGAGTGTGAAAAGCTTTGATGGACTCTCCTTGTAATGACCCGCATTGGCAGGGGTATTATAATTTATTTATTTAATTATATAAATACTGATATAGTGGATTAAATGGTGAATTAATTAGATAATGGTAAATATTTAATTAAAATAATAATTAAATAATATATTTAATTCAGAAATAATCAAAAATAAAGGAAATCACATTATTCTGTGAACTGGGTCATCCCGAAGATTTAATCCAGTTTAGAGTTGAATTATATTAGCGAATATATTTAAAACGATGACAGTTTGAATGTGGAATTATAATATAATTATAATCGAGCTCGAAATGGCGCTGCAGTTCGTAATTTGGCGATTCGAACTTCAACTGAATGTACAGAGTTCGTTTTAAATCGGATTTCTATGAAACAAGAAACGTGTGGAGCGGGTGGAGTATATCTTTCTAGTGGAAGAGAAAAATCAGGATTTCGTCGTGTAGATTTTGAGATATGTCCAAATTAAATTTTAAAATAGTCCCTATAGAATCGTTTATTGACCGTAACGGTTTATTCGATATAACTAGAGATCGGGTTTGAATTTAGACAAGGTTCTTTTGGGAAGTAGCGATAATTTAATTTTTAGAATTTTACTGTAATTTTTATTTAATTAAATAAACAACTTTTTATTTGGAGTATTTTGCACCCTTCATCAGCGATTTTGGGGTTTCAAAATATGAGTTAATCTACCGGTATTATTATGTTTTTGGAATTGTGACACCGAGCTCATCTCAACGGTGTATTTATCTCAGTCCGCAACGCTCATACATGGATATATTTATAATACTACCGCTGAAAAGTGAAGTACAAAAGTCCATCGTGGACAGATTGGATTTGAACTATCTTTTAGAAACAAAAGGTGTACATCGCTTGAGCTTGGGTACGTATGTGTAATGCTCCTTCACCGCTAAGTTTACCTATCGACCTTCATGTGTTATCACATCATCTGCGTGTACATTCAAAACACCACACAATACCTTACTCTTCCTTAACCACCAAGTATCCTTTTCTATAAATACCCAAAGTACAAAACTCTAAACCTAATTCCGATTCGTTCTCTGTTAAAATGGAATCCACGCCTCCACTTTTTCAATTCTTTCAGTAAACGAGATCTAGGAAAATCAAAATAAAATACAAATAAAAATCCCTAAAATGTAAAGCTTATAGATTTGAAGTCCTCTAGCCTTGCTCTCCGTCGCAGTATCAATTCTGAAGCGTTCGAACTTCCTTCGAGTTCACTGAAAATCCAAAGGGCAGTGCCTAGGGTTCGGTGTAGCAGGAAATCGGGAGAGCTATTCGAGTTTTTGAGGGCGTCTTTGAGTTTATAACGTTGTATAACTCGAGTTTGTAGTAATTGGTGGGGTTTCACGAATATTTCTGTTGCGACTGTACTGTTCTGGTCATGTCAAGGTCGGAGTCGCTATCTGCTATGAGGCGTGAGGTGATGACGATGGTATTAAGTGAGGCTTGGGTATTGTCTCGATGGCGTTGGCGGGCTGCTATGGCGAATAGTGTCAGGTGAGGGTGGTTTAACGCGAACTAAAGGGAAGATGCAGACTGTTTTGCTGAGGAGTGATGAAGGGTTTCAGGTGGGAATTTAATAACAGGCATTTGAATTTCTGGTCTTAAAAGAAAAAGGGTAGTTGGTTTCCATTCTTAGTAAGTGATGTTGCGATGTGCTTCCATTGGAGTCAAGTATTTGAGATGGAGAGGAAGGGTACTGCTGTACGCAAGTGGTCAGGGTGTTAAGTTGCAGTATGCAAGCTGTAGTGTGGAACAATATACATTGAGGTGGAGGAGTTTTTTGGTGAGGATGGAAATGGTATTTTCCGTTTTGGTTTCTAGTGAAGAATGATACTGTTAAAATGAAATTGGAAAAAAGAGGAGGAGCAGATTTGTCTTGTTTAAGGAAGAAGGCCGTAATTTTTAAAGCCTGGGAATGGCAGTGTAAACAATGAAGAGATAGCAATGGTGTTAACCCGGATTCGAGAAACTGTATACGCTATGGTGGAGAAGACGTATGCAATGCATACGAGTTGTGCGTGTTGGTAGAGGGAAGATGAGAATGTGATGAGAGGGGCGTGAGTATTACAAAGATGGAAATGGCCATGATTTATTTCTTCAATGCTAGTAATAAGGAGGAGGACGGGATTTGGGTTTGGGCCTAAATGACAAAACAAGATCCGACATGATCATATGGACGGAAGCAACGATGGAACTGACTCGAGATGATTTGGAACTCGTCTTAATTTATGGGAAAATAGAACGCCTGAACCGAAGCAACATTCGTAATCTTTATTTCACGATTTAAGCCAATGTGAGTAAAACTCACCAACTCTGAACAGTTATATTTTTATAACCTACTTTTAGAACTGTTAAATATTGATTGACTGTTGTGTGTAGATTGGTTGATTGAACTGCTAGTCAGTTAGTTAAAATTATATATATATACCATTAAATATTGATATTGCTTATCAGAATATTTCATACTGAAATGAAGTTGATGTTAATTTTATGGTTTAACATCTGTGATGCAGGGGAACAGGTTGGAGGAATCCGACTGGATTCCTCAACATTTATTTTATTGTTTATCATATATTGTGATATATGCTGTGATATAAAATCGGTTATTGATTTTATATGTGTGGATGATTTTAATCATGGTTATACGGTATTTTAAATACCAAAATGAATACTGGAAAGTAAAAAGGGAAATTTTCAAACTGTGTATTGAAATAGAAGTGTCAAACGATTATTTAATTAGCAAGTAAATAGAAGTATAAAGAAAGATGTTTACTTAGGAAGTGAATAGAATTTATAAAGGAATATTTATTCAGAAAATAGAATAAATGAAAAAGGGGAAATATTTAGGAAATAAATATGATATTATAAAAGGAAATTTATTTAGGAAATCATTATAAGTGATTAAAACGCTGTTATAGGAAATCATTATAAGTGATTAATCGCTGTTATAAGGAAATCTTTATAAGTGGAGGAACGTTATAAAAAGGACATTTTTTTAAAGTGAAGAACCGTTACTAAAAGTAAATCTTTATAAATGGATAAATGTTATTTAAAGGAGTAAATCGAATATAGGTTATTCGAATTAGAGATAACCAGTTAGAGTATCCAAATTAGAGATAACCAGTTAGAGTTAACCAGTTAGAGTTAATTGAATAGAGTTAATCGAATAGAGTTAAAGAAATAGAGTTAAGCAAAATTAGAAACTGACTAGAGATTGGTAAGTTGAATATTTTTCTGAGTGTTGATCTGATGTTGGTTTCGGCCTTCGGGGTTTATACTTAGAGAATTGTTCTCTTACTAGTTTACAGTTAGGGACTGATAGTTGTGGAATGGTAGTGATGCGTGAATGAGGATTGGAAATGTTTTCCAATGTTAATAAACGTATATTTTCTAATTAGAGGAAATAAGAAAATATGAATATATATAAATATATATATATATGTATGTATTATATGTTGGATGATTGGATCTATAATTCCATTTGGAATTTAGATCGTTGTTTGTACACCGACATGTTTTCATTTGATAGTTAAATCACAGACTATCAAGTTTTTACCATTTTAATGTTGTTAATATGGAGAGACCGGTTGGATTCTTATTCAAAGAACCACTCTGTATTGGCATAAGCGTTGCGAATATGCCAAAGATAATTGAAGACGGAGTAAAGGGCAAGGGCTATTGTATAAGTCTTTGATAACAGTGACTAAGATGGATGTACTGAATAGTGCCTTCGGTTTCGTTCAGTCCCAGAACGAACGTAAATGGACGAATGTCTGACAAAGTATTTCCAATGATCGAATGGGTTGGTCTGTATAAATATATATGTGGCAACGAATTTATTCCCTTAGCATAACATCCAGAATATTTGTGCAAATCAACTAGTGATTAACGGATCTGACAATGTGGCATTCAAAGTGATCGTGTTATAAATGAATGGAAAGTAATCGTAGCCTCTGGCCTCAACAACCAGGAAATGACAAAAATCGGGCAGGCAGCATGGCTAAGTCGATCGCACCGAAGTAGGGTGTATAATCACCTATCTAGAGAATATTCATTTGCTTCTTTAATCTATCAATGTTGTCCCATATATAAACGGGAAACGGTTGCTGATCCCAACCGTTGGTGGTGTACATTCGATACACTCAAGCGAAATGAGTGGTCGGTCATGTGTGGCTGAGTTGCAAGATGTTCTTGTTGAACTCCAGTGTATCGTTCCTAGAGTACACTGATCGGAAGGTGGTTCCATACCTTGTCATAGTTGGAAATCCATTATCCAATACGTGCCCGCGGTTTTTGATTATATATTATATATGTGGAACGTGAGATGAAAGCGTTCTGCAAGATGATTATTATATTGTGGTTGATAGACATTATTATAATATCAATACAGTTTGATATAAAGATCATTGTTTGTTTTCAAAAGGATTTTGAAAGTTGAATCGAAATGCTTTGGATTCTCATAAGGGTAAAACCCATTCCGTTATACGGCGTGGTCTTATGAGATATCGTTTATTTGTCCAAACTGTTTAAACTGTTTTACTCATACCAGTCCCATGACTGACCCGGAGTTTACTTTATTTTGTTCTACCTAAACTCTTGGGTGCCTAAATTCGTATGGGCAGTCAAGTAGTTCAGGATTTTACAGATACACTTGGAGAGCTTGGAGCAGGAGGCTTCAAGATTCTATAGCTATTATTATTTCCGCTGTGTTGTAAGTGTTGTACTCTGATATGTTATTGTATACATATACTGTTTGTATTTCAAAAGTTATGTTATATTTTATTCGTTCCGCTGTGAGATTCGTGTTACTCTGATGATGATGTTGTTCTTCTTCTTCTATTCTAATAGTTCTATCTTATCTATCCTCACCCTCTATCTTCTTTCTATTAATTTCTTGAATTTCCAGTGCAATTTGGGGTTGGACTTGTATTATTAGTCAGCTCAAATTGGACCGGATTTTCGGGTCATTACAGTTGGTATCAGAGCTTAAGTTAAGCGAATTACCTTGGCTCTGTGGCGTGACTCGGTAGAGATAGGGTTAGGAATACCCTAGACTGAGATTGAGTGTATATATACGAGTGAAAGTATTTGTTATTTGATATAAAAATTTGTTTTATATTGTGGAGATTTATTGGTCGAGTAGTTTATGAATTCTGGTCGATACAGTAATGCAAACTGTGTTGATAGGAGTTACTAAACACTTGAATACGATGAACCGACATGGTATGTTTTGAAAAGAGGGTAAATGAAATAATTTTGCCCAAATATATATATTGGAAATATTAATGTGTTGGTTGTTATTATCATCAAATAAGATTATAAAAGTGGAATGATTATAAATAACCAATCAGAATTCGTATCAGTGTTACGAATGAATTAAATCTCAAATTAAAGTCAGAATTGAAATTTAAAACTCGGAATTCAGACTAGTGTTTGTAATTGAATCTGGATTTAAGTATACGTGAATTTTAAAATCCTGGGAGGTTTTAAATTTGTTTTGATAAGGATATCTGGGATTGATTTCAAAATGGGAAGTATTTAAAAGTGGTTTGAAAGGAATATAGTATTAAACTCACTTTGATCGCTGGAAAATAATTCCGATGATGGATCGATACATCAACGGTGTAATTTTCGAGTTGCTAAGTGATGGATTACTACCAAAGATTTTGTTTTGAAATTGTTTTGCAAAAACAAGTTATTCAGGAATTCAAAGGATTTTGAATTATTATTATGATTTCAAGTGATTTGAATAAACCCAGGAATTCAAATTCGGAAATTAAATTAACTTATGGGTTAAATAGATGAACTGGTAAAAGTGATTTATAAATTGGGATTTAACTTGAAATAAGTGAATATGAAATTGAGTTGGTAAGTTGTGAGATTGAAATTTGAGATTAGAGTTTGAATGGAATTTTACTTGGGTACAAGCCAATAATTGTGTTGAGAATAAAGACAGATTGGAGTTTGATTTGGATGGCATGATATATGCAAAGTGATAGCAGATGGTAGGGATATAATGATATACCCGACAAAAAGGTACAAGTTTATAATTGATATGAGTTTGTATTTTATCAGCCGATTTGGCAAGCCGCTTGGCTGTTTGATTTTCTTTTGGGTTGGAGATAGCCTAGAGAGGCGAGTTGTGGTTTTACAGATAAGGCTGTACAAAGGAGGTTATGGCGAAATTTTCTAAAAAATTTAGGCATTAGAAAATTTTTCAAAATTTTTGAAAATTTTAGTTAGTCGGAATAAATTAATATTTTAGTCGATATTAATTAGTTCAGTTGAAATGGGAGTTAAGAGGTAAATAGATAAATATTTACCCAGTAGATAGGGTCGTCCACTACCTTAGCAATTTCGAGGACGAAATTATTTTTAAGTGGGGAAGAATGTAATGACCCGCATTGGCAGGGGTATTATAATTAATTTATTTAATTATATAAATAGTGATATAGTGGATTAAATGGTGAATTAATTAGATAATGGTAAATATTTAATTAAAATAATAATTAAATAATATATTTAATTCATAAATAATCAAAAATAAAGGAAATCACATTATTCAGTGAACTGGGTCATCCCGAAGATTTAACCCAGTTTAGAGTTGAATTATATTAGCGAATATATTTAAAACGACGACAGTTTGAACGTGGAATTATAATATAATTATAATCGAGCTCGAAATGGCGCTGCAGTTCGTAATTTGGCGATTCGAACTTCAACTAAATGTACAGAGTTCGTTTTAAATCGGATTTCTATGAAACAAGAAACGTGTGGAGCGGGTGGAGTATATCTTTCTAGTGGAAGAGAAAAAGCAGGATTTCGTCGTGTAGATTTTGAGATATGTCCAAATCAAATTTTAAAATAGTCGTTATAGAATCGTTTATTGACCGTAACGGTTTATTCGATATAACTAGAGATCGGTTTTGAATTTAGACAAGGTTCTTTTGGGAAGTAGCAATAATTTAATTTTTAGAATTTTACTGTAATTTTTATTTAATTAAATAAACAACTTTTTATTTGGAGTATTTTGCACCCTTCATCAGCGATTTTGGGGTTTCAAAATATGAGTTAATCTACCGGTATTATTATGTATTTGGAATCGTGACACCGAGCTCATCTCAACGGTGTATTTATATTAGTCCGCAACGCTCATACATGGATATATTTATAATACAACCGCTGAAAAGTGAAGTACAAAAGTCCATCGTGGACAGATTGGATTTGAACTATCTTTTAGAAACAAAAGGTGTACATCGCTTGAGCTTGGGTACATATGTGTAATGCTCCTTCACCGCTAAGTTTACCTACCGAACTTCATGTGTTATCACATCATCTGCGTGTACATTCAAAACACCACACAATACCTTACTCTTCCTTAACCACCAAGTATCCTTTTCTATAAATACCCAAAGTACAAAACTCTAAACCTAATTCCGATTCGTTCTCTGTTAAAATGGAATCCACGCCTCCACTTTTTCAATTTTTTCAGTAAACGAGATCTAGGAAAATCAAAAGAAAATACAAATAAAAATCCCTAAAATGTAAAGCTTATAGATTCGAAGTCCTCTAGCCTTGCTCTCCGTCGCAGTATCAATTCTGAAGCGTTCGAACTTCCTTCGAGTTCGCTGAAAATCCAAAGGGCAGTGCCTAAGGTTTGGTGTAGCAGGAAATCGGGAGAGCTATCCGAGTTTTTGAGGGCGTCTTTGAGTTTATAACGTTGTATAGCTCGAGTTTGTAGTAATTGGTGGGGTTTCGCGAATATTTCTGTCACGACTGTACTGTTCTGGTCATGTCAAGGTCGGATTCGCTATCTGCTATGAGGCGTGAGGTGATGACGATGGTATTAAGTGAGGCTTGGGTATTGTCTCGATGGCGTTGGCGGGCTGCTATGGCGAATAGTGTCAGGTGAGGGTGGTTTAACGCGAACTAAAGGGAAGATGCAGACTGTTTTGCTGAGGAGTGATGAAGGGTTTCAGGTGGGAATTTAATAACAGGCATTTGAATTTCTGGTCTTAAAAGAAAAAGGGTAGTTGGTTTCCATTCTTAGTAAGTGATGTTGCGATGTGCTTCCACTGGAGTCAAGTATTTGAGATGGAGAGGAAGGGTATTGCTGTACGCAAGTGGTCAGGGTGTTAAGTTGCAGTATGCAAGCTGTAGTGTGGAACAATATACGTTGAGGTGGAGGAGTTTTTTGGTGAGGATGGAAATGGTATTTTCCGTTTTGGTTTCTAGTGAAGAATGATACTGTTAAAATGAAATTGGAAAAAAGAGGAGGAGCAGATTTGTCTTGTTTAAGGAAGAAGGCCGTAATTTTTAAAGCCTGGGAATGGCAGTGTAAACAATGAAGAGATAGCAATGGTGTTAACCCGGATTTGAGAAACTGTATACGCTATGGTGGAGAAGACGTATGCAATGCATACGAGCTGTGCGTGTTGGTAGAGGGAAGATGAGAATGTGATGAGAGGGGCGTGAGTATTACAAAGATGGAAATGGCCATGATTTATTTCTTCAATGCTGGTCAATGCTGGTAATAAGGAGGAGGACGGGATTTGGGTTTGGGCCTAAATGACAAAACAAGATCCGACATGATCATATGGACGGAAGCAACGATGGAACTGACTCGAGATGATTTGGAACTCGTCTTAATTTACGGGAAAATAGAACGCCTGAACCGAAGCAACATTCGTAATCGTTATTTCACGATTTAAGCCAATGTGAGTAAAACTCACCAACTCTGAACAGTTATATTTTTATAACGTACTTTTAGAACTGTTAGATATTGATTGACTGTTGTGTGTAGATTGGTTGATTGAACTGCTAGTCAGTTAGTTAAAATTATATATATATATACCATTAAATATTGATATTTCTTATCAGAACATTTCATACTGAAATGAAGTTGATGTTAATTTTATGGTTTAACATCTGTGATGCAGGGGAACAGGTTGGAGGAATCCGACTGGATTCCTCAACATTTATTTTACTGTTTATCATATATTGTGATATATGCTGTGATATAAAATCGGTTATTGATTTTATATGTGTGGATGATTTTAATCATGGTTATACGGTATTTTAAATACCAAAATGAATACTGGAAAGTAAAAAGGGAAATTTTCAAACTGTGTATTGAAATAGAAGTGTCAAACGATTATTTACTTAGCAAGTAAATAGAAGTATAAAGAAAGATGTTTACTTAGGAAGTGAATAGAATTTATAAAGGAATATTTATTCAGAAAATAGAATAAATGAGAAAGGGGAAATATTTAGGAACTAAATATGATATTATAAAAGGAAATTTATTTAGGAAATCATTATAAGTGATTAAAACGCTGTTATAGGAAATCATTATAAGTGATTAAACACTGTTATAAGGAAATCTTTATAAGTGGAGGAACGTTATAAAAAGGACATTTTTTTTAAAGTGAAGAACCGTTACTAAAAGTAAATCTTTATAAATGGATAAACGTTATTTAAAGGAGTAAATCGAATATAGGTTATTCAAATTAGAGATAACCAGTTAGAGTTAACCAGTTAGAGTTAATTGAATAGAGTTAATCGAATAGAGTTAAAGAAATAGAGTTAAGCAAAATTAGAAACTGACTAGAGATTGGTAAGTTGAATATTTTTCCGAGTGTTGATCTGATGTTGGTTTCGGCCTTCGGGGTTTATACTTAGAGAATTGTTCTCTTACTAGTTACAGTTAGGGACTGATACTTGTGGAATGGTAGTGATGCGTGAATGAGGATTGGAAATGTTTTCCAATGTTAATAAACGTATATTTTCTAATTAGAGGAAATAAGAAAATATGAATATATATATATATATGTATTATATGTTGGATGATTGGATCGATAATTCCATTTGGAATTTAGATCATTGTTTGTACACCGACATGTTTTCATTTGATAGTTAAATCACAGACTATCAAGTTTTTACCATTTTAACGTTGTTAATATGGAGAGACCGGTTGGATTCTTATCCAAAGAACCACTCTGTATTGGCATAAGCATTGCGAATATGCCAAAGATAATTGAAGATGGAGTAAAGTGCAAGGGCTGTTGTATAAGTCTTAGATAATAGTGACTAAGATGGATGTACTGAATAGTGCCTTCGGTTTCGTTCAGTCCCAGAACGAACGTAAATGGACGAATGTCTGACAAAGTAGTTGCAATGATCGAAGGGGTTGGTCTGTATAAATATATATGGTGGCAACGGATTTATTCCCTTAGCATAACATCCAGAATATTTGTGCAAATTAACTAGTGATTAACGGATCTGACAATGTGGTATTCAAAGTGATCGTGTTATAAATGAATGGAAAGTAATCGTAGCCTCTGGCCTCAACAACCAGGAAATGAAAAAAATCGGGTAGGCAGCATGGCTAAGTCGGTCGCACCGAAGTAGGGTGTATAATCACCTATCTAGAGAATATTCATTTGCTTCTTTAATCTATCAATGCTGTCCCATATATATACAGGAAACAGTTGCTGATCCCAACCGTTGGTGGTGTACATTCGATATACTCAAGCGAAATGAGTGGTCGGTCATGTGTGGCTGAGTTGCAAGATGTTCTTGTTGAACTCCAGTGTATTGTTCCTAGAGTACACTGATCGGAAGGTGGTTCCATACCTTGTCATAGTTGGAAATCCATTATCCAATACGTGCCCGCGGTTTTTGATTATATATTATATATGTGGAACGTGAGATGAAAGCGTTCTGCAAGATGATTATTATATTGTGGTTGATAGACATTATTATAATATCAATACAGTTTGATATAAAGATCATTGTTTGTTTTCAAAAGGATTTTGAAAGTTGAATCGAAATGCTTTGGATTCTCATAAGGGTAAAACCCATTCCGTTATACGGTGTGGTCTTATGTGATATCGTTTATTTGTCCAAACTGTTTAAACTGTTTTACTCATACCAGTCCCATGACTGACCCGGAGTTTACTTTATTTTGTTCTACCTAAACTCTTGGGTGCCTAAATTCGTACGGACAGTCAAGTAGTTCAGGATTTTACAGATACACTTGGAGATCTTGGAGCAGGAGGCTTCAAGATTCTATAGCTATTATTATTTCCGCTGTGTTGTAAGTGTTGTACTCTGATATGTTATTGTATACATATACTGTTTGTATTTCAAATGTTATGTTATATTTTATTCGTTCCGCTGTGAGATTCGTGTTACTCTGATGATGATGTTGTTCTTCTTCTTCTATTCTAATAGTTATATCTTATCTATCCTCACCCTCTATCATCTTTCTATTAATTTCTTGAATTTCCCGTGCAATTTGGGGTTGGACTTGTGTTATTAGTCAGCTCAAATTGGACCGGATTTTCCGGTCATTACACTCCTGGTCTTTGTTCTAGTTCACCTAGCTCCATGACATCCTGTACCTTGGTTACATGGTACCTGAATTGCTCACTGAATAGCGTAGCTAAGGTAGTGAAGTCGTCCACAGACTTCGGCAGTAGCTTTGTGAACCAGAGATAGGCCACCCCTTCTAGATAGGTTGGGAAATACAGGCATTTGATCTCGTCGGTGGCTCACGTCCTCTGATCATATTTGCATAGGAGCACATTAGGATCGCTTGTCCTATTATAGGACTGCACCACTGGAGGTTTAAATTTTTGTGGATATATAGCCATCTTAATTATTTCGGTGAGTAGGGTCTTAGTAGGAGAAAATTCCCACTCCTTTCCATTGTCTTCGTTCTTCAAGCTTTCCTCCACGATCCCACGTGCCATTCCTAAGATATATTCCTGCTCTTTGCATCGATCCATGGAATGGGTGCCTTCTTCTTCGCCGGACTCTTGTCTAGGCTGGTAATCATAATTTGGAGATAGGACATCTAGATTGCTTTCGAGAAAAATGCCCCTTTGGTGGAACCAATCACCCGTTGAGAGGCTGTGTCATCGGAATAGTTGCGCATAGGTGCTTTAGCTTTTTTTATGGTCAAGATTAGCATGATATGCAACTTCCTGAATAGAATTTCCCTTTCTTGCACTTGAAGTGGAGGATCCTATAACATACGCATGACTCGTTCGAGCGGGTGGAAAACAGGTGGCACTTAATGTGGCTTTTGCAGTAGCGGCTTGAATATCGAACATTGATTCAAGCTTTTTCATCATTGCATTGTTTGCAATAGTTATTTGACTTGTTAGTTCCGCCGTTTCTACTTCCAACTCTCTCTTGGTTATAACTACCTCGATTTCAGACGATTCTCCTGCCTCAAAATGGGTGGTGGGCGATGTGACAAAATTAACAGTGTCGGTGAGGTCGTTGGTTTCACAAGTAACTTCCTTCGACCTATCCATGATTTTAAGCAAGTTTTTTTTAAATCTAGTTGGACTTCAACAGAGGAAGATGCAAATGCGGGCCCCACGGTGGGCGCTTAATGTTTTTACCAAAAAATGGCTCAAACACCAAGTGTACGTAGGCCGTACTTCACCAATATGGTTAGAAAATAAATGGAGCTGCAATCAACAAGAGTTAAAGCAGAAATGCAGAAAAATGTAATAGAGACAAGGTTTTTAGAGTGGTTCGCCCCAAGCTAGGCCTACGTCCACTATGAAGGTAGCTTGCATTATCATGACAAAGATTACAAGGAATATAAACTCTCTTTATACATTCATCTTCTCACTTTCACAACTTACTCTCTTTCTTAACATACAAATCTCACTTAGATACATGGAACTTAATGGGGAAGTGATGAGATCCACGGAGGAGAAGGATAAGTCAGTGGCGGAGAAGGAGAATGGCTTCGTTTGGGAGGATAATGGAGGAGAATCTTCAATCTTTTCCCCACTTAGATGATCCTAATGGATGTCATGACCAAACGGATGAACGATCTTCAGGTCGAGATGATGATGATGGTTGAGATGTTAAGGAATGGCGAAGGAGAGAATTCGGCAGCACTTCGTGGTGGCAAGGAGTCCCCCCTCTTTATGGTGGAAACCATGGCATATTTATAGGTGAGCTCCCCCAAAGAAATGAGTTGAAATTCATATATGCAGGCAACGGGTCGCTTGTTTCATTAATTATGAAAATGCCATCGTCCCGCTATGGCCAACTGTCGATAGTTGTATCCTGCTGTCCTGTACGGGCGAATTTGTTGGAGCGAGCGACTGCATAGGTTTGAGCACATTGAATGGGCGGACAGACGATGAGTGTACAAACGGCTTGTCAAAACTTCTAGGTTAGTATAAGAATGACCGACCGGATCATTATGTTAAGCCTATTATAATTGACCGGCAGGTAGTATCTGGTTGTAGATAGGCGACCGACCAAAGCTTGTAGAGCACACATGCGTGCGATCACTCTGGAGTTGACATCTGTCGGACCGTTAGGTAGCATATGATTATAGCATTAGTGACTGATTGAGGAGCAAGCGACTAGGGTTGCAATCATGTGCGACCTCTGGTATTTTTCTGTTTCTTGCTCAAAAGACACTTACAACCGACCAGGGTACTTTGAACGACCGCAGAGTGGAATGGGCAACCGGAACCAATACTTCTCCTTGTCTTGTTTGACCAACCTTTTCGATATAAAAATTGAGCGACTTCCGTAATATGGGCGACCTTTACAGGATGTACGAGCCTTGCTGTTTTTGCGTCGTGCCATTCTTGAGCTAGCCTCGTGTGCGTGACCTCTCTGTATGGTCGTGCTATACTGTATGACCGATCCTGACTGTGTTGAGCGGACGACCCAACTTGTTCTGATGTTCGAGCGACTTTGTTTGATACAAATGACTGATCCTTGCTCCCATGCTCGAGCCATGCCTCTTGTTTGACCTTATTGTGTATGAACGACCTTGGTTGGAGCATAAATACGTGAACCTTGTGAGTGCTCGCCTTACGGTTTTAATCACAGACTTAATCCTTCAATGCACGTATAATTCTTAAGGGATAAACAACTTCTACGTGATTGTTTACTCAGGTTAAACTTCACACTAATCTATGTTTTGAATTTTGGAAGAGCTTTTATTATCAATGCATACTTCTTTTAAATATATAGTTATTCATTCTAATCTATTTGCATCTTAAGGTTGCTTTTCAAAATCAATTTAATAGTCATAAATTTTTAATTTATTTGGAGTAATCAGTTGCTATTTGTTCTGCTCCTATTATTATTTTCTCATATAGTCTTTATTATTAGGAAGAATTAACCATTTCATTCCTACTTAAATTCCAATAAGTAAATTTTCTATCTTTTTCTCTCAAATAAGTGTTGAAGGAAAGGATCTTTTTAAATTCATTTACTTCATGTGAAACTTAACATAGAAAATATGGGTAAAATAAGAAAAAATTGGCAACTTTAAATAGAAACTGTTACATGAAGATGTGATGGTAACAAATTTACCATTAAAATTGTTCACTGGTTATTGCATTTTAAAGAACTTACATCTCTTTCCCATTTTTCTTGAAGTTCATGAATACAAATTTTCTTTTTAGTTTAGTATTAACCATTAGTTCTTTTTAAATAATTTGTCTTTCGTTTTCTCCAAAAAAAATCATTTTTAATTTGTTTATCAGAAGTAATGGTAAATTTGTCCAAAGTTCTCTAGAAATATTTTCATTTCCAAAATTCTTATTTTCAACTTCTTTCAAAATAGGAGAATTTTCATAACTTAAGTCTATCTACAAAATATTTCATATTATCTTCAAAATTTCATTTTTTCAAAATAATTTGGTAGCATGTTTAAAAATTATCAAAAATCATTTTTATAGGTTTCTAGCAAAGATTTTTAACAAATAGGAAAAATATATTTATTCTTTTCCTCCAAACTTTACCACTTTATCTACTATCTTTTTAACATAAATTAATATCCACTTTCCTACGGAAGTCTGTCTTTTCTTAAATCCTTTCTTTTGTGTTCTTATTATTCTTTTTTAACATTCCTAATTGCTGCCTTTATAAATGTGGTCCATTTTAAGTAATGCTTGTACTTATGGATATTTAATTCTTTATTCAAGGTCAGATATTCATATCTTCATATAAATGGTCTTAATTATCTCGTTAATATATTTCATTTCTTATACCCTTTGATATACGCGTAAATGTGTATATTTTATTTGCTTATTTATCTTGTTTTACCTTTAAAAATAATTGATATTGTGTATTTATAGCTGTGTTTCCAGATTGTTCATAAAAGCATGGTTTAAAGCATTTGATGGATAAAGCATGAAGAATTTGCTTAAAAAGAGTGAAGTTTGAAATTACTAAAACTTGAAGAGTTTAAAGCTCGAAGAACGGTTGCAAATAGAGTTCAGTTAGGTAGATTTGGCTCACTAAAGACTCATGCTGCATTCATATTCGCACATTTGCAAGGCCTCTCACTCTACAGCTGCATTCACATTGGCTTATGTGTCATTTGGGCTAAATCTTTAGTCCCACATTGTGTAATTAGCAAACTAGTCTTTGTCATATCAGCTATAAATACATTGTATCTCATTCATTTAAAAACACATTGGGTTTTATTCTGTATAACTTCTCTTGGAATAAAATTCTTCTCCTTCTCTTCTTAGTTGTTATTTTATTTATGTTTATGTTGTTTATTTTATTTTATCTTTCTTCTCTTTTAGCTATGTCTAGCTAATCTCCTTTAATTAGGGGGTAATGACGCCTAGATTAGATTCAATATGAATCACATAGCCAAAGAGATTAGGACTTCATGTATATAGATCTAAACATGGACCTTCATATTCTGTGTCATTTAAGAGCTATGCTCCTTCATAAGGTATATTCGAGTTCAATCTAATGCTTATTAGATTTAGATCTAATTTTTAGGGTTTTTGAAATAAAGTAGTGAATCTGTCCTAAAAGCATTTGGTTGTTTAAGAGCTTAGCTCCTACATAGGCTATGCTTATAGTTATTCACATGTTTGTTTCTATCAACCTAATTATCGTTGATTCATGTTTGTAACAGAAACATGAAATAGATCTATATTAATTTGTTTGGTTATTAACTCATATTAATCTAGTTTATGTCATTGCTCCCTAATTGCTTTCATTTATTATATAAAACTCTCTTTTTATTTAATTTATATTATTTTCAAACAATCAACTTTCGAAATAATTTAATTGGATTTATTATTAAAATAATTTTGGTCCCAGAGTTCGACAACCTTTACAACAACCCTTGTTGTTTAGGAAAGCCGAATGAATTTAACAGTTGTTTACAATTGTTCAATTTGTTCGCAAACAAATTTTGGCACTGTTGCCGGAGATCAAAATAATTTTTATTAGTAAATCCTTCGGGTTATATTTTATTTTCTTGTTTTTCATTAAAAAAAACTCAAAAATATTTTTTTATTTTATTCCTTCTATTTTCTTTTATATATAGAAAATTTTCTTACTTAAATGATTTGGTATTAAATTATTGATACTGCAATCTTGATAACAAGAGAAAGAAAAAATAAACTTGCAATTTTTGTTTGATTTGTTTCCTTCCTTATTCCATTTCCATTCTTTACATTTCTTTTTCTACAAGTAAAAAAGAAAAAAAATCTTTGATTCCCTTTCCTTACTTATTACTTGCCATTTATTTTCTAATTTATTTCTCAATCTTTTCTCCAATTGTTTTCTTTATTTTTTTTGTTTACAATCTCCTTTTAATTTCTTTCTTTTCCTCTTTTACATATTTTTCTGCTTATTCAACAATAAAAAAACTATTCCTTTTTCTATTTCTTTTTTTTTTCAATCCTTTACATTCCTTCCTTATATATACAATTTATTTCAAAAAAAATTCTATAATTTTTTTAATTTATCCTATAAATTCAAACTTCTCATCTCAGAGCCAAATCGCAATTCACAAACCCCTTGAATCTTTCCTGCATCATCAAAAATCACACAAACAAATTTTGATTGCTTGCCATTCCTTCTTGTCCAACAAAATCACCTCCCTGCTAAAACTTTCATCGATTGCAAACAATCCTCCATACTAGCACTTTCAATAAGTTACTGATTATCTTCCCTACGATTCCACGACCAATGTTCATACACAACACGCGCAGACTTCCTGCACATCCAGTCCTTCATCTTCGACCTACTGCTTCCTATACTTCCCTCTTCCTCCTTAACCAACAACAATCACCTTCTACAAACCAAACTTATCCCTGTCCAAACCTCCACTAGCCAAACACAAAGTTTTACCAATACCCCACTCATATCAAACTACACAGTCCTACCCAACCCTTCAGACCATCGCCTCAAATGTTCAATCCATCTCCACGTCCATCAACTCCGAACCTCATCCAAACCATCCCACTACCATTCGCTTCTTCCCCTCACCTTAGACCAAAAAGCACCACCACACTGCCTAATTCTCTTCCTCGCACTAACGCCACTTTCACCATCCACGAAACTTCCTAAATTTACCCCCTCCCCGAAGTCGTGTTTTCCAAAACTCCTTTGCGCCTTCCTCAAATAGCACTTCAACCACCAGAATTATGCCCCTCCCCCCAATAGACTCCATCGCAATTCAATCCTCAAAATTCATCACCTTCAAAGTCTTCCAATCATGAACTCCGAAACTCGAAAATAACAATTGCCACTTTCAATCACTCTGTCCCCTCTGACTAACTCACGAACTCAATAAGAGTCAGTCGCCCTTTGTTCTGACTGATGGTTTCGATTTTGTATTATGATTTGGTATTTTTAATTTGAGAACAATGCATACTGAGTTTCATTTGAGAAAAGTATGGGTCGATTTGTTTTTTAGGTAAGGTATATAATTCAATAATTGGGCCCGGCTTGGCACCCTCTGACGTGTTTTCCGCGTTGGCTTGTTTAGTTTTGATCGAAATCTTTTCTTGATTTGTTTGTCTAGTTTCTTTAAATTAAAAAAAGTTTCCTTTAGTTTCAGTTTTATTGTTTGTTTCTCCTTTTCTTTTAAAAAAACATCTCTTTTGTTTACCTTTTGTTTTTATCTTGATTTTCTCTTATTTTTCACTCATTTTATTTTTAGTTTTAGTTTCATTTTGATTTTGTCCAAAAAATAAAAATAAATAAATAGACAAAGGCCAAAGTGAGAGATCAGAATTCAATCAAAAAAAAAAAATTTGAGAGGTCAAATCGATTTGCAAACATATTTGGTTGGAGTGGTTGCACATCAAGTGGGGTGTGAACGTGCTAGTGCTACTCAGTTACACTGGATAGATTGCCGATCCTGGTGAGAATATTCTAAACTCTACAAAGTCTGCTGTTGCTTAAAAAATATAGACTTGTAAAAATCTTCTGCAGGGACAGCGACTTGCTTGTAAAATCTTTTAATACCTGCAATCATTATTTCTTCATCTTTATTCATTCTGTTAAGGGCAATACCCCAATTCACATAAGGTGAGGGATATCATCACCCTTTGCTTAGCCCACAAATTGCATTTCATCGTAGAATCTGACTAATAATAACGGTTAGACATTGGACTTAAGGGAATCGCGGGTCATCTAGGGCTTAATTGTATTTTGATAGTTGATTTATTTGGAATGAATTATTTCTTAGTGTCTAGACTATGGCAGAGAAATAACCGTCTATAAATTTTATGGTGATTCGTAAATATTATACCGGTTGTTACTCTAAAGGTACTTAAACTTCGGCTGCATTGCTAGGGTGATTCCTGGTGCACCGATAACTCCTGTCCGTTAACTGGCTGAGAAATCTTTTTTTCTAAGTAATAAAACGTGTCACTATATAATTTTGGGTTAGGAGCTATTAAGGATAGAAAATTTCATTGTAGCTAATTTCTGTGTATCTGATTGGTTTGTGAATTGCAATAAAAATAAAAATAAAAAATTCAAAACTTCTCAAAAAACAATATAAATTTGAAAAATAAAAACAAATAAAAAATTATAACTTCTTTTTTATTCTTTAGCCCTCGTTAATTCTGTAGGTCGTACTTTAAAAAAAACACCCATTTTCTAAATTCTTTTCTAGCGAACTCTTTCCTTCTTCTTTCTGGTGCATGCAAACTTGGACCCGTGACCAAGAATCTCGTCATTTAGTTAGAATCAGACCACCTTCTCTTTCCTTAAAACCCAATTTACTCGAACAACCTTAGAAATGGCTAACGAACCCACACCTCATACCCTGATGGACAGATTTGTTACACCCCGTATTTTCTGAGAATATTAAAATAACAAATTAAAGAATAATTTATTTGAAAAAGAGGAATGAGAAAAGAATGATGTTTAGCATTGTTCTAAGGGTTGTAAGCAAAAGACTTAGTAGCTCATTTGGTTAGAACATGTGACTTGCATACAAGAGGTAAAGAGTTCGATCCCCGCCAACACCATATTTTTGTTTTAGGGGAATGGCTAAAAAGTGGCTTAGTGTGAACGCAGTTAAAAAAGTGGTTTAGTGTGAAAATGGTTAATTATGAAGAAGTTATTAAGCCATGAAGTTTGTATGCATATGAGAGAAATATATATATAGATATATATATATATAAATTAAATAAATAAATATTCAAAAAAAGTTCAAAACAGCGAATCGGGAGGGGAATAGCCGAACCGCACCATTTTTGGAGTCGACCCGAGCCCTACTGGGTCGACTAGAGGTCAATCCAAGGTGTTTGGCTGCCAACCCGTGGCCCGATTTTCCCTAAGGGCTGATATGGCATCTGAGTGGTCTAGATCAGTTCTAGGGTTAATCCTAAGGCCTAAATAACTTCCTACACCTATATATACACCCTAAGACCTAAATCTAATTCATAAATATTATTTATGACACCATTATGCTGTCAAATTCTCTCTTAAACCCTAGCCGCCGCCTCTAAATCAAATCGCAAGTGTTCAACTTCAACTCAAATTAAAGATTAGAGCTTCTACAATAATTCAAGAAGATAAATCAGCAACACCGCAACGTTTCTACACCAATGTCAGTGCATAATTCTATTCTTTAACCACGAAAGGCGAGTACAGTGATTTTCACAATATAATGGGATTAAAAGTAACATGATGAAGTTGTAAAGAGGATTCATATGTATGTATGTAATTTAAATCTCATCCAAGTCTTCACCTTTTTGATTCATGTCATCATATGCCTATGTTTCTATGTAAAGTTCATACCTTTATCAGTTTATTCATGTTGAATCTGTTATTATGCCTCTATGCTAGTTTACATGCCCCTTTATTTCATGATGTTGTGTTAATTCCAATTTTCTGTTATTTGATTCTCTCTTCTTATCCCTATTCCTTTTATTTTTGGATCTAGGCTACCTTCGAGCCTATGTTAAAAATACGCGCGAATGCAAATACGTGGGAACGACGGGAATATGTGAAATATGGAAAATTGGATATTATTGGATATTTTGGATAATTGGATAATATGTGAAATTGGCATATTTGGTTATGAATTACATGGAATTGATGAAATTGCCTATAATTATAAATTTGCAATTGAGGCTAATTAATATGTAATTAGTGACAATTTGGAATAGGCAATATTATAAACATGATTATATGTTTAATTGGATATACATGACATGAAAATTGGGTATGGGTGAAATACGATTATTAATAAACCTTTGACACGAGGTTAGGCGCAATTATGGCGTAAGACTGCCCGGAACCGCCCGGCAAATCCAGCTGCTACAATTGGATGTCTAATGTGAGAGGTCAAAGGAATGAATTGTAGGAGCAACGGTTAATGACACGAGGTTAGACCCGGTTTGTGGCGTAAGACTTCCGGAACCGCCCGGCAAATCCAGCGGTCACAAAGCGTTCGGTCTAATGTCGGAGATCATGCACCGTTCGTCATAAGGAATGAATTAAGGAATACTAACCATAATAAGACATGGGTATGGTTAGAGGGTTAAGTGGGGTTACATGTAAATTATGACATGTAAATATGGACTTAACCGGAATAAGATAAGACATGTAAATTATGACATGTAAGTATGGACTTAACCATAGCATGTGTAAGACATGGACATTTAAATTAAAATGGTTAAGTGGGAGAAAAACCTAGTGGGGACCAAGCATAGGTGGTAGGCTTGTGTCGGATGGGGGACCCGTTTCAACCAGTAACCCGTTTGAGTATCTAATTGGGCTCGGTACTAGGCCGGGGTTGGGGCACACTTACTGGACTTGAATGTAAGAGGTCAAAACGTGAATAGCGGTGGCAACACGAGTCCAACGGGTTCATGTGCGTGCATGGGTCCGGGATGGTAGGTAAGACGTTGTTGCATCGTGTAGGTTTGGTCGTGCATTTTATGTTGGTATCGGAGTTGCCACTTTGGGGAGTGATACACCCCACTATGGGGCCAGCACGGGTGCCTACGGGGTTTTGGGAGCTGATTGAATGCGTAGTGTAAGGGTACCTTAGCGGTGGTAGGAGCAAGCCAGCACCTACGATAGCAGCTAGGTACAAGTAACTACCAAGTTTGTCATGTGGGTACAGTTAGTGGGAAGGGATCAACCTTTAATAAATAGAGACTAGTAGATGTGCGGTGTAATTAAGTAATGTGGTGTAACTTAGCAAAAGTGCGGTGTAACGAAATACATGTTGGTTGAGTTGGATAGTCCTTTGGGTGCTAGTCTGATGTTGACTTCGGTCTTCCGGGTTAGTACTTGGAGGGTTGTTCGCTTAGCCAAGGTGTAGGATTTTCTTAGTACTTAGGAACGGAATCATCTTGTCCATCCTTTTTATATACCTTATCTATGTTACAGCCATATCATGATGCCTATTTATGTCTTGATCATTTACCTTACCTATTATTTGTTAAAATTACTGGACTTACAAGACTTTATGTCTGACCCGTTTTGTTTCCACCTCTTTTCTTTCTTTCCTCCCCCCCCCTCGGGTTTGCAAGGAGGGAATACTACAGCTTAGTGCCGATTTCTTTCTGTTGCTTGAAAAGAGTAGATGTATTGCTCAGAACTCTCTCATCTTTATGGCTTTACTTATGCTCAGTGGGGATTTATGCATTTATGTTATTTAATTATTTGCTTCTTTATGTACTTTGAAGTTTTTGGGAAAGACAATTGATCCTGTTGTAATGGTTTTTGGAGACTACTTATGTAAGCTTGTTTTGAAGTTATGATGCTATGAAATAAGTTTTATCTTCCGCTGTGTTTTATTTATTTATTCTTTTAATTTATCTGTTCTATACAACAATAACGCTTCATGGACATTGATGCATTCCCTTTGTGAGTGACATTAATTGACATGGGGTGTTACACGTGGTATCAGAGCTATGGTTACAAGAACAGATAAAAAGTTTTGAAAAGTGTTTTCAAAAGTATTATTTTCATAGAAAGTATTTTCAAAAACTTGTTTTGAAGAAGCTATTTTCAAGGAAAGTTTACTTTAAAGAGCATAATCCCCGCAAGCCATTCATCTCTCTTTCGCTTCCCTTGTTTTGAAACTCTTTCTTTTTCTTTTCAGCAAGTCTGGAGCATCTGAGATACCAGAGGGTGTTCATGTACCCGGTTGGTTTCGTCAATATCTCGAGGCTAGGGCCGCTGCCGCGGGTCCGGCCGACGTTCCTCCTCCTCCTCCCCCAGCTCCATTCATTCCTCCGCGTGGAGATGCTTTCTCCAAGATATGTAAAGACTTTCGTTCAATGGGTGGAAAACCTTTTAGTGGGTATGAAATATTCGTTGAAGCTAGAAATTGGTTGAAAGAAGTGGAGGATCTGTTTGTCATTTTCGATTTGGACGATTGTAAGAAGGTCCAATTGGCTGCTTGGTTGATGAAGGACGAAGCTTCGTTTTGGTAGGAGGTTACTAATGGAGAGCGTGCTGTAGAGACGTGGGCAGATTTTAGGGGAAGGTTTGAGTTGAAATTCCTTTCTCAAGCGGAGGAGAGTATGTACATGGAGAGGTTCTTGACATTGAAGCAGGAAAACTTGACCGTGAAGGAGTATGTGACCGAATTTAATAAGTTGGCGAGATTTGGGCTAGAGTTGGTGAATACGCCTCACAAGAAGGCCTTGAGGTTTGCAAAGGGCCTAAATGAACCGCTTCACAGTTTGGCAATGTCCCACATTCCAATGGGGGCTACATATGAAAAGCTTGTTGATAGGCATACAAGCATGAAAAGAGAAGGGTGTAAGTACTTTTAGGCCACAAGATAAGAAGGATGATCCAAAGAATGCCCAACAACAAAAGAAAGGTGGTAAAGAAAAGAGGAAGTGTCACAACTGTGGGATACCCGACCATTTGAAGAAATATTGTAGGAAGAAGAAGAAGTTCGCTTGTTATCATTGTGGTGATCCAAGTCATGCTGTCAAGGACTGTCCTAAGAAGCAAGGGCAGAGGGCAGGTTCTACCTCGGGAGGGCAGGTTCATGCTCTCACGGCTCCGGGGCAGGAAGAAGGTAGAAAAATTTCTATCGAAAGTTTGATTTTCTTGTTTGATCATCCTATCCGTACTTTATTCGATTCTGGCGCATCACATTCGTTTATCTCTACATCATTAGTTGAAACACTGCACTTAAATACTAGTCTCGTTGTGGATCCCATTATAGTCTCAAATCCTATTGGTGGGTCGGCTCATTTATCCATGGTTTGTAGGGATTTGAGATTGTCTATCTTAAGCATTGGTTTTGAATGTAATGCTTTTGTGCTTGGTTTCATGGGTTATGGGTTGATTCTAGGGATGGATTGGCTAGCCAGACATGGTGCCATCCTAGATTGTGAGCGAAGGGTAGTAAAATTGTTGACTTGTAGTGGAAAGACCCTTGATATTTCTTGTAACCCTAGAGGATCGGTGATGCTTAGTTATCTTGAGTCACTTGACGCATCCAATGACGATTTACATTCTGTTTGTATAGTCCGTGAATATGTTGATGTCTTCGATGAGGTGAGGGGTCTACCCCCAAAACATGAGATAGACTTTCGTATTTATCTTGTAGACAATGCAAAACTCGTATCTCTGCCAGTACGACACATGGCTCCTCGTGAGAGGAGGGAACTCAATAAGCAAGTAGGGGAGTTGCTTGAGAAGGGGTTCATAAGACGTAGTATATCGGAGTGGGGTGCTCCAGTAGTATTTGCCATGAAGGCGGATGGGTCCCTTAGAATTTGTGTGGACTATAGAGAACTTAATAAGCTTACTAAGAAGAATAGGCACCCACTGCCGAGGATTGACGATCTCTTCGATCAGTTAGTTGGCGCCTCGATGTTTTCACAGTTGGACTTAGCCACTGGCTTCCATCAATTGAGAGTGGCTGAGGATAGCATAGACAAGACTGCCTTTAGGACTCCAGACGGTTTCTATGAGTGGCTTGTGATGCCCTTCGATTTGACAAACGCCCCCGCATACTTTGTTGACTTGATGAGTAGGGTGTTTAGGGAGTACCTTAATAAATTCGTGGTGGTCTTGGTGGATGACATTTTGGTCTTTTCTAAGAACGAGGAAGAGCATGCCCTACATCTTAGGGAAGTGTTGGAGATCCTTCGAGCGCATAACCTTAAAGCTAAATTTTTTAAATGCCACTTTTGGAGGAAGGAAGTGTGATTCTTAGGGCATGTGGTTTCCAAAGAAGGGATAGCTGTGGATCCCGCGAAGGTGGTGGCCATCCAAGATTGGAAGGTCCCTAAAAATGCTACCAAGGTGAGGAGTTTCTTGGGGTTGGCTGGCTACTATAGGAAGTTTATCAAGGACTTCGCAAAGATATCAGCCCCATTGACACGCTTGACTGGGACGTAGATTGTGATAATGCGTTACAACGTTTAAAGAGAGCTTTGACCACAGCCCCGGTCTTAGTGTTGCCAGATGGGAGTAAGCCATTTACCGTTTATACTGATGCTTGTGGGATAGGACTAGGCGCAGTCTTAATGGAAGAGGGGAGGGTAATAGCCTATGGAGGAAGGAAATTGAGAGTGCGTGAGAAAAATTACCCTACACATGACCTAGAGTTGGCCGCTATTTTTTCGCGCTTAAGTCTTGGCGCCATTATCTTCTTGGCGAGAAATTCGAATTGTTTACAGACTACAAATCGCTAAAATACTTGTTCTCTCAGAAGGACTTGAACTTAAGGCAGCAAAGGTGAATGGAATTCTTAGCGTCCTACGATTTCGAGATAGCATATACCCCTGGCAGGGGTAACGTGGTGGCAGACGCCTTAAGTAGGAAAAGGTTGTCCTTGAGTCCGTTGTTTGTTGAGCGGCAAAGCTTAGAGTTTATCTCTACGTTTGACTTTAGACCTTCCATTGACTTTGTACCCGGTTTGCTAGCATCCTTAGAGGTCAGACCTACGCTTTTGGGACGGATTGGTGAGGCACAGCGAGATGACCCACAGTTGGTTGAGTTAGTAGAGAAGCTCATAAGAGGGGAGTCATCGAGCCATCTCAGTAGGTATACCCTAGATGATAAGGGTTGGTTACGTAGGGACGGTAGACTTTGTGTACCACGAGACGAGAACTTGAGGAAGACCATTCTTGATGATGCACATCGTTCGAAGATGACCATTCATCCCGGCGGGGACAAGATGTACATGGACATGAACGAGTTTACTTTTGGGCCGGTATGAAGAGGGATGTGGCCGATTTTGTCGCTAGATGCTTGGTGTGCGAACAAGTAAAAGCAGAACAAAAGAAGCCCGGTGGGTTGCTTCACCCATTGGAGGTCCCACAATGGAAGTGGGAGAGTGTCTCAATGGACTTTGTTGATGGGTTACCAAGATCAAGGAAGGGTAATACGGGGATTTGGGTCGTGGTAGACAGACTTACGAAGAGCGCCCATTTCATTCCTGTGAAGAATAAGAGGACTGCTCCATGGTTAGCCTCTATATACATTTGAGAGATAGTTCGTTTGCACGGTGTTCCTTCTAGCATAGTGAGTGATCGCGATCCTATCTTTATTAGCGAGTTTTGGAAGAGCTTGCTTAGAGAGGTGGAAATAGAGCGTGATGCGACGATTCGACGAGTTCCTACATGCATTTCTTGGGTCGGAGATTAAGAAGTTGAGGAATCGAGAGGTCAAGCTAGTCAAAGTGCAATGGGGGGATGATGAGAGCGACGCTACTTGGGAGATGGAAGAGAAGATGCGTTCATTGTACCCTTTTCTTTTCAAGGGTATGTATTATAATTTCTCCTTTATCGCTTAGCTTGTACTTGTTCTATCTTTAATATGTCCTCTCACTAGTATCTTTGACCTTTAGATACGGTAGTCTTATGGTTGAAACATGTGTTTGAGACATGTTATGTATGGTGGATGCATGTGGATGCAAGTGTTTGCTAGTGGTTGCTTGTGGATGCATTTACACACACTTTAGGCACTAGATCGGCTCAGTCACTTTCATATTGCATATTGCATATAAATGGATGTATCTAGTAAAATGAATGTACGTTGAATGTGTGTATCATATGGATGTTGCATTTAAATGAATGGTTGTGCACACATGTAGTAATGATATGTATAGGGTTCTTTGCATACATGATGGATACATGGCACTATCATTATTTGCATTAAGGAGGTCGACTGAATCAGTGGACCGCCTGATTTTGCATTAGTATACGGACATATACACACACTATGCATATGTACATGAAAAGCATTAGAAATCTTTTAAGGACCATGGTTGCTAGTGGTTGATGGTTGAGTAGATGGATGATTGGATGATAAGATACGTTCTTCTTGACTTAGAGATTTCGAGGACGAAATCCTTTAAGTAGGGGAGAATGTAACACCCCGTATTTTCTGAGAATATTAAAATAACAAATTAAAGAATAATTTATATGAAAAAGAGGAATGAGAAAAGAATGATGTTTAACATTGTTCTAAGGGTTGTAAGCAAAAGACTTAGTAGCTCATTTGGTTAGAACATGTGACTTGCATACAAGAGGTACATAGTTCGATCCCCGCCAGCGCCATATTTTTGTTTTAGGGGAACGGATAAAAAGTGGCTTAGTGTGAACGCAGTTCAAAAAGTGGTTTAGTGTGAAAACGGTTAATTATGAAGAAGTTATTAAGCCATGAAGTTTGTATGCATATAAGAGAAATATATATATATATATATAGATATATATAAAAATTAAATGAATAAATATTCAAAAAAAAATTCAAAACAGCGAATCGGGAGGGGGAATAGCCGAACCGCACCATTTTTGGGTCAATCCAAGGTGTTTGGCTGCCAACCCGTGGCCTGAATCGCCCTAAGGGCTGATATGGCATCTGAGTGGTCTAGATCAGTTCTAGGGTTAATCCTAAGGCCTAAATAACTTACTACACATATATATACACCCTAAGACCTAACCCTAATTCATAAATATTATCTATGACACCATTATGCTGTCAAATTCTCTCTTAAACCCTAGATGCCGCCTCTAAATCAAATCTCAAGTGTTCGACTTCAACTCAAATTAAAGATTAGAGATTCTACAACAATTCAAGAAGATAAATCAGCAACACCGCAACGTTTCTACACCAATTTCAGTGCATAATTCTATTCTTTAACCACGAAAGGTGAGTACAGTGATTTTCACAATATAATGGGATTAAAAGTAACATGATGAAGTTGTAAATAGGATTCATATGTATGTATGTAATTTAAATCTCATCCAAGTCTTCACCTTTTTGATTCATGTCATCATATGCCTATGTTTCTATGTAAAGTTCATACCATTATCAGTTTATTCATGTTGAATCTGTCATTATGCCTCTATGCTAGTTTACATGCCCCTTTATTTCATGATGTTGTGTTAATTCCAATTTTCTGTGATTTGATTTTCTCTTCTTATCCCTATTCCTTTTATTTTTGGATCTAGGCTACCTTCGAGCCTATGTTAAAAATACGCGCGAATGCAAATACGTGGGAACGATGGGAATATGTGAAATATGGAAAATTGGATATTATTGGATATTTTGGATAATTGGATAATATGTGAAATTGGCATATTTGGTTATGAATTACATGGAATTGATGAAATTGCCTATAATTGTAAATTTGTAATTGAGGCTAATTAATATGTAATTAGTGACAATCTGGAATAGGCAATATTATAAACATGATTATATGTTTAATTGGATATACATGACATGAAAATTGGGTATGGGTGAAATACGATTATTAATAAACCTTTGACACGAGGTTAGGCGCAATTGTGGCGTAAGACTGCCCGGAACCGCCCGGCAAATCCATCTGCTACAATTGGACGTCTAATGTGAGAGGTCAAAGAAACGAATTGTAGGCGCAATGGTTAATGACACGAGGTTAGACACGGTTTGTGCCGTAAGACTGCACGGAACCGCCCGGCAAATCCAATGGCCACAAAGCGTTCGGTCTAATGTGGGAGGTCATGCACCGTTCGTCATAAGGAATGAATTAAGGAATATTAAACATAATAAGACATGGGTATGGTTAGAGGGTTAAGTGGGGTGACATGTAAATTATGACATGTAAATATGGACTTAACCGGAATAAGATAAGACATGTAAATTATGACATATAAGTATAGACTTAACCATAGCATGTGTAAGGCATGGACATTTAAATTAAAATGGTTTAGTGGGAGAAAAACCTAGTGGGGACCAAGCATAGGTGGGAGGCTTGTGTCGGATGGGAGACCCGTTTCAAACGGTAACCCGTTTGAGTATCTAATTGGGCCGAGTACTAGGCCGGGGTTGGGGCACGCTTACTGGACTTGAATGTAAGAGGTCAAAACGTGAATAACGGTGGCAATACGAGTCCAACGGGTACATGTGCGTGCATGGGTCCAGGCTGGTAGGTAAGTCGTTGTTGCATCGTGTAGGTATGGCCGTGCATTTTATGTTGGTATCGGGGTTGCCACTTTGGGGAGTGATACACCCCACTGTGGGGCCAGTACGGGTGCCTACGGGGTTTAGGGAGCCGATCGAATGGGTAGGGTAAGGGTACCTTAGTGGTGGTAGGAGCAAGCCGGCACCTACGATAGCAACTAGGTACAGTTAGTGGGAAAGGATCAACCTTTAGTAAATAGAGATTAATAGATGTGTGGTGTAATTAAGTAATGTGGTGTAACTTAGCAAAAGTGTGGTGTAACGAAATACATGTTGGTTGAGTTGGATAGTCCTTTGGGTGCTAGTCTGATGTTGACTTCGGTCTTCCGGGTTAGTACTTGGAGGGTTGTTCGTTTAGCCAAGGTGTAGGATTGTCTTAGTACTTAGGAACGGAATCATCTTGTCCATCCTTTTTATCTACCTTATCTATGTTACAGCCATATCATGATGCCTATTTATGTCTTGATCATTTACCTTACCTATTATTTGTTAAAATTACTGGACTCACAAGACTTTATGTCTGACCCATTTTGTTTCCACCTCTTTTCTTTCCTTCCCCCACCCCTCAGGTTTGCAAGGAGGGAATACTACAGCTTAGTGCCGATTTCTTTATGTTGCTTGAAAAGAGTAGATGTATCGCTCAGAACTCTCTCATCTTTATGGCTTTGCTTATGCTCAGTGGGGATTTTTGCATTTATGTTATTTAAGTATTTGCTTCTTTATGTACTTTGAAGTTTTTGGAAAAGACAATTGATCCTGTTGTAATGGTTTTTGGAGACTACTTATGTAAGCTTGTTTTGAAGTTATGATGCTATGAAATAAGTTTTATCTTCCACTGTGTTTTATTTATTTATTCTTGTAATTTATCTGTTATATACAACAATAACGCTTCATGGACATTGATGCATTCCCTTTGTGAGTGACATTAATGGACATGGGGTGTTACAAGATTCCATTCCGGTAGAGCTTCTGTCTCTTCTTGCATTCACTTACCCGATCCTGTAGGTAACCACTAATCCGATTGAGTCAGATAAGCATCCTCCCCAAATTCGGTAATTTTTCATGATGAACCATATAGTTTCTTAACAAAATTTTAATAAGCTTGTACAACCTTTAAATTACAACAGTTATGTGAAGATGGTATTAAACTTCGTTTGATTCCATTCGCACTAACTAACTCCGCAGAATAATGGTTTCTCAGCTTGCCACCAAATTTGGTAAGAAAATGGAAAGAATTTACAGCCATTTTCCTTAAAAGTTCTACCCTAGAAAAAATAGCTAAAGTCAGAAACGAAATCACTAATTTTCACTAAAAAGGGGGTGAATCTTTTGGGCAATATTTCGAAAGATTTAAAGAACTGTTGTTATCCCTATCATGGTTACGAAACATGGTCGTTATGTCAAACTGTATACGATGGACTCAATAATGGTTCTAGGCAAATGTTAGAGTCTTTGTGTCAGGGAAATTTCCTAAAACAGACTGACATAGAAGCTTGGGAATTTCTGGACTAATTAGCAGAAAAATTGAAACAATGGGAACAAACCAATGAAAAATCTCTCTATTCGCGTTCCAGTAGTAATTCTATCAAATCCGCTTTTTTTAGTACTCTTGTTTATGCCATACAAAACGTTGTTTGAACACACACTCAAGTTAATAACGTTTCACAAGCCATGTGTCACATATGTCTTAACTCCAATCTTATGGCTGATAACTGTCCTCAGTCTCTTTAGCAAGTGAATGCTTTCAACAGACCCAACAACCACCCAAATCTTACTTATGTTCCAAATAACCCCTTGATGAATAGACCTTCGAATCAAGCATTTCCTAATAATGCTTTGAACCTTCCCTTTAGGCAAAATCAGTATAATTCAAGCCAGGCGCCTTTCCACAAATCTCATCAAACGATTGCACCCCAAGATGAAAATCACCTTTCTACGATTGAGGGGATTTTATCTGAGGTGGGTAAACTATTAGAGCAAATGACTGAGCAAAGTATTGAAAATAAAAACTCTTACACTCATAAATGCAAAACATGAATCAACAAATGAGTGAACTTCCAAAACAAATGTCTCAACTTAATGCTAGATTAAGTGAAAGGGAAAAGGGTACGTTTCCAAGTCAACCCATCCAGAACCCTAGAAAACAAAATCCAAACTTCAACCAAATTCACATCATTCAAGATTCAAACATTAGTCACTTGAATGCAGTCATGACTCTTAGATCCTACAAAAAGATTGACAACCATGTAGTCAACCCAAATGATTTACTGGACGATGTTCCAAACCCTACCGAAAATTCGACCAACTCAGATCAAAATATTGAGCCAATTTCTGATCAGGATCATCCTCAAACTCAAGTAGCCCAACCTACTGAGTTGTCTGCTCCATTTTCTCATAGACTCTGACCTAGGAAAAGGATGGATCAGCTAGAAAAGACCCTAGAAATATTTAAGCAAGTTAAAGTGAACATTCCTATTTTAGACGTTATACAACAAGTTCCACAGTACACAAAATTTCTAAAAGTTTTGTGCACTCAAAAACGCTATACACAAGTACCTAAGAAAGTGTTTCTAGCAGCAACTCTAAGCGAAGTCTTGTCCCAATCAATACCAGTGAAATACAAAGATCATGGCTGCTCCCACAACATCTTGTACTATTAGGGACAAGAAAATTGATAGATGCCTGATAGACTTAGGTGGTGATGTTAACTTTCTTCCATATTCCATCTACTGTCAATTACGACTAGGAGAACTAAAACCCACCAAGATTACCCTTCATCTTGTTGATCGTTGAATTGAGAAATTTGTGGGCGAAATTGAGAATGTATTGATAAAAGTAGCCGAATTCATTATCGGCTAGTTGACTTCATTGTCCTAGAAACTCAATAGGTAAGCAATCCTGTGAACCAGATCCTCTTGATTTTAGGATGGCCTTTCTTAGCGACCTCTAATGCGCTTATCAACCGTAGAAATCGGTCTATGAAACTTTCTTTCGATAACATGACCATCGAACTAAACATCTTTAGAACCAAAAACTCTCCTAACTTTTATGTGGATCGGTTTTCTGAATCCCATGTTGTCCACAACAATAAACCTGAGCTCGACCATCTGAACAACAAAATTGAATCAACTAGTTGGACTCTGTTTCAAGATATCCCTGAAAATGTCTTTGAATCAACTCCTATCGAGCTGCTCACAACTGAGTTTATCCCTCAACCAATTTCCTCGGTTGAGACGTCTCCCAAATCCGAATTCAAAGTGCTTCCCAGTCATCTTAAGTACGCCTACTTAGGAGGCAATGAAACTCTTCCTATTATTATCACTTCTGACCTTACTACAGAGCAGGAACAATTGCTCCTTCCTATCCTTAAGAAAAATATGGAAGCAATTGGTTGGTCCATGGCTGATATTAAGGAGATTAGTCCTTCGATCATCCAACATCGAATCCACCTTATAGACGATGCCAAACCAACTCGTGATCCCCAGCGTCGACTAAACCCCATCATGAAAGAAGCAGCTCATGATGAAATCCTTAAATATCTTGACAATGCAATCATCTACCTGATTTACGATAGTCAATGGGTTAATCTGATTCATGTCGCACCTAAGAAATCAGGGATAATCGTGATCCAAAATGAAGCCAATGAGCTAATCCCAACCTGCACCCACACTGGTTGGTGTGTTTGCATTGATTATAGGAAACATAATGCTGCAACACATAAGGATCATTTCCCTCTGTCATTCATCGATCAAATGTTAGAACGACTAGCAGGTCACGAGTACTACTATTTCCTTGACGGGTACTCGGGATATAATCGAATCCCCGTTGCTCTTGAGGACCAAGAGAATACCACTTTCACTTGCCTTTTCAGTACAATTGCGTACAGTCGTATGCCTTTTGGTCTCTAAGACTGTTTATCTATCCATTCTCATGTACTTTATTGTTGAAGTTTGTTAGCTGTTTTATCGCTCACTAAGACTGTTGTCTGACTCAAGGTTTTATATCTCCTCTTATTACCTTGGGTTGTTCATCCGGTTACGGATGGGCAGACTAAGTAGCAGGTTACAAGTGATTAGTGAGGATGATGCTACTGTGCGGAGGCGAGCAGAAGCTAGCATACCAGTTTTATTACTATCTAGTATTTCTATTTCTGCTATTTGAGTGCTCTATGAGGGTTGTAGTAAGGCCTTATATACAAATTTTAATACCAGTTGGATAACCTTTCAGGATGTTGGGAAAGTTTCAAAAGTTTGTTATATGATGCTTCATTACTATTACATGTTATATATGTTCTATTATATTTTATCCTTGCACTGTGAGTTCTACGATAGGTTCCGATGTTTTTTACCTACTCGATGATCATCCATAGCTGCTTGGCAGAATTTTCAGTGCATTATTCCACTTGTTTAGTGCAGGGGTTATGGGTGGTCGTCACAAATTTGCTTTGGCGAGTCTAGATTCCTATAAAAGGAATGATATTCATTTTTAGAGGTAAATAACAGATGAAAGAAAAAATGTTGCAAATAAATTTGGATAAAGGAAATGGAATTAACCAGTGCGACGAGATTATTTTGAAGTGCAGAATATAAATCAAATGAGATTTGTCCAAAGTTCAGAATGTATTATCGGAAAAGAGATTATCCAAAATGAAGATATTTATGGTAGTCAATTATGTTGAATTTTAGGAAAATACTGTTTACTTTCCATTTTACTTAAAAATTTAATATATTATTAATTAATTGTTTATGCATTCGGATTAATGAATAAAGTGTATTTTAAATATTTCGAAGGCGTGAATTACTGTCATAATCAACGATTTTTGTGAAAGAAGTAAATTCTTAACTTGAATTTGGAAGTTATAAGAATGAATGTTTTGTGGGTATTCGATGTGGTGAACTTTATCTATTTCAAGGTTAATAATGTTGTTCAGTTAAGGTCTGAGAGGTAATTATACCCCAACTTGATTGACTTCATGGTTAACTAAGAAATGGTTAAGATTCAATAGCAAGAGTGGTTAAGTGAAGTAAATGAGTGTTAGCAGTTAAGTGGAATAACGATATTTTATCTAATATCTGTTCAAATAACGAATTTATTAATGTCCCCCCTGAGAATAAAGAGTATTTTCTAAAGAAAATAAATATGATAATTGAAAATGTTTTAAAAGATCCTAAGAGGCTAACGAGTTTGGATAAATCAGAATGGCAAGGACCGAAGAATAAAAAGCCGCAAGTTGAGAATGAAGGATGGCAGAACGTAAGAGAAACGGATTTGTAAATTGAATTCGAGAGTTGCATGAGCATTGATTTAATAAGGAATTAAAAAGTGGAGTTAAAGAATTTAAAAACCGATCGGAGATTAGATAAGTTGAATAATTTCCTGAGTGTTGATCTCATGTTGGTTTCTGCCTTCCGGATTGATACTTAGGAAATTGTTTGCTTGCTAATTTATAGTTGAAGGATGTGAATGTGAAAGACAAATAGAGCATGAATGAGGGATTTTTTAAAAGGAGGTAGAGGAGAATTTGGAAGTGTGAAAAAATAAATTGAACTAGGTGATGAAATTAATAACTGGGAATTTGGAAGGAATTTTGGTTTATAATCAATAGATTCAAAAATCTAAGTTGAAAGGATATCCAATAGCTGAGTTGATTAAGACATGAAACTACAATTCCAAAATTAGAATGGAATTTGAGGATATTTGATTTTAGATATTAGAAGTTTCCAAAAACTTATGTAAGAATTTAGTGAAATTGAAAATTATTGATTTGGAAGGTAATCGATTTGAAATAAAATCTTATATAACATAATTTATATAAAAACGAGATGTTTGTAATATGATTTGGGAAGAAATTCTTATATAAGTGACATAAGTATAAGTTAAGAAATAAAATACTATATGTTCTCAAGTTAAGATAAGGGAAGTACCATCCTTCTCCTTTGAATTTCGAGCTTAGTGAGATGTGCTGCTGGTGGTAGTAGGTTGTCTGGACGTAAAATTCATGAGTTGTCATTGTTCCTTAAAGAACACGATCATGTAGCGTAATTCCCAGGGCTGTAGATGGCCTATGGCGGACGGATGTTTCTTGGTGGAACCAAGCGTAACCATTGTGTCTGCTGCGATCTACAGTCGTGATAATGGCATAATCCGCAGAGCTGTGAAAGCTTACGAGTATTGATGTTTCTTGGGGGACCTAGGCGTAACCATTGTATACCTGCGGTCCACATGGTATATCTACAAGTGAAAGAGATGTAACCACTAAAGTTACTAAAGGTAGAATGGAGCCATACGATGTTGAGAAATCTTAGTGATGTGGAGCCACCTGTTTGATGTAGCACCGTGTCTTCGTGACTTGATTAGTCTTCGTGACCTGATTTTCCTTTATGACTAGATTTGTCCTCGTGACTTGAAGTATCTTCATAATTCCATGATTTTTTGTGACTCTGAGGTAGAGCAGTCAACGTTCAGTGACCTCAATTTCCTCTTTCGATTCGTAAATATTTTTCGTTGATCTGTCCATGATGAAATTCGCAAGGAAGTGAATTCCTATAGATATAGATGTTTTATGGGGGATCAAGATGAAACCATTGTGTATCTGCGATTCGTGAACAATCAACATGTCAATATCACATTGGTACTTTCCGTATCTATTTTAAAACAGTTGAAGCAAGGATATATAGTACTTGGAGATTTTAGCCCTGCGCCTGGCCAGCATATGCCTAATATTTATGAGAACAACAATAGACTTGTCAAACTTCGAGTTATCAAATATTTTCAAATCTGAAATTAAAATATACCTAATTTATTAAGTTAATAAAGAGAATTTTGAAGTATTTTCAAATCCATAGCTTTGTAATGCTAATACAGATATTTTTGCATGAATTCCGTGTACGGATAAAAGAATTATAAAAGATTTCGGATTTTGGAAAATTTTCAATTCGACAATTTGTGACTTGAAGAGATGTTATATACACTCTTCGATGGGTATTGGGAAAAATTTAATGGATTAAATGTGAAGGGCTTGGATTGAAGTGTAAAAGCGGATAAGTATACATCGACAGATGAGGTCAATAAAGAAATTTGGAATAATTTGAGATGCGTAAATCCAACTTATGCAGATTTTGGAAATATAAGAATATATTGATTTTGAAAAGGAAATTGATTTTCCGAGTTAATCGAACATGGTAAATAAACAAAGATGGTCAATGATTTGAATATGATATTTAAATTAATTGTGAGAAAATTACACATGAATGTGAAAATTCGAAGTCAATAATGGTATGACTCTAACGATCTCTCCTTTCCGAGGATGAAAAGTTTTAAAGGGGGAGATTGTAATGTCCCAGAAATTTTGACAACTAGAATAAGGAATTAATTAGAAAATTAATTATTAATGATCAATTTTATATTGATACTTGGGTTGAAAATCAAAATATTGTTGTGGATGAATTGATATTCAATATTTAATTCAGAATGAGTAATTGGAATCAAATATGTACTATTGAATGTTGGAATTAAATTTGATTAGATATTTGAATCAAATTTGAAATTCGATTGGAAAATATAAATAGTCAAATTTAAAATAAACGCTATTAACGTTGAATAAATTGGAAATTTTATTTGTTGAGATATATGGAAAATTGGTTTGGATATGTGTGTATAAAGAAATTGAAATTAATATTTCAAAATTTGGGATCGAACAGAGCAATTGGTAAACAAACGGAATAAAATCGGTAAACTGATGGATGGTTTAAAATAAAAAATAATGTCATATACAAACAGAATCGAATTACAACCAAATTAATTTTATTGGGTGAAGAACATGAAGACGAAGAGATATATACAACTTTTGTTACATTTGATAGCTGTGTTAGCGGTACAAATATTAAACGTTCAAGGATAATTTATGGTACAGTTAATTTTTTAATAAAAAATCATTTATCACCTACCCTAAATACTACCTACCTCAGATAATTTTTTTGCAGACCTAACCTCTGAAAACGCACCGCTACCCTATTCTACCGATTGACATCGTTCCTATCTTCACAATTTCCTTCTATAAAAATCCATTTGCAAAAGCTAGATCGTAAATCAAAGAAAACATATGAATCAAAGTTTTCTTTCCCAAATCAGTGAAAAAAAATGGCCACCGGCCTTTAAAGTAAATCACACCTCTTCAAAGCCAAATCATTCCAATCATTTTCCTCTTTCTATCTTAATGGCAACCGAATATCTTTCTATCGCTACAAAATCGATCCTTTCCCCAAATCATTCCTCTTCCTAAAGGAATCATGGCCAAATCGAAGTCAATCAGCCCCTCTTTAAGTCACTAAGCCACCGTTGCACCTTCAGGGCCAATGGAGTCGCCGTAGCCGGGCCAACGAGCTGAGCCACTTCCGGTCAACTCCAGCACATCGTCGCCCAAGCCAGCACCCAAATCTGTTACCTGCGCTTCCTTTCTTCTGATTAGAGGTGAGTTGTGCTCATGATTAGTTCTTGTTTCAAGTATATAACTTCCTTAGAAACTCGAATTTAATAGTTTAATTCTGTTTAATGGATTTTGGGTCTGTACCTTTCATACGTGTACTGTTTGGATGTTTATGTCTTGCCTGGCATGTTATAATCCAAGACTTGGACTTGCTTTTTGCTGTTAACCATTGATATCCATTTCCCTATCTCAAAATATCCATTATAAGGTTATTTATGGATACTGATCCTTGTAAAGTGCCCATATAGCAAAATGCTTCTTTTATTGACTAGTAGTTCAGAATTGGTATTGGTTAATTCAGTAAGTTCAGTAATTCATGAACTTGCTTGCTTTAAACTGGGAGCGTGCAATATAAAGGGATTTTATAATTATACTTTTGTTGGTTATACATTTTATTATCCTGGTAGTACCCTGTTGAATGTGCCTTGTTCGAATAAGAATGACTCACATGTTACCCTGAAACTCGAAATGAAGAAAGATGAACATTTGAAAACAATAATATATCTTTGTCGACTTTGAATCGACGAAAGTAGGAAAAGTGCCTAGGCTATTTTAAGTTTCGAAATGAAGAAAGATGAGTATTTGAAATCAATAATATATTCACTATAGCCGTTCTTGACGTTTGATTACTTTGCGATTTGATTACAAAAAATACAAAACTAATTTTTCCTTAAAAATATCTTTGTAACCAAGCCTTTATTTGACCTTAAACATATTTCGTTGATGCATTTATGTTGCTCAATACTCTCATCTTGTTGACATATAGCTCACCGTAGGCACTAGTCAGTCTGCCAATTCATGCTTAGCATTTCTAGATAAGTGGTGGCTTAGAGCAAATCAAGTTGCTGAAGATTATACTCTAAGATAAGAAATAATAGTGAATATATTGACAATAAATAAAAAAACCTTTTCCTACTTACTAGGTACATACATTGAATCATGTCCATGCTCTTATCCATTTAGATTATTATTTTTAGTTGCATGCATGTCTGCTATGTTGTAAAACCACTTTGATATTTTTACTCTGAGACACTTTACTTTTGTAAAGTCGAGACCTGCATACTTGGTTCACATAGATTTTACCTAGCTTATAAGCCTGAAACTAAAAATAAAACTCTTCGTCACTTGGAGTACACAATTCGTTTATTTAATCTCCTACTTTTGCATGAATGATCAAGGTTGTTTGTTGCTGCCATAACTTATCTACTACTCCTTGCTGTGACCAATAAAATTTGTTGTGCACCTACCCGATTATGTCCATGCTTATATGCCTTTGATAAGTTGCATGACCACCGTCCATAATGTTGGCCAGTCCATTATGTATACTCCGAACTGCTTTGTCTTCTTTGACATGTTGATCCCTGAATTTGTTCATTTGAATTTATACCTGAACTGCACTAATTTGTACTTGGCACAAGTTGTGTTTTCGAACTGCTTTATTGTCAACACCAAACATGTTTGGCATTGTTGTGTTTACTTGCAACCTGGCCTTGTGTGCATTCACGACTCATTTGCATGCCATGTTAGTTGAATTTGGAACTGCCCTGTACCCGAATTCATATTCATGCAGTTGTGTCACTTGTACCCGTTGTGCATCCCTTGTTTATCCGAAGCCTGATTTTAGTGTGTATATATATATATATATATGGTGGCCGGTATACACAAAGGTATATATATCACTGTATGTGTGTATATATATATGTCATTGGCATACATATATATGTTTTAGTATATATATATATATATATATATATATATATGGTAGCCAATGTACACATATGTATATATATACCTGTGTATATATATATATGTCATCGGCATATATGTATATATATAAATTTATACGCTGTCCTGGTTCGTTTCATCCCAAGTTGCTAGGATATATTCCAACGATTTCTCAAGGACTCGGTGTAACGACCCACATTCTACGCATTGGAAGATCGTAAGATATTTCATTTTCGTATGAGGTCATATAGTCGTGTAACTTTGGGGAACGACTATTGGGGTCATTTCCCATGTTCACGATTTCTGCCAATTTTTAAATGATCGTTTTTCCCCTGGCGAATCTTGTTTTACCCATAGCTTGTGATTGGTAAGGAGTTTTGACCTAAAACCACTTCCATTAGATTCGGATGATGGTTCACCTTCCCGTAGTGTGGTCATATTAGCCAAACAGACTTACCGTTTGGGAGATATATCTGAAACGAGGTGTGGAAGGTGAAAAACAGCTTAACCAGGCCTAATTAGGGTGATTAGCAGCTAGGCCCATAACCCATTTCGGGATTAGGGTTATGGGAGGGATGATATGGTTAGGGAAAACATTTCATTTCGGTTTTCCAACCGCCATTTACATCCTTGAAACCCTAGCAATGGCCTTCACCTTCTAAATTCATCCCAAATCGCTTTCTAATCGCGTATTAGCTTAATCTACACCAAATCAATGAAGATTAGTGTCAAATCAGAGGGAGCTGCTGTGTTGCATTGGAAACCGCGCCTAAACAGTAGAGTTTCAGATCTAGTATTTTATTTGTGGCTAAGGTGAGTGATTTGCACATTTTTACACTAATTATGGCTAATTAGGGGTGATTAGTGTTAATTAACGAAATTATAAGCGCTAAAATTTTGGAAAAATGTTTAGAAATTCCAAAATATTATTTTAGGGCTTTGATAAAAATTTGGGTTTATTTGGACATGTTTTGCTAATTGTATGATTAAATCATGATTAAGGATATTAAGGGGAAAACATGGGTTTTGAGTGTCCTTGATCCATATTAACATGTTATAATTGTTTTTTGGTGTATATGGTCGATTTTATATGTTGCTATTACTGTTTGGAATGTTTAGTGATTGCCTAGAACTGTTAGACTGGTCGAAAATGTCGTCGTATGTCGTAAACAGTTGCTGGAAAGAGTTGTAGGAAGTTGTGCAGGGACCCGTTCGTGAGCCCTCCCCCCCCTCTCCATTCATGAGGCATGTGTCACAAGCCAAGGTAGGAGGTGAGCCACAAACCGGATAGACCCACACTCATCCCATGAACCATCTTCACGAGCCATCACGAGCCGAACCACTTTCCGAGCCAAGATGCCATGAGCAGTGAACCAGGTGCACCCACGAACCGCTCCAGCACCGCCATCACGAACCGGCCTCACGAGCAGGAAGACCCACGAACCGGGTCCACATGGGGACCACGAGCCGGCCGAAGATCACGAAACAAAATGTGGAGCATGGGTCGATGGCCACAAACCGCAAGGAAGATCACAAACCAGGGTAAAGAGAAAAACCCGATTGCAAAGGTAGTCTAAATAGGAAGTTAGAACTCAGGATCCAGACAGGAACCAACGAGTTAACTTCATGACTTGGACTTTGCTATGGGACGTGTGCAAAGGGTTTATCGATGTCTATAGCTTTGACTCACCACTGAGAGACGGGTATTGGCGATGGATCGGTGCAGTGGAGTTGTCATGACTCCATGGGGCAAAGTGATCGTAGCATAGCTAGGAGCCAGTGCAGTGGAGTTGTCATGAATCCATGGGGCAGAGTGGACATAGCAAAGGATTAGAGGCTATAAATCAGCGCAGGATCACCATGATTCCCAAGGGCAAGTGATTGTAGCAAAGTATTTGGTGAACAAAGCGGTAGATATTGTACACTTTACGCACTGATTGAGAGATGTGAGGATGATTGCTATGTTTGATGTTTGCTATCACCATGACATGCACACTCGCTCCCCATTATTTTCATACCATGTGCTAGTATCATCTTAGAGTATTATACACCCTGTTGTGCTAACTCTTTGGTTGCAGGTCCAGGTCCAGGTTCAGGTATGGTTATGTATACCTGATATTGTTCTGTTTTTGCTGCTTATCGCTCATACCAGACTTTTGTCTGACCCAGAGTTTTATGTCTCTTCTTATTACTCTGGGTGCTCCTATACGAGCAGACTAGAGACAGGTTAGCTGGTTATGCACGAGTAGCTGTCCGGAGACGATCAAGAGGCTTACACGTATCATTCCCATATATTCTCCATGTGTTGTTGTTGGTCACTACTTTGAGCATTAGTAGTGTACCTTCCTATTTTTCTTTAGAGACAGTATTTTGAAGTTTTAATAATGGTTTTGGATCATAAGCTGTATTTTGGATTTCCGCTGCTATGATGGTTTAGTTTTCAGCTTATGCACTATCTCGCCTGTTTTACGTCAAGTTATGTTATTATTATATTTTATTCCATGCGCTATGACACATTCTACAGGTTCTTTTATAATTCTTCATAGTTGTTTCTTTTCTTCTGACGACCACCCCATGCTGGTCGGGCATTAGCACAACGCATTTCAGGGAAATGTCGGTTGGTGCGGGACGGACCGTCACATTTGGTATCAGAGCACTTGGTTGCGTAGTTAACCTAGGAGAAGACATCAGGGAGAGATATTACACGTATATGAGAGTGCGTATTTGTGATATTTTGATTTTCAAAAGCTATATATATATGTATACTATTATTATATCTAAGGATGAAGTCGCACTGCACTGGCACCACTATGGAGATGGTTAATGGTTTTCTCTTTACAGACTAAACGATGAGCCGATATACGAGGAGTACGGGTTCAGGGGCCAATAATAGGAATTCTCCTGGCATGAGGATGATGTTTACTACCTTTATGAGGGAGATGCTTAAGGATGTTCAGGGAGCAATTCCTAATGTTGCTAACAGTGGTGGTGCAGCGGTGTCGGCGCCTAGAGCCGATTTTGCCAAGCTCTGCAAGGATTATACTAGTCTTGGTGGAAAGCCGCTTCATGGAATGGAATCAGCTACGGATGTTCAAGATTGGCTCGGTATTTATGAGTGCATCTTCGAGTACTTAGGGATCGATGACGCAATGAAGAGAAAGCTAGCATCGCATCAACTGCAAGGACGGGCTATGAATTAGTGGAATGCTATTAAAGCAACTGCTCTTGAGGATCAAGTTACTTGCAATCAGTTTAAGATCCGCTTTAGTGATAAGTTCATCCCAGCTACTTAGAAATCAGAATTGTTTAGGAAATTTCTAGAGCTTAAGCAGAATGGTAGGGCAGTCTTGGAGTATATTGCTAAGTTCGATACTTTATCAAAGTATGGATTATCCCTTATTGACACTGCCGAGAAGAAGAACTAGAAGTTCATAACTGGCTTAGATGGGTACTTGGGGGAAAGGCTTATAAACCACATCGATGAGACGTTTGAATCTATTGTGGGAAAGGCATTGAGATCAGAGAGTCTTTACCCTAAGCCGAAGACCGAGGTTGCTATTACATCTGCAGGGGAGCCAAAGCCGCAAGTAAGCGGCGGAGGCAAGAATAATTCTCAAAATAAGAGGAAGCAGAACCAGACCAAGGATGGTCAGAAAAAGAAAGACAGGAAAAATGTAGAGTGCTATAGCTGTGGTAAGAAGGGCCACTATGATAAAGAATGTCGAGCAAAGCCAGCGGACAGGAAGTGCTTTAATTGCGGCCAAGTGGGACATCACAAGGATAAATGTCTGCAACCTCCTAAAGAGAAGCAGGTTGTGAAAGTATATCCTATTAATGTTGTTCCATCTTCGTCGAATGCCACAACTGCGGCGCAGAAGGGAAAGAATGTCGATATTCAAGGTATGCTTTCCATTTATAATGTTCTTGTTCGAGTATTGTTTGATACTAGGGCTTCCCATTCCTTCATATCTAGTGACCTGGTAGATAGGTTGGGATTGGAACCCGAGATTGTCGATAGACCTTTAGTTGTGACGAACCCGATCGGTGGTTCGACTAGCCTTAGTATGATTTGTCGTAATTTGGTCTTATCGAATCATGGATGTATGTTTGCTTGTGATTGCTTTATTTTGGGCTTTACTGGGTTTTGCATTATTTTGGAAGTCAATCGGATCCAAAGGTACGGAGTGGTGGTAGACTATGAGGGAATTTCGGTGATTATTAGGGTGGATGATGGGTGGAGGGTAGTGTTTGGTGGCCTACCTAGTGATGAGGTGATGGCTAGTTTTCTAAATTCCCTCGACATTCCGCATGACGAGTTATCAGGGGTTCCCATTGTTGGCCAGTATCCGGATATCTTCGAGCAAGTGACTAGACTTCCACCACACCGATGGATTGAGTTCCGTATTGATTTAGTGAAAGATGCCAGACCTATAGTTATGCCACTTCGTCGTATGGCACCAAGGGAGCAGCGAGAGCTTGGGGTGCAAGTAAGCGACCTTTTGAAGAAGGGATTTATCAGAAGAAGTGTTTTCGAGTGGGGAGCACCAGTTGTATTTTCCACTAAGGCAGATGGTTCCCTTCGTTTATGTGTGGACTATCGCGAGTTGAATAAAGTGACTAGGAGGAATAAGTATTCTCTTCCATGGATAGATGATTTGTTTGATCAACTGGAAGGAGCAAGAGTGTTATCCCAGTTAGACCTCGCAACAGGATTTCATTAGCTCCAAGTGGCAGTTGGGAGTATTCCTAAAACGACATTTCAGATGCTGTCTGGATTCTATGAGTGGTTGTTCATGCCATTCGTGTTGACCAATGCTGAAACACCCCACCTCCGTTAAGGTCACTCACCAAGGGAATCCCTTAACTTTGGTGGAGCATTATAGGTAAAAGATGCAGATGATTTACAAGACAGACACATAAAGCAGCGGAAAATAAAAATCATTTTATAAACAATGTGGTTCAGTCAAGCTTTTACAACAGTTGTCTCAATCATACTTAAATGTAATACATAGAACTTCTGTCTTGAATTAAAACATAAAGAAGCATTAAAACAATAGTAAGGCAGCATAAATTCCCAATAAGAGAGTATCCAAAGCCATAGCCCAAGGAAAAAGATTCCAAGTAATAAATCTACTCTCTTTAAGCTGGAAATGATCCGATCTAAGCTGAAGCGTTCACTCCCTGCGGACCTCAGGGGGAAACGGAAGAAAAGAAGACAAAAGAAAATGGGTCAGACACGAGTTTGGTAAGTCCAGTGACTATTTAGTATGTAAACAAGAAAATGGGTTATGACATGAATAAACTGAATCTAGGACCACACCCTAGAAATAAGATAATAAGGCTGAATATGTTATCGCACTCATTTCACTTCTCTGCACCACCTAACTAGTGTCCCAACTAGTAATCTATATAAAATGATCATATTGTAATGTGATCCCAATCCCCGCAATAGTGGTAGCCTTTAGGTGTACATCTATCGTGAGGATTCCACCTCAATCTGCCTAATTTCCATGAACATGTTAGATGTACCCTTACTGCTCTATCGATCGGCTCCTTACTTGGATTAACGTTCCATGTGTCTGTGTCAATCGGCCCTCTCTTGCATGTAGATACCATGTGCTGGTCCCACCATAAGGTGTATCAATCCTTATGACAGTGACCCGACACGATTCAAGATGCACAGTGTATAACTACCGGTACCCAGTGCCTGCTTTTTCCCACTCCGGAGTACGTGCACGCCCGTAAACCGTCGGAACCTACACTGACGTACCCCCTGCCACTGTTTTGGCCGCTTATAATCAGCCCAGTAATCGTGCCCCACCCTGCCTAGTTTCAGGGTACCATGATACATCTATATGGGTTACTGCTGAAATGGGTCTCCGTTACTAGGGTTTCTTATTGGTTAAGTTTCTGGGCCTATATATACAAATATTACCCACCTACACGAGATTTACTTAACCCTCCCACCGATTCTAGCATGTTTACTAAACGGTTAAATTTGTGGGCCTATATGTACTAATATTACCCACCTACATGAAATGTACTTAACCCTCTCATCAATTCAAGCATGTTTATTTAACGGTTAAGTCTGTGGGCCTACATTTACTAATAATACCCACCTACACGAGATGTACTTAACCCTCTCATCGATTCAAGCATGTTTATTTAACGGTTAAGTTTGTGGGCCTATATGTACTAATATTACCTACCTACATGAGATGTACTTAACCCTCTCGTACATTATGTCGTATTGGTTAATTGTTGTCCATTCATGTTAAC